>OY757309.1:155582631-156782631 GCA_963583905.1 Stenurella melanura
TAAAGTGCTAAATAGCGTAATAGTAGATAATAAGGACCTATGAAAGGACTAGTTGCCAATAGGAGTGTACCACCAGGCGCAACCGATTTTCCAGTAGTGTCCGTAAGTAAAATTGTTTACTAATTCTCTGGCTTGTCAGAGTTCTATAATTTTAATTTCACCCTTTTCCTATTAATTCATTTCTTTTTTAATTTATCTTCTTGCTCCTTGTATTTGTATTTCTTTATTATTTTTCCTGCCGGTTTTTCAGTGCCGGGTTAAAATTTGGGTTAACTAACAGCCACTTGCGCCTTTTTTTTCAGAGGATTAACACTAAACTTTCGTTAAATATAAAATTTCGTTTGCACTGCTCGTTAATATTGGATTAAATGGGTTTAAACCAGGTTTAATTTAAACCACCAATTTTGGTATGTACATTTTCAGGAGGTTCAGGCTACTGAAAAATACTGTCCTGCATTTTTACTCTCATTGAGTAGGAGGAAGTTTCTTTATTTTCTAATAATGGCGATAGTACAGCCGCCAGAGTGTAATTACCTGATATATTTGTATCAGCCCCTATATACAGGGTGTAATCAGTTTCATGTCATTAACAAAAACTGGTAATGAGGACCGACTAGACAAACAAAAAACCTTTATGACTTTTCCCTCTAGGGGTACTTTGAAAAAAAAAAACTGACCTAGGTCAACACTGTTTTCTTTTTTAAATACTAATGTAGAAAATAATTGAGAACCACTGCTTTTCTTGGTCAATGGACTTGTAGTTCCCAATTATACAACTTTTAAATTGTCATAAAAAAGTGCAGTCCTCGGCGTCACATGCGGTGTCTAAGCAAAGGCCTTGGATCATCGCCCGCCTTTGATGGACCGCCTCAACCGAACTGAGGCAATTATAAAGAGGTAAATAATTCGTTATCTTTTCCTGCACAACTGCAAGCAAATAATGGCCATAGAAGTTTAAACAGAGCATTTCTTTACATGTGTGTCTATTAATTTGGAACAAAACATTGGATTAATGTTTATAATTTAGAATATTTAAATGTGATTTATTAACGTTTGTAACATAAATGAGTGTCCTGGGTTAAAAGCTTACCACCTAAGTAAATTATTCCAAATCCCTGCATCTGCATCAATACACAGTTCGGTACGTCGAATTAAGGACATACGTACTCCGTTCAACACTAAACAATAAACTATCAATAAATCTTAACTGTAAATACACAGTGACCCGAAATTCAAATATAACAAAAACAACGAACGGCGGGTTGGACGTGTGTACATAACGAAACACCCACAGTAACTAAAATATTGCACAAGGGAGAGTTAGAGTATAGTTTTCTTCAGATCAGATGTACTAAACACTCAGAAAACGTCGACGTCTTTCATCTTTACCGCATCGCTAAAGACCGACATTTTATAGCTAACTACACAAATATTGAGTATCATAGGCAAAGACACGCGCGACGATCTAAACCTACCTCAATAATCCAGCAGTTCTCAAAAGATTTTATTGAAAATTTGCGAATATTTTGTTTACTTTTTTCTCCAAAGCTATGGGCTTTAGACCCCATGTTATATAAGGTTTTTTTGTTTGTCTTGTCGTTCCCTACCACCAGTTTTTTTAATGACATGAAATTAATTACACCCTGTATACTTTCATATTTTGTGGCTGTATTTATCAGTGCAATTTTCCATCTGGTGAAAAATTAGCGGATTTTGCTCATACTATTATTATGAGTTTTCCATGAAGTAAGAAGTAACTTAATAAAAAACATAATGGGTTGTAATTACTTTTTGTCTCTTTTTCATTATTAAGTAAGTATACATTTTATTTGCTACCTATATTATCTTATTTCTTTCTTTTAAGGCCTCCATGCTTGCCCTTTCAGTATTATTATGGTTTTTCGCATTTATCTTGTAAAAAAGTAAATATCAGTAAATACACACACACAGAGAAACAGCTAGAGTTGTCTCTAAACAGAACAAATACTTGACATTAGTCAAGAGGAGTAAGGTTATAATTTCATAAAGGAAAGTTAGCAGAATACCGAATTCCCCTATATGCACACGTTAACTATCAGCTTAAGTAAACCGAAAAAAAACTGAGTACGGTGCAACAAGATGAGAGGTAATCCTGGTTTAAATATTGAACCTGGATTACTTATTCATCGCTTAAAATGAACAAGGCAAGTGGCTGTAAACGAGTTCAAATTTTAATCCGAATTTTAAACTAGGTTAATGCTGCACGTGTTTTTCAGTGTATTAACCCTCATTTCAGAAAGTTGAGTTAACTAACCCAAGAATTCGCGCTGTTGGCAATACTGTCCAGATGATTTTACCTGCCAAAACAGCTTTTTAAGGTTGTTTGTTTGTGTGAGCACAGAAGACATTATAGTTCCTGTCTTCTGCGTCGAATAGAGAGAAAACCATTTTAGTAATCGAAATGACCATGATTTTTATGTAGGTAAGGTTCCGTTTAATACAAATCAGTATTCAAATTATTCTGGGGCTTTCAAAAACCAAATATTTTACGTATACATTAATATGACTGGTAAGCTGACATTCTTATTTGAGAAATTTTGAATAGCTGCGTCCCCGTTTGCCCCCTTTTTGCGCAATGAAATCAAATTATAAATAAAAGACTAATGCGCTAAAAATAATGTTACAATATGTGCTGCCACAAATGCACATGCACCGCAAATAGGACACGCACCGAAAGAGACACGTGAGACAGTGACGTTAGACAAACCAGAATTTTTGGTTTAAATCGCCTCATTTCCGCGAATTAAAATTTGTTGGTCAAGAATAGCGGTTAAATTTAAACATGAATGGAGAAACCGACAACCGTAAAATTTTCAGGTAAACCAAAGTTTTTTGGTTTAAACTAGAACTGAAAAACCGGCGGTTTAGCGAATTACTTTAACCAGGTTTCTCCTGTGGCAATAACCAACAGCCACCTTATCTGCAGTTAATAAGCTTGTAAGTACACCTGTTTACTACCATTTTAATTTGCTTTGGGCAAAAGAAGCCTGGTCGTTGTCACATTTTTATTTTTAATTGACCTGGCCCATTCCACCCAGTTCAATTGTCATGGCGGTGAGTGTAGAGGATGTCTGACGGGCTCCGGGTATGAGTTCCATAAGAACGCTATTGTTAGATTTGACTCTTTTTGATAAGAATGACTTGGTATGAGTATCTCTTAAAATATCACTTGAGGTCAGACAATAATCAAATTGTTTGCGGTTTCAAAGCATATAACAAAAACTAAAACATACTGAAAACAAATATTTTATTTTTTTCATATCTAGAGTAATACATAATACGAGTATAACAAAAAAATTTGGGAACTATCGACTTAATTCCAATTCGAAGTTAAATTCATGTACAAAATTACTGCGTGAAATTAAAATATATAAATTACACCATGATAAATACGAACTTAGTACATGAATTCAGTATCACTTTAAATATTCTGTAATATAATAAGACAAAATTGTATGAAGTGATCATTTTTTGAAAGTATGTAGGTGGGTACCTATCTTGAATTTCTTGAGTTGGATCAAATTTGTCTTAAAATATTGAATAAATAGGTACTTATAATAACTAGATGTTATTTATTTAACACACAGATCATGACTTAGAAGAAACTGGTATAAAAATACGTTTTAAATACGAAAATTAAAGAACAAATCTGTGATTTGTCGTAAAATAAATAATAAACAACATAAGTAAATCCAACACAAATAAAATAATTTAATTCAAGAACGATATACTCCAACAATAATTCCTTGTTGTCTGTGTGTTTTAAAGGAACATATAAAAATAAAATTTTCCATTCAAACCAACCCTGTTTTTCAACTTCTTTTTTTTTGCCTAACGTCTGGAGAAAAAATCCAGATTCAGGTAATATAAGGCACCAAGTCACACAGTTCCTTTGGAACTATAAATACTGTTTTCTTACTGTGTTCACTTTTGTTAGCGTTCAGAACTTCTAAGATTATGATCCTAATACTGGAAATTACAAAGGACATGTAATAATACGGAAAAAACATTGCCGGTTCAATTGCCCTTAGTATTTTTTTCGATTATTCACAATTTTTATATCAAAATATTTTTTATGCTACATAAGGAGATCCAAATATCTTTCGGCAATGCTTTTTGAAATTAGGTACCAATCAGTAATATTATATTATTAAGTACAGCAAAAATGATTTTTTATATACGCAAGTAAGTAATCTAGAATGAAATTATGTTAAGATAGGTATTAGTTATGAAAAAATCATTCTTGCTTACCCTAAGCGCTAGCCCAATCTGTCTATTTATTGTAATTATTGCATTTATTTAATGAAAAAAATAAGGCATAAACAAATTGGGTTAGCAAATCAATAGAAATCATGGGAAGTTTAAAATAAATGTAATTATATTAGTGAGTTATCCATAGAAAATGTATAAATATGTTGATAAGTTTTCCCATGATTCATATTCATTCTTCATTATAATCGTAATCAAAGTATCTTAATTTTATGTTTAAATATTCTGCAGGCAGTACAATGGAGACCAGGAAAAATTTCCACTAGTATGCAAAAGTAATGAACACTGACATAAAGACACTATAATTTGAGCTTATCAAAATAAACTAATCTAAAAATCACAATTGTATTTTTATAAATATTGGATGGCTGATGAATTTCTCACTATAAAAATGTTAATTTCTCAGAAAATGTGTAATGCAAAATAAACTAGAAACTAATAAAACAAAACGGTCATGAGAAACTATTTCTTTAATGAATATGTTTTTGCTTCGGAAAAAATCACAGTTTTAACTGCAGTCTACGCTCTAATTTAGCATAGCATTTCTAAACGTCCCTATTACTTTTCTTAGTTTTCTTTAATATTGTTAGACACTGTAGCATTTTAATTTTAATTAAGAGAGGTGCTTCTCCACAAATCCCATATTTTCTTCTGAGGTACTTTTCGTATCAGAAAGTGTAAAGAAATATATATTTTTGAAAGTTTGGAAGACTACACTCGAAGATGTTAAAATACGTTATTTGTAAAGAAGCCCTCTAGATCAGGGAGCCGTTTTTTGTCTCTCCAAAATTGGCATGATGTTTGTATAAATATGAAAACTACCGGGTTCCAGCCGGTGGAATACCCTAATATGGCAGCGATGATTTCTACTAAATCGACTCCCTGAAAGAGACGATAGAAACACTTAGAAAAGTAATTAGTCTCTCAACCATGGATGATCTCGATAATACTAACATACGTTCCAGTTACGAAACCTAGTAAACCGAAACCTATGAGGAATATATTTTTCCATAGCCTCCAATTGAATCTGCCTAGACCGGGATCATCGTAAAATGTAATTAAGTCAATTATTGACGGAAAGATCAAACCCAACATGGACAGACATACAGCTCCGACCAAGGAGATAAAACCTCCTAAGTTTGGTATAATAATGGCTAAGATTACTGTCAACGTTACTAAAGCAACTCGGATACCGTATTCTGCCAATGTCTTTTTGGAACCAAAGTTATTTTTTACCGCCTTCCAGATAATTTCCATTGGCACATAGAACTGGAGCGCATATGTAAAGAAGATGGCCACAGCTATCATAAGCTTTACAGATTGAGCAAGTCTGAAAATGTAAAAATTGAAAGGTTAGTTACATTCCTGTTTTTGAAACAGCTTAACATGAATATGATATTTAAATTTCAAAATTAAAACTCATGGGTTCAGTACGACCGATTTAAAATAAAGAATCATGCAAAATTGGTAGTTTACTAATTGAAAGTTACTAATAGTAGGGTGAGTCCTAGACCAAAATTTCGTGTCATCTCGGCATAGCTAAATTCATGAAAAGTTTAGTTCCAATCAAAATAAACACCTTTTTTCCTTGCAGCAAAGTCCCAAAGTGTCGCCGAAAGGGTGAAAAATACCAATTTTTTTTCGTTCGTGTCGAGCTGAATTTTCGATTTTGACCCTGCAATTTACGATGTCGATACATTGCCGAACTTCCTCTTTCGATAGTCATAAAACGAGCTTCCACTCGAAATATTTATTTAGTTACGAAAGTTTCAAAATTCCATGTCTTTCAACTATTTAGGCTTAATTACAACATTTTCTATCATAATTTTTCTTTTACTCTGTGTCCTGAGAACCATGGTCTAGGTACCCGCGTACAAAAAAATGAATGTATACATATCCTCTTGTAACTTCTTGTATGGCTTAATTGCGCCTAATCTACAACTTTTTTCCTCTGTGAAAATTTTCGAAAACGCGTCGTTTCCACTCCACTTCTACCGTGAAATTTCCACAAGTTGTTCTGGAAAATCAGGAAATCTATTTTGTCGGACAATTCGAAACTTGGATTCTACATGTTACTATTAAGCAATCTTGAAGAAATCAGCTGGTTGATTGATTGATTTGCCAGCATACGTTGGGCATTGCTGCTAATTCCGGGCATCCATGGAGGTTCGTTCCAACACGCAGCTTGGTCGTCCGTCGAACACACCCAACGGACGGCCAAACCGCGTGCCGGAACCAAATCTCGGATGTTTTATATACCGCGGTAACAACATTTTTTTGTGCGCGTTATGAGAAAAAAGAGGTAGGAAGGGATAGTTTGCTCACCCTGTACGTCGTTTCTTTGAGACAATCGGTTTCAATTTCCGCCTTCCAAATAATAAAATATTACGTTTTGAATCAATAAGTCGAGCTGATAAAAATTAAGATGGTAAAGATCAGATGGAAAGATAAAATAGAATAATATCAGTTAAATCAGATAAAATAAAATAAATAAATTAATAGCTTATCTGTCTTTCTGCAGCGTCTTGTGATTGCTGTTTTATTTTATTTCCTTTCCTTTTCTTTCTTGTATTAAGCAATCTTGAAGAAATCAGCTGGTTATCAACAAATTTGTAAAAAAATTTAATTCGAAATTTTTACAAATTTATTGATAACCAGCTGATTTTTTCAAGATTGCTTAATACATAATATGTAATAATAATATAGTAATAATAATACATGTAGAATCCAATTTTCGAATTGTCCGAAAAAATAGATTTCCCGATTTTTCAGTACGACGTGTGGAAATCTTTTGGAAGTGGAGGGGGAACGCCGCGTTTTCGAAAATTTTCGCAGATGAAAAAAGCTGTAGATTAGGCGCAATTAAGCCATACAAGAAGTTACAAGAGAACATGTTCAAATTCATTTTTTGTACGCGGGCACCTAAACTATCACGTATTAACCATATACAGGATTTGAAAAAATTACCGAAAATTGCATTAAAATAATTTCCTTATTTGTTGAAAATCGGTATGCGTGGGTTCTCGACATCGTTGATTATGAATACGACATCGGAATTGAGAGATTCAAAATGGTGGCGCAAAAATGGCGGATGATTTTTATCATTTATGGTCCGATTCCGCTGAAAATCTGTATGTGGGGGTTATTGAAGTAGCAGGTTACGAATATGAATTCGAAATTGGGAAATTCAAAATGGCGGCACGATTAGCAGGATGCATTTTGTCATTTATTGTCCGATTCGTCTGGAAATTGTCAGTTTCTATTTTTTCTAGGTTCAATGGCACCAAAAGCATGTAATTATGTGAGAAATTGACATACCGTGATTACAATATTTTCCGAGTGTCGGAAAATTAGAAATTTTCCCCCACTAGAGACGCGCGATGGGGCGGGAAATGACAGTTATTATTTTTCCTCATTGTATAATATTACCTTTAATAGATAAACAAGAAAATTGATGTGCCCCGATAGAAAGAAATGGATCATTTATGTTTACATGTTTGATAAACGAATTCGTCCCTTTAGCAACGTCAGACATGTCAGTCGTAATGGAACTTTTTCTTCAGGGAGTGATGAAATATTGAAAAATAATCGACATCTTCATACCGAGATGAGGCTGAAATCCTGGTGGAGGGTTCCCTTACTATAAATATTTTAATTGTAATGATGCCCAGAGTTAAAAATTGAGAATAGCGAATTCAATAGAATTTAGACTTACATTAAATTTGGTACATGGCGATATGTGGATTCTCTGGTAATGACTGTGATATTAAATTTAAAAAATTTAAGACGAGAAATGTTTTATTTTACTTTATAGGAGGCCTACTAAACTGGGTAAAATTTTTTTTTAACAAAATTGAACTACCTTTAAAATAAACAGTCATTATAATTATATAAATTATATAAGAAAATTTCACCATCGCCCGGTCAATTGATTCTTATTGCCTAATATCGATTTTAAGGTCGGTTTATATTGCAAATATTATTTTAGATTATTATAATTTTTCTAATTTCTTGACTGCTGTTATTACTTTCATATGAGAATGATTTCTGACAATCATATTTGTGAAAAAAAGTACTTACGGCTCATCTTGTGGAAGATTAAGAGTGATACTGCCTTCACTAGTCGCTTCCCCATATTTCCAATATCCAAAGAATCCCGTAGAAGCATATAACAAAACAACAAAGAACATGCCAGTGTTTAAAACTCCTGGGCAACCGATAAAGTGACTGGGTGTTTTCATGTTGTTTTCCAATGGCATAACTACACCAATACCTTCCAAGGCAAATATGGCAGTACCGAAGAAGGCTGGTAAAGTGGAAAAGTTTGCTATCGCATCTCTTGAGCTTATTGGAGGTAAATCAGAGAAAATATAATAGAAAGTAATACCCATACCAGTGGCAACCAATACATTGGCAATCATGGATAAAGGAGCAAGGAGCTTTAAATTTCTGATAAAGTTGATTAAAATCAAAATTGGCAATAACATAGCCATATATACTCTAATGTCTTGATGTGTATCTTCAGGAGTGTAGAAATCAACGACCTGTTTAACATTTTTAGAAACAAAAACAATGTATACGCAACAACAACCAAGAAGATCTATAACAAGAAACATGTTGATCATGGCTTTGGCAAATTTAGCCCACTGTTGGATAGATGGTGAGCCTGAGAGAAAGGCAGCCTCAGCAACTTCGGCAAAACCTAATGAAGGCACTCTCGTTCTCCTAGATAATTCATGGGCACTCTTTACTAAGATATGTACACAATAAGTGCAGATGAGACCGATAGCAAACGTACAAACTAGACCAAAATATAAGCCAGCATGTGAAAAGGCAAGAGGCATAGCGAGGATCCCACTTCCAAGACTTCCTTTGAGCAAGTGAATAAGTGTGTCCAAATCTCTGAAAAAAGAACAAAATTTTAAAAAATACGACAATAACAAAATACCATTTTATGCGTAACCTCAAAAATTGTAGATTTAATTGTTTTGAACATTGTTGATAAATGAGTCATAAAAGAAAACTTAAGAGTTACATGTCAATAATTTCATAAATATTTTATTTATGGACGAAGGACCTTCACATAAATTGTTCAATTCTTCTTCAACATGATCAATTGATCATGTTGGCAGTCTCAAAGTTTCGTTTTTTATTGGATCGCTATAAATTTCAACTTTTCAGTTGAAGTCATAAGTCACTTTTAAGAGTTTAAAGTAGACAGTTTCGGAGAAAAATGAATGAATTAAAAAAAGATCGTCAATTTATGTCAAGTAATGAAAATGTTCACCATTAAGAGATTATTTTCTTAGCGGCGATAGACCCTAGCAATCTCGATCTTTTTGTGAATTCATACGTTCTTTATCCCAGCATATTCATCTAATTATTTTTTTAAATTTTTTAAAGACATTACGCACATTTTCTTATTTTCTTGGCTGTAATTTGTCAGTGTCAGCTCTATAATTAATATGCAAACATTTATTTAATATTAATAATTTGCTACTATCTAAATTGTCTATATTATTTTTTCTTAATAGTTAGTTTCGTGATCTGGAGGACGTTGGAATATAGAAATATAATATTTTAATGCTGGCCTGTTTGAACCATGTGGCACCCTTATTATTCTAAATTTGGACATTAACCCCATTTTCACTATTTAAAAGTCGGCAGACAACCTATCCGGTATGTACATACAAGATGTGGGGTATCAAAGTAGTAAGTATTCTTAGTAATAGTCAGTTAATTGTCGGTTAGTTGTTGGTTACTTATTCTAGTACTGACGTGGAATACCCATATCTAAAAAGTTGCACAGAAAGTAAAAATAACAGCCCGGGGCACTTAGGCAGGTGTAGGTAAATGTGTGGAAAAATTGAAGGTAAAATTCCAAAGTGACTGTATAGTTATATACTAGAGTAGTAAGATTCAGAATAACCTACAGATCAATGGTGGACTAAGACATTAATTTGGGAACAATAAGGCTGTTAAGTGACGTACAAAAGCGCTGTGCGCCACGGGGGCCATAAAAACCGCTCCTTCCACAACTGCATTTAAAGTAATCATAGACTACACATACAGGGTGTAATCAGTTTCATGTCATAATAAAAAAACTGGTAATGGGGACCGACTAGACAAACAAAAAACCTTTACGACTTTTCCCTCTAGGGGCACTTTGAAAAACACTGATCTAGGTTAACATATTTAATATTATGGTAGACAACTCTTGAGAACCACTGCTTTTCTTGGTCGATGGACTTGTACTTCCCAATTATACAACTTTTAAATTGTCATAAAAAAGTGCTGGCCGGCACACGCGGTGTCAAAGGATTATCGACCGCCTTTGATGTACCGCCTCAATCGAACTGAGGCAAGTATAAAGAGGTAAATAATTCGTTCTCTCTTCGTGCACAATTGCAAGCAAATAATGGCCATAGAGGTTTAAACAGAGCATCTTTTTACATGCGTGTTTTTTAATTTGGAACAAAATATTGGATTGTTTATAATTTAGAAAATTTAAATGCGGTTTATTAACATTTGTAACATAAATGAGTGTCCTGGGTTAAAAGCTCACTACCTACCTAAATCATTCAAAATCTCTGCATCTGTATCAATACACAGTTCGGTACGTCAAATTAAGTACATATGCACTTCATTCAACACTAAACACTAAACTATCAACTAACGTTGTCAATAAAGAAAAATAAAATAAAAACTTGGTACAAAAGCCAAAAAGGAATACAAAAAGAACGAACAAGTTAGTTGTGTCTGTACGTAATCAAGAATTTGACAACTTGAACGGTAAGTCAATAAAATAAATCTTAACTATAAATACACAATGACGCAAAATTCAAAAAGAACAAAAACAACGAACGGCGGCGGGTTGGACGTGTGTACATAACGAAACACCGACAGTAACTAAAATATTGCACAAGGGAGAGTTAGATTATAGTTTTCTTCAGATCAGATATAGATCTAAACCTACCTCAATATCCCAGCAGTTGTCAAAAATTTTTATTGAAAATTTGCGAAATTTTTGTTTATTTTTTTTCTCCAAAACAAAAACAACGAACGGCGGCGGGTTGGACGTGTGTACATAACGAAACACCGACAGTAACTAAAATATTGCACAAGGGAGAGTTAGATTATAGTTTTCTTCAGATCAGATATAGATCTAAACCTACCTCAATATCCCAGCAGTTGTCAAAAATTTTTATTGAAAATTTGCGAAATTTTTGTTTATTTTTTTTTTCTCCAAAACTATGAGCTTTAGACCCCATGTTATATAAGGTTTTTTGTTTGTCTTGTCGTTCCCTACCACCAATGTTTTTTTAATGACATGAAACTGATTACACCCTGTATTTATCCAAGGATAAGTTCATTCAGCGGTGCACAGGCTAAAGCAAGACTCAACGTCAATAAAGCAGAAGCACGAACAGAGCACTAGAGGTGATAAGTCAGTATCAATTCAATAAAAATTTCTAAATTAAAAAGACTAATAAAACGGTTCTTCAATATCAGTACAAAGATGCTAGTAATACAGACGACAGATCAAAAACAAGAATTCCAATAATTATAGGAAGATTCACTGCAGTATTTCAGGTTGAAGTGACCAGGAAATGATACAGCAAGGAATTCTTAACTAGTTGATTGTCATTTATTTCGATAGTCCATCAGAGCTAAAGGCATTCAGTTCCATGCATTGCAGAACATAATATTTCGACAAAGGGAAACATTTTGTCAGCAGAATTGTTTGTACTGATGAAGCGCCCTTTTGTCTTCCTTTAAATACGTTAATATGAGTCTGTAATAATTAGTTAAAAGAAAATCTGCACCAGATGGAGGAATCCCATATTCAACGTGATTAAAAACAAACGTGATGGACGTCAGTTCACTGATTCATTTATCATAAACAGTCATCTGGCAGATAGAATCTTCTAATTTTAATGAAATAGCATAGTTGCACTTTTTGGGGGTCATATAAGAGACTGAACGAATTATTTCCGGACAAATATATACAAATTGCCTGCTAAGTCTCCTGATCTGAAAACACGATTTTTTGTACAGAATTATCTCAAGAATTCCGCCTTCAAGAATCGTTAAGATACTTTGAGGCGTTTAGATGTGAAGGTAGAAGAAGTTGAAGGAATGTATAAAATGTTGGATAACGACAATATTAAAAGAATCTTAGAGTACATAGAGAAACATAAGCGTTTTCAATAGTATATGCAAAAGCCGGCTGCTATTTGGAAAAAGCTGGAAGTGAAATAAGAAAGAAGAGAGATTATGAGTCGGCGACCATGACGATATTGAAAGATTCAACAACTTCTGATTTTTTCATAAATCTTTAAAAAATTTACGTACTTAGTGACATTGTGGCTGACTTTCCCCACTCTGTAAATATGTTTCTCATGTTACAAGTATAAAATATGTTCTTGTTTAGCTTCATAATATTGTCCTGTCTGCGGCGCTCGTGGATTTCACAATACTACTAAATGGTTTCGATGATTCTCTTACCGTTTATATATTTCTAAAACAATTCAGTAGCAGAAACACGCATTTATAATTTAGAATAATGCTAAGACAATCCGTTGATGACAACAAGCCAACAGTAAATAATTATTTTTATTTAAGTCCCGTGCCGGGAGAATGCACAACGACATTTCTGGAACGATTTCTGGCCATAAGTCTTAATAGGCATGGAACATCTTCTATGAGAGTGAGCTCTCGTGGCACATATAGTTATATCTAATATTATAGAACAAAGATTTCATATCCCAAACGAGTGAGAAAATACCAGTATGCCAGGAAGACAAATTATAAGTAATATGTGATCTCCTTAATTATTTTAATAGATGTCAGCGGAACATTTATACTTACGAAGTTGGATGGTCCAGCTTTCGATGTTCAAATGGGTCATATTCTCCAACTTCTGGATCATTTCTTCTAGTATCCACCAACGGAACTGTTGATCCATTTGCAGACTGTGTTGGCACTTCATGTTTTTCACTCTTATAACTGCAAATAACTTGAATTAGATTTTGAGCCATACTTCTTTTGTATTAGTAAATGGAGGGAAATGTTAAGAGTGTTAGTAAAAAGTTAAAACAAAAGTTTTTTTATACTTTATGTACTCGAATTTAACAAGGTAGGAATTGTGAATAATGATTATGGTATTCGAGGGATTCTTACGGGATTATTTATAGATCCAATAGATGTGTATTCTTCACTATTATAATACTGCTTTCAATACTTCAAAGGCGATAAAATTTTGAAGCCGATGATAGTTGATAAGCTATTAGAAAAATAATGCATTATTTTTAATAGTACTTTAATTTTCTTTAATCAGACGTACTAAGTAAATTCCGTCAATTTCGCATAATATTTATAAGATATTGGAGATTTAAATACACTATAGAATATGTTTGTACTGTTAATATTAACTACCTAGTAAATATGATTTTCTAAACTTGTCATTCAAACATGAATCATAGCTATTTAGAGCCCAAATTCCACAGTAATTATGGAATGTTTCCGCTCAGTATAACCAAATTAATTGCTAATTATAAATTTAATGATTTTTTTTATTAACTATTGAATAAAAATTGAAGTCAAGAGTGGCTATTATGTACTGATAAACATTAACGATGTGATTAAATTTTAATCAAATATGTAATAATGGATCTATAAATATTCCACCGAGAAAGGAATAACGTGACTGTGAAAGAAAATGGAAGCAATGGGTATGTGTAAAAGTGTAAAAATAAAAAAAAATAATAATTACTGTCAGCAACTGAAGAAAGGAATAAAACTTGAATTTCAAAGTCTAACATACTGTTTTTCTGAACTAAAAGTTGAACTTTTGTAATTTAATAAATATAGTAATTGTACCGTTGATAGTCCAAGATATCCGCAGCTCCTCAGCACACTCAACCACATCTCATGCGGTATCGGCATACTTCTAGCAGCTCCGGTAATAAGTAGCCAATAATCTTACAAAACTATCAAAATATAATCAAAACAACACTAACTAAACCATGTATAAATGCATGACACCCTATAAGTTGCATCGACTCGCTAATCACGACATATTACGGCTTATACAACTAACTAAATGGTAGAATATGATTAGTAAAAACCGTGGTGTGGCAAATAAAGAAAAAGATTCCACCAGGTATAAACCAAACCAACTTATTTTATTGATACCCAATTATTCACACATTAATTTTCAGAAATGCCTGTTACACCATTATAAGGTATGTTGAAGATAGTGATAGGTATCTCCACTCTTAAATATGTTTTGATAAATTGGATTTTGATTACTGTATACATACCAAGCGATATATTAAGCAGGGCTAAAATATACAAATAGATGGAACTCAGTGTTGGTATTTAACTTGGATTGACGAGTAAACTGGTTTGCATCCTTAGACATCAATCAGAAGGGAATATATAATTGAACTTTCATAATAATGGTTAGATACAATCAGGTTTTATCTATTTCTTTTTGAAATCACTTTTTAATTATTGTAAATATTGTTTTACTACTTTACATTAATTGATAGCCATGATGTAAATGATTTATTTATAATGCATTATTTATTTATAACAAATAATGTTAGTTTAATGAACCACTCCATAAATTATTCAACAAAAGTAAATACATATCATTTAACCTACGGCTATGCCACCGGCAATATTAAGAATGAACCAAGAGCTAATAAGGGACTTGTAATGGTGAGCTAGGTAAACAATCGACTACTTTCGTTTAAGGTAAGCGCATAACATATCTCGTTAACTATATTCGTATACAGATATCGTTTCCAATATTCAAGTACGCGGTCTCGGGTGTTATTCTATCACAAATATGCTTTGTAATGACTTATCCTGGTAGCAACGTTTTAGATTGAATTATTACATTGACAATAGAAATACTATACATCAAATTTTTAACTTATTTCTTGTATTACGTATTTTTCGGCTAATATGTCTTAGTTATTTGATCCTAAAAGGTTCACTCTACCGCGATATTGATGATACCTAATCGATGAATATTTTATTTACGAAGTTTGCCAATCGTAGTTGTGTAGGCATATATCAATTATTATTATGCGTAGGTACATAAAGTAAGATAAGACAAAAACCAATATTTACGGTAACTATATGTGATAACAAAAAATATGTTCTAAGTTTTATTACATTAACAACGAGGTTAAATCAAATTATATGCAATATTTCAGCAACTAGGCACAGAAAATAATTTGTGTGATTGAAGTAACGGTTTATACAGGGTGAAAGAATAAATAGAAGAAAAAGCGCCCTAACTATACTGCCCGCAAATATACATGGTTTTTAAATTATATAAAAACTTTTAAATATCCAATCACCAATACTAGAATAGATATATTTTTTAAATTATGTTGTTGATATTATATTAAACTAAATAATTTGAATACCTTCCAAAAGAAGCATTGTGATGTTCGATGAATGAATGTATTATTGGGAATTTGGAGCTTGAAGTACTTACTTAGACATCACTACTGTGTTAACACCACCCTTTTTCTGGTCAACTTGGGCTATTATTTGAGGCTGAAACAAGAAGAGAAGCAAATAAATATACATAAAGTTAATCATTGAAAAAGAACTAGCTACTTAAAAAATGTTGATTTAAAATGTGGATTATTTGCTATCGGCTTTAAATGTTCTATTGTGGTTAGAATAGCTAAAATTTTTAAAAGTAATCGACAGATGAGTTCAGGTTAGCTAACTAAACCTTTGAATCATTTTGTTTTCTAATATTGTAGTGTATGTTTTTATATAAGTTTAATTTCGGGGTATTAATATCTACGAAACATACTTGGTAACTGAGACAAAAATGTAGAAATACTGAATAAAAAAAAACACTTGTCAGAAGCGAGCCAACGACACTGATCATAAATAAGTTCGTGTAAATTTGGTTTTAAACATTTTACCATGATTTTGTTAAAATAATTATTTTGTTTCAGGAAATTGATTGAGGAAGCCGTTACTCTGTGGTAATCCATAACAATAACGAAATTGAGTAAAACACTACTATGTTTTTTACCACTATATTTGCACAAAAACTTGACTGCGGTTTCAACCCATTCTTAATTGAATCATTGTTTGAAAATGACCTAAAAAGGGTTGAAACTGCAGTCAAGTTTTTGTGCAAATATAGTGGTAAAAAACATAGTAGTGTTTTACTCAATTTCGTTATAATTATTTTGTTATTTTTGAGTGAAGTAGAACTCATCAGGCTCATTTCAGAAGTGATACGCGTATTTTTACTCGTTTTGTCCATATATGCGCAACTTTAGAAAAAATCTTTTTAGCAACAAAAAATGTTGATTTATTTTTGTGAGGTATACCTTATCTGCTCATCATATTTTTAACCACATATACTGGAAGAATATTCCACAAGAAAATAAGACCATGTGATCAAAGATTTAAAACTGTAAATAACCAATTTATTATCCGGTAAATTACCGGGTAAATTACTTAATACATGGTAGAATTGCAAAACCAACAAGATGATCTTGCAAACACTTTTGAAGATATATTCATAGTTAGGTTTCTATACTGAAACTAAAGAAACGGACGACTATGGTGATAATGATGAAGTCGATTTATTAAGTACTGGCATTAATTAACCATGATCATGACATCTTTGACCTTAAATTTTTATTACGTTTCATGATACGTTACTTTAAAGATTTTGCATGGGTTGCAAAAAATTAATTCTTTCGAAATATTGCTGTAAATTTGATGTTTGATAAAAACTAACCTTAATTTTGAATATTTAATAAGCTGTCGTTAATTTAGCAGTGGTAAATTACTTGTAATTTAATCATAATAATTTACGATAGCCATAATGTACCAAACAAATAAATTACCCAACTCGGTAGAAAGCAAATAGATAAAAGATAAATTACAGCAGTAATTTACCCACAAAATCAATTACGCTAATTCTACATATCTGCTTATTACACCATCTCTGGGTTGGTCTAAGAAAGTGGTGGGAAAATGTCGAATATATTTATTAAAATGTCTAGTTATTCTCCCACCAAAAACATACTTTTTGTCTCTTACAATTTTCCCCTTTTTCGAAATAAAAAATCCCAAAGGCTCAAACTCAAATATTTTCTTAATTTTTCTCTATATCAGAGTACTATCGCCTTATTTTCATTTGGCATTCAGGCAACTATTTTATTATTGTAACATTTTAATGAATATATTGTATAGACTAGAGGGGGGTAAAAAGTATGTTAACCTAACCTCAAAATTGGACTTTTCATTGGTATACCATATCTTAAACATATAAAAATTCCTGGCATAGATATCTCAGTATTCTGTATGCAAAAGTTTAGTAAAATAGAAATCAATTGGTAAGAATTTTATCACGTGATCCTCCCATTTATAGATGTTGGAGGCCTCTTGATATCCAGGTGCGACTTTCTAATGTTTTCGATGGTGATATTTTGGTATTCTTTACGTTGTAAAAAAATGGTAAAAGAAATTCAGATGGTGAAAAAAAAGTCACGTAATCTTTCCACCTACGCATGTTACCGCCGGCTTAGCATCTGCATGCGACTGGGATGAACCAGAAAATTAGGCGGTAAGAAGTATGTCAATAGCAACTCTTCTCTCGATCACCTTCTGCACGGAGACTCAGTAATTTATTATTACAGTTCTCTAAACATTAAAATTTGTAGCGCCAGCATTAAATTATTGTAGGCCACGCTGTGTGTGTGCTCTAACGGATAGCACACCAACGCTGATAAAATCAATTTGTAATGTATTAATTATACAAGAAATTGATTTTAACGATAGTTTTTTTTGAAAAGATTAAGTTCGAATATTGCTACTTATAATTTTTATACGTCTCCGCCAATTGGACAGTACGTACGGAAACATTCCACAGGTTGAAATTCTTAACGAATTCACTCGATTTTTTAATCGCTTCATCAACTATCGTCTACTATCAGAATAGAACTGTACTGAATTTTATAACGATTTCTGTTATTCTCGACATTTGTTGAATATAAAAAAAATAACTAAAAAAAAAAAAGAAAACTATTGTTTTTTCGTGTCTACCTCCAAAATGGAACTATGGATTAGTTTCACTACATATTTGTTAAAAAAAGTATTAACATGGAGGTCAAATTCTAATATAAGCAGAAAATATGATTTTTTTTTCTAGGGCTATATCGATAGAACGTGAGAATTATCTGGGGTAAGTACAGAAAGCGGAATTTTTTTAACTATCCAAATATATGTCATCTATATTGAGAAATAAAAATAAAGAATGGAGGCAACTTCTTCATTTAAAAACCTTCTTAGAATTAACAGTTCTCGAAAAAATCGCAAGTTAAAAAATTTGACCAATGAACGTAACGAATAACACATATTGGATAAATTGATTTGGGGCAGGTCCACTTTTGGCGTTACCAATGATGAGTAAATGTTGCATAGTTATTTTTTTCTTTATCTATTTCTATGAGTGTAGACTATATTTTCTACCATTCTGCAGTTAAACTAACACTTATTATGTGATAAACTATAAAACTAAATAATTTTATGGTTAAGTTTGTTAAAATTCCGTTCGAAGTGGTTCAGCTATGGCGTAGAATATATAAAAGCGCAGTTTATTGTATGCAGGTAAATGACCCCTTTGACACTCCTTTACAATAGCAATACCTAGGTTTCAAGCTATTACTTCTAATATTTATAAATACATATTTTACATGCCGTACGCAGATGTCGAGTAGTCAGAATTTATTTAAATTGTAAATTTTGTTGCTCTATAGGTACACAAAACAAAAATTTAGTTGAACAAATTTCTTGTCAATGATAATAATAATAATAATAATTGATTGTTTAAAATAAAATAAAATAATAATACTATCACGTCTTCATTTGTGGTATGATACAGATCAAAGATTAATTTATACAAATGGCGACGTTTAATTGGGTTGCTCTTCCACGTGACGTTCTATTATTCAACAAAATAAACAGTATTAATTATAAAAATGTACCAAGTCCATGTATATAAAACCAAACCAAACGAATTAAATCTAACAGGATTATATGTTAACATTAATTTCTTAGCGAAACTATGTAATAAGTCATACGTCTTTTCGTATTAAGAAAATTGGAACTCAGCTTATTTCTACAATTGAGATTATTATAAATATAAGTTGCATTGTGTGTAAAATGCCTTTTTAATATGGGAAGTATTTTGCTTTGGAACGTTACATAAGTTACAAAAATGCGTTGAACGATTATGTACATCAGCACTCCCACCCATTAACTTTTCGAATAAATATGTTGATCCCCGTGTTGATCTTATGAAGAAGACAAGCAACCAAGAGTTAAATTACTTTGCTGAAGTTTCTCAGGAACATGAACGAACGTTGTAACAAAATCTTAACTAACTGTTTTCAATTTTGTGTAAACTTTCTTGGTCCTTTTTTTTTAACGTCTTATTTATTTTAACGTCCTGGCGATGTTTAGCTAATGCTATTCCACCACTTGACCAGGACTATGCATGTTAATACCCTATATTTCAATAAGCTAAAGTCGATGTCAATACAATCAAAGAATCACAAAATTTAAGTTTCACATCACTTGACAAGTATTCGTTGTGCATAAAGAATAACTTAAACTTGTAGCAAGATTTCTAGTAGTTTTTTAACGTAATTTCATCATCTATTGATATTCTATATTCATCAGTTTCGCAAAGTTCTTTATTATTTTGCCAAACAACAAAACTTACTTCTATTTGTTAATTAAAATGAGCATTCTGATTATCTGTGGTAGACCCTTATTTACAATTTCAGCAGCTACTTTGATAAACTTAAAATATCTAACGTAATACCACTTCATAAGAAAGGGGACATGGGTCTGATGATTAACTACAGAGGTATAAGTCTATCACCAAGCGTATCCAAAGTTTTTGAACATTGTATTAATTTTCAAATTATACATTTCTTTACCATCAACAGAATGCTTTCTCAAAATCAACATGGATTTACTAAAGAAAAAAGTGTGGACACTGCACTCAGTGAATTTGTAAATGACATAGTATCTGCTTTAGATAAATCTCAAATTGCCTTAGGACTTTTTATAGACTTTTCCAAGGCATTTGACTGCGTTGATCATGCAATATTACTCACGAAGTTAGAAAGATATGGCATAAGGGGTGTGCCACACAAATGGTTTTTGTCATATTTGTCAGAACGTTACCAGAGAGTTAATGATGCAATGTCTGATTTAAAAGCGATAAATACAGGAGTACCACAAGGATCTGTCTTAGGACCAACTCTATTTCTGTTATATATTAACGATATGCTAAGCTACATAGAAAATCCATCAAGTATCATAGCATCTTACGCAGACGATACTAATATATTAATAACAAGTAACAGTCTCAGCGAAGCTGAATCCTGTGCCGTAGACATATTTACAAAA
The DNA here is from genome assembly GCA_963583905.1 of Stenurella melanura. NCBI lineage: Eukaryota > Metazoa > Arthropoda > Insecta > Coleoptera > Cerambycidae > Stenurella > Stenurella melanura. The sequence goes on from OY757309.1 coordinate 155,603,422, forward strand.
CTAACTATATGGGTCCAAAAAAATAAGTTATCTGTTAATACTGACAAAACAACGTGTGTAGTGTTTAAGACTCTTCAATCAAACATTGTTTCTGACAGCAGCATAACATTTGACACCTCAAATATTGTTAATTATTCATTAGAATCTAAAATGTTGGGCTTAACAATCGACTGTCACCTAAAGTGGTCTAGTCACATTCAGAATGTATGCTCAAAGTTGGCCAAGAATTGTTTTGCACTCACTGTAACAGCTAAACAATGTAGTCAGGCGATCGTCAGGCAATTGTATTTTGGATGTTTCCATAGCACTATTAAATATGGTATTGTACACTGGGGTCTTTCATATGAAGCACAAAAAGTGTTTGTACTGCAAAAACGAGCTGTACGTATTATTGCTAAAATAAAATATGGTGAATCATGTAGAGGGGCTTTTAAATCGCAAAACATTCTTACTTTAGCTTCTTTGTATATTTATGAAGTAGTTTGTTTTGTATATAAGAATAAAAGTAAATTTGGTGATAATAAAATTAATCACTATAATACAAGAAAAAAAGATTATATGCTACCTCCTAAACATGACACTGCGTTATTTCAAAAGAGCCTTCTTTTCAATGGCTGTAAGTTATTTAATGTATTGCCAGACCATATTAAACATATGTCAAACTTTTTTAAATTTAAACGTGCTGTAAAGGCGTTACTTGTTGATAGAACTTGTTATACAGTGGAGGAATTTATATCAGTTTTTTAAAGTATGTATATATAGGACGTTATATTATATGTATGTTAATAGTTTATAATTTGTGACTTGACCGTTTTACATTGTCTTTTGTTATATACTTACTCTTATATTTTGTTCCAGAGTCTATATTGTTCTGTTTTTTCTTGTTTTTGGCTTTTATTATGACGTAATTTTTTAAACAAATGTACTTTGTGCTTTGTTTTCTAAAATTAATAAAGATTATTATTATTATTATTATTATTATAAAATCACGTAAACAGTTTAAAAAAAAATTGTGTCTCATCTGTATATTGGTGTATAAAATTAAACTTAAGGTAGCTGTAAAAGTCAGTGGTATAAATTGAAAATAATAGTAGACCTAGGAGGCTTCCTTGTGGAACATCTGTTTTATTAAACATCAAATCAGAGAAGTTTCTATTTACATGTACCTTTTGCCATTTGATACATTAATAATAATTATAAATGTTAAGTATTTACTTAAATATCGAAAGCCGTTATCATGTTCAGGTTTATGCCATCAGCTCCCTTTGCATTTGATTTAATGGTTCGAGCACGAGATTTAACTGTTTCAACGGCCTCTTGAGTGACAGCACCTAGATATTTTCTTCATATGTTTCTAATAGTGCCTTGTTTTGATCTAGATGTATACTATAAATAATATCATCGACTAAAAAATTAAATTCGGTATACACAATGAATTAATTCTACGAAGAAAGATAAGTGTTTCATTCGTGATCCTTTAGTTTTTTTTTTGCGAAAGTTTAGTTGTTTCAATATTTTTTCAGGAAAAAACGATGGAGAAAACTAAACAAAATATTTGCAAATCCAATGGGCGATAAGAAAATATCTGAAATTATGCAAAATAAAAGTAGAGTCTGAATATTCTGGAAACGTTAATTATAATAGTTGCCAAAATCCTTCTATATTGAATCAGTTTCAATACGAAATAAAAGGGTTGTAATAAACTGTCTCGAAAGGAACTGGAAAATAAGATATTTTTAAAATGTAATTTTTTAACTGATTTAGCTTATGACTTCCAGATTTAATATAAAAGAATAAATAAACAAATATTTTATTCGACCTTCAGTTTCAATCACTATTAACAAAAGCACTATTCGTTTAAATTTAAAACAATTTAAAATTTGGGGACTGAGGACCCTAAACAGATCTACATGACTTCCAGACTCTCGTGTGAGCGGTTTGACAGGAACAACTAATTGCAAATTAAATCCTTTTTCGTCTGCTAAAAATAATACATAATTGACTGTCAAATTCTATTACGATCTGCACTGCTAGTAATTTTTATTAAGCATAAGTCATGCGTAGTAGCAATTGATATTTATAAATGTATAGTTTAGTTTGAAGTATTAATAATTAAATTGCCATTTCATGTATGATTGTACTTTGGTCTATAATTTATTTGTTAGCAACGAAATGGTTATTTCCTTTTAACAAGTACTCACGAGTACTTAATGCGAAATTGACCCCTATTTTCATTTGTTAAGGATTTATTAGACGCAAAAATAAAACAGTTAACTATAGAATGGGATGGATAAGTTAGACAATCGACAGCTGCATTGGGGTACTATCTACTTAACAACAAAGTTAATAGTTATAGCCTTGTTCAGACAGAAGATAGATACATTTATTGATTCCACTTTGCTAAGAATGGATAGGATATCAAAGACAAGTTATACCTGATGATATCGATTGATTTGCCATCTATCGATGGAATAAAAAACGCACTTGGCTAAGGACAATATTTGGTATCGGCAGGACTTATAGAAGGGTTATGCCAAAATTTCCACTTCTAATGTCAATTTGAGGTGAAACTTAGAACATCTACAAAACTGTAAAAGCTTGTCGGACATATACAGGGTGTCCCAGAATTGAGTTCCCGGACGGGAACCTGTGCTTCCTCAGTTCATATATTGGGCCCGTATAACCTAACTTACCTTAGTCCAAAAACGCATCCTTGGATCCTTGAGGAAGTACATTCTCTTAAAGTGAGACAGAAAAAAGTTTTTCCAGTAATTTCCGTTATATTGAAGGTAAAATTTTCAAATTTTCATGAGACCTCTATCTCTATAAGTACTCTATATGAGCTTGATAACAATTAAATATCTTTTGTTTCTCAAACGCGACAGGCTTCCTGTTTCACAAGCACTTATGACCTATCGAGAAAAAATGATAATTCTTGATTTTTTAGAATACACTGCACTTTTCTGTTATTACAACATTTTATTCTAGAATTGTAAATAAATGTTAAATACAAATGGAGGAAAAACGGTAATTCCTTCTATTTTGATTAATATTACAAAACATTTTAAGAGTACCTTTTAGCCCTTTCAATGCTCTGCAAAAATATTTAAGTATTCCGTAATTTTACAGGGCGATTAAAAAAATATATAGCTAACCAAATATTAATTATTATGAAAAAAAAATTGAGAAACAAAATATATTTCGTTGTTTACGTAGAGTACCTATAGAGATATAGCTCCCATCCAAATTTGAAAATTTTATCTTCAATATAACGGAAATTATGGGAAAAACATGTTTTTTCTGCCTCACTTTAAGAGGACGTCCTTCCTCAGGGATGCACTTTTGGACTAAGGTAACTTGGGTTATACGAGCCCAATATGAACTCAGGAATCACAGGTTCCCGTCCGGGAACTCAATTTTGGGACACCCTGTATAATAGACTACAATTTAATTTCAAACCGTTACACATAGGAAACTGCTCGAGTATAGTATTATCAACGGTGTATCTATGTATAATGTACATAAATTCTAATTAATTTGTTTTTTCGAGGATCTTGGACAGATGCTCAACAAAACTTTGAGGTTTACATACCTACACGTTTAAAACTTATAGAAGTATAGTTCAGACATATTTTGCGATGAAAAATATTATTTTTTCAATTTTATGAATGTTGAATAAATAAACAAAGCGTTAATCGATTGAGCAGACGATTGACTTGGCGTAAGAGGATAATCAATCCGACAAAATAACACCAATTCCAAGTGGTTGGGCTATTAGTCTAAGAGCTACTGCTCGACAACATGACCGTGAGGATCTTTCACTTTTAAACTAATTTTGCTGGAATTTAATAAAAGGATGTGGGAGAAATACTATGTGTAATAAAAATATATTTTTACTTTTTAGTACACATTTTTTAAATAAAAGATTTTTTAAAATATTTGTTATATAATTCTATTTTCTACTATTTAGTCTTTACTCGTTTTACAGACAAACAGACAGCCTTTCATTTGATACCTATGTCAGAGGGCTTGTGACCAAAAAAGTAATCCGCCATCTTAGGGCGTCCGCCATATTGGATTTTGAATAACGTTACACACTTTATTATATTTCATTCGTCAAACCCTTTCATTTGATACCCATATCAATGGGTTTGTGAAGAAAAAGATAATCCGCCATCCTGTGGCGTCCTCCATATTGGATTTAAATTGACGTCACATAATTTATCGTACTTTACTCGTCAGACTCGACTTCGATACGTGTATCAAGGCGGTTGTGAAGAAAAAGGTGATCCGCCATCTTCGGACGACGGCCACATTGGATGTGGAACGATATTAGATACACCATATTGCATTGTCACCGGATTTATACACAAAATATCAAAGCTCTAGCTTGATCAGAACTAGTCGAGATTTTCATTGCAATTTTGGACCTAAACATACTAACAAATTAACGTACACAGCAACTTAAAGAAAAGCATAAAAAAACCCGCCCTACTTACATTGGGATCCAGAAATGTTTAAAGACCACTGGGAAAACTACAATAATATATTATATTCGCGTTACATGGCATTTTTGAACAAACCAATGACAACGAAGTCACCCCTCCTCCCCCTTTGAATGAGCTGTAACGCGAAGGGATACGAATACACGCATAGTGTGCCGACAGGACATTTAACTGGATTTAGATGGTCTGTATTTTTCTCAAAACACTGTTTCTTTGTCAAGTGTCGCAAGTTTGATCAGGATGTCTGTGTCAGCTGTTACAGAATAATTTATAGCTAAACGGACATCGCACCATAATATGAAAACTATAAATAATAAATTGTCTTGTTTTTAACCCCTAACGCAAAAGGAGGGGTGTTATAAGTTTGAAGCCTTTGTCTGTGAGAGTCTGTGTGTCTGTCTGTAGCATCCTAGCTCCAAGAGGGCTGAACCGACTTTAAGGCGGTCTTTCGTTTCAAAAGCTGGTACTTGGAAGATGGTTCTTAGACATGTTTCGTGAAAATCGGGTACTTAGGCCGTTTCCAAGATTTTCCGGTTTCATTGTTAATCACTCAGTTTGATGGACGCTGTATTCTAAGAAATGGCGGAGGATCCGGTGTTAATCGAAATATTAGATTATTGTTCATCTAAAATGTATTTAAACAGTTTTAAAAAATATCTTGAACTTGATAGGTTTAAGTTTAAGTGTCCTGTAGTACGTTTAAACAAATCGTCCTTAATATGAAAAATAATTCGTTATAATTGATAATAAAACGTAGTAAAGCGACTGAGAAGCAACAGTTTTCAGTTTGTTTACACATACAGTAAACAATCGGGAATTTGTATTACTGTCACTTTATTTAGACGTTCTGTATAAAGTTTAATATAAAATATACGCATCTCCGTTGTTTTAAACATCTCAGTTCGCTATTTTCTCATTTTCACGTACCAACAAACAATTTTATTGAAAATCATAATAAATAAGTGAAGAAATTCTTAAATAAAAACCAGAAGTTAACAAAGAAAGTTCAAAATAAATAGCTTTGTTATATCCCTCAACGTTTATTTTTATGTTTCTGTGTTTTGATGTTTTGAAGGTTTTCCAGTATTTATTATATACATTATGAGTACTATAACTTACCCATCATTAGGAGTTTTAAATATCTCTCAGAATGACCTAGTTCAAAATAAACAAACGTTTGCAGTAGCTAACTCCCAAGAAATTTATTAAAAATGAAATTTAGCCTTGCTCCATATAAACTTGAGCCAAACGTAACTTATGCTGTCAGGAAATTATAAAAGTACCAAAGTTACTAAATAAATAATTATAAATAGGTATTTAAATTGAAATAATTTAAAAATATATAGAAGAGAAAAGAGATTTGCGTGTAATTGGATTTCTGTCCGGAACTCATTAAGTGATATGCGAAATAAATTACAATTAACAATATGCAAGGTCATTTGTTAATGTATCATGAAACATTTTTCTATAGTTATCTATTATTTATTAACAAATTATTACATATTTGTTTCATGCAGTATATCACCATAATATTAGACGCAATAAATATAGCAAATATAATTACCATTGGGGTTAATACTCTACTCTTTGGTTGGGGTAAATTTGGAGCTGCGACGTAGAAAACTGATAGTAGTGATGGCTAAACGATTTATAAAAAGGAGTAGCATTAAACTGCCCGAGTTTCTATTTTCCCTTATAGTACAAAGTGTTGGCACTGTAGTGATCAGTACATTCATCATGTGCTGTATTCGGGACAACCCCAGTAATATATTCTATTTTGAAAGTTGAAAATTTTTGATTTTCTTCGCTTTTAGTCCAACCAATATTATATATATTTTCTTCTGCTTCATCATATAATCTAATGTAACTTTATAAAATATTTCGCTATATTTAGGAAGATTGATTTCTTCATAGCTGGACACAAAACAGTTATGCTTTTAAACCCATGGAATCAATCAATGACATTTACCAATTTAATGCAAACCATTATCCTTTTATCAAGGTATGAACATTTTTCTATACAATAATTTAAGCTCAAGATAAAGGAACAATAGCCTATAGACTTTGAAGCCTGTTTATTCATTTATTATAAGTACACCACCCCAGATTAAAAAGTAATTACGGGGTGGGAGAAATACAAGGAATGATAGATGATGAGGATAATGATGATAGGACATTAAGTACAGAATGGGAAACTAATTCGTAGGCAATAAAGGAGCACAAACCAACAGATTGAAAAGAACATTAAAATGTATAAGATAATGATTAGGAAAAATGTACTTAATATTTTGAAAGAAATATATCAAGTTCACCCTCAACAGATATGTACGAAAGCGTAGAAAGATCATACTATTAATTTTTTTCTAACTCGGAATTAACAATTGTTAAGTCATAATTCACAATTGTTAAGTCGGAATTCACAATTGCGTCTCAGAATTCACAGTTGTTATGTCGAAATACTCTTACACTATGTATTCAAATACTACGCTTGAGAAGCGTTTTGACGATAATGTTAACATTATCTGGAGGTGATCGAAACTAAAGTAAATTTAACAACTTATACTGTATTTAAATTAAATAAAAATCATGGTTCAATGAATCCTGTTATCTCTAATTTTCTTTTTCCTTCCTCAATTCTTTGGGACTTCCTGCCACATCTTTGTTTTCTGGCTTACCCAGTACAGGCTACTTCGAATAAGGCCCTATCATTATGCTATTTTTATATTTTGCCTTGCTACATTCCTAATAAACTTTAAGTTATTGATGTCTATCCTGTGACTGTTAGCATTCTTATCAATACTAGATTTTTCAGTTCTTCTGTATTTGGGATGGGTTATGTGCTCATTGAATCTAGTCATAATTGGAAGTTTCGTCTGTCCAAATTACTTCAAATTACAATATTTAGAATTTATTTCATAAATCCTAGACCTTTCGTTTGAGTCAATTTTATCGTTTGGGTTTCTTATGATCAATAATTTAAGGTTAATTAGGAATTTTAGAAATAGCAAAATGTAAAAATGGTATGAATAGTGGCGTAGGCATTTTCCCAAGACCGCTTTATTGTTTAGTAGGCTAGGATGGGATTAATTTGTTGAACCATGTATGGTATAAATACAGCATACATTATTAAGTTTACTTGAGTTTCAATCATCTCCACATGATGCCAATACAGTTGGTGAAACGCTGATCTAGTATAGTACTCGAAGCAGTGTACAAGCATTCTGACTTAACTCCGACTTACAATTAATAGCTTGGTCTTTCTACGCTTTCATAGATATGTAAGTGTTGAACATACAGTTCAAAGAACTTTAGTGTGTTAGTTTGTGGGAGAAGGGAGGAAAATAAAAGATGTATGATGCGACGCGATTCTTTATGAGAATGAGTTAATTGGTAAAAATACAAAAGATAACAAAGTTTCCTGTAATAGAAAATCGAATATTATAGCAACTGTCTGTGTTTAAAACTAATAATAGCGTATACAAACGCGTAAACAAATGCAATAAAAAGCGAATTAAACAAATCGATTTATTCATTGAAATCATTAAAATTTCTTATTTTGAAAACCTAAACTTTATAGTACTGCTATTACTATTTCATTGAATCTAATCTAAAATGACAATTCTAAAATAAGAACATCATAATGTGACATGAATCGAGTTTTGAATAGTGCCAAGTATGTGTCTGATGATGATGAAAAAAGTTGGCTCTAGAGATTTTCTAATATTATAATTTTGGCAAATAAGGATCAGGAAGTTAAGACATAACGTATCATATGACGTCACTAGATGACGTATTTCTTGGCAAAAATTTGCCTGAGGGGTCGAAAATACTTTCTACATTAAGTCGACTCATTCCGAAATTAAGCTGACGAGCGGACTGACAAGAATGGAAATTTGTTACAGTAGGTGGATTTATAGAACGCAAGACATAGCTGTAAATCACATAGGTGCAACTCTTCTTGGGAATAACCTGCAGTATGAAAACAATTGTACATAATGTGACCATATTTTCGAAAGCTAATTAATTAAAATCTCTCGCAGTTATTTGCTGTAATTAATACATCATCTAAGAAAGAAAACACTTTTCTAAACTTGAGGATATTTCCCGGTTCCTTTTGACAAATCTTGTATGTTTTAAATTTTCCAGTTAACATTTTCCCGATTATTACAAATATGGAAAATTCAATCCAGATTTCATCTAATATCCTGATACTGATAGTATCAAGATCTAATAAGATAAATATCTATCTCTGAGCAAGGGCTTTCGTAATTGATACGATACGAGAGAACAAATATTGATTTCAGAACAACTTATCGAACAGACGCAAGAAATATTACGGGCCTATGTATTATTAGTCTAACAGCTACTGGCCTAGATAACACCCATTTTCACAAGGCTGGAAATATGCTAAAATTTTATTTTAGATCTCCCTAAAGAAAGAGTGGTGAAAGCATAAGCAAAAGTTAAGTAAACTGAGTGAAGTCACACTTAATAACTCGTCATTACGACCGAAAATAAAGTTATGGCTGTAATATTTTAACTGGTATTTTAAAAAGGAAAATTTTATTTTCTTATTACGTGAACAGCAAGTGCACTATCTTATTGAAATTCCGTATTAGTGAGTTTTTGATAATAACGAATAAGATTATGAGACTGTTTTACAGTTAAAAGTTTGCCTAATATATGGAAAAATTGGTCAATTTTTCTTCATAAGGACAACGGTACACCGGACAACGCAACTGGTAGATGTTTAAATCTTTTACCATAACACAATCTCCTGATGGGTAAGTTATGGGAGTCGTGAGAAGTGAGGCATACTGTATATAACATAATATATTTAACAACGTAAGTAGGTATCTGTTGTTGGCAACCTTCGAATGCAAAGTCTGCTGCTTATTTCAACTCTAGAAAAAGTTATCGGTATCTAACATATCATATGACTGTACTTATCATTTTCATTATTGCCAAGTTAAACAATTGATATGTTGGTAAATTGCAGTTAGCGTACAATTTCACAGCACAGCAATATTTTTTGCTTACTTATTCTATAAGACCCAAGATAATACCAGTGAATGACTATAGTGGAAAGTTTTGAAATGTTGTTAAACAGGTTCTGAGAAACCTGCACTTTTATTGTCTATTGCAAAATTAGAAGGAACACCAAAAGATTTTCAACATATAGAAGTAAGGGTTAAGTTTAAATCGATGTACCTCCGATTCTTTTTCAATTTCAATGTTAATATTAATTGTCAAGATACTATAGTAGCCCGGTTTAGATAGCTTTGGCAATATAAATATTTAAACATAATTGCAAAAGTAAACCATGTTTTGTGCTGGGTAAAAGTTATAGGGAAAAGCACTTTGTTTATTTTTTGTTGTAAAGAAAATTAATTGCTTGAAGAAACCGATACGAAACTTTCCATTTTCTTATTTTTAATTAATGAACGTTAACAAGGAATGATGGCTTACTTTTTTGACAGAACATAACAACAAGAATCTATAGTCTATAAAGTCACCAATCTAAACGCGTTTTATTTGCAGATACCACATGTTAACTTTTTCAATATTCAAGGCTTCTAATATGTCTGTTTCGGTAATACACGTGACCAATTATTTAATCATTTGTGAGCACACCAACTGCCCAAATTCTCGGGTTTAGGGCTTCCCCTTGGTATAATGTGTACCATTAATTGGTAATGTTTTTCAATAATTTAGATACTTAAATGAATATTAGCAAAAGTGAAAATTTAAGATTCAGAGCTTAATTGATTATTAATTCCTGTCTGGGCACTCAGTTTTCAATATTTTGCCGTTTTAGGGAAATTCTGTTAGTATCAAACAGCCTAAACTATTGACAAAATACTACTAAATAGCAACTAGGTACGCAAAATTATGTTCTTCCTAGCATTTAGAATATTTTATGAGTAAATGCCAAACAATTCATTGTTATCGTTTTTCTCGGTATTCCACAAATCTAAGAATTCTTGAAACTGATCAATGGATTTGTAACAACATCAAGCAATTAGTCTGAATTTCTATTTTCTCTGCTGGAGTTCAAAATACTGTTGCATGCTTGGTATATTGACAATTTGAACTGATCTCTGAGTGTTGCTAGAATAAACTTATGGCATTGAATACAATTATAAGCAAACAAATAATAATTCATTTTTAAACTTATGGCGATATGGTATTTTTATTGGAGTAGTTCAAGGTCAAGGTAGGTAGGTACATAATAGTTCCGAATACACCCAACCGCCACGACACAGGACGTAAAGAAGAAGAGGGAAGGAATTAAAGCTATAGTATCACAACCCATAAAATATGAGCAGATTTATCTAAGGGTGGGGGTGCTTTTCCTACTTCTGTTAATGGAATTACTTCGTTTATACCTAATGTTGTAAAGTGACATTTGTCCAAAAATGCTAGCGTATCAAATTTCAATAAAATCATACGGAGCGTTTCAATGTTTCAATTTTGTTTGAAGAAAACTATTTTTTTTTATGGAATTTAATGCCCTCCAGCGCCTAAACTTGGCAATCTGGAATACAGGTAAGTTTTGTCAAATCGACTTATTTTGTTTTGAAGATCCTATGATAGCTCCATATACACAGACTATTAGGACATTCTGTATATACTAGTTCATAGTTTGGTTTTAAGTAGTGATAGTAGCCTAAAAATGAATTTATTATTACGATTGAGAAATTCTAGATACTCCAACTCTGCAGTGGCGTAGCTGAAAATCTCGGCCCCCCCCCGCAAAATGTATGGTCCGGGCCCCCACAAAATAAAAAACTCACTTAAATTATAAAGTTTTTCGGCAGCGGCGTACATTCTCTTTAGCAAAGTCTTCGGTGATGTGATCAGTATCTAACTTCCTTGCTCTCTCTTACTCAATACTTAATACACATAATGCTGACAGTCTTTCTTGTGTCATTGAATTTCGTTAATAAGCTTTAATTTTGAAAATCAGCTTTCAGCTGTAGCGACAGTAACTGGTAGTGAATAATTTTATGGCAAAGAAAACATTTGGAACATTTAACAGTAAAGTTTTATGATTTTTTATAGGGAATATAGCAAAACAAAAGACTGAAGAATCCCCAATTTCCATTATTTGTGTGCTCAAAATATTTCTTAGTAACAGAAGGAAAATCTGCCGATGAACCTTCAGAATAATTTTCAGCAAGATTGCTAGCTTCCAAATAAAGCTGATCGTCATTCAACTTTGATAATGTTTTGGGATTCAAGCAGGAAAATCTCTTTACCACTTTGCTCATCCCAGAAAATCGGCCAACAATCTGTTGAATGACAATATCAAGGTTGGCATAAAATACCTCTACTTTAAAAGATGTTTCGGAATCTATAAGTCGTTCATCTTCTATTAATTCATCAAAAACTTTTTAATACGCCTTTTTCTCTTTTTTTGAAATTCTTGTTCTATGCCCCATTTATTTGACAAATCCGAGGCCTCTACTAAAATTAATTATATACGAAATAACTTTTTTATCAACCAGTATTATATTAAAATATTTATATGTAATATTCACTATTGAATATTGATGTTTAAGATGAATGTAATTTCTAATTTCAATGATATTTTTGCGTCATAAATTTCTAGACTGGGGGCCCCCCAAGAGCTGGGGGCCCCCCCGCACCGCGGGCCCTGCGGGTCCGTCCGCTACGCCACTGCAACTCTGAAGTAACACATTGATCATATAATATATTGAAATACATAATCTTAAGTAAATATTATGCAATAAATATAGATAAGGTGAAATTCTTTCCCTAAAATGTAATATATAATTTAATTGCTAATTCGGAGTGAAATATAATATAAATATGTATATTTTCAATGTTTACTATACGTAAATATATTTGTAACTTTTCGTAAAGTAGTTTTAAAAATATGTTAAATAAAGAAATATGGAGAACAAAACGGAAATCAAAGTAATCGCAATTTAGAGTAGGTAATCTTGGTTATCTTGTGAAGTAAAACATTTTGACAAATTAAATACAACTTTTATGTGGCTGTATGTGAGACATTTGGCATCACAAATACATTTTTTAGCAACAGATTTTATTTAATTTATCGTAAAAAGGAGGGGTCAAATAAGGCTACTATATCTATTCTATTTGACATGGTACAGTCACACACGTCTGAAGGACGTTTGACACATAATATGCATTATAATTTCAATTACACAGGTCAAAGGCTATTTAATGGTTCAAATCTTTTACTAATGTGAACTAAACTGGTCAACGCTCGAAACGTAACTCCGCATAAAATCATTCGATTTTGTATCATATCGTCTCTTCCAATCTATTAGAAACTTTTTTCAGTTCTTGTAAGCTGCTTTCATTGCATAATCGATTGCTATGAGATTTGATTTTATGAAAAACACCGAAGTAAAATATAAATAGCTGAGTAATGAAACTGTTTATTTCCAGGATTTCGAATTGGACGTTGGAAGAATTTAGAAGGAGAATTATTTCTGGTAAAACCATGAAGCGTAATAAGTCTCCTCGAGATGTTTTTCTAATTTTCGGTATCAAGTAAAAATCATTAAAGTTTCGGCAGATGCGTTTTCCAGATCAAGTCAAAATTATTATTACATCACAATAAAATGGGTATTACATTTTGATATAAACTTGAGTAAATCTTTTTTGTCAAAAATGCAAAAACAATATAGACGAGAGTACCAATCAATATCTTGAAATATAAAAAGGAAAAAATGGAGGCAAGTATTTCCGTATTTTGTTGTGCACCTAAAGGTAACCACGATAGATGGCGTGATGTCAGCGATGACATCAGAAATAATGTATGGATTGCTAAAGTCTGGTAAGACGTGAATAAAGAAATGTTCATATTAAAGAAAATATTACTAAATTCTATAAAAGTTCTATATCTTCTAGCCTAAGACGTAGCGTTCCTAGTTCTAATAGCAGTTACTTATATGATGAAGGCTAATAACCTAAAACTGATCCGTAAACGGCGTGGTTCGTTCTTCCAATGCAGAATTTTGTTAATAATAAAGACTATTTGCTACGCATTTGACTACTCTGGAAAGGAAGAATAGTCTTAGACTGGAGTATACAGAATGTTTATAGTAAGTATTACTATTTTATAAAAATATGTAATCAATGTTTACTTAGGCCACCCCTCGTTCGCACCGGATATGTGATATGTGGATGTCCTAGGTTTACTTCGGACCAGATCGATGATTGAATTCTAGGAACTAGCTTCCCATTCTAAAATTACATTTATATTTTGAGTTCTAGTGGTACACGATTCTATAAATTCTCGAAACGCTTCAAGGAAGCAAATCAGCATTTATGATTTTTTCATTGCATTCAGGAAATACAGTTTCATTTTTCATCCGATAGTATTTATATGAATAAATGCCAAATATTTACTATATGGCAACTATAATAACAATTCAAGAACAATTAGAAAGATAATAAAAACAATTGAACTGAGTCTGTCGTAGGTTCTGGATGAAACATATTAAATAGATATTAGAAATAGAATAGAATAGAAATCAACAACACTTGGTATTACTTCACAATTTTTTATTCAGATTTCTGTGACATATGTTTCGACCATTATCAAAGAGTTATAACAACTAACCTAAAAGTGACCATATCCAAAATATTTATATTACAACATTTTAAGATTTTATTGCTTAATTTCTAATATACCTGCTACTAAGCACTCAATTTTAATTTCAATTAAGTATACCTAGAAATTGAAATTAAAATAAAGTGCTTAGTAACAGGTATATTAGAAATTAAGCAATAAAATGTTAATAATGTTACCTATACTTTTCAAATCTTAAAATGTTGTAATATAAATATTTTGGACACGGTCACTTTTAGGTTAGTTGTTACAACTTTTTGATGATGGCCGAAGGGCCGAAACACATGTCAGAGAAATCTGAATAAAAAATTGTGAAACAGTCATGCCAAGTGTTCTTAATTTAATATTTATTTTAATAAAAACAATCCAACTTCTTTCGTTTATTTACGTTTCTTTCGTCCTTTATTTAAATATCGTCATCGTCAGACGAATAAATCGGCATAAGAATAACTATCATATTTTAATCTAAATGTTCCGCAGAGGTCAAGATAAACCTTGTTCTATACTCTACTGGGGATAATTGTTCAAAAGTTTCTATTATCTCTGTTGAACCGTGTAACAGAATCTTAAATGTTTCAAATTTGGTTTGTTTGATGGAAGTGGGTTTCTATATGAATTATTTTGGATATAACGAATCCACTGATTTTTTATAATATTAAACCGTTTTTGTTCATTCAAATGCAGTTAGCAGACAAATTAAGTAGTCAAATAGAGTCAATAGACTTAACAAATATTATTTTGAAATTAAATAGACAGTCCCACAGAACTCGAACATTAGTCTCCATTGCCACATACTCCTTGCTTGCATTTGCTAGGAGGATCTGTTTATATCATCTGAAGAAGTAACCATGTGTTAGATTTAATCAAAATTGTTATAGCTGTTTTGGAGAGAAAAATATATAAATCTTTAAACACTCACAGCCTCCCTCTTGGCATCTTATAGGAACAACTAGTCAAGCTATCTGATACTAGTACTAAACGAATTTCCATGGGGTAAATTTCACCAAAATAGTTAATGAAAATAATCTCCAATTTTTACTTGTCTGTTTTCTCTCATATTTCGCTGCGAGGTGTGACCGTTCTGAACATGCAAGGAAAATTTGAACAAAATGGAACCGTTATTTTGAGCTGTAGGTGACACCATAGACAAACAGCAGCTGACAGGCATTTTAAACTTTTTCGAGTTCGAGAACTAAGTAGACATTGTAAATCTATCAAAAACTTAAATTCTTACTTTTTGCCGGTTTATTTTTCTCTACACTCAAATATAGATACAGATAATTATGGAGATATAATAATTTATTTATGGATATAGTCAAAAAGTTATGATCAGGATTGGATCATGAATCCTAAGGCTACACGTCAAAATGGCTAAAAGTTAGGGTATGAAAGGAATTCGTGAAGAGAAGGATAAGAAACAAGTAAGAAGTTTTCTCATCGTCACAATTTAATTCCAATTCAGAATTTAAAAAAATCGACAGCTGCTATTAGGGTTGGATCAACTAATCGATTTGCTTAAGGCTACACGTCAAAATGGCTAAAAGTTAGGATATATTAATGCAATTATTGAGGAGAAGAACAAAGAAAATAATCTAGTCTTGTAATTGTCACCAGTTAGTCTCAAGTAAGAATTTAAAATATTCGACTACAGAATCAGTCGTAAACTTTCTAAGTAGCAGAAAAATACTATTACATAATTTCACAATAAATTTACTAATTAAATTAAATCAGATTTAAGTTAAATGACGATAAATAAAACAAAAGAAACTGCAAGACATTAAGCCGTATTGCTTTGGCATATCTTTTTAGAAAAATATTTCTTGTCGAAAAGTTATTACGAATTTTCTCATATTCTATCAACCAAAAATTTGAAATATTTTTAATCTATTCTAATACATGACCTTGAGAATATTTCGATAAATATGTCAGCTTTAGCTTGTCCGATGGAAGTGAAGCAACAAATTCAATAAAAACGAATATCAGAAAACCTGCATCATCAGAGAAGATACAGCATTCGGATCCTCCTTAAAAAGTTGCGATAGAGTGATACATTTTTATTACTTGACACCCTGGAACGTTAATTTATAATTTCAAAACATAAAAGAATAGAAAATTCATTTCCCGTTTTCCGCGCTTAATAAGAGATGGCACTGTATGACAATAAAAGAGAGGGACATGGAGAAATTTTAGGTAGATTTTCACTAATCCTTTATCTAGAAACTCACGTGAGTTGAGTTAGCTATAGCCCTTTTAGCCTAATGGGTCCTCCGCCTCTGGCTACGATGCAAATGGCCATGTATAAAACGCAAATAATATTTAAAAGTGAAACGACATGTGTCTTTTTGCAATTGGAACGCTACCAAAAACGCGCGCCAAAAAAACCTCTCACTCAACAGCATTCAAACATTACAGATTCTGATTTAATATTATAAGCAAAGATGATGATGATTTTCGACGTTTTCCTTTGGTACAAGGTAATTATGAAATTTTACTCATAGAGTTGAAGTCATAAAACTTCATGATTACTTATGTTCCTAATATAAAAAGATATACGCATTATTTTGCCTATTAACTGAGGTTTAATGAGTACATATTCGCATCGAGATGAGATAACACCGGAACCAATCACTTTACAATTGATCGGTTCATTTGTGAACTTCCAATTTGAATTAATTATTTATGAACATAATTTTATTAATGATTTATAATAATGAAACTAACTGTGATGTTACAATTTTGATTCCATTTAATATTTAATTTAAGCCTTGTTATTTTCAACGAAGGGTGATCCATTTTAATTTCAATTCAATTATTTTCCAAAATAATGAAAATAAAAAAACAAGTCGTCTTTAAAAAGTCACAATTTGATACAAAATTTCCCTGGTTGATTGAACCTTATTATCTAATATTGATATTGAAGTTGGTATAAAAATAAAATAGTGATATAACCAAACGTGTTTTAAATAGACTCCAGTTCATTATTAAGTAAGGTTCAGTTGATGAGGTGACGATGTTTGATTTCGTAATTTTGAGAGACAGTTTTTTTGAAAATGGCTTATAAAAATTTTCAGCATTTGAAGGGAAAAAATATTGAGAATTTTTGATATAGGTATGCCAAAACCTTTCTCGGAACATCAAAATTCATTTAGTGAAACTGTAATATACAAATACTAAGTATAAACCTTGTTATATAAAAAACAAGATAACCATTGTACTCTTGGCCGGCTTACTGCACTTTTTATATAATTGTGTCACATTCTATAGGATACTCCTCGCAGTCTATTTTTGTAAATAGGTAATATTAGTTTTAGGCATTTTTTGTTTAATTACAAAACGTAACAATTTTTTTTGTAGTTTAAAAAATTAATAACTTTTTTATTTATTGATCGATTTTGTTAAAAAACAATAGCGTTCTTCTCCCAGCTATCACTGATTTACTGTCCAAGTTTCAATACAATCGGACTTTTCGTTCTTAAATTATCGTGCTTAGAGGAAACGTGACTGACGGATGGATGGATGGATGGATGGATGGATGGACGGACAGACAGACGGACCGACATTTTGAAAGTTGTTCAAAATTCGATCACCAACACAGTGATATAAAATTTTTTTCTCTACGAACAATGTTACAGGTTTTAGGAATGTGCCGATCGAATGCAATATACTCTTCGTTCAGAATTCGATCACCAACACAGTGATATGAAATTTTTTTCTCTACGAACAATATTACAGGTTTTAGAAATGTGCCGATCGAATGCAATATACTCGTTTTCTATTTGCGAAGAGTATAATAACGAGGATCCTGTGATTTTAAAAACTTTTTATTCCTGCTTTCTGCCCCATTCTTTACTTTGTAAAATAGCTTATTACCTTTCTCACCAGATATCCATAACATTAGTGAAAACCTCATTCAAATTAGATCAGTAGTTTTTGAGCTATACTTGTGCATTATTATGAGTTATTTGAAGCATTATGCGTATGTATTTTCCGACCTTTCTCGTATTTCTTGCTTCAAAGAAATGTGTATGATTAATATGATTAATTTTAAATAATATATATATTTTTAGTTATTACAGTTTATAAGACATTTTTAGTACCTCTGATTAAGAAGTGTGATACATAGAACTATGATATAAATTTATTAACTGTGGTAATTAATTATTATTCAAAGAAGTTGTATGAACGAATTGGTAAATTTCCATTGCAGAATAATATTCATATTCACCACCAGTCAAAGAACTTGGTTTGCAAATTTTTATGAAGTAGGCAGCGGCGGACTGATTTAATTTCTTAAGGGTAAAGCAGTCTTACAAAATAAATTGTAATTTAATTTATGTATAACTTGATGGCGTATTACTTTTTAAGATTTTTGGATCTAGAAAGAGAAAAGATCCATAATATTTTGAAAAATTGTCTCAACTTTAACAAATGTTACAAAATCAGGTCAATGTTTAAGACATCCACTTATTCAGTAGCAAAAGACTAAAAATACTAACATATTTTACGTTATGTAACTAACAATTCGCCATCCACTATATGTTGTGCAAACACCTGCAACTGCCACAAAAAATTCCAAAAATTTTACACATTTCATTCTCCATCTCACTCTCACTCACTGCATCACACTACTGTCTTCATTTACAACTGTAGGGCTGCATTATTGTTGTTCCTTGCCCTACTAGAAATGCTAAAACAATTACTTACGCCAAACGACCTTGAACTACGAAAAATATTTGCAAAAAAAATATAACAATGCATCCCTATATTTAATGCAAAAAAGATAATATTCCTTGCCCTTTTCGAAATTTTTTTTGTGCAAAATTACAATTATTTGGCATTTCTAGTAGGGCTAGTAGGGCAAGGAACAATAATAATGCAGCCCTTACAGTTGTAAATGGAGACAGCAGTGTGATGCAGTGAGTGAGAGTGAGATAGAGAACGAAATGTGTAAAACTTTTGGAATGTTTTGTGGCACTTACAGGTGTTTGCACAATATACAGGGTGATTCACGTAGGCCATTCATTAGAAGTTTTTCAACTTGCAGTTGGATTAGAAACTTGAAATTTGGTATACAGCCATAATCGATCATGCCCGTTCTATCTAAAATATTTTCAGTCCTCCAACTATACAGGGTGTGCCAAAAATTGGTACCAACTTTCTTATTTTAAATGGAAACCTATATTTTTCTTTACATGGTTCGATTGGTCTTCTAATTCTGAGTTTAGAGAACCTAAATTATGTTAACTTATCTATTACAATTTTTGACATATGTCCAATTTTTTGAAAAAAATTGCCGCTGTAGTAGTTTACGAACAAATTTGTATCTCGCAAACCTTTCAAAATTATGAAACCAAATTTGTGAAGCAGTTAGCTGGAAGTCCAGGCTAACTTTTGATGTCCCATAGGTGGTCCCATTTTGTACCATATGGGTGCAGTCGATTTTCAAATGTCGCAATCAAGAATTGTCAAAAAGTCAATTTTTTCAAATGGCACCTACTATTTTTTTTTACACCATTCGAAAGAAAATTGAATTTTAGGGTGAGTTACTTAAGCATTCCCTATACCTAACTTCACCCCATATCGAGTTATTCAATAAAAATCAAGAAATACCTTATCTTGCCGAGAGATTCCTTACTTCATCAAGTATGCCATGGAAACAAAAGACAGTTGTAATAATTTTTAAAAAAAAATATGGATTCTTATTTAATTACACACAACACCAACAAATTATTATTAACGAACAAGAACAATGTTGACGAAATTCTGTCAGTGAAAACGGTGCACACATTGAGCATTTGTATTGAAATAATTATTTTGTTAATCTGTTTTTTTGTTGTTATTTTGTTGTTATTATTTATTATTGCAATACGATTTTTGAATAAAAATTAAAATGAAATGATTGTTTCCAAAGCCTACTACCCTTGAGAAAAAAAAAACAATATTTTTTTTCAAAAAATGTCAATAACTCAACAACAACTGTAGATAGACATACACAATATTAATAAAAGTGGCCCTAAAATTCAGTTTTGCATTGATTTCTGACGTCAAAAATGGTAGGCGCAAAGATGTGCTACGCAACAAAAATATGTTGGTCACATTGAACATTTACGTCACAATTTCGTCAACATTGTTCTTGTTCGTTAATAATAATTTGTTGGTGTTGTGTGTAATTAAATAAGAATCCATATTTTACTTTAAAAATTATTACAACTGTCTTTTATTTCCATGGCATACTTGATGAAGTAAGGAATCTCTCGGCAAGATAAGGTATTTCTTGATTTTTATTGAATAACTCGATATGGGGTGAAGTTAGGTATAGGGAATGCTTAAGTAACTCACCCTAAAATTCAATTTTCTTTCGAATGGTGTAAAAAAAAATAGTAGGTGCCATTTGAAAAAATTGACTTTTTGACAATTCTTGATTGCGACATTTGAAAATCGACTGCGCCCATATGGTACAAAATGGGACCACCGATGGGACATAAAAAGTTAGCCTGGACTTCCAGCTAACTGCTTCACAAATTTGGTTTCATAATTTTGACAGGTTTGCGAGATACAAATTTGTTCGTAAACTACTACAGCGGCAATTTTTTTCAAAAAATTGGACATAAGTCAAAAATTGTAATAGATAAGTTATCATAACTTAGGTTCTCTAAACTCAGAATTAGAAGACCAATCGGACCATTTAAAGAAAAATATAGGTTTCCATTTAAAATAAGAAAGTTGGTACCAATTTTTGGTACACCCTGTATAGTTGGAGGACTGAAAATATTTTAGATAGAACGGGCATGATTGATTATGGCTGCATACAAAATTTCAAGTTTCTAATCCAACTGCAAGTTGAAAAACTTCTAATGAATGGCCTACGTGAATCACCCTGTATAGTAGGTGGTAAATTGTTAGTTAGATAACGTAAAATATGTCAGTATTTTCAGTTTTTTGCTAATGAATAAGTGGATGTCGTAAACATTTACCCAAAATCATAATGATGTTATGCAAGAGTCAGTAAACGTTAATAAAAAATATAACCCTTTTTAATGTGAAATAAAACACTGGTTACGCTACTGCTACGCTGCTGGGATCTGCTAGTCATACTTCCTTGGAGCCTAGCACGTGATCCAAGGCTGTTGATTTTGTAATATAAATAAGCAATATTTACTTTAATTTTTATTCAAAACTATTAGAAATCATCAGAAAAGGATGTGCAAGTTATATATCATGTCTGCTTCAGTTGATAAAATTATTTTAGGTAACGACCCTATAGGTACCTACCTATACAATCTAAGTTTAGGCAGGTATCTACATCTACCACTTATTTTTAAAATCGGTATAAGTACATAGGGCTATTTTAAAAATATTTATCAAACTGTTCTTGTTTAAGCAAAAAGCAATATGATAACAACGACATAGTTCAACACATGATTGGCTGTCTAAATATTGCAAAACTACTTTCATCTAGCTGTTTTGGCGCGTGTTGTTGCTCGGTCTTTCAACTGTTTTTTTTACTGTATGGCATTTATAAATATAGCGCAATTACCTTAATATAACACACGTTCAAGGTCCTTGCTATGCATGTTGAACAATTGACAATTTTTATTTATATGCTTCATTTACAAGTTCAATTCATAGACTTTGAACTACTACCATTCGGCGTACACTGTACATACACGAAAAGTAGAGAGTCGTCATTTTTACTTTAAACTTCAATTCTTAACGAGTACATAAATAACTAATTATGCAAATGGCTAAGGAGTTTGAATAAGGTTTATTTGCTATTGTTAAAATTTTCGAAAAAATGTATAAGTAATGGGTAGGTAAAACGGAATATTCACGTACGCGATATAGCCGTAAGTACTATAACGTACTAAATAAAAAAATCTATTTTTTATATTTGTTCATTTGTTAATTGCAATACATGGAATTTTCATTGGTAAGTAATTTTGCACCGTTACTAAAATGCGTTTAAGATTACATCACTTTTTTATGAACGCGTGACTTTTGAAAAGTGTGCGAATTATAAGTAGGACCGCCTGAATGGCAATAATTAATAAGAAAATCAGCGATAAAATTGTTTAATAATAACAAAACTAGCAGAGCTAGGGACATGCATTATTAATGATTTTTATATTAACAAAGCTATCGCTATAAAAGAAAGCATACGTAAATGTGTTAAAGAACATAATAAAAAAGACCTTCAACAATTATTATAACAAATAAAAATGCACTCAAACATCAATCAAACACATTAATAATGTTTAGTAAACTATAAATTACTGCTATTCAGGCCAGCAACTTTACTGGTAATTTTCCATGACGTCGCACTGCAAGAGGTACGCCAACGTCTATAACCCCTGAAGCGTGTTACGGATGGTTCCTGACCAGTTAATATAGTGATTAAGAATACAAAAATGATATAATCGAAGAGAGAATTGATAATCAATTGAATTTCTGATAAATAATAAGATATTTAGAACAGTTTTAGTAAGTATAGCTTTAATTACGATAATTGTTAGTATTTGCAGGTATTTTTACTTCATAAAATAGCTGTAAGGGAAATTCCGTTTCTTATCAGTGTACATTATTGATAAATAACTGGGCATATTCGCCACATCCGCCAGAAAATTTTGATATGAGGTTTGCATTCTTCATTAAAAATTGAACAAAATAAATTCATAACATGATAATTATTTCAACATATTCAAGTAGTTCACGCATAGAAGCGACTAATTTATACAATAGTTAACAGCAGAAAGCAACACCTGCTTGGTCTCAAAGAACAAATCGAGATAATATTACTTTTTGCGTAAATATAAACGATTTCGGGAACATAAAAGCAACGATACAAATTAAAAACTAGTAAAAATTTAAATTTACCAAACATAACGTTGGCAACCATTCAAGTTTTAATTTAAGTTTCTTGGCGGCGCCGATTATTTTAAAACGAGCTAGATATAAAAATAGAAATAAAATGAATTAAGTTACCTTGTACGCCCCATGTAGAGGAACAGACGATCCGTTTTTCTTAGGCATTTTTTTGGTAAAAATCACAATCACTAAACACAGTCTCGATTCTTTAAAAGCTGAACGTAAAATGAATGTGGGTTCTTACAGTAGAAACGTCGACGCGTCGTAGTGTACTGCTAAACGTAGAGGGGATGGACCGATGGACGCGAGTAAAGTTTTAGCGAATAAGTGAGCTAAAGCTAATTCTGCAAGTTTTGTATATATAGTTTACTAGTATATACCTATTCCACCATTACGCGGATTTAATATGTAAATATTTACTTTTATAATGTGTCTAATTATACATTTTGTACTGAAAGGCCCAAATCAAATTATGCATATAACGTAAAAAGAGTTATTTTCTCCAAAAATAGTTCATGTGAAAAGTTTTAGAAATTAGTACGGTTATTACAAATATTACTTCATCAAAATTTGTGGCAATTAATGCTCCGACAAATGAATATAATTATTACCCTATTACAGTAAATCTCCTTATAATTTAAATAAAATTGTACTCCTTAGAACTCTTTCGCTTCATTATTTCCCTAACTTAATTATCATATAGTATATAACTCCGATAACTAATACGAACGAGATTCGGAATTGCTTTAATTTAAGGTTTGTTGCTAAATATGATTTCATAGAGAAAATAGTTTGAAATAGTTTGATTGTATATCAGTTTGTAATTATTGGTACGTTCGATTTATTTTCAATACTTTCGCGAATATATTCATGTTCGCAAAAGCAATCCAAAACATTTACATTGAATAGGCTTCTTGAATAATTGAGTAATCAATTTATTTTAAGATTAAAAATGCTAGTTGCAAAATATGAAAATGTACATATTCTCAAGACATCATACACAGCAAAAGAAAGAGTGTCGGGCTGATTGTCTCGACTCAAGATCTATATAAAATAGGTTGCATCATAACTATATTCTTTGGCTATTTGCTATTTCATACTGTGTACTATGAACACTCAAAATTATAGAAATTGTAGACAAAAAGTTGCCAGCACTCCCATTTAGTACAGGAGCCAACGTGCAATTACCTGATACATTTGTATCAGTTAGAGACATTATTAATTCTATTCTATTTAGCATTGCAGACAACAAAAGTGATATGATAAATTTTCTTAGTAGTGGAAACTTCACTAAATAATCGAAATGTGGTTTGTAATTGTGCAAGTCAGATAGTTGCCCTATAGGCAAAATAGCATGCATAATAATTTTTGGGCCATGAATTAAGATTTTATGTACACTGGCAGACATATAGTACCATGAGTATTCTTTTACAATTAGTCGGACTGTCTCCGTGGCATAATCCTCAAATGCTTCTAAGTTTATTTTAAATTCAAAAGGAAGGGCTTTTAGAATATTTCCTCTTTGATACCAGTTATATTGGCAGAAATATCAGGGTTGTTGAAAAAACGTCTCGCCGTATTTCCATCGTTAGTTGTTCCACTTGTGGCTTTACTGCGTCTAGTAATAAACCCAATTGTTCTTTAAATTGTTCTTGAACTTTCAATTTCCTTTGGGTAAACATTTCACGATCTTGGGCTCCTCTTACTTGCCATTTTTTAAACTCTATACAATAGCACAAGTGAATAAAACAACTCAAAAACCTTATCCATGTGTGGAGGGTAGAAAGTCCGAATTTGTATGTATTTTCGTCAACTTCTTTTTTAGCAACATGATCCATATCGTTCATTTCCTTTGGTGTAACCTTTCTGAGCCTAGGCTGTTGAAGTAACGAAATTGCAAATTTTTCCGTCAATTTTGGTAAAGGCAAGTTGATGAGACACAAATAGATTCTTATTTAATATATTTACGTTTGTCTTTTGCAAAACTTCTGTTTGTTTCTGTATATCTCCAGCTTCAAGTTTTGCTAATTCCACCATTTCTTTGGCTTGCCTAATACGAATTGGTCGACAATACCTTACAGAAGAAGGCCGGGGGTTTTGTCACAGAAAGATTTTTTTCCCAGAAGTGCATCTACCGTAGAGTTGTAAGGAAACCAACGAAGTAAGAAATATATCTGTATCAGTATGACCTTTTTCAATTTTCTGTTTGTAACTACTATGCCCGGTACTTCCATCGCAGCCTCACTTCGAAATTAAAATTAATTCATTTGACATGCCAGCAGGAACACTATTAAAAAATCTTCTTGAAAAAAAAAAAATGAGTCGCCAGGTAGTGTGATCCAAAAGTGCTTGCGTTTTTACTTCTGTATGCTCGGGGTGATGATGATGGCCTCTTTAACTGGATAGCATTCCTAATTGGTATGTCTGATTTTTTTGTAGCTGGAATAAATGGCAAAACTATCTTATCCTTGCTCAACCAATTTTGCCTTATTCTTGAAGCTCTCTTTTGAGTTATATTTACCGCTTCACTAAACTTCCCTGCATGGTGTTTTCCTTCTGACCGTAGACTCATCTGAGCAGCGTAAGCTAATTCATGACACTCTGCTGTTTCACGAATGTTCTTTGTTTTCCTGCTCTTCTTTCGTTCGCTACTTTCTTGGAACGGTATTTGAGACCGACCCACAGCTGACCTTGAAGGAATTGCTTCTGCAATATTTTCCAGAATTGATGGAAGTAAGTCAGCCAGTTTGTTTTCCACTCAGAGTATTTTTTTTGGAGCTTGACGAAGCCTGACTAATTTTGTAGCTCAACACAAACTTAAGTGAATTTGTGGTAAGCTCTGACAAAAGCCTCTACCTGCTTAGACCCTTTAGATTACTCCATGATAAGAAGCAAACTTTTCTTTTAAATATTGTGTTGGTTTATTAATGTTTCCTGGAAATTCGTAATTTTGAATTTTAACCAGGTTTTCGGGGTATTGGTCCCACATTGGTGCAATAGTTTTAACTAAAACACATACGTCGCAACCTCTGGCGTACCTCAGGGTTCAAAGTTGGGTCCAGTCTTATTTTAGGTGTTTAATAATTAATGACTTATGTGATGGGTTGAATTGCAACAAACATCTTTTTACGGATGATCTGAAATTATTTAGTGAAATTACTACCATAGAGGATTGTGCAAGATACAAGAACAAATAAACATCATTGAGAATTTGAGCCTAGTGAATAAATTATCAATGAATGTATCAAATGTTAACGTTACTACTTATTCACGAGGGATAAATCCGGTTGAACATTCATACAGTTTTAACGAAATCTCTTTAACTCATTGTGGGAGCATTAGAGACTTAGTTATACTGTTCGACTCCAGATTGGAATTCACAGGACACATTAGCTCAATTACTTAATCTGTGTTAAAAACACCCAGCTTTGTTACAAGAAATTCAAAAAATTTTAGTAATACAGAAACATTAAAAACACTATATTTGTGTTTTGTGGGTTCGAAATTGGAGGTTCAGCAATATGAAATCCTATTTATTTTATGAGGAATGTTCACAATCATTAGAATCTGTTCAATGGAATTGTTTTAAATATTTATCTTTTAAAGCAGATCACCAATACCCCAAACACCTTAACACGGCTTAACTTGGATTCATTAGAATATAGAAAAAAACCGCTGCCTAAGGAATCACTACTTCCACATCCAGATTCTTCATCCAAGTCACTTTAAAGGAAATATCTTGACTATATTTGCACTCTAGTATGTGGAAATTATTGGTCATAGAATTTTAATAATATTTGGGGCAGATGTCAGTTTGAGGAGTTGGTTTCTAGCGTATACGTTAAAAATGAAGTTTCTAGTTCACCCTACTTATTTTCTACTATTCACAACTTACCACCTTCCACCCCTTCAATGGAGTCATCTCAATCAGATGTCACTACAATACATACGTGTACTAATTATCAAGTGAATATCTCAATTTGATGTTATCAATCCCATTAATAATGATGGGGAGGTGGTGGAGTTTGAAAAATATTAGAAAGAAATCTGAGGCCTTGGTTTCTAGTATATACACCGAATCCCAAAATTTTGTACTCTTATCAGCTTGATTTACTTATTTTCCCCTAGTCACTCCTATTAACCCCAACCCTTCTACGGAATCATCTCAAAATATAATCTAGTTCCAGATGTCGTTATAATACATACGTCTACCAAATTACAAGTGAATATCTCAATTTTGTTTTATCAACCCCTTTAATAATGTAGTAAGGGTAGTGGAAGGGTTGAAAAATATTATTAAAAAATTTGAGGCCTTGGCTTCTAGGACATACACCGAATTTCAAGTTGCAATACTCTTACCAGCTTGCTTTACTTATTTTTCCCTATTTACCTCTACTTACCCCCACTCCTTCAACGCAATCATGTCAAAATATAATCTAGTTTCAGATATACTTATAATACATAAATGTATCAAATTTCAAGTGAAAATTTAAATTTAATTTTATAAAATCTTTTAATAAGGGAGTGGGGGTGTGGGGAGATGGTAAATACTAATAAAAAATCCTGAGACCTTCGCTTCTATTATATACACCAAATCCCAAATTTCTGTACTTTTACCAGCTTGCTTTACTTATTTTCCCCTATATACCCCTATTTAACCCCTAACCCTTCACGGAATGATTTCAAAATATAATCTAGTTCCAGATGTCGTTATAATACATATGCGTACTAAATTTCATGTGAGTATCTTAATTTTATTTTATCAACCCCTTGAATAATGGAGTTAGGGTGGTGGGGTGCTGAAATATATTATTAAAAAATCTGAGGCCTTGGCTTCTAGTACGTACAGCGAATTTCAAGTTTCTGGACTAATACCAGCTTGTTTTACTTATTTCCCCCTATTTACCCCTAAATAACCCCCAACCCTTCAACGGAATCATCTCAAAGTATAATCTAGTTCCAGATGTAGTTATAATTCATACGTGTACCAAATTTCAAATGAACATCTCAATTTTATTTTATCAACCCTTTTAATAATGAAGTAGGTGGTGGAGGTTGAAAAATATTATAAATAATCTGAGACCTTGGCTTCTAGTACATACACCGAATTTCAAATTTCTGTAGTCTTACCAGCTTGATTTACTTATTTTCCCCTATTTACCCCTATTTAACCCCCAACCCTTCAACGGAATCAACTCAAAATATAATCTAGTTCCAGATGTCGTTATAATACATATGCGTCCTAAATTTCATGTGAATATCTCAATTTCATTTTATCAACCCCTTGAATAATGGAGTAGGGGTGGTGGGGGGCTGAAATATATTATTAAAAAATCTGAGGCCTTTGACTCTAGTGCATGCACCGAATTTCAAGTTTCTGTACTCACACCAGCTTGCTTTACTTATTTCCCCCTATTTACCCCTAAGTAACCCCCAACCCTTCAAAGGAATCATCTCAAAGAACAATCTAGTTCCAGATGTCGTTATAATTCATACGTGTACCAAATTTCAAATGAATATCTCAATTTTATTTTATCAACCCATTTATTAATGAAATGTGTGGTGGGGGTTGAAAAAATTTACAAAAAAATCTGACGCTTTGGCTTCTAGTACATACACCGAATTTCAAGTTTCTGTAGTCTTACCAGCTTGCTTTACTTATTTTCCCCTATTCACCCCCAACCATTCAACGGAATCATCTCAAAATATAATCTGGTTCGAGATGTCCTTATAATATATACGTGTACCAAATTTCAAATGAATATCTCAATTTTATTTTAGCAACCCTTTTCATATTGGAGTAGGGGTGGTGGGGGTTGAAAAATATTGTAAAAAAATTTGACGCTTTGGCTTCTAGTACATACGCCGAATTTCAAGTTTCTGTACTCTTACCAACTTGTTTTACTTATATTCTCCTATTTACCCCAAATTAACCCCAACCCTTCAACGGAATCATCTCAAAATATAATCTAATTTCAGACGTCGTTATAATACATACGTGTACGAAATTTCAAATGAATATCTCAACTTTATTTTATCAACCCCATTAATGGGGTAGGGGTGGTGGGG
Organism: Stenurella melanura; assembly: GCA_963583905.1. NCBI lineage: Eukaryota > Metazoa > Arthropoda > Insecta > Coleoptera > Cerambycidae > Stenurella > Stenurella melanura. Next base: position 155,632,495 of record OY757309.1, read on the forward strand.
GGTTGAAAAATATTATAAAAAATCTGGGTCCTTAACTTCTAGTACATACACCGAATTTCAAGTTTCTGTACTCTTACAAGCTTATTTTACTTATTTTCCCTTATTTACCCCTATTTAACCCCAACCCTTCACCGGATATCCTCAAAAACAATCCAGTTCCAGATCTCGTTATAATATATACGTGTACAAAATTTCAAGTCAATATCTTAAACCGTTCCGGAGAAAACGTGCGGACAAAAAAAAAAAAAAGTAAAACAGACAGACAGACGGACGGACGGACGGACGGACGGGCGGACGGACGGACAGACAGACAGAAATTTTTTTCGCTGAAATTTAAAATTTCGACGTTTCATGACATTCTAAACCTATTTCACGAATAAAAATTTTTGAAATTTGTTTTGCGATTACTATACTTCCAATCCACTACGTGGATGTGGAAGTAATGATCTCAAATTTAATGTTTATTTACAAGCTGATCAATAATACAACAGACTCTCCAGAACTTTTATCTTAAATTCATTTTAGAGTTCCACGCGTCAAATCTTTACTTTTGCACTACCATCTAAAAGAACAAACATCCTTGCTAAATCACCCATTTATTCCATGATAGGAATATATAACTCAATTGGTGACCATTGTGACATGTTTAGTCTTTCTTTAAATAATTACTCCAAGACCATAAAACTCTGTGTACGAAATACACAGGTACATAACCGTAATATTAAGCTACTCTAAACTAAATAATTTTATACTTTTATATTTTGTATTCTCAGGAGGATTCTGTTGGGCAATGAATTCTTTATTATTTATTGTCTGCCATGCTTTAAGGCAAAGGATTAATTATGTCTTTAGCCGATACAGACGTATTAGTTAATTGCACGCTGGCTCCTATACTAATAATTCGTATTAAAAACTTAGCCGCAAGCCCAGAATAATTTTGTAGTGTATACTTAGCACTTATAAATAGAGCATGTATGCTGGTTGAAGTCAAAATACTCAGCTGGGGCTCTATTAGGAGCACAAAATTTGATGATTATCGTATTGGGCACTAGTATTGAGCAATATATTTTCAAAATGGCAACTCGTTAACAGTAATTGATCGGATCTCCTATTTAAATTTTCTATTCAGGCTTTGTAGCGAGTATTCTTTACAAGATTCATTTGAAGGACTACAATTAGGAAGTAACCCACCAAAGAGGAAATAGTTCCGACCAGTGGCTTTCAGAACACCTCTTGATTGACAGCATTTGCGTGAAAGGGTCGTGTCTTACATATAGAAATCAATTTCCTGACTAAATAAGTAGTTTTCTACAAATATTTACCGCGCTGTATTTTTTAGTACTAGTTAGCTCGTCGGTGTAGCAGAACACTTTTTAAATTTGATTTTCGGGTTAAAAAAGAGCGTTATAAAACTATGTATATCACACCTAGTAAATAAAAAAAACCTTCAATGTTGGTACCTAGCTGAAAACATTTTTGACAAAGTACTCTGCTAGACTTATAACATAATATAATACACCACATATATTAGACAACCCCCAGCCCATCCCGAATAGAATACACATTTGATAAAACACATATAGCATCCATTACATACCGACCTTGCCAACGTCTGAGCTAGGGATCGAATCTAGTACACGATATACAGTGTGACCAAGCGTGCTCGTCGTACAATACGTTTTAGGCCGCTGCGCAACCGTGTCGGATACATGAATAGATTTTAATACGAGACACCTCATGTATTATCAGTAGGTTCTCATCAGAAGCAGAGAAAGAGCTCTCTCTTGAAAATGAAAAATGCAGTGGAAATAGTAGTGAAACAATAGTGAAATGTTGCAACAAGAAATGTTCTGTAGTTGTGTGCATTTATTGTTACTCTGTCTTTCACAAAAGTTGTAGTGAAAGAGATAAATCCAAAATTATTTCTAAATTAGATGGTCATAAAATCATATGTATTGAGTGTGTAAACAGAAAAAGTAACACAGAAAAACTATCAGTTGAAAACGTATGGCAATAAAAACTAATCTGTGAGATGGATGATAAAATCAACATATTGAAAGAAAACAACAGACTATTGCTTGAAAAAATTTCAATGCTACAAAATAATCTCCCACTATATAACAGCAACAGATCTCACATTACAATTCCTCAAAAACAGGTGAACAAACAAGAAACTTCTGCCAACCATCAGCAGAGGGACTTACCTATCATAAGCAATAATTTACATGACAGCCAAAAGGTGGCAGCTGTGGATGAAACTGCACAAATTCAAACAATTACCAACCAGTGTAAACAAATGCCAGTAGTTCTTACTTCCTTAGCTGCGGATTCCCAGCCAATCTCAAACCCCATACAAAGTGATGAAAATAACTTCCAACATCAAGGCCGGAAACATAGAAATAGGGTTAACAATCACAATAAAAATAATAATAGGAAAACTGGTTCAAAATCCTTAGGAACTGGAAATACAACTGATAATAATGATAAATTCTCTGGTGTAGAAACAAAGGTTTGGATCTACGTTTACAGATGCAAAAGAATATGTGAAGAAAATGATATAAAGCAATTTATTCTGAGAAAACCCGCTTTCAAAGATCTTGAAATTACTGTTAAGGAATTAAATACAGACGACAGAATCAACAAATGTTTTGTAGTAAGTGCACCGTTCAATATGAAAGAAGAAATGTACAAACCAGAATTCTGGCCAAAATCTGTTGGTTTTAAGAGGTTTAACTTTGAAAAATATAGGCGTTACAATCGAGGTAATTTTTTATAAATAACCAGGCTAATTTAATAGTCCATAAAGAAGAGGCAACATTAACATCAGTGAGGGACCATGTAAGGGTGTGACACATAAATATAAGAAGTATTCGCAACAAAATTGACCAACTTGACCTATTATGACACTCTATAGACTTCCCCGAGATTGTTTGTGTTACTGAAACCAAATGTACATCTTGTGAAATTAATCTTATACAACCATATTCGTACAAGTTAACAGATTACCTACTTCTGCAGAAGTGCATCCTCTCATGGCGGAGTGGCCATTTTTATTAGAAATAATTTGGATTTTAAAATCGTATCTTCCACCATAGCAAGAATTGATGAAGTATTTGAATATGCCCTTATAGAAGTTCTTTTAAAAAACATTAGCATTGTTGTTGGTTGTTTTTATAGAACACCGGCGTCCGATTTTAATTCCTTTGTACTAAATATTGACGAGTTGCTTAATAACTTGGATAGAACAAATTGTCCGACATTTATGTGTGGTGATTTTAACACTAATTTTTACACAAATTCGGACTGTCAGTTTGAAAATAATAAAGCTAAGAGATTACTTAATATCTTCAAATCGTACAACTTAAATATGTCTATAAACGATTTTACACGTATACAAAATACGAGTAAAACTATTATTGATAACATATTTTCAAATATCAGTGTAGATTTACTTAACCCTCAAATTAATTACTGCGATCTCTCAGATCATTTCATGCAATGTGTATGTTACCAATATTATTCAGAAATTGAAAGTAAATGCACGTACACTCTAAAAAGGGTTTTTAACTGTGAAAATAACATAACTTATCTTAAGTTCTTATTATCTACAGAAACTTGGGATTTCTTAGCTGGTCATGGTGATGCTGAAGCTAAGTTTGAATCATTTCACAATATATTTTTGAATCTGATGGATAAAGCTTTCCCACTCGAAATGTGTAAAATAAAACCGAATACAAAATCCAAAAAACCATGGATAACAGCTGATATTATTAATGAGGGAATTTTTATAAGAGACTTGCATAAGACATACATATTTACAAGGGATGATGATGTCCTCCTTAGGTACAATATTTTGAAAAAAAACCATCTTACAAATATTTAACACGCCAAAAAAAGTTATAATGAGTCTTTACTCGTAAACTCTAAACACAAATCCAAAACAGCATGGCAAATAATCAAGAACCAATGCAACAATTGCATACAAAATCAACTGCCGCATTCATTTATGGATTCTAATGGGACTAATATAACGGATATGCATCATGCTGCTGAGGCATTCAATGCGTCTTTTATTCAATCCATAGAGCAGTTAACACAGAGCATGGCCATCACTAATACAGCTAATATTGAACCATCAAGAACCTCCTTTTTTTTGTCACCAATTACTACCGATGAACTTATATTAATCATTAAATCTGTATCTTCCAAGAATTCTGCAGGGGATGATGAAATACCTTGTTCGCTGTTATTAAGTGTTGTAGATTATATAATTGAACCCTTAACTACCCTAATAAATATGTCTTTCCAGGAAGGATTATTTCCCCGTGTCTTGAAAAGCTCTCTAATTATCCCTTTACACAAGAAAAATGATAAATCACTGTTTTCTAATTATAGGGGTATTGCCCTGCTGTCAGTCTTTTCTAAATTATATGAGAAAGCATACCACAATAGGCTGTATAATTTTTTAACATATCAAAAGATACTTACCGACAATCAGTTCGGTTTCCGGAAAGGTGTGGCAACGCAAGATGCAGTACTATCCCTATATAATTTCATATTAAATAGTTTTGAAGATAAAAATAAAAGTGCATGTGTTTTCTTCGATCTAACACGCGCATTTGACACGATCCAACAAAACTTGCTACTGGACAAACTTAGTAGATACGGTGTTAGAGGACCTGCTCTAACTTGGTTAAAAACTTATTTGGTAGATCGGCAACAAAAAGTAATTTTGAGCCAAAATGGTAAAAACTATGTTTATAGACCCAGACAGGTGACTACGGCAGTTCCCCAAGGGAGTGTGTTGGGCCCCTTATTATTTATTATATTTTTCAATGATGTTGTCCCCTCTTTGCATGACACATTTATTTCTCTATTCGCAGATGACGCAGTTACCGCTGACAGTGAGAGTAACATCAATCTATTATCTACAAAAACAAATACCACAGTTTCCCTGATGGAGAATTATTGCTCGACTAACGGCTTAGCTTTAAATAATTTAAAAACCAACCTAATAGTATTCTCTACAAAGCAGCTTGACATCAACTTATTAGTAAGAGCTAATAATAAAACCATCATACAAAACGAAACTATAAAGTACCTTGGTGTACATATTGACTCTCTTTTAACATGGAATGATCACGTTGACTCGTTACTATCCAAATTATCTACACATTGCTTTCTTATATGGCAGATGAGAAAATTTGTCAATATAGATATATTAAAAATGTATTATTATGCATATGTACAGTCAATGCTTAATTATTGTGTTATCTGCTGGGGTAACTGCAGTCGCATAAATGAAATCCTTATATTGCAGAAAAAGATTTTACGTGCTATGACTTTTAAAAATATACGTCATTCCTGTAGAACTCTATTCAAAGAACTTGATATTTTAACAATACCATCCCTTTACATACTTAAATGTGTGTCCTACGTAAAGTCTCATTATGACAACTATATTCCCAGGGATAACTTTACTGAGCATGATTTAAGAATCAGTCAAAATCTGACAATTCCCCACCACAAACTGTCAATAGTAGCAAATGGTCCCAATGTCATGTCCATCAAGCTATATAATAAACTCCCTAAAACCATAAAAAGTATAAATAGCATTCATCTCTTTGAAAGCACAGTTCGAGCCACTTTAATCAGTCGCAGCTTTTATTCCACAAAAGAATATTTAAGTTGTACTAGTTTTCAGGAGCGTACCTACTTAGTAAAATTAGCAATCCTCGTCCTTATTTATTGTTCTGTATTCTGTTTACTACACTATGGTTTCCTCTTGAGTTATGTGTTTTACTGTATATTTTACAATGTTTTACAATTTTATGACTATATTTCTATACCCTTAATAGGGTCCTACGAAAATAAAGATATTATTATTATTATTATCATAAATTATTTTATTGGATTTAAGCATAGGCAACTGAAGACTTTTCTATCTAAAACTCATTGGTCAACAAATTATGACGCTACATGTTCTAAATGAATCTTAGTTTTGACCCAGAATGTTCATTATTCATATTTATCACGAGAGACAATAGCACAGCATAAATAAAGACAACAGGCAAACTAAAAAGGCGGGAAATGCTTGAGCTGATCGTTCGCGCATGACGCCATTTAGGTGTAAAACCTTGTAAACAGTGAGGGCAGTAAAGCATACAGTTTAGTGCATTCATAGACGTGCTTTGTGCGGTTTGTCTAGGATCATTATTTATCTGTTCTCGTTTTAAAACATGGGTTTTGTTTGTGCTGCAAAACATTGCCAAAACAAAAGTTATTCTTGCAAAAAGTCCTTTTTTAGGTTCCCTACTGATATTAACAGGTACGTAAAATTAACTTTTAACTTTATTTTTCTTTTATAACAAGAAATATAGCTTATCAGATAATAAAATACACAAAGTTTGAAATTGATATTTTTGTAGATAGTTTTACTATTTTAATTAGTTAGTTTTATTTTTCTGATGCTTAGAAAATCCTGTTAAAAATATATTTCTATTACTGAACATAAACAGAGAATGATTAATTTAAAAAGTATGAACTTTATATTGAATGTAGGTACCTACACTTAAAAAATAGTACAACTTTGTCCTTAACACGTACAAAATTTCCTTATATTCCCTGACATGTAAATATGTACTTCAGGAAAAAATTGTTCATCTTAAAAATAAATGTTTTTTATTCTGATTTGGTACTAAAAAACGATAATTTGTCACTTTCATAAAATGTGTATGCCATTTTGTGGAAAACAGAGATAAACTTTAGAAATTTTCTTTAGCGCTTATTTTTGTATATTTTTTTTAACTAGTACCTATATGTATTATATTTAACAACACTTTGTATTAGTAATGTATTTAATGGAAATAATAACAAAGGGCGGGTAAAGAAAAACTAGACTCTAGCTAAATTTGCAGCTAAGGCCAATAACGGCAATAACTTAAAGAAAAGGAAGTCCTTTTTTAAATACCTACTTTGTTTCTAGTGGGTGCAAGTTGGAAAATAATAATTAGATGTTTTACCTTCCCCAGGGCCAGGTTGTGGGCAATGAGCTGTAATCGAGAAGATTTGTTAAATTGCTTAGATAACCTACATAAGAGCCATAGGCTTTGTCAAGACCATTTTGAGGGGAAAATGTTCACAAACAAGTATTGTAATCGCTTAAACCCAAATGCAATCCCTACTTTGTTCCCATTACTGGAGGGATCATCTCGAGGATCTTATGAATTAGATCATACCTATACACCTATATATAGCACTCCCAGGTTGCCGCAATTGGAAGACGATCCCAGTCCATGTCCCAAGATAAATATTCAACAAGATATTGTTATAATTCCAGGTAATTTTTTATATACTTAATATAGCTTTTATTTTTAAAAAAGTAACTGGAATTCACTTACTGAATAATATAATGTACAAAAAGTTTGCGTTTTAAATATGTCTTTTTTTTAATTTTAGATAGAACTCCGGCTGAAACTGAAGTCAACACAAGCACTGAGAGAGAAGATTTAATTTCACCCTCGCCTGAATTGCTCTCACCTACTTCATCAACACAAACTACATGCGATCTATCTTATAATACACCCCGAAAAAGAAAATATCGAGACAGCATACAAAGTTTAATTAATGAAAATAATTTTTTAAAGAAGAAGGTTCTGGAACTAGAACAGAAATTTGAAAATGTTGAATAGAATATAAGTTTGGAGCAATATTATGCGCTTACACATAAATTTTGAGGTAACAATGATCTTGCTCACTTTGTTAAGCCACAAATTAGTCAGTCAAAAAAAAGGCCAAAAGGTCGGAGATATTCAACACAATTTAAAATGGAATGTTTGACAATATATTTCACTGGTCCAAAATCATATAAGCAAATCTTGGTAAAGAAATACTGCCTTCCAACAATGCGAACACTTTTAAATCTTATAAAAGGTATTAAAGTAAATTCCGGTTTAAATAATCCTCAATTATTTACAATGTTAAAAATGAAAGTGGATTGTTTCGAAGAAAGAAACAAATATTGCATTTTATGCATCGACGAAATGTCAATTAAAGCAAATTTGTTTTATAACAGGGGAATTGATTGCATAGTTGGCCTAGTAGAAAATAAGCAAGGAGAAAATATTCTTCAACCTGCTCTACATGTGTCTGTGATAATGCATATTTGCTAAGTGGAAACAACCTTTAGCATTTAATTTTTGCAATTCTTCCTATCCAGCCAAATCATTGAAAAACAAATTATTGAGGCAGTAAAAAAACTGAAAATCGTTGGTTTAAAAATATGTGCTATAACTACTGACACGGGGTCTAATTATATATCTTTAGCTAATTTATTAAATGTTAGGGCTGATCGTCCCTACTTTTATATAGAAGGACAAAAAATTTATTATATTTTTGATGTACCGCATATCGTAAAAGCAATTCGAAATATGCTTATGAAATACGATTTTCTAATCGACAACAAAAGAATTTCATGGACATTTATTAAAAAATGTTATGAACACGACAAAACATATGCTGTAAGGGCAGCACCAAAATTGACCACAGCCCATGTCAGTCCAAACTCATTTGAAAAAATGAAAGTCAAATATGCTACCCAATTGTTCAGCGCAACTGTATCTAATGCCATGTACCTTTATATAAGGTTTGGATATTTGCCCACTGAAGCATATAAAACTGCAGAATTTATAGCGAAAATGGACATGTTTGATCTCCTCAATTCGTCAAGTACAAATGCTTCAAAAAGTTATATAGAGCTTTCGAGAACCTTCCTCTTCAAGCTGAACTTTTAGATGAATGCTTGGATTTCTTTAGTAAAGTGAAAGTAAATGATAGGAACAAAAAGGATGTGACAAATAAAATTAAAAGCTTCAAATGCATACAAATAACAATAAATAGCATAAAAGGCCTACAAAATGATCTCAAAGAATCACAATATAAATATATTTTAACTAGAAGATTAAATCAAGACTGCTTAGAATATTTCTTCGGAGTGATAAGACAGCAAAATGGGAATTGCAGAAATCTCACACCGATTCAGTTTCAAATATCTTTTAAGAAATTATTATGTTTAAAATTATTTCATTCAGGCACAGAAAATTGCGAAGCAGATCCCGATCCTATACTATTGAAATTACATGACATACCCGCAGAGAGCTCGGCATTAGCCACCTCCCAAGAGGTCAACATTGAAAAAATAGACAGAGATTATCAAACAGACGACATGTTACAAAAAAACTTTCTGAGGTATGTTTGTGGTTATTTGCCGAGAAAAGCTCTTAGCGTTCATAGCTGCAATATGTGTATCCAATATTCAAATCGACGTGAAGAGTTAGATGAACCTTCACTATTTATTTATTTTCAAGCCTACGAGAATGCTGAAGGAAGTGTATTTGGCAATTTAAATAATCCAGATGACGAATTTGTTAATTTTATTGCAAACATTGAAATAATTTTTCAAAATAATTTTAAGTTTTGTCCCGCAACCAAAAATTTGCGATAATTTATTTCAAATCGCAAATACACGCCCTTTTAGACATCCCTGTTTATATTTTCCGAAAACATTTATCTTGAAATTGTATATAAGGCTTAGATTATATTATACCTTAAAGGATATAAATAGAAGTTTCATAGATCAGAAAAGCATCAGAAACAAATTAATTATATGGCGTCATCAATAGTTTGAATGGAAATTAATGTCAGATTATTAGTTTATTCATCATTAAAAGCATTGTGTATTGTTCATAATAAATCTTTATTTATATCTTAACATATGTGACTAGGTCACAATATGAACTGCACTGTCTGAATTTAGACCAAAAAGATTTTGACGAAAGAAAATTTAGACCATACGGCTTTCTCTTACTAAACTTAACTCATCTTAGATAGACAGATAAGCCTTTATTTATTCTTTACAAGTACCCAAAAGGGTGTGGAACATGCCACAGAAAAACTAACACAATGTATAAAATATTGCAATAATGTATGTTTAATATAAAAAAGATAAAAGGTAAAACTTAAGATTAAAATCTTACATTAAATTTACAAACATACACATATCGATGGGTTTTTGACAAAACAACGTAAGCGACAAATAGTGAATTTTACAGGAACCAACTTTTTTTTATAATTTACATTATTCTCAGACTTTGTAACACTCTTTTTTATCAGTAGTAATTGAATTTTAGTATAAAATTTGAAATAAATAAATATTTACATTAATTATTGCAACTTAAGATAATTTGTCAAACATAACTTTATTAATTTTTGTCGCTTAAGAAACAAATGAGATGTTATTCTCTCACAATTTTGATGCGCAGTGGACAAGACAATGATAATTAATAAGTATCGTAAGCGCCAGAGAGTTAATCGTAACTAGAGATGGGAAAAGCGGTTCCACTTATGTAGCGTTACAAACGCGATCGCTCCACAGAAATACCGCGACAAAACAACGCGATTTTGGAACGACAGAAACGTTTGTCGCGTACCGTAGTTTCTTCAGAGAGTAACGTAACCTACTCAGTCACCTAGTCGCGTTGCCAATGTATAGAACGCTTTTTAGTTTCTATTTATATATGGGTTCTTACATTTTTTTTATTAAATGGTAGACACCAATAATATGTAGGTACATGTTATAATAGACTAGTATTATATGTTGTAAGATAATATATAAATATTTTGAACTTGAATATATATTTATAAAACCGGTTTGGGTGTATACCACACCGAGTGGTTTAGCCAATAAAGGACACTCTTGTAACTTTTGAATGGGTCGATGGATTATTTTCAAAGTTGGTGTAGCAATATAAAAAAAGAATCCGATTATATGATGTTAAAAGAACTAAAATCGCCATTCCATTTCGATGATAATCTGATTTTCAAATGGGACAACCGGTATATTTTTGTATATTTCGATCCTGCTATCCAAAATACATATAATCCAACCTTCAGATGTTAGAGTAACCTATTACTTTAGCCCGTTGCAGCGACAAGGCAGGTCAGTTGTACAACGTGCGGTCGTTACTTGGTTGCTCGTTGCGAGTAACCGGTTATTTCGGCATTTCGTAGCGCGACGGTACGTTACCTAAAAATACCGCGACAAAACAACGTTACAGAAATAACGACCCATCTCTAATCGTAACCGACGACGCTTACGATTCTTTGCCGGCATTACATCAGGAGTTACGATAGTTTTGGGTAAAATTTAATTTTTAATATTGGCGCTTACGACAATATATAAAACGATATATTTTAGTGAAAACAGTACAATTCAAATATGGTGTTATGTCCAGATGCACAAGTTTAACACAAGGAATCGTATAGACCAAAAAACGCAATTTTGACAAAATTGTCGCTTACGATGTTTTGTCAAAAACCCATCGATATCAACATACAAATTAAAAATTCTTTAAACATTCTACAGATTATCTTTAAAATACCCGTCCAGAGTGTAATACGCTTTTTTACAAGTATGGCCTTTAAATTAGTTTGTAGTTCTATAATTGTACCATTACAAATTTTGACCATGGTATATGGCATGTTTTTTGGATAAATGTAAAGCTTGTTTTAATTTTTAAAAGATCACCTTTGTTCCTCGTGTCGTGTACGTGGTTTCTGTCATGATTTGCAAACGGACAAGTATTCCGCACAACAAAAATAACGGACTCATATATGTAGTGACTGGCTAGGGCGTGAGTATTTTTTTTTTAATAAATAGTGGTTTGCAACTAACGGTCTGTTTAATGTTGAATATATTTCTCAAGCATCTTTTTTGTAGTACAAATATTCCATACATGTGACTTGTTCCAGCCCAAAAGATAATACCATATCTGAGCCTAGATTCGACATACGCATAAAAAGCTATAACGGCTGATTCAACACTAATATTTTGCGATATCACTTTCAGGGCATAACAATACTTGGCTATATTACTTGCGAGGTCATCAGTATGGGCTTTCCAGTCAAGTCTAGCATCAATTTTAAATCCCAAGAAAGTCATCGCTAGGATATTTGTCAATGTACTAACACCGCTGTCGAACGTTTTCTCAATATTAGATGAGTTACATGTAAATAATAAAGTTTGGGTTTTATCTGCATTTAATTTGAGGTAAGTGAAATATTTTTCTAAAACATGTAATGATGAAAGGAACTTTCTTCTAGAGCTAATGAGCTAAAGAGTCAGATGAGTGGGTAACTAATGTGCAGTCATCAGCATATTGAACTGCATACTCATCAAGTACCATAGTTAAATCATTAGTGTATAAAATATACAGTAACGACCCTAAGATAGAGCCTTGCGGGACACCTCTTTTAATTTCTGGTTTTTCTGATTTTTGTAATTCTCCATTACTGTCTATTTCAACTACACATTGTAATCTATTACTTAAATATGATACTAATAGTTTTAAAGCAATGCCTCTAATTCCGTATTTCTCCAGTTTCATAATTAAAATGCGATGGTCTACACTATCAAATGCTTTTGATAGATCTAAACCGATGACAGCTGTATGTTCCTTGTTGTTCAGGGAATTAATTACTTCCTACAGAGCTTGATAACATGCTCTAATTGTGGATTTGTTCTTCCTAAAACCGTTTTGTGTATTGCTTAATAAACTTTGACTCTCTAGATAGTTTATTAATCTTGAGTATATTATTTTTTCAAAAATTTTGCTTATATTTGATAGTAAACCAATAGGCCTATAATTGTTAATAACATTCTTATCCCCTTTTTTCTTATATACAGCTTTTACATTAGCAATCTTTAACTTTTCTGGGAATATTCCAGTTTGCAACGATAAATGTATTATATGACTCAGAAGATTAGATATTTCTGCAGCAACATGCTTCAGAAGTTTTACTGGTATTTCATCTTCCCCTATAGACTTAGATATTGTACTCCATCTAAAATTATTATTTATTAGTGGAATGGCGACATATCTCTTGCCGACCTTCGCATTTTCATACATAATGTTTTTTTTGTAAAATGTAAATTTTGTACGAATAAAGACATTTATTATTTTTATTTGTTTATTTGTTCCCTTTATCTATTGTAACTAAGTTCAAAATAGCCTTTACTTTAATTAATTATTTATTATAAAACAAAGTTCAAATTCAAAATATATTTTTTTACATCAACCTTTATTTATGTTTAACTTAAATTGTGAAATACGGTCCTGTCGGAATTATATTTGTGAAATGAAATTATTTCGAAACCAGCCCTGATTTTTCCACCGAACTGGCGTCTTCAAGGTCAATGATTTTAGTTTTGAAAATTCAACGGTTCTGGCGAGAGTTTCTCTGCTGTCTTTTTTTTATGCTGTGACAATAGATTCAATCAATTCATCAAATACTGGCGGAGTCCCTAATTCATTATGCTTTGGGTTTGATCAAATGTAATCAGCCTTATTATTTGGAAAACATTTTTGTTACCATTGAAATCAGCATGTGGCCTTAGTTCAACACTTCTGTAGATAAGAATTCTTATATTTTTGACAGAGTCTGAATTCTTCACATCAGTTTGTAATATACTGCATTAAATTTTGTCCACAATACCTTTCCGATTACAAAGCAGTGTATACAACTTGAATCTTTGGAATTCCCTGGTTTGTATCAGTATCGGTAAGACTATTTCTAGTGTTCCGAGACTGCTACACTTTCTTACCTACCTCAGTTTATATTCTCATTCCTGCTTTTGTGATGTTCACGATATCTGCCAAGCATTTATCCTGATATAATGTTGTTGATATGCAATATTACTGAGATATTGTCTAGGTAGAACTAAATTACCCTCTCCTCTCGTTTTAAGATACCCAATTTGTCAATGGATGCGCACATGTGATCATCTAAAAACTTAACTTGGCATTGAAATCACTCATTGCAATGGTAATTTCCGTATTAAGAAGATTGGAGTAAGGTTTCCAAATTCTCAGAACTTCTCCAACTCTTGCCCTTCGAAAACAGATGTAGATGCACGTATTCCTACCAAAGTTACTACTATTGGTTTAGTGTTGATCCTTAGAAAGATTATCCAATCACTGAGTGCTCTCTGTACCCGAGGACTGATCGAGTTATTTTATTAGAGACTCAAAATCTTATTCCATTCCGGCTGATGCTATTGTTTCCAGAGATAAATATCAGGTATCATGCCTGTCTCAGAAAGACGAACTATTGTGATGTTTGAGTCTGCAAGTTTCTTCTCCAGCAGGCAAAGTTTTCCCGGCTATAAGAGTCCACTTATGTCTAGTTTGCGAGTTGAATTTCTTGCCAAATTTTCGTTAAGTCTGCACCAGTAGTCCATTGGGCAAGGAGCCTGGGAAAACCGCCCCGTACTAGCCAATATCATACTGCTCTTTACTTAAATAAGATCTGTTCGAGATTGCGCTAGCGTTGGTAATCATACATTTTCGCTGCCTACTTTAAGTCAAATTCAATTTACTTTGAGTCAGATGTGACTCTTTGCCCACTGCTATTTGCCGTAAAGGGAAGCAGGACTGCTTCCCTTAAAATTCCTTAAGCATTCTCCTACCCACTTCCGTTCAGAATATTGAAATATTTGAAAATACATAATGTGGGTAGATAAATCTGCTATAAGTTATATTGGAAAGGAAGAATTAGTAAATCTTTTTAAATGTACATATATTATTATTGTATTTTTATTCACTATATATTTATAAAAAGAATGAGTAAATATTTTGATTAAAATTGCTCTAAAAAGTGGAAGATTTATGGCTCTCAAGAACCACCGACGCGGCGCGTTAAGGAGAAAGGCTAGAATGACAAATGACGACTGTGACGATAAACTGTTTTTAAAACCATGCCAAAATATTTGTTAAAATAATAATTTATAATGCAATTGTCTCACTCCCTTTTTCTTATCGAAATGAGAGAAACACTAGTCATAACTAATGACAGCTCTTTATGTAATAATATACATGTCGATTAGTTATAATACTGTGAACGTAGAATATGTTGAAGGAACGTATTAATCTTTTTCCAATTTTTTACAACTAAGCGTCAATGGCGAGGAAAGCGACATAGTTTCAAAATTATCAAGAAATCAGTTCCAAATTTTGGCTTTTGAGACGTACATTTATTAAAAATATTTATATCCTCGTTTTGACAAATATTAATTATAATTATTTTGAAAATACCACAATATCATATAACCGCAATATATTTTATTATTGCTTTTATCAGTGAGAAATGTTATTTTTAGTAGGTAGGTATTTAGCAAACAAATTTCATACATTCAACAACTAATATTCAATATGAAAAATAATAAATTACCTATTATTTATAATAATATCTACTTTTGATTCAATTCTGACATCGCTAGAGTACTAATATACGATTCAAATGTATTGACCCCTCACTTAAACCTCGAATATCTTAGAAACGGGGGAGCGAAAAAAATTGAAAAAATGACGTATTCATTATGCGTCTATTCCAAATCATTCACTGAAATTTGAATATTGTACATTAGGCAGTTGTGAAGTTCTTCTAAGTTATATTGAAAAATGTCCTACTTTTTAAGGAAATCTTGGTAAGTTTTAAATCCAATATATCTACATAAACGATGTAGGAAACTACAGAACTATTTCTATCCTACCGTTAATTTCAAAAATCTTAGAAAGCATTTCAAAAATTCAAATCACTTGTTA
Organism: Stenurella melanura; assembly: GCA_963583905.1. NCBI lineage: Eukaryota > Metazoa > Arthropoda > Insecta > Coleoptera > Cerambycidae > Stenurella > Stenurella melanura. Next base: position 155,648,154 of record OY757309.1, read on the forward strand.
TTTTGAATCCAAAAATCTGTTTAGCTCTAGCCACTTTGGTTTTAGAGCTAATTTATCCACCACTTTAGCCATAAATAAATTAACAAACTTGATAAGTAGAAGTTTTGAAGACGGTGAATATGTATTTACCCAATTTCTAGATTTGTCCAAGGCTTTTGACTGCGTATCACAACATATTACTTGATAAATTACGCTTTTATAACTTTGATGTGAACAGTAGTAAGTTAATAGAGTCATATCTTAGTAATAGATATCAGCACGTCTCTCATGAAAATCAAAATTCAAGTGTACTACATATGGAATATGGAGTACCGCAGGGCTCCATATTGGGACCGATCCTGTTTTTGATTTATATTAACGACTTAACTAACATCCCTTCATCAACATTTGTTCTAACAGATGACACCACAATCATTCAATCACATAAAGATTTAGACACCCTTAGGGGTATAATGGAAAATACACACTCGAAAGCGCAGGATTGGTTTACAGCAAACCAACTTAGCCTAAACAAATCTAAAACGGAATCAACGGTTTTTACATTAAGAGATTCAGGCACAAATATTGGCAATAACTGCGTACAATTTCTTGGGGTGTATCTTGACAGCAAGCTAGCTTGGATTCAGCATATAAATTTTGTTTGTAAAAAAATCTCCACACATATATATTTATTAAGAAATCTTGTACGTAATGTCTCCCAGAATACTCTTATCACAGCTTATCATGGTCTCATACATTAATTCTTATCTCATGCTATCTTGGTTTGGGGACATTCAAGTCACAGTATCCAGGTCTTTGCGTTACAAAGAAAAGCTCTACAAATTGTACACGGCTTAAAATATCGAAATGACTGCAAACATGCATTTAAAAAATTAAATATAGTAACTCTGCCTAGTGTGTACATACTACAATGTCTACTATATATCAAAGAACATAAATCGAACTACAATTCTCATAGTGAAATTCATGGGTATTTAACGAGAAACAGAAACAATATATATTCAGATTCTTTACGTCTGTCGAAGTCACGTACTGGAACAAATTATTACGCCATCAAATTTTTTAATAAGAAAACTTGACCACGTTATCTTCAAGAAGACAATTAATTCATTTTTAATAATGCTTTTTTTTCCTTTGATAAATATTTATCCTCAAATGTTAATATTTTATCTGACCAAATATGTATAAATGTGTGTGTAGGTCTATATGTTTATGTGTATTTTATATATATGTATAGGTATATACTCTTTTTTATTTTATTTTTTGTGTTGTATTATGCAAGGTGTTACCTTGTTGTTGTTCTGTACCTGACCTGTGTAAAATACCTTTGTATTATTGGCACCAATAAATAATAATAATAATAATTATTATTATTATTCGGTTATTTATCAGTGCATTTAAAAATGTTTTGATAAGATAGTTAATTATATAAAATGCTTTCATTTTATATAATTAACGATTTTATCAATTTTTTTCAAATACATTGATAAATAACCTAATAAACATGGGTCTCATTTGAAAATAACTGCAAAATTTTAGAAAAAAAAATTGTGAACAAATTTTCTTCGTACAAAAAATGCCGCTCTTTATCGGTATCTAAAATATAGAGAGTAGGCATATTTTCCAAGATATAATGGATTTAAAACTGGTATGGTCAATATTTCCTTAAAAAGTAGGACATTTTTCAATATAACTTGGTAGAATTTCAAAACTGTCTAATGTACCTTATTCAGATTTCAGTGAATGATTTAGAATAGACACGTAATGATTTTTTTTTCGCTCCTCCGTTTCGGAGACAGTCACGGTTAAAGTGAGGGGTCAATACATTTGAATCGTATATAAATAAAGCCATTCAATGACATTCAGAAATTATTTTTTTGTTGAAGACATTACTTAGAGACCCCCCTTCGAGGGTCTCCCTGTGGGTTTCAAAAATATAGTAGTATCTCTAACCCCTCCTAGAGAATACTGTATTGTGTGGTAAACCGCATCATAAACAAAACATTTGTTTTATGTGAAAGTTAGGGATTTAAAAAAATTAAAATATAAAATCTCATTCAGCTCATGTTTTAATAAATAAAATATACGCTTCTAGTATTGGATAATTTCAAACTGTCCAAAGTTGAGTTGAGTTTTTCCATTCTCATCTGAAGTTTCCAGGACAGCATATTGACTATTCGATATATAAAGAATATATAATTTATTAATTTTCTTATTAAATATTGAGTGTATGAAAGTTGTCTGCTAAATATCCAAAATAACATTAGTAGGTAAGCTATGAGAGTTCGGGACCACAAACCCCAAATTAGGACTATTTTGACTGATTTCATCCCCGCCACATTTAGGCCTAGTCCTCGTGAAAATCCTATTGGTCCAGGGACGTAGTAGTAAGAAGATCCTATTGGTCGAGGGATTCCGTACATACTAATCTGCTTCGCTAAGCCTCCATGCTGCAATCTGATACCCTAACCGCCATGCTGCAATCTGATACGTCATCTGCCATTAAGTCTAAACCACTTAGCCAATAGATGAATATGGGAACAATCCCTCAATCAATAGAAAGAGCACTAGACCCCTCAGCCAATACACGAATGTGTGCGGAATCCCTTGACCAAAGGATGTGCTTACTACTACGCCCCTCGACCAATAGGATCTTCCCGAGGGCGTGGCCAAATAGTGGGGGGTTGGGTGGTGTGAAATCAGACAAAAACGTCCCAATTTTGCCCTTATGGAAATTTACATGGGGTTTGTGGTCCCGAACTCTCATAGCCTATTTACTAACGTTTTTTAATCACAATGTATAATAGGTTAACAACGTACGACAAATAAAATTAAACTTTTTAAACAACAAAGTAAATGTGTCAGTTATCTACATACGTGTGTCTTATTGTGTTGACCGTATTTTGTAAACTTCTTTTATATTTAATATTTTTGTTTCAAATTTGGCACGTGTGTCTTACTTAAGAGTGTAACAGCGTAATGATATTTTTGTTTTTTGTCCAATTTGAATCAAACTGATTTCAAAAGATAGAAGTCACCAAGGTCTATGTAAAACCACAAAATCACATCTTTAAATGCAACCCCACTAGCAATTTGATATTTTATAAAAGTTATAGGAATGTTTCTGACACAAATTTTATAAAACAACGTTACTCTCAGAAACACTTTCATCACGTTTTTACAGCAGCTATAAATACAAAATTGGCACCATCTTATAAAATATTTCAGTCGCTGTTGACATTTTGTAACGCCTATTGGAACCATTACAAAATAATTGTATAACCATTTCCAGAAGCCTGATGAAAATTTAGTACCATCACTATATAGCAGTTTTATTAAAGTTTCATTTAATTGTACTATAAAACGCACTTCACTGTTTGTTAAATTACTGGTATAAAACAACTAAACAACTGTTTTGTAAGAGCATAATTGTATAGTTAGCAATTTTCATATCTTGTCATATTTACCATCACGAAGGCTGGCCTTCCAAGATGGCCTCCCTCTATAAAATTCTTTTGTGTTAGTAGCAAGCATTTCACGATATTTAAATTATTAGACGATTCCTATCAAACATCTATAAGATAATGCGCCTTAGTGTAATTTTTTCGTGAAGCTTGTAAAATAGACCACTTTCGGGATATTTTTGTAGCTCTTATGATAAATCTGTTAGGATTGAGTTGTAAATACAACTATGGAAACAGAATTGGTTCAGTTTGCATAAATATAACCTAGAAATTAGTATCAATAAATCATCTTTTTTACAGAGCTGTTTATTTATGGTTTATTTATTGCCAACAACACGTAGTTTTACTAGTGGAAGCAACAGTACTTTGGTACGTTAATAGTGCAGTGAGTTAAATGCGTCATTTCATTTTACAGCAGTATAAACCATGTCTTATTGCCAAAACCACTACGCTGTTAATACATGTAGAGGTGTTTCAAAATCTCATGAGCTGTGACCTTCATATGCGCAGGGACAAAATCCCTCTCGTGGACTCAGTTACACTGCTTAAAAATATTAGATTTATTGTTTACAGTTTATCACGAGCTCTTGTTTATGTATACAGCAAGGTAGCTATCAGTGTTTTCAAAATACACTTATAAACCCAGTACAAACCTTATCTTCTGCGCGTTTTGCGGTTCATAAGATTCTGAAATAACTCTGCCTTATATTTTTAAGTTTCTTTTAAATCTGATGTTTTTAGTTTGGCCGTCATATGAACTGTTAAGATCTGCACCGCTCTTGTCCAATCTTGGTACACTAAATTTTGGGAGAATAATTTTTTTATAAACTTGTGCACTCTTATAATTCCGAGAAATTTTCATTAAAAGACAGACTTTAATTATGACTAAATATAAATACATAGCTAACGCAGGAAATCAATTTTCTCAAATATGTTTTATTCTATTGTTAGCCACCACATTTCTATGTTCAAGTAAACAATTTTGTTTTGTAACGACTTTGTTGCTGTTACCATATTACAGCAAATACAATGCAATATAATAATTATATGCTCTGGAACAACATTTATTCTTAAAAGCAAAATTGTCACAAATAGATCTTTAATATAACTGTTTTGTAAGATGATAAGAAATAACTATAAAATAATTCAAAAGTATATTTATAACGGTGATCAAAATGCTGCTGAATGATACTAAAAAATCGTTATAAAACGATTTAGTCTTATAAGCTGAAATATTTTATAACTCGGTCATGAGTTACAGCTTAAGATGAAAAACAGAAGTCATGCAGCGCATGACTACCTGATCTTCGGCTTTTTCCAATAATTGTATTATTTTTTGCAGAAACTGTATATTCTTGAATTATTTATATTTATATTGGAAATAAAGACCTTTTATTATTATTATTATTATTATTATTATTAAAAGATTTATAAAATAATTTTTTAACTCCATTATAAGGTATTTTGTAATTTTGCTGTAGAAACGTTTTAATGATAAATTTAAAAAATAGTTCAGTTGCAGACAACAAAATAGTATTTTCTGGAAGTCTAATATAATCAATCGGTATTTAGAAGCATTAATAAAATAACAATAAAACAAAATAATCGTAGAACATCTAAATTATAAAACAAATTAGCCGGTTGGGAAGGCCATCTACGATACTAAATTGTATGAAAAAAATTAAAAATTTCTAGCAGGTATTTTTTAATCAAAAATTTTTTTAACAAAACTTGTTCGAAATCGTTCAAAAACCCTGAATCTGAAGTTTTGTTAAATTCTAAAAAAATGAGGCTTTAATGAAAAAAACTCCAGTCTCGAATTTCTCGTTTTAATAAGCATGGTGACTCCTTTGTTACTAATGAGACAATTTTGTAAATGTCAGATGAATAAATTATTTTAAAACAATAATTTTTATTTAAATGCCCCAAAAGGATTTTTGTTCAGCAAAACCTCATTTATTTTTAGAATTTAACTAATTTAACTTCGGATTCAGGGTTTTTGAATCATTTCGAACAAGTTTTGTGAACAAGATTTTTTTATTAAAAAATGTCTGCAATGATTTTTTGATTTCTTTCATACAATTTAGTATCGTAGATGGCCTTGTAGTAACTCTTTAAAGATGGAAAGTGATTTTGTGATCTTAAATAGACCTCTATCTTTTAAGATCAGTTTAATTCAAGTCGGACAAAAACCAAAAGAATAATTACGCTGTTACACTCTTATGTGAGACACACTTTGCAAGAAATAGCATGGTAGAGCCTCTCTATTGAAATTGAGCCATATTCGTCATTGAAGGCGATCTCCAGAGGCGTGTAAACTATCACGTTTTATATAAATTGTGTTTTCGTAGATTATGAAATATAACAATTTTATTATAAAATGTTATTGAGGAGTTATTAATAAGACTATTGTGAAATGAGAGTTGCTACCGAATGCCAATACCTATTAAATAGGCTAAGTTCCGTTAGACTTAATATTTGGAACGTTTGTAAAATGGGAAGGTAGAATACTCCATATTGAAACTGGGTAATACAGAGCGATCGCTAAAGGCGTATAAACTGCCATATTTGTATAAAATTCGTTTTATTAACATTTTAGAGCAAACTATTAAGATATTTAATTAATTACACAAAAATATGAAGTAATACAAGATATCGAAACTATAATATAAGGCGTATCTATCAAATTCGAATGTTACGTAAATTAGGTCATACGTACAGTTTTGCTTTGAAATTATGTTGGAACGTATTTGTAATAAACTTATTATGTTACAACTGCGAGTTGCAGTGGGGCGTTGTTCACTCTGAATACCTATTTGAACAAGAAAAATAAAAAACATTGGCCATGTACTTAGTCTCAGTGGCATCACATAGAATTCCATTCTATCATATTCCAACAAACTGCTAATCAAATAGGTATTTGCAGTCGGTTACGGCCAACTGCACCTTCTACTACTTTTGTATTATATTAACTATATTAAATATTTTAAAAAGCTGTGTATGCAGATTCAAGGTTAGCTGTTGGGTACCCAACTAGCACAATTTAGGTGTTTTCACTATGTGCAAATTTGCTTTTTTGATATTATTAAAATGAAGTAGAGTAGTATTATTATGAGAAGATGCTTGGGATTCGAGGTCAAATATGACGCAAATCGCTCTCATTGACTTAGATCAATGGATGCACACAAACTCGTTTCTGCGCGTCATTTTTGCAAGCATCTTCTCATAATAATACTACTTTACTTGTTATACTAAAGCACTTATTGATATTTAAACAACATTCCATCGTCCATCAAATTAAAATTTCAACTAATAAATAACATAGAGTTGTAGTAATTGAATGAGTACGTAAAACACTCAGTGACGTCATCGGTTGTATTAGTTTCTTAAATTGCATTGAAAAATTGTTAAACATAACATTTTATTCACTTTATTTACGTTTTACATGTGATTAAATAAGTAACGCCTACCTAATACGGGATTTGCAAAAGCTGCTTTAGGAAATTTATCTGCAAAATAACTTGTTTATAACACAAAATGACACTGACAATATAACTGATGACGCCATGAGTGCGTAGTGAATTGATATAGTGTTTTTGGCGAAAAATTTTTAATACACAATTAAGATGGCTCTTTTTAAGGTATTATTCGACTGTTTCTCAAAATTCAAGTGTTTTTAACTATAACAAAGCATTATCTTCACAGTGAAAGTGAACTTAAAATTTATGAAAACACCTAATTAGTCACGGGAACGTAGCAATGACTATTGTAGGCACTTTAAAGTGTTTTGGTACTATAGTATATTCGCCAAGCTCTGAGAGCTGGCACGCGCTGTTCACGTGGGCTTAGTTCACCAGAGCCATTCATGCGTAAAATTATTAAAAATACAAGAAGTTTCCTGATCGATTTTAGAACGATTGAATATTAATGAAAATGTAGGATATTGTTCTTTTAAACTTGACAATACACTACCATAAACTTCAAATGGATTCACTAAACTGTTTATGAGTTATAATAATTCAAATTATCGAACAAATGTAAACACACTCTTACGCAAATTACATACAACTGAAGTCGAGAAAACCGTTGACAATCTCCTGAAAAATGCAACCAATGAGGATGGAACACGTCACGATCACGAGGCAATCACGCATATTTATTACTCTCAGCCTTCCGCGGATACACTTTACATTTTAGTCACAGGCATGTAGTAGGAACGTTCTTAATACGTGTCTATGACCAAAATGGGGAATATTTTTTTCTAGCCACGTTCGGCGACGTTCAACTTTACCACTCCCCATTCTTTCAAATCAATGTTGCCCATTTTTTGTCTTGCAACTGATTTTATTATATTTATGTTTCATTCTTACATATAATTCTTATTCTTGTTCATTTTCCTAACTCAGAAACTTAATAGAATATCAGCAGGTAATATTAGACAGCAAAATTTGTGCTATTTTCCAATGGTCTAAGAGTCACAGTTAAAACGAATGCAATTTTACTGACAAACATAATGATAAAATATCCGAATCTAACCACGCGCCTTTAAAATTTGGATTTTTTAATGAAAATATTGTTTTTAAAATATGTAATGTCATGCGAGAGTATGACACAATAGATGCCGAAACCTATTTTTTATTGTTCCTCGGAACTTAAAACTAATTTTTATGTAATCATCTCTTATATTTGGTGCAGAAATGGCGGTAAATCAAATTTTTAAGTCAATTGTGAAACTATGGTTCATATATTATAATAATGGCATTGAAAATTTTGGGCATCAAAATGGCGCATTTCAGAAAATATCACTTTAAGGTCGTTTTCACCAAAAAATGCTACTTGAAAGTAGTTGCTACTTGGCGATAGTGACGAAAACTGCAAATACGTAACATTACAGTTATATTTACTACAAATCTGCGAATGGGACTGTAGCATCACTTTAAAGTCGTAGCAAAGTTGTGACTACCACAAATTACCTCTTCAAAGTTGCTGCTGCCACTACAAGGTTACATATTTTTCCCGATATTGACTGCTGTTTATTATTTACCTAACTTCACATTGAAAAACCTGTCAGCTGTCGCAATTTACTTGTATGCGGCCATATATCAACGACTTAATAAACATAAACCTCGTTGGTATAATATACTATTACAATGATAGATAGATAATATAGAAGAAAAGGTAGGTGTAATAAAACTGTGTTGAAATATATTTTGTTGCCTTATTTTGAACATAAAATGTTGCACAACATGAATATAGCAGCATATAATTCTAGTCTGCCTTAGGCAAACATATACAGGTTAGGTTTGTTGCATTGACTTTATCTATATGGTCAACATTCGGAAGTAGATGGTGAAATTTACTTCATGGTAAATTTCAGAAGTGACGTGCACTTTGTAGTAGCCGTGCACAGTTCTGTAGGTAGCAGTAACGTCGTTAACACCTATGAATATTACTTACAAGTTCCACTACTTTAAAGGAATAGTGAAGCTTTCCAGAACATCGCGGCAACTATTAAAGCTACTTGAAAGTGATTGCAACTTTGAAGTCATATTTCAGTGATGCGAGTTAGTCGCTGCAGGTAACTACCACGTTCCCATGTACCACGAAAGCTACGTAGAAGTTGCATAACGATAAAGTAATCATTAGTGGTAGAAACTACGAGGCAGGGACTGTAGACTTGTCAAGTTATTTTTACGTCAAATTCGTAAATTTAGTCGCATTTACGTAACGGATACTCATCCGAGGTTCCCATTTCAGTTACTGTCACTTTAGAGCTGGTTGGGAAGAGTTAGGTTGATTTTCCTTTTTCGTGAGAATTTTACCGTAATTAACTACCTATTAGATCTTTAGTAACTTTGTTGAAATTTCGGTTTGCACGCTTGGACCTGCAGAGTTCTTACAACGATCAATTGAACTATCTCAAATGCTATCGTTTACATGACTGTCTAGGATGGTCACATGCAATACCGGACCAGAACAGTTAACCATAGGTCATAAAGTGTAGGTAGGTAGGTTTTAATAAAATAGCAAAATGAATCGACATTGTCTTAATAAACTAGACAGGCCCTGAAGTTGATGTCTTTTGTGTTTGCATAATATGTTACTATTGATCCATAATGCTGATCTAAGTATTATTAAATGTAATAGATGGAGTCCTGTTAACTTGAGAAAATATATGAGTTAGTTGATACATAAAATTAGAACCATATATAGATCTGGAAAGTTGAAATTTATAAATCGGTGTTGGTTCACAAAATTAGTTTTTATGTTCATCCATTTCAACCTAAAGAATCAACTATAGTGTGAATTTACCTCGCATTTTGATCAATGAAGCTGGGAAATAGCTAGTGAATCGACTATGGTAAAACTTTATTACAATATTAACATATTCATAAGTATTACTTTTACAGTTGGTGGTGCCATTATTATTTACCTAGTTCTATTTCTAATACAATGAATTTCGCAAGTAAATTTCATTCATTGAATAATAAGTGTCGAATGAGGTAGACTATATTTATAAAAACGTATCATATGAAAAGCATTTTGCCAATAAATTTTAGATGTTCCAACCGATGTGTTGCGGTGCGGTGAGGAATAAAAGTAAAAGTTGGCAACGTCTGTTGCCTATTTATTATGTTATTCTAGTTTTTATTCTCGCTGTTAACAATTTTAAGGAATTACGAAAGTATCTTTTGCGAAAAGTGATATCAAAATTGATAACATTTTAATCTTGATACCTTTGCTATAACCTAAACAGTTTCACGTTCTTGTTTTTATTGTAAGTTAGTTATTTTAAACCGATTTTAACCAAAACCTTGTTCTTTTACCGAAAGCTTGTTCGTCTACCTGCACTTATACATTATGTGCAGTTAAATTTTATTACTTATTATTATATAGAGAATAACTTCAACTTTCACAACAGAAAGTTAAAGACAACAATAATGCACATCTTTACCACACTTTAAAGTGTATCCTTTAGATAAGCTCTAGGAAACTAAAGCTTTAGAACCTGGGCTTCGCCGTAATATAATGGGCCTGATATGACAATTTCAGAAATAATTTTCGTATGTATATAATTGGTGTACAAGTAAGTGGTTTCCTTGAGAGCATTACGCAAAGGTTCTTAAATAAACTGTATTCGAAAAACTCTAGACATTATGAAACTTGATTTCTAAAAGTCACAGAGTTAACTGAACCTTATTACCAAATACTGATTTAAAATTGGTTAAAAATACGTTAGTTAGGTTACATTATATTTTCATTTTAAACCAACTTCAATATTAATATTGGTCCTTATTGCATTTTTTTGTAAAAGAAGTGTTTTTTCCACATTTTAAAAGCGTTTATTTAACTTATCCTGTTATCTGTCTGTCTTTCCGTTTGTAGCAGACAAAATCTTGCAATTAAAATTTCGACTAGTTTTAATTAAGCTTAAGTTAAAAAATCGGTAAAGGTATTTACACAGAACTTCCCTCGTTATTTGTGCATGGCAGTCACTCTAAAAAATTAATAATTACGAAATGACATTGAGAATAATAATCGGAATATAGTTATTGCTATTATTACAAAGAAAACTTGATACGTTTTGGTCAAAAGCATATACAGGTTGCTCATCCAACAGCAAAAATTCAATACTAAATAGCAGGTGCCACATATGGCAGGCTTGCGCAAATACCTTTACAAATGTCCACCATGACTGAATTATTTCTTCGGATGACCACCCTGTACTTTTTTCAATAAAAGTATAATAGGTGCATATGCCAGATATTATTGCCATCTGTCACATTTTCAATCTAACATTCACGTAATGGAGTGGAGGTTAAAAAATTTCATTTATTTAAAATTTTTCAAAAGATGTTGCTAAAATAATTTTCAAAATTTTTTCTTCTGAAATAGGTTTAAAATGTCAAACGTAGAAATTTTAAATGTGAGCAAAAAGGAAAGTTTCCTTCTATTCTATAGTAGTGCTAAAAAAAGTTTAAAAATAAAAAATTACATATTTTTTAAAATAGGTTTAGAATGCTATGAAACGTGAAATTTTTAAATTTGAGCAAATAAAAAAAAATTCGATCTATTTTAGTGGTAAAAACTTTTTGAAATTTTTTTTTTTCTGAAATGCCTAGGTTTAGAATGGCATGAAACGTGAAACTTTTAAATTTGAGCATTCTAGTGTTAAATTTTTTTCCAAACTGGTAATAAAATGTTGCAATTTTTTTTTCCGAAATTGGTTTGAAATATCATGAAACGTGGAAATTTTAAATTTGAGCAAAAAAAATTTGTTCGTCTGTTCTGTAGTAGTGATACATAAATGGATTAAAAATGTTTTCAAATTTTTTTAAAAATTCTTCAAAAACATTTTAAAATTTGTTTGAATAGTTTTAGAATGCCATGGAAACGTGGATAGTTAAAATCTGAACAAAGAAAAAAAAATTCTATCTTAGTGGTAAAATTTTTTAAAAATAGTAAAAAAAATTCCTAATTTTTCTTTTAAATAGATTTAGAACGCTATGAAACGTGGAAATTTGAAATTTGAAGAAATAAAAAAAATCCATCTATTTTAGTGGTAAACAAATTTTCAAAACTGGTAAAAAAAATTTCAAATTTTTTTTTTTTTTGGATCAGGCTTAGAATGCCATGAAACGTGGAAATTTTAAATTTGAAGAAAGAAAAAAATTCATTTTAGTAGTACTTAAAACATTTTTCAAAAACATTGGTGAAAAAATTTTTTTTTTCCTGAAATAGGTTAAGCGTATCATGAAACGTAGAAATTTTAAATTTGGGCAAAAAAAAATTTTTTTCATCTTTTTAAATTTTTTTTCAAAAATGGTGAAAAAATTTTCAATTTTTTTTTTTCTGAAATAGGTTTAGCGCGTCATGAAACCTGGAAATTTTAAATTTGAGCAAAAAAAAATTTTTTCACTATTTATTCCGTTTAGACGGTCCACCCTGTATATTTTCCAGTGAAATTTCTACCATTTCTTCGCTGACAGTAGCGTCAACTACCTACCAAATTTGACTGCTCTCCGTCAAGTAGTTTTTTTAGTAAATGCACCAACAGACAGACAGACAGACAGACTGACGGAATTGAAAAACCTATATTTTCGTAATCTACGTGTTCTGAAACGTCAGAATCCGAAAAAATCTCGAAGGGTGATTTTTTCTCGAATACAATACATCCCTTCGGTATGCGAGGGAAGTAAAAAGCTTGTAATTTTGCACAGGTGTGTATGTCCGGTAACAATGTAATATAGTATATCTAGTATCGTTCTAAATCCAATATGGCGGACGTTCCAAGATAACGGATTAACTTTTTCTTTACATGGGTATCAATCTTTCTTGGGGTATCATATGGGTATCAATCTTTCTTGGGGAAGATTATAGCATTATCCAAGAGAGTTAAGTTTGTGGGTGTAATACACGATGCTAAGCTGACATCACTATAGATAGTAGGCTATGTAAGCCCTACAGAGCTGTCGTAGCTTTTCAAGTGGCTTATAAACGAAGATATACTGAAACATATTGAGGTACATGGCCATTCATAATCAGAGCTCGAGAATTTTATCTCGGTGACGTAAAAGTCAGAGTTGGTTCTGCCGGCGCGGATAGATTCTTATGCAAGTATGATAGTGTTATGAATTACACCCCCTTGGAACTGGAAATTGATACGCCTATGCTTAATAGTGAGTGACTGGAAACTTGTAGAAAGAAATGGACTTTTTCTAGAGTATGGTGAGAAGATTCTTGATTATTTCTGGATGAATCTAGATGCAATTTCAGAGTATATAAGGCGCGATTAACGGCGCAGGAGGAAAAGTTTATAAAAGTAGAAGGTAGCGAAAAAGTGAGGTTAAATATCAAGTAAACAAAGTGTCAAGTTTATTTTGAAGTATTGCATAGTCAGTAAATTATTAAATAAAGTGTTTATCTCTTGTTGAAATTATTTTAGAACCCACGGATCCATACAGGGTGTTTCCTAAGAGGTGGAAATACGTAACAATACAATTTATCTTACCTTGTGCTTTTTTTAGGGAATTCCGTAATATCTAAAGTTAATACGGCCAGTTTATTATAAACACTCACTCGAAGAGGAAGTAGTGGGGTATGTAACATTGGACTAAAACACAAACGTGTATTCTTCACTATTTTTAAGTAACCCCACACATATGTAATTTCTCACGATCTGTAAAGAATATAAAAGTGTACTATTAATATTTGTTCTAAATGCTCTGAAGTTAACCTTCGCCGCCTGTCATTAAAAATCCATTTATATTGAGAAAAATACCGCTCAACGTCAACAGATGTCATCGGAGCGTATTTAAAATATGTGTAATTTCTTAAAGTTGTCGTATTGATGCCTGGTGTAAAAAAGTCTACTTTACCGTTTAAAAGGTCTGTTACAGATGACATCGCTACAAATTGCGGGATTGGTTTTCAAAACTCATTGGAATTTTGATTGAAAATTATCAGCGATTACTCTAGGTAATTGAAAGAAATATTGCCGGAGATCGAACACGATGTTTATTGTATCAACTGCAGTAAATTTTGATGTTGGCATATGTTGAAGGCTAGAGAAATTGGCGAAAAACTTCCATGTATGGTTTCCAGATCTCCTTGAACAGTGGTATCCATAAATTACTGTTGAGCTTGTACATTAATAACTGCGTCATCTGGATTCAACTGCAGTACTACTAGTTTGACGTTTTCAAAATGGCAAAAATAGTATGATGCCACCTCTAGCCAAGTTCCCCACCGTGTTATAATGGGCGCTGGAGGAAATGGTGTATTTGGAAGTATTTCTTTAAATAACCATACACGATGTGGTGCTTTCTTTAGACTATATATTAAGTTATCAACATTAACGTAGCACCCTCTAACAGTTTCAGCAATTTTATGGAGTCCATGTGCTAGACATGCTACATGCAGCATATTGCAATATGTTTACTTCATAATTCGTCCTGCAGCTTTCATATAATTCACTCCATCAGTAAGAAATAATAAGACCTTGTCCTTATTTTCTACATATTTGTCACCCCATAACTTTTGTAGACTTGAATTCACTGCCTTCACTATAATGCGACAAGTTGTCGTTTCTACAACTGCAGAGGCGATCAAGTGTTGCACTGAACAATTTTCCTCCAATGCACCCACCAAAATATTTGCTACCTTCTCACCACAATCATTGGTGGTATCGTCCACACTAACCCAGATGTATTTCCCAGTAAGCTCAGAAGAATTTTTTTGTCTAACATTAACACACGTTGATAAATATTTTCTTCTGAGTGTAGTTTCCGACGGTACACAGTGGAAAAAAAACCTTTTTTGGACAAGAATCTTCCTACAAGTCAAATCTTAATAAATTTTGATCAACCTTGGCTAAAAATGCAGGTTATTAGCTACCCTTTCAGCGTATACTGCCTAAATTGTGAAACCCGATTTCCTAATCTTTTGGGAACGATGACGAAAGATCTTTGATTCGTCTCTTTTTAGTTTTTGGAGCCCCTTCTTCGTATGTTAAGCGTGGTCGATCTAGTTAGTTTAGGTGGAGATGGAGTAGAGCAAGATTAAGTCTCAAATGTTTCTCTATGTTTAATATCGAAATCAACAATAAAATAAGTTTTTAAAAATTATTGGTATTTTGTAAGAAAAGTTGATTTTGTTCTTTTTATATGATTCCATTTTCGGTCATAATTACATTCAGTGAAAAAGCGAGAATAATATCACATCCATAATTTGTGATATTTGCACAAAATTAGAATATATTCACTTGCACTTTTTCTATACCTAATAATACATTTGGTAGACTGATGGTATTATCAATATCTAGTTAACCTCTCCAATATACCTACAAGATAATTAATAACAATAAAATATTTGATTGGATCTTTTAAACAGATATTAGATATTAGATAGATATATTAGTGTCTTCGTTATATCTCCACGATAATGATTGTCCATAAAATATTCGAGTTTTGAATTTATAGCAAAATATGGTAATAACTGAAAATAATGTATAAAACATGTTAATACAATTTTGAGTAGGGTAATCATGTTTTTTGATTTTAGAAAATAGGGGTTTGCAATTTAGGCAGTATACTCTGAAAGTTTGGCCAATAACCTACACTTTAAGCCAAAGTAGATCAAAATTGATTAAGATTTGACTTGTAAAAATAGAAAAAAGTGATTACTCTCATATTTAATACACTTTTTGAGGTTAGAAAATCAAGGCTTGCAATTTAGGAAGTATACCCTGAAAGTGTAACCAATAACCTACATTTTAAGCCAAGGTAGATCAAAATTGATTAAGATTTGACTTGTAGGCAGAGTTTTGTCCAAAAAAGGTTTTTTTTCCACTGTGCGGCACCTGAACCTTGTTATATTTGCCACCAATACAGTTTTCCAAAAATTGTCTTAAAAGTGGATTATCTAGTTTTGACCACGGTATTTTACATCCCACCCTCACTTCCATTAAATCTAAATTAAAACTGCGTTGACTGTCACTATCAGTAGACCCACTAACACTAATACGCTTTTGTGAGGAAATATGTCTATTAACATTTTATATAGATGTCCAAGAAAGTGTTTTGTTGCAACTACTACTACTACTACTACTACTACTACAAAGATCTGTTCCATCAAACTGCAGTTCTGGGAAATCGCGAATCCACAAGTCTATTGCAGCCGGAGAGGCACTAGACATTTTTGTATACCGCCGACTCTGTATAATTTCACACCAAGTTTGTAGATACATACGTACGAACAAATGGCTAGATTTATACTACGGTTTGCAAAACTGCAATCTGGGATGGTCTACCATCTCCCTTCATTAAATGTCAATAATTGCTACTGTGTAGGTTAAAAGCGATTTTGAAATGTTTCACAATTTCGGCGGCGTCATATAATTAAAAGAGATAAAGCCGTAAAAAACATAAAAGTACCTCCGTAAATTGTAATTTATTGATGACACTCGGTCGGGGTCAAATGCCTTTAACATTGCAAATATAAAAACTCAACTATGTTTTTAGGTAATTGTCAGTACGTTTCACAAATATAGTACATTTCCAATAAAAGTAGGTTATGCGTATCAACATAAAATGAAATAAACACGTCACCCATTAAACAGAACAGGAAAGTGTGTGTTTAATTCAAAATTTTCTTTTTACTGGCTATATATGTTTTACCTGTTCTTGTAAGAACTATTACCGTTTTTAAGTTTAAATATTTTACCACTTCGTCGTTTTTCTTGTTGTTTCAGTAAATGTTTGTAATATAATATTACGTATATATGAGAGCCGTCTCTGGCACCGAGATAACTTCCCGATCTCTGTTCATAATACATGTGTGTGGTGGTCCAAACCATCAGCATCAGCAAGTTGTTCAAATTTCCGAAACTGACATGCATTAGTGTCAGTGTTTTTGGAATTCCCACATCGATAAAGTTACACAGAAAGCAACAATAGCCCTCGGACAAACGGTTCTCCAATACCAGCACAAACGGTCTGATTTATAGACGGCTCTAAAACAGAACAGGGAGACGTAGCTGGGATTTACGGGATAAGGTCAAAAAGGAAAATTCCAATTAGTCTAGAAAAATACGCCACAGTATTCCAGGCTGAAGTGACCGCAATACAATGGTGTGCAAAAAAAATTATAAGGCAAGGAAATATTAATCAGTCGATTGGCATTTTTCCGATAATCAGGCTGTGCTAAAAGCAATTGGTTCCATACCAGTCGAATCGAGACTTGTATGGGACTGCATAAATGCCCTTATAGACCTAGGAAGCAAGAATAAAGTGGCTGTGGCGTGGGTACCAGGACAGAAGGGACACAAGGGAAATGAAAGGGCTAATGAACTAGCTAGAGAAGGCGCGAGTAAAGCCCTTATAGGACCCGAACCCTTTTGCGGTGTTGCCAAGCCATGCATACTAGCATCCATTGATAAATGGGTGCAAACTAAAACTCTGGAATGGTGGAAAAGTTTCCCATGACAGAGACAGTCCAAAGAGTTTATTAAAGGACGATCGGTTTTCTAAGCGGCCACTGCCGACTTAATAGACATTTGAGTCTAATGGATCTGACAGAGGACGCAGCATGCAGATTCTGCCAAAAGGCAGAGAAAACCTCAGTCCATGTATTGTGTCATTGTGAAGGCCTTGTTAGACTTAGATTCCAACTACTTGGCGAGGAAAAACCAAGAGCTGATATGTTTCATTCAAAATATGAAACATAGAAAGAACCGTAAATGGTTTTGTAATGTTTTATGGATAGTCAACATCCATTTAAAATATTTCGTAATACTTTTTGCTATATTACAAAAGAATTTAAATTTAGATTTATTTGAACTAATTATTTCTTATTTCCCGCACGACTCTGTTGAAATGCAGAATAATGATAGTGACGAAAAGCTTATCTGAATAGAACAGTTAATTACAATAAAGAATTCCTTTATGAATCATATTCTCAAAAATATTTATGTATACTGTAATAGATAATTTTTTATCTTCTAAATGGATTTACGTATTGTCTCTTGAAACATAATAATACCAATGAAGTACGTACTATGTATACATTGCAGGTATTTTTAAGAATTTGACGTTTATCAGTTGTTATCTAATGATGTCACTAGTTTATTAAAATAATTAACTTTGGTGCTAAATTCAGAGGCTTAAATATGGGATTAATTTTACGAATATAGAAATATTTCTAATAAGTACCTATTTTAAAATTAGTTGTAACCATTAAATTACATACAGGTATTGAAAGCGAGAACATCAAGAGTATTGCAGAAACAGCACTCCATCGTCTCGTCAGGAGAATGGAAGAAAATGATGTTGCATTAAGAGGCATCAACAACACCTCATTCTTTTCTATTATTTAGGGCTTCCATTGAACCTGGAACCTAGACTTCACCGGCTCTATGTGGATCGAGAATATATTCATCAGTATTGATGCTTGATGGGTCTTTGAGAGTTTAAGTGGAGAAAAGGTATCAGCTGGGAGGAGTGTTCATCCCGTTCCCTTGGAATGCTGTAGTGGAAAACGTTATCCGGATAGTAGGACATAGCTTAAGGTTCAAGATTATGTTGACGATATGGTCACAACATCCCTGTTTAATGTTCTCTTAATATTGTCTAAATGGTAGGTTCAATATTTTCCTTTGCATTATGCCCTGGATAGAACCAGAACTAACGAAGAATTATATTCTAGCGATCAATTTTGCTTTTCTCTACGGGTGAATGATGGACCCACATTGGTGGAAGAATTTCATTTTTACAGTATGTGGGTAGAACGAGATACTACTCTGATTAAGAAGTTATAATTTATGATGTGAGGACTATCCGCAGTGGTTGGCCGCAGATCACCTTCCTATATCATGTACATTAAACCAGGTTTAAAACTATTGGAACATGCTCTCTCCAGTTCGTTAACTACTCACTCATAATGCTATTGAGGAAGAACTTAAGAGTGTATGTGAAGATTCCTTGAAAATCAAGATTACCCGGCATGTCTCCAATTGAACAATATACAGAATATAATAGACGACGGATGGATTACATTTTCATGAAATCTATGATGAAAATGTAATCCATTGGAATGAACATTTTTTTAAGACAAGGTAGATAAATAAATTCATTTTAGGTCTTTGTTCTCATTTTTAACTGAATCTTCATAATCGTAGAGGGTTATGTGGATACTAGTTTAATCTGCATGGCCGTAGGGGACTGTGTGGATGCTAGTGTTAGAATGAGAATTGTCAAATAAGAAATTAGACAAATTCATTTTAGGATTTTAATTTGCTAGCATAACCAGAATTCAGGTTATCGAAAGAATGCAAAGATTTCATTAATATTTCTACACAAAGTTTTTCTTTTATAGATAGTTAATTTTTCTGCTGTTTGCAAAATCCTATAAAGAATGTTTCAATACAATTATAAGCAAACAAATAATAATTCATTTTTAAACATGCATAGAGTATATAGGCTCCAATACTAGATAGCTAATAGATAGGTGAGGTTGTTTTTATCAGTCAATGTCAAATATAATCATTTCACACTTATTCATAGAAATTGTCTTGGTTTTGCATGAAACATCTTTATGAATGGCTTTATGTCTTTCTGATGAGCTCCAGAATAAGGGCGAAAAACGTTTCAAAGGCTAAGCATTTCCAGGAAACAGAATGATAGATTTCATGAAAATGTAATCCATTGGAATGAAAAATTTTTTAAGACAAGGTAGATAAATAAATTCATTTTAGGTCTTTGTTCTCATTTTTAACTGAATTTTCATAATCGTAGGGGGTTATGTGGATACTAGTTTAATCTGCATGGCCGTAGGGGACTGTGTGGATGCTAGTGTTAGAATGAGAATTGTCAAATAAGAAATTAGACAAATTCATTTTAGGATTTTAATTTGCTAGCATAACCAGAATTCAGGTTATCGAAAGAATGCAAAGATTTCATTAATATTTCTACACAAAGTTTTTCTTTTATAGATAGTTAATTTTTCTGCTGTTTGCAAAATCCTATAAAGAATGTTTCAATACAATTATAAGCAAACAAATAATAATTCATTTTTAAACACCTCTTTATAATTTCACCGGTCGAATGATATTTCATTTATTTTATATTAAAATGTAATAAGTGTCTTTATTTATTTATATTGAGTCATTTTATTGTCTTTTGTATTCATAATACATAAAAAATTTAATTTTAAAAACTTTGTTCAGCTCATAATAATACATTTTCACACCATATCTCGGTAAAAATATTGCCAGCGATAAGAAGGGGTGTAATATTGTATTTATACGAAAAGGGGTATAAAATGTTCAATATCTTATGGTATATACCTTACAGCAAGGACTGGGAAAATATGCAAATAAGATGGTATATGAGTAAATAGTTAAAGAAAAAGAGCCCCTTCTACGTTTTGCAAAATAATAATAATAAATAACACGACAGGTAATACGCGAGTAGAAATGAATTAAATTTGTGGTTGTATATATAGATCACCTATTTAATCTGTTGAACAATTGAAATTGATAGAAAAACAAAGTATATAATAACATTGCTATATAAGTTAGTAAAAGAAGGACAGTAATAAGTGCACGAGACCAGCATGTGCAACAAATCCTATTGGCGTGTTTGGAGGGGATGTAATTCGAAATTTTCATAAAGACTTGTCAAAGCAACATTGCTCTACTACATTAACATTCTTGACTGTTCAGCTACTCATTCGCTTCCTTCTAAGGAGTTAGTGTAGCATCCTCAAATATATCGAAAGGTACCTACAAATGTATTGGGTAGGTACCTGGGTAGAGCTGTCTCTTAAAAATAAGGATCGACCGGCCTTTCCTTATAAAATTTGTTAGCAACAGGAGACCAACAAGTTGCTATTATTACATTATGTAATTCATGTGACAATGCGAAATTATATAATTATTATGCATCGTAAACATTTTTTGATTCCACATAATCCCTACGTTAATTTTAATGTAATTTTTGTAACATTAAACAAAATAGTACATCAAGGACATTTTAATAATAGGTGTAAAACATTCAGCAACAAATGCATCTGTTAAAGAATTAATAGCACATGCCGTTTAGATTATAGTGCAGACTTAAAGGTCAACAAGATATCCCAACGCTCAACGGTAAGGAAGGCAATGATGTCTGTTACTTCCGTATCCTTGGCTTAATAAAAAGTTGCTAATATTTAATTCATTTAAATTATAATCCTTATTACTCTATATCTCTCACTTTTGCTACTACATGATAAATTAATAAGAAACAAATGAAAGATGATATTTCACAGCACGGTGTGTAAGTGGGAATTGAGAATTAGTAAAATTTCATTTTCCTTTCTTGGCACAGTCCTCAAAGGCATGTTAAGGGCGCCATGTTCGCAAAAGAGAACAACCTCGACAACGTCATAGAAAAGGGTAGTCGTTAACCATCCGTTAAGTGGTGGTACCTAGCGGGTAGCGGACGAATCATTTACTATAGATGTTTATTCGTGAAAATGCAATAAAGAATCCTATAAACTAATCCAGTTGTAAACATTACTTCGCTTGAGCAATCCAAATAACAAGTGTTCCAAATCGAAATAATGTAAACAACAAAAACATCTATCTACCTGCTTTTAACCGCATGCCGATCCCCTTTCCCCCTTCCATATCGAAACCCTTGGGTCGAAATATATTTCTCATTATTTTACTGGATTTTAATTTATAGGTCAAAGGTACATTTGAATGTTATTCTGGATCCAGAAGAGCTTTCATGTGAAATATTGGCATTTATAATTATTATATTATTACATAGATCTATTATATTACAATTTATTTATAATATCTACTGTAATAAGACTCGAACAAAAATATACAGGGTGGACCGTCTAAATGGAATAGATAATGAAAAAAAAAATTTTTCGCTCAAATTTAAAATTTCCACGTTTCATGTCATTGTAAAAAAAGAGAAACTGACAATTTTCCACTACTATACTTCCACTCCACTACGTGCATACGTGCATGTACAACTAAAAATGTGACAGATGGCAATAATATTTGGCATATAGTTAACAGAATTGTCACCTTTTATTTAATATTGAATTTTTGCTGTCGGATGAGCACTCTGTATATTTTCTTGGCCAAAAGTTATCAGGTTTCCTTTGTAATAATAGTGATACCTACATTCCGATTATTATTCTCATATGTCGTTTCGTAGTTAATAATTTTTTAGAACGACCGCCCTGTATAAATAAAGTTCCAGCCATTCCTTAGAAAGCGACATCCGATAGGGATATATCTATTATTTTTGCTCATAACTTTTATATCTTAGTACATATATTTTAAAAAACTATAAGAGTACCTAAGTAAAACTATAACAAGACTATTACTATGAATATTCACTCAATAATTTCAGTGGTTTGCAAAATAGCTAGATTCAAAACTACGAAATAGGGAGATTGACATAATTCTCAAATTTAAATCTAGCTATTTTGCAAACCGCGGAAATTATTGAGTGAAAATTCATAGTAACAGTCTTGTTATGGTTCTACTTAGGTGTTCTTATAATTTTAATAAATATACGTACTAAGAAAAAAAAGTTATGGCCAAAAATAATAAATATTTCCCTATTGGAGGTCTCTTTC
This sequence comes from Stenurella melanura, assembly GCA_963583905.1. NCBI lineage: Eukaryota > Metazoa > Arthropoda > Insecta > Coleoptera > Cerambycidae > Stenurella > Stenurella melanura. Next base: position 155,670,761 of record OY757309.1, read on the forward strand.
TAGGGAATGGCCACCTTAAGCTTAATTTAAGTATGTTTCAAACAACCTGCACAAAATGGCTACGGGAAGACACAATACAAGTTACTACACTATATAGTATTTGTAAATTTATTTGAATAATAAATATTATGAAAATTTCATAAATTATATAATGTAAACAAGGTGCACATACTTTAATGGGGAAGATGCATACATTTTAAAAATGGTTTAATTATTTTGCCATAATAGTATTATACCACCTTATAAACTTTTTAAATTTTATCCAATTTGAACAAAATTTCTAAATAATAAACTGAAAAACCGAAAAAAAAAAAAATTAAATGAAAATTGTTTAGAACTACACAAAATGATTAAATCAAAAGTTTCATGAAATTTAAGATATTGATTGTAGAATTTTCACAATACACAAAAAGCAAAAATAAATTTACAAACTACTTCTCAATTACTTGACAGTTCAGGTTACATTAGTAAAATTTACGAATAAAAGATGCTTAATATGCTTTTTTCATTTTTTTAGTACATATAGTCATAAGTAGATCCTAACATGTTGTATCTTTGAGTAAAATTTGATTCAAATCGGGAAAAATTAAAGTTAAGTTTTACACTATAATAAAAAAAAGTCACAAAAGAGGATTCTTAAATATATGAAATTTGAATTTGTATGTAACGAAAACCATGTGACTGAGAACAGTACAATGTTGACCTATATTATGGATGACTGACATCAGTTAGTTGCACAGAGCTTCAATTACTTGTTCTACGGCTACCTCAAAAACATGCTTTTGTGCAGAGTTTATTGTAATAACGCTCGTACCACAACTCGTAAGAAATTTGCATTATTCTGCACTTTCGCACAATATGCTATATATTCTAAATAATTATTATAACCCATCACTTTTGACAAAACATAAAAAAAAGCAGATACGATTGAGCATATTGTTGTTTTCGTCGATCAATCTGTCATCTGTGAAATCGTGCTTGTCACTGAATAATAAAACCTTCTGTTCTGTACTGAAGATGTGTGAGGGCCGATTTATCAATGCGTGGATAAGTAGTGTCATCCTATAGTGAAATAATAGTTTAATAATATAGTAGGACACTTCCCCTACCGAGTTAGTTCACGCGTCGATAGCAGGAGTGAGGCTATCACTGTCAGAGGAAGTGACCCTACCGTATTATTACAAACTGTGCTTTAACTATAGGATAACTTGTTATCCTCGCATTGATAAAGCGGCCCTTGCTTATTTTCTTGTGTGATATTAGTGATACTGTTATTACAATTTCATTAATATTATCAGTACCTACCTAGTACGTCATATATACTTTGTATCCTAGTAAGATATTCTATAAATATGTACAGATAATATAATATTGTATAATATATTTGGCACTTTTTACTTATTAATTATTCTGGAGATTATTATTTTCTTCTTTTACCACATTATATACCTTATCCAATTTTAAAGTTATAACAGGTTCTCTTTCTTAAAGAGCGTCAACTATATTCCACTTACGTATACTCATTATGCTTCCCTGTCACATTTCCTTTATGTTTTGGTGTCCACCCTGTGTATAAAGTATTATTTGGTTTGATTCTTGTCAGTTATTATAACGAAATGTCATGTTTTTTCATAAAATAGTTTTATAAATATAGCGCTAACAGATCGACATAATTGAAATATATTAATTCTTGTAATCGATATAATCTGAAATATGAAAAATCGAATAAATGCCGGATCGAATGCTTGTTTCACGAATAAAACAAGTATAGTTAGTTACCTTCGGTAACATTAAGTCAGTAAAGAAATGGGATCTCACGACTCTACCACACAAGGTTTTTAGCTCATCAGATTTCTTTACTTCTCGAACATTTATCAAAACAATTTATCCTAATAGCGGTTGCATTCAATATAAGTATAAACAAACAACCGTTTTTTGTCCATGTTAAAATAATATATTTTTACCGTAATTCATCCAAAACAAAGAAATTTACGTTAGTGCACGAAAACATAAACAGTATGTCATTATTGTAGGTATTATTAAACATCGGAAGTTTCCTAAAGAGCCTATACATTTTCAAATTTCACATTTGTAAATGCAGAACAGCTACAAACCTTTAAAACTTAATAAATGTTTAAAACCAAGAATAAATGTGAAATTTGACTTTTTTAGAGCAGATGTCTTAAAAAAATAACTGTGGGGAATAATGATTATTAACGATTATATCGATTTATATTGGATCCATTCTATTGATTTTTTTGTCCACCCTATATAAAAATATAAAATTCAGATAATTCCCTTTTTCTGTTGCGTCATCTATGAGACAGTAACCGAACTAAGACAACAACTTTTAGCTGATCAAATCTTATAAATTTCCATTCGATGAAAAATAAATATGTCAGAATATCAGTAAACATGTGAAAAGTGCACCGCAAAATTTAATTCGAGCTTTCTAGTACATGAAGGGTCTAATGAGACTTTTTCTTGTTTCATAATATGGGTGAATGTTTAAGTTAGGACTTGTCTGTATTGGTTTTCCCTATTTTTGATTTTCACTAGTGCAAAATAATTATTGAAGTGGCGAGCTGACATCGTTTCTAAGGTACATGTTAAGCATTTTTTTTTATCTATGAAAATATTACTTTTTAACAATATAAAAGCACACGTTTCCTAAGTTAAAGTTTGTAGTTTCCGTTTATGTGCAACTTTTATAAATATGACCTATACTTTTTAAAATAGCTCGCTTTAAAATCATGTGATTATACCCACAATTTAGCACATACATATGGCCACCTTAATACTAAAATCAACATGAAATCTTCCATTATATATAATTTATTACAAAAAATTACATTAAATAAAGTTTGCATTGGTAGTAAGGTAATTGCTTCTTGGAGTTTATTTTAGTTATGGTAACGGATTTTACCTAATATCTCTATAAATACAGAAAAAGTTAATTAAATGTACATTCTTTTACAATTGTTAAAATGGGATAAACAATTTGGGGATTTAGAAATCTTTCATACATATAATATGTAATATGAGAAAATAATAGATTACCTTCTTTATGAATAATGCTAATATTATTATGAATTAATGAAAAACTGTTAAAAATTATTAAAACAATTGTTAACAAGAAGTGGGTACCTTAACCTTAAAGTACATGCTCTTTGTTTTCTTAGGATCTATTCAAAATATTCTGTAGCACTTGTGAAAATCGTAATTGTAACTTATAAGGTAGTATTTATTACTTTGTACTGGCCAACTAGGCCTATAGAAATTTACAGTATATGGATTCTAAACCTCCGGCCTTAACTGCCAATTTAAACCACTCGGAGCTTGTCCGCCGCCTTGTTAGCAGATCAATGGGACTTAAAATATGATCTGAGTTGACAGCCTATCTACTGTTAGATGAGGTAATCGGTGACCCATCCTGGATGGTCGCTGTGCGGGGGCTGCTCGGTATATGAGCATCCTCTGGAGCAATTTATTACCTGTGTGGAAATATATTGCATATTCTTCTAGATTATAAAGGAATTGGCGCCCCCCAAAATTTGATGAGCACCGCACTGCAATTCATTTCTGGTTACAGACCTGGTGGGACGTATTTCTAAGGAAATCAAGTTGTTTGTCGAATTTGTCTCCAGACTCATTTAATGGTAAGTCTGGATTGAAAAATATACAACATTGTTATACTTGCTTTTGATATTAATGCCAGCAATGCAAGCAAGTTATCAGTCATCACAGATATCTGTCGTTCCCTTCTTATGTAATGGTATGAACATTAACTTTAACCAATTATCAGACTTCACATAACCTTTGACATATTCTATGAGGGATTGTGTCTCCATCTTCATCAACTAACTTAAATGGTAACACATTTCTACATATCTCGCTTGGCGTTACCGTTGTTACTTGGGGAATATTTTCTTTTAGAGGGCATTTCGTAATTCAATGAGTTGGCTTTGCTTACACATTCTATGAATTTAGCTTGACTGGCTGAATCATTTGCTATGCGCCTATTTGCCTTTCACGCGCTTTCAGTTTCAACGAAACGGTGCGTATGAGTAACTGATTATCTCAATCAATTTGATTCCGAAACCGGTTGACAAGCAAATATAAAAGCGCCATGGATGTGACTCATTGTATGGGAAGTGTTTAGCCAGAACTGAATGATTTGATATACTTTGAGGTTAAAAATCTGGAAACTATACTATTTCCAAAGATTTTCAAAAAGTCTAAACGCCATTTTACATATTTAGAAACGGTGTATCCTAATATCCTTCTTAGCAAATGTTCTTGCAAACACGTTTCTATATTACCGTCAAATTAATTTTAGTAAATTTTTGAAATATAACAGTTATCGTCAGCTGATTGAATATTTTTTCGGCTATAAACAGTCGAAAATTATCAAATATTGAAATAGAAAAAAGAACTATAATTTCTATTGATCCCTTTGCTACAAACTTGTAATAATTGTAGAGTCTAAGGCACTACCAGATTATTACATGACATTGCTATTAGTGTCGAATATACAGTCAGGTATAAAGCATTAGTTTAAAACTATTCTACTACAAACCACCAGATATTCTTTCTAAAGGAATTGAAAAAGAGGCGGAATTCAGGATCCAAACGTGTTTTGTTTTTTATTAGTAAATATTTTTTTGCTCTCTCTATTACCATACCTAGTTAAATGATTTTGTTGGAACCTCCATGGCTATTTTTAAATTTATTTGTCGATTTTTATATTTATAGCTCTTTTAGAAACTTAAATGAATCAAATTTCACATAGTCGGTTATATTACTGACAGTTGTTCTTGTTAAGTATATTGATATATTAAAAAAATGTCTCAACAAGAATAACACGATTACTGTTAATAAAGACTATGGACAATTAAAAACAAAATTTGGACAGTGTTGTAACCGAGAATTGAACAGATTACGCAAAACATGAATAAGTTAAGTACTTTAGACTGATAGTAAATATTGTTTAACACCAATGTATTTAATTAACACCATTAAATATGCCTGTAATTTATTACTATTGCTTTGTTAATTAACAAAATTATCCCTCCATTGTAACAAAAGCAAATTTTAGCAAATCTTGACGTTTCAGAGAACAAATTAGCAAGTTCTATTTCAAATTAATTTTAACCTCCCGTTTCATAAAAATGGGTAATAATGAATAGGTATTAAAACAAACAAAAAGCCACCCCATTCATCTCGTTCTCAAAAATGCACCACTAAATTTAATAGCATTTTGTGATTTTATCATTATTAAGTGATCAACTAAAGAATGGTTCAAAGTGTGTCGAATTCGGTGACAGACGCGTGTTTCGTGGCTCCTACGGGTTTTCGAGATAAATCCGAATACAGCGGTAACAAGACGTCGACATTGTATTGAATTAAAGCATGAACGATTCTGCATTGATTAATATAAATTAGCTCCGGTCTGGCTATTTCATATAGTTGATATTTGATTGAATTATGTTGGTTGAATGAAGCAACACAAAATAGTGTATATAAACAACCCGAGAAAGTGTACTACTCGACTGTGGAATCTATACCTGGCCCGTCCCTTCTTGAAGTGGGTGATATAAAATAAGCAACAGCCAGCCAGATGTGTGAATGACACAGATCAGTTTTTGTTTATGTAGCATTAGAATTAGTTTATTTATTTATGTCTTTATTAAATTTTAAATAAGAAATGGAGATCAAAATTGAAAAGGTAAAACATAACATATAGGTAATAAATATAATATATAGGTGATGAACTGGAAAAACTGCCTGAAATTGAAACCGACTGTTTCAAGGAAATGACATACAGGGTGAACAAACCATCCCTTCGGACCTCTTTTCCCATAACGCGACAAAACATTGTTGCCGCGAGATAGGACACCTCCCAGCAACTTCATTGTAAATGGATATTTACCTATGGAGCGATTAATGAATAAAAACAAAAAAAAGAAACAAAAATAAAATAAAAAATAAAAGCTGCCAGTTTCAGAAACAGAAAACTTAATACAAGAAAAATAAGGAGATGACGATACACCTGCACACCCCAGCCGATGATGACAAATGGAAATTTAATAGAAGCATGGAAACTTAAAAGAAGTATTATACAAACACCTGCACTTCCCATACTATATTCCCACCCCATGCGTCATGCGGCTCTCGCTTCTGACAACAAGCATGTCCAATGTCCAACCCCCGGCGTATGCAGCCGGTCCGGCGGTATGTAAAATATCCGAGATTTGGTTCCGGCGCGCGGTTTGGCCGTCCTTATGGCGTATTCGACGGACTACCAAGCTGCGTGTTGGAACGAACCTCCATGGATGCCCGGAATCGGCAGCAATGCCCACCTTACGCTGGCAAAGCAATCAATCAATCAATTAGGTGATCAACTAAGGGATGAAACAATAATAACCCTTTAACGTAATTATTCTATACCAAAGCACATAGTCAGTAGCCTGTAATAATAACAATATAAATCACAACTTAAATTTCGTAAACAAAATGGAACAAAAACTCCCAGTTGCCAGTTTTGACGTTGATGCTGACATGATTATTACGTTGCCAAGTCGTTTACACATTGGCCTGTTTGTACTGAGCTATAGTTATTTTCTTTATCTATACTACTTTTAACGTACCTCCAAAACTTTAATAAAACCTTCACCAATAAGTATTTATTGATCGGGTATACCAAAATGGTTACCCGTGCCTTAGATATACAATAATGTTGTCGCTTATCTTAACCCTTATCTTATCACAAATTCTCGATATGTCCTTATTCCCAATACAATTAGAGCATAAGAGAAAAATCTTACTGAGTATCACCTAACAGTGTTGATATTTGTATAAGAAACTGAACGATTGAAAGCAAACAGACCAACGATGATCCGAAAATAAAATGTCAATGACTTAATTGTATATGTAAATTAGTTATGATGTTAAATAATAGTAAAAAGTTATACATACCAATAAAAGAAGAGAGTATGGGATTATTACAGTGAATTGTATTTACCTGAAAAAAAAAAAGAAAAATATAAAACACAAATTCCATTTTAAAATACGCGAAGAATTACACAGGCACACAAAAAAAATGTTGTTTTGACCAGACTACTCTACCCTTATGTATCTATCATCAGAATTGTGCCTACACCCACCAGTTTTCTTATGGTTCAAAAATAGTCCAAAAATGAGTCAAAAGGGGAAGTTTCTACGAATATGTCAAAGTAAAGAAAAAAAAATGCCCAGCAACCGGGTAACTGTAAGTAACTTGTTTTTACAACCAATACTCATATTATAGTAAAACAACCCCTGATGGGTTATAAAACCCTCCTAAATGATAAAAACTCGTGTATCACGTTAATAAATCTGAAATAATTTTTTTTAGTGGAATTTTTTGGACTTTTAATTTGACCACAATCTACCCCTAGGGAGCGATAAAACTACCTCCAGAAAAAATATATGAAAATATATGAAAATAAGTAAAAATAAAATCCTACGATTCCCAGCACATTTTGTATATTACTTAAGTCAATTTTAAGACTCTTGATTACAAAAAGACATCAAAATAATAAACCACTCTTGAGCCCAATTAAAGAAATATATCCATTGCGTTTTAAAGAGTAAAGTACATTTTTTATTAATTTGCTTTAATATTAAGTTTGCCCGATGTTATGAAAAGTTTTACATTCAACTTATTCAAAAACACAAAAACAACCGCTGATGTTTCCAGAAAATTTAAAGTAAAAGAGGGTTCATTTGAGAATTTTTTTTTTGTTTAGTTGCTTCTACTGTAATGGAATCTTTTATTTTCGAGTAGTGGCAGTCTGTTTTTTTTCCAGTTTCAAGTAAATCTCTCTTTAACATCCAAACATGATCAGCCATCATATTAATGCTCCAATTTTCTTGATACCTTGTTTCCATAACTTATAAATCTTGGTGAAATCTCTCTGTTTGCTCTCCTCGGAAATGTCCAAGAATTAGTTGAAAATTTTCTCGGGAATCATAAAAGTGCAAATTATAAAGAGATAGTGAAATAGATGGTCAGTAACTTTGGTAAAGTGAGGTGCAATATGAATTTGAAACTTTATTTTCTTCATAACCACATAGACCAGTTTCCTGAAAATCCTGGAGATTTCAGTGAAGAAAAAAGAGAAATATTTCACCAAGATTTATAAGTTATGGAAACAAGGTATTAGGAAAACTGATGCATTAATATAATGGCTGACTATGTTTGGATGCTAAAGAGAGATTTAGAAACAGCAAAAAAACGAAGGCTGCTACTATGTAGGTCCTTCGAAAATAAAAGATTTCGTTACAACAGAAGAAGATAAACAAAAAAAAACAAAAACAATATTTTCAGAAATAAATAATTTCTTTACTTTTGATTTTCTGGAAAAATCAAGGGTTGCCTTTGAACAAGTTAAAAGTGAATATTTCATACCATCGGCACGCAAACTTAATATTCAAGAAAATGAATTTTATAATCTGTAAAGGGTTGTTTTACTATAATATGGCTATTGAGTGTAAAAAAGAGATTATTTACAGTTACCCGGTTGATTAGAAACAATTAATTTTTTTTTGTGTGTGTTATCAATATATATGAAAGTGTTGCCATTCTCTCAAGCATTATCTGCCAACATTTTCTCTGTTTATGTCCTTTATTTCGGAGTTGATAAATCAAGTAATAAGGTAATGGATATGATATGATTGTATCACTACCGAGAAGTTTTGTCGATAGTGATAAAATGAGGGAAATTGGCAATGCCGCTTTCAAAATATTTTGAGATTTCCCTCCGAAGGCATCAGGTCCCCATTCCTGCCTAGCTCGAATAAAACTAATTATATTTCAATTCTTAGTAATTCACTACAAATTTTGCTTGTATCGGGAATTCTACAAATAGCCATTATCTCAGTAATTACTGGGATTAAAGGACTGATATTTTCGGTAAAGGTATCTAATTTGTGGGATCTTCAATATATTCAAAAGGCATTATCAAATTCCGCTGAGTGAGAATACCATATTGCAAGAATTCTGTTGAAAAAAATTGCTAATAATTCTGTCGCCTAGCATATATGAGATATAATATCATATATCCTCGGCGACAAAATATAAGATATAACTAATTCGGCTGCATTACATCTAAGAAATTAGTGAAAAATTTTACTATTACACATGGCATATTCCCTTTATTAACGATTATTACATTCAAGGAATATCTGACTAACTGCTTTATTGAAAGCGATGCGTTAATATTTAGTTTACTTAATTGTTCCTTTCCTCTAAAACCATTTAAACACAATCCTTAAAATATTTAGAACAAATTAGGTTGTTTTTAACTAACTTTAGGCATGTAATGTATGACTCGGCGATGGACACATGTTAGTCTCATATAACCATGTCGAGTACAGGATGAGCCAAAAAAAATTGGAAAATAGATTTTTCTATTCGGGAATTTTGGAGAATTTGGCAGAGTCACCAGGAATAAAATTGTTTAAAGTTAGCAGTTGAGTATTTTCGGAGTAGCTAATACTGAATAAATATTATGTTAGAACTTATATATTGATAATGGCGAGTCCAATAGTGTAGGAATAGTATTTTTGAAGATTTTCGTGAAATTCTCTACTAAAAAGGGGTAAAATAAAAATTAAAAAAGAATTTAACTGATTTTTTAAAAACGGTCACTAAAATTACCTTCACCCTCATCTTAATACTTAATATCGATACTGAGGTCGGTGTAAAAATGAACAAAACAAACAATAAAACCGATACTTATTTTTACCGTCATTATCGATATTATGTAATAATAGGCTATTGTAAGGAACGGTTATGGTTAATTATGTTAGTTAGACACTTAAAAACGATAAAATCACAAATAGTGCAGGCGAGCTAGGTTTTACCCTCAGACAAATTGCAACCTCGGTAAAAAAAAATGTTATTTTGGAAAAAGAATCTTTGGTGGAATTTGCAAAAAAAATTGAGAAAAGTTGCGAAAAACAGGTTTTCGCGTTTTAAAGGAAAAGTTGAATAAAAAATGTGCGCAATAAAATAACGAACAAAATTAACCATGGTGGAACTCAATTGGTCCCGTGCGTCCCTCGCAAATTGGTAAAACCACTAAATTTGCACGCTATTCTCAAAAACTCAAATATATAGCTGAAATTTCACATGTTGTAGTTTTATACTACTTAACCTACCCTCAAAACTTCAATCGAAAATACCATGCAGTTTTTTGCAAACCATTGCTTTTTGCAAGAAAGGCACTTTCTTGCACAGCACCACGAAAGCCCTGTGGCAGTCGGACTGATATTTAACCAAAGTGTTTGTATTCTTCGAGACTTACTCTACAACGCGTCTTTTTTTTTAATACGCTTTTATTAGCTTCATCTATCAATCTATCAATGTAACGGAAACTTTCAACGTAATTCTCACCCAGTTCTAATTGTATCATCATGAAACTTGGAAATAGTGTGTAGCTCCGATGACAATACAATATAATTTACTCAATTTTATAATATGTTCAAAATGGCCGCCGCCACAAGATGGCGGATTATGATTTTCTTTACAACCCCCTTGATATGGGTATCAAAGGAAAGGGCTTGACAAGTAGAAAACAAATATGTCATCAATACTTAAAAATTCAAAATGGCGGCGTCAATATGGCGGATAGGTTTTATCAATTATCGTCGGATTCGGCTGAAAGGTCATCGAGGTTCCAGAATAGAACTATCTGGTCCAAATTTTTAAGACTTAAGAAAAAATAACTCTTAATTTGAAAAACTAAGAAAACACGCTTTAATGGCAAACCGAACTATAAAAAGGAAAAAATAGTACAATACAATAATACAACAAAAAAAAAACGTGGGGTGCTTGACATCAACTGGTATAAATATTTTATAGTAATAAGCACCCCACGCTTTTTGTATTGCATTGTATTATGGTATTGTATTATTTTTTACCTTTTAGTTCGGTTTGCTATTAAAGCGTGTTTTTTGTTCTTTTAAAGTGTTATTTTTTTTTTGCTAAAAGTCGATTGGAAGCATGCAAAAAAACGCGATTGAAAACAGGTAATTTCAGGGCTGTGGAATGAGCGAAGAGTGGGGGTAGCGAGAGCGAAGGGAAACTCGGCTACCCCACTCTTCGCTGCTTCCACAGCGCTGAAATTAACGGTTTTCGATCGCGTTTTTTTCATGTGTCCAATCGACTTTTGGCAAAACAAAAAAAAACAAAACCAGTTGTAGAGTAAATCTCGAAGAATATCACTCCAACCGCCACAGGGCTTTCGCGGTATTGTGAAAAGCAACGGTTTGCAAAAAGACACGGAATTTTCTATTGAAATTTTGACCAAAACTCCAACGTGTGCAAATTTCAGCCTTTAATACGCATTTGAACCGGAGTTATGAATTTTTGAAAAAACGTGCAATTTTAATGTTTTTTTTTTGCAATTTGCGGGGGAACCACTGAGACAATTCACCGGGGCTCATTTTGTTCATTTCTTTACTGCGCACATGTTTTGTGAACGTTTAAAAAGCGTTTTCACCGATCTATCGATCATAGCCGGATTGTGTCTAATATTGTCACATACCTTAAAAAAAATTTGTTGTAATTGTTCATTTTCACTGTACACCTGTGACTTTAGGTGGCCCCATAAAAAATAATCCATGGGGGTGAGATCAGGAGATCTCGGTGGCCAGTTAACTGCACCCCCTCTACCAATCCATCTGTTGGTGTAACGTTGATTAAGATGCTCCCTCAGCATTACAGAAAAATGGGGTCCAGTACCATCGTGTTGAAACCACATACCTCTGACATTGATGATTTCTAATAAATTTGGTAACACATCTATTAAGAAATTTATATAAACTTCACCCGTTAGTCTTCCTTCAAAAATGTGTGGCCTATTAGATGACTATTGTATATTCCACACCAGACATTTATATTGAATCTGTGTTGGGAATTTTTCTGAAGCGTAGCATGTGGATTTTCAGTTGCCCAAAGATTTTGGTTTCTGGTGTTGTTTATTCCATCACGCTTGAATTGAGCTTCGTCCGTGAACAGAATTCTAGAAACTGTTCGTCTGTGCGCAACTACCCACCTACAAAATGTTAAATGCGGAACGCTGTCACCGTCTTCAAGTCGTTGAACTACTTGAACATGAAAAATATAAATATATAAATTTTCTTTTTTTTAAAGTTCGCCATACTCTTGTTCTGGAAATTTCTAATTGATGACTGATATTCCTGACGCTTACAGTTGGATTCATACAAACAATCTGTAATAATTCCTCCCGCTGTTGATAATCTCTGAGAGCATGTTTATGTTTTGCGTGTGAGGGAAATTGCACATGTTCCTTACTAAATTGATACACCTCTGAAAATATTGTACGATTTGGTGTACGACGATTTCTAAAACGTCTTTCATATTCTCTCTCTGCAGCTCTTCCATTTCCGTCGCAAAAACCATACACATAAATCATATCTGCATATTCTCCATTTGTAAATTGGAGTGGCATCTTAAAATTATTATAGTAGATTTGTATTTTAATGACTCAAACGACTTCTTTGAATACTTAGACTTAATTTCTAAAGGTGACTTACATTACTATGTATTAAACTATAAATGTCAGAATTGACACACGCCTACTTTTATTTTTGAGCAAACTGTTTTTCTATGGAATATTGCATATGGCCGTACAAATTTTAAGTGCAATTAGAACCAAATTTAAGTAACAATAATACATTAAATAATTATTAAACAGGTGTTTAAGTAAAATTAATAAAATAGCGACGTTAACTGGTTGTTTGCGTATTTTGTAGAATTTAAATATCATTCACCATTATTTTCGATAATTTACTAGGAAGTAACCATAAACGTGCCATCGAATATTATGACAGTGTTTTGCATAATAATCCATAGACATTTCAATAGTTATCCGCCATTTACAAAAAACTGATATACAGAGTGATGTAATTGACCCTAAATGCAAAATAATAAAAATTGAGTCCTGTCCTGGAATTTTTACAAACTAAATTATGCTGTTAGTTGGATTAGGAGTGCACTATATGTGTACCAACTTTAATCCAAATAATACGTCCACCCATTTAGTTTCAGTCAAGAATCATAAAATACCCTGTATCTCGAAAATCATTCACTTTCAAGGGTAAGTGTGGGGGTGTTTTGAACTCAGATAAGTGTGCTCTATCTCTCATCGGTCTATGTCACTTTAAATCTGGGACACCCTGTACTATATTTATCTATCATGCTGTAAAAAATTATGGACGAATTACTGGAAAAAAGTGAGTTAGTAGCACTTTTATTTGTGACTTTATCATTTTTAGGTGTCAAACTAACATATTAAATAATAAAAATCCTTTACCGCAATTGTTTCTTTCTACCCCTTAATTTTGAACATATTCAATAGCCTATACACGGTTCAGCTAACCGAAAGACGCGACGGTGAAATTTAATTTCATAATTTTTGGAGACGTTTCTTAAAGTTGGTGTTTAATTTTCTCAATTCTTTTATTTTTTTTAAATATTGTTTTTTGAGAGAGTTCCTGTGAAAGCCAAAGCCATCAGTACACAAGTTCCTTAGATTTAGATTTGTATCAAGAGATATTCTGAGATTCATGAGATTGTCATTCTACAAAATTTATCGAAGGTACTTCATAGGAAATGGTATTAGCTGACTAAATATGATAATAATTCCAGTTTAACATCACAATTTTGATAAAAATAATTGTCCTTTTAGGCCTTAATTAACGTATCGTTCAAAGATTGATTAATTGTTTAAACCCTGGAGAACAGTTTATAGCCTTTTAATAGAGGAAGTTGGAAGCTATTATTCTCATCATTGTCGTTATTATTTCATGATACGATTTAATCTTAAAAATGAATAATCAATAAATGAATAAGTAGACGCGTTGTTAATTAATTAGTTACAAATAAGGCGATTGAAAGTACATAATTACTTCTATATTCACATAGTGGAGTGGAAGTATAGCTACAGAAATTGTAACAAAAATGTTGAAATAGGTTTAGAATGCTTAAAAGTGAATTATATATTTTTATCATTTAGTCAATGTCAAACAATGTCAAAACAGTTGGTAATTGTATTGGTTTGTGCATGGAATATCATACGAGTGGCTTTGTGCCTTTCTGATGAGCTTAGAATAAGGGCGGGAATGTTTCAAAGGCTAAGCATTTCCAAAAAACAAATTTTATGAAAATGTAATTCGTTTCAATGAAAAATTGTTCAAAAGACGAGGTATGTAAATGCATTCATTTTAGACCTTTGTCCTCATTTCAACCGAATTTTCATAGTCGTAGGGGGTTATGTGGATACTAGCTTATTCTGCAAAGCCACAGGGGACTGTGTAGAAACTAGTGTTACCATGATAATTGTACAATAAGAAAGACAAATTGATTTTAGGATTTTAATTGCTATCATAACCAGAATTCAGGTTATCGAAAGAATTCAAAGATTGTAAATCAATAATTTTACAAATAATTTTTAGTTTAGTTCTCACAGATAGTTTTTTTTCTTACCGTTTGCATAATCCTATAAAGAATATGTTTCATTACAAGCATAAGCGAACAAAAAAAAAATCACTTTTAAGATATAGAGTATAGAGTATATAGATATATAGGTTCCACTACTAGCTAGGTAACACATAGGTGAAAATCTGTTTTTTTTCCATTTAGTCAATGTCAAGCAATGTCAAAAATGTTCGTAATTGTCTTGGTTTTTGCATGGAACATCGTGTGAGTGGCTTTGTGCCGTTCTAATGAGCTCAGAATAAAGACGAAAAACGTTTCAAAGGCTAATTTCCAAAAAATAGAATGATAGATTTCATGAAAATGTAATTCATTTGAATGAAAAATTTCCTAAAAGACGAGGCATGTAAATAAATTCATTTTGGACCTTTGTTTTCATTTTAACTGAATCTTCATAGCCGTAGGGGGTTATGTGGATACTGGTTTATTCTGCGTAGTCGTAGGGGACTGTAGAAACTAGTGTTAGAATGAGAATTGTCCAATAAGAAAGACAAATTGATTTTAATTACTAGCATAACCAGAATTCAGGTTATTGAAAGAATGCAAGGATTGTAAATCAATAATTTTACAAACAGTTTTTATTCTATTTCTTATTGATAGTTTTTTTCCTGCTGTTTGCAAAATCCTATAAAGAATATGTTTCATTATAAGTTTAGAATGTCATGAAACGTCGAGATTTTAAATTTGAGTGAAGAAACAAATTTCTGTCTGTCTGTCTGTAACTTTTTTTGCGCACGTTGTCTCTGAAACGGTTTAAAATATTGACTTGAAATTTTATAAATGGGTTATTTTTTGAACTTTTCCGTTGAAAGGTTCGGAGATAAATAGGGGAAAATAAGTAAAACAAGCTGGTAAAAGTACAGATTGGGATTTGGTGTACATACTAGAAGCCAAGGCCTCAGATCTCTTTATAATATTTTCCATTCCCCACACCACCCCCATTCCATTATTAAACATGTTGATGAAATAAAATTGAGGTATTTACTTGAAAGTTTGTATATGTATATATTATAAGGACACGTGAAACTAGATTATATTTTGAGATGATTCCATTGAAGGGTTCGGGATTAAATAAGGGTAAATAGGGGAAAATAAGTAAAGAGTACATAATAGAATCCAAGGCCTCAGATTTTTTTGTAATATTTTTCAACTCCTCCGACCATCCCCACTCCATTATTAAAATGCTTGATAAAATAAAATTGAAATTTTCACTTGAAATTTGGTACATGTATGTATTATAACGACATCTGTAATTAGATTATACTTTGAGACAGGTCCATTGAAGGGTTGGAGTGGGGGTTAAATTAATAGGTGTAAATAGTGGAAAATAAGTAAAGCAAGCTGGTAAGAGTACAAAAACTTTACAGTACATTTGGTGCATATACTAGAAGCTAAGTCCTCAGATTTTTATAACATTTTCCAACCCCTTCCGACCCCCATGCATTAATAAAGGGGCTGATAAAACTAAATTGAGATATTCAATTGAAATTTAGTACACGTGTATTATAACGACATCTGCAACTAGAATATATTTTGAGATGATTCTGTTGGAGTGGGGATTAAGTAGAGGTAAATAGGGGAAAATGAGTAAAGTAAGCTGGTAGGAGAACAGAAACTTGAAATTAGGATATATACTCAAAGTCAAGACCCCTCAGATTTCTTTATAATATTTTTCACCCCCCCCCCCACTACCTCCATTCCATCATTAAGGGGTTGATGAACTAAAATTAAGATATTCACTTGAAATTTGGTACACGTATGTACTGTAATGACATCTGATCTCTCGTTGAGGCGGGGGGGGGTGTTAATGTAATTGGGCAAAATAAGTAGAGCAAGCTAATAAGAATCTAGAAACTTGCCTCAAATTTTATTAAAATTCTATTTCCACATATTAGAGTACAAATATAGCCAAGATGTTTTCCTTTAAAGAGACTTGGATGGACAATCTAGAATTTAAGAATCTAGAATTTAAGATCTGGTATGATTTCATCGGAAAAATTAGCACCACATTTGAGATTGTATTGAAATGATTACTTTTAGTATTGACATTGCCAAGACGCTCAACGCTCTGGCAACATAATTTCTTCCCCCATCCTTCGCTGTACCATATAATATATAAATATACAAAACCGAGAAACACATGCCCAGTAGCAAGAGATTTTACGTTGGGGTGGTTTTGGGGATTTGAGGGTGGCTTTGGGGATTTGATGGTGGTTCAGCGAAGGGTGAGGGAGGAAATTAAGTTGCCATCGTGTTGAGCACATTCGCAAAGGGGGATAAACAGTTTTCACAAAGTTTGAATTTTTGGGAAGATTTTAATATTAGGGGAGGGGGTAGTTTTTAACCTAGACGGTGATTTCGTGATTTCGTGTCTCGGCGCTGAACTTGATGTACAATACCGAAATCTTGTCAAAAATCTCGGTCCATCGATACCCACATGCCCAGTAGCCAGAAATGTAAAAGGGGTTGATTTTGAGTATTTGGGGCGATTAGTGGAGGGTAGGGGAGAAATGTATGTTGCTATCTTGTTAAGCACACTTGAGAACGAATAGAAACAAATTTTTATCAATTTTGAAATTTTTGGGGAAATATTAGTATCAGGGAGGCGGTAGTTTCAATCCCGGGGATTGATAATATGTTGGATGGTCAATTCAGCGCCCCCAAAACGGGGGGTACCCAGGTCTCATCTTGGTCACAGAACTTTTGATGTTTTCGGCTTTTCTTGCAACTTTTTCATGGACTAGTTAATAGTAATATTTCTTAATTTAACTCACACAAGCTAACAAAAAGCAATTAATTGGTTTCACATTTTGCTTTAAAATGAGCGCGCGGCACACTGATTTCTGCATTTTTCTGGATATGGGTAATTCTTAGGAGAGAATTGTTCCGTATCAAAATTGTAGAGCAGGAAAAACCTACAGTTGTGTTTTTTAATTATTAATTTCGAAAAATTTGCACTACGGTTTGCACTAGAGCGTACCGCAAAGTCGACATGTCAGCGCGTGACTTATGTGTACAGTAAAGCATAAATGCTTTTACATTAATGGTACAGTCGCTGTCCAGTACAATTGGTTTAGAATGCGACATGGTAAAACACACCGAGACAGTAAACACAGCTATTAGGCTCGTATCAAATTAAGATTCCATAATAATCATCGATCTTCTCATGTTACTAACAGAAATGACCCAAAACAAAAACCCTCCAACGGGTTAAAACTTTACTCAACATCGAGCATTTGATACGACACGATGTCATAAGCGGTAACATTCTATTTCTACACCTCTTTAGCTGGTGCGACATCGCCGAAAACATTTAAAGAAAAAATAGTTTCATCCGGTTTCTCGCTAGGTACTGCAAGAGAAACATTTTTTCTTGCTTTGTACAAAGAAAACGAAGCACAAGAAAATTTAAATTCGCCACTTATAAACGTTTTGTAAAAGCAATAAGAAAATGAAAAACGACTCTGGCTTGACTGCCACCGACATAAGATGCTACCCGACAACACTCTTTTGAGGTGCAAACGAGAAATGGGTACGGACCAGAAAATATTGTGGGCAGGAGCCAAAAGCTTTTAAAGCTAATAGCCTGTAAATGCAAATGAGACTGCTTTGTTATCTGTTCAAACTGCAACTGTACAACTTATGAGAACGTTACAGATTTCCCCAACATCTGTGAGCAGAATGGCATCGACAATGAATCTAATGAAAAGAACGAATAAACATCTATCGATCGACAATGACAGTTTATTAGGCCTATCGACGAAACCACGTTAGTTTGAAAAACAGAGATTATAATTTAATTCATGTATAATAAAACAGTATATTAAAATAGTAGTAGTAAGTATTTATTTTTCACTTATAATATTTACAATCAATACCATGATAATGTAACATTTCGTACAATGTAAACGAAACAATAAAACAAAAATAAAATACCAACAGGTTATCACTACTTTCTGGTACAATAGAATCTTAACATATCTATTGATTTCTTGTTTAAATTTAGTTAAATCCTTTATTTGTTTTACCTCGTTAGGGAGAGCATTGAACATTAGTAATCCTTTAAAAAATAAATAATTTTGTGCAAAACTTTTTTGTCTAAAGTGTACATAAAAACCATTTTGTTGTCTTTCGGATATATAAGTGATACGGTCTTGTAAATATCCAGGCAACATTCCCTCTCTTATTTTAAAAATAGAAATGAATGTATTATATCATATTCTTTGTTTTACTGACATAAACTGCAGTGTTTCTATTATGTTTTGTATAGGGGTATGTATATCTATTACATTTTAAAATAACACGCATTGCTCGATTCTGAAGTTCTTGTAAAATCTGTATATCCAAATCCATTTGATTTAAAAAATATAGGATTGATCCACAATATTCAAAATGAGGAGAAATAATACTCTTATATACAGTTATCCTGGAAAACATGGATATGTCATTACTAATTCTAGATAACAAATTAATTTTCTTTGCAACTTTTTTGCAGATATATTGCATATGTGCTTTAAAATTTAATGTATTATCCACTATTACACCTAAATATTTAACTTCAGCAACTTGTTCTAACTTATCTCCACTCATATCAATATTTAAATTTGGTTTATATTACTACGAACACTATTTATTAACATACACTTAGATTTTTTAGAATTTGATTTCAAACTAGTAAAAGACATCCACTTGTCCATCCTCTTTAAGTCGTCGTTTAATTTCTCTTCAATAAATTTAATGTCTTTTCTACTGTTGAATAAAAGCATATCATCAGCAAACAGACTTATGGAACAGTTTTTTATTGCATTTTTTATATCATTAATATATAAACTAAAAAGTGTTGGACCCAATACGGACCCTTGCGGTACTCCAAATTTAGTTTCTTTTTCTTTTTTCACCAGATACCTCAGACCAATACTTACGTTTTTTGAAAACGTTCCACTAAATAACTTTGAAACCACTTTATAATGATTCCATCCAAACCATACATTTTTAGTTTTTCCACTAATTTTACACGATTTATTGTTTCAAATGCCCGTTTGAAATCAATGAAGACGATACTAACTGCACATCCTATATCTAAACTTTCCTTCCAGTTTGATACTATATTTTGTAAAGATGTTTCACAAGAATGATTTTTGCGAAACCCTGATTGTTCTTGTACTACTATGTTGTATTTTTCAAGATGATTGTCAAGTTGTTCTTTTACAACAATTTATAGTAATTTCTCATACACAGGTGGAACATTAACTGGTCTAAATTCGTGGACATTCTTGGTATCATGTACTTTTGGGATTGGTAAAATGGACGTTTTCCAGTGTGTTGGAAATTTACCCTAACAAAGTGAATAATTTATAACATTGAATAATACTTCTCCAACTATTTCAAATGCATTTCTTATGACTTGAACACTTATACCTTCATCTGTTCCTGCTTTATTTGGCAAATTGAAAACGATTTGTTTTAAATGATTATAATCTATTTCTTGGAAGAATTCCCAGTTCATGTTGTTATTGAAATCTTTAGTCATGTCATTTGCTTCTAGTGGTTTATCAATACTATTTACTATATCAGTTATACTGTCTACAAAATATTCATTAAACATTTCTGCTATTTCTTTTTTTAATACGAGTGTATAAGTAAGTCTTTAAAGCACGCACGGGTTAGGGCACGACGAGCGTGGCGAGAAGGGTCCTAAAGGAGTAAGTGCTTTAAAAGTCTACTTATTCACGTGTATTATACACTATTTTTTATTATACCTGCACCGCGAAGTAAAAATTTGAAAAATCAATTATTGTAGATTCATTTTACAAGGTAAGTTTTGAATTTCATTTTTAATTGGTAACATAGAGACAGTTAGAATTTTTTTGCTTGGTGCTAAATACCTGTGCATTTATCATTGTTGAAAATTGTGTACCAATGAAGTGATTCATTTTAAGACAAAAGATACTGATGCATGTCCATATCAAATAGATCATACTAGATATTGGTATATAGGGTTTCTCGAAAACCATAGTTCGATTAACTAGAACAAAATATTAGATTGCTTTAGAACTGGTTATCGTCAATTCACTAATCCAGCACAGAGACAACCATGAGACCGCCGACTACCATACGGAAATTGGATCGCTTTTTGCTGGAACAACCAAGAAAATAATTATATACTTATATCATTGTTGTACATACTGCTTTCGCATCAAGCCATCCTTGTCTCGCAGTTAGGGAAGGTGGAGTTGGATGGCGCTAGCAGCGCTTTGTTGCTATTGGACATATACCTATTAACTATTGGTCGAAATCATGTGTCAAGTCGCCATATTTGTTGTTTTGATTTTGTATTTTATCTATGGTTTTGATAATGAATTTGTAAAGTTTGTGCCTATTGTAATTATTTTTGTGCAAAATTGTGGTTATTGCCGAAAAGTAAAGTGTAAATCATTTCCTACTTTTGTATATATTATTTCATTGGGACTTTTTAGTGTAGCGGTATTAGGTTAGATTTGTTTATTGTTTATTTTTAAATCAATTTCATGCAAAATTGTGGGTGTTAGGTAATAATTTTAGTGCAGAATTGTGAATTGTAAAACTTTACTTTTATAAATATTCGAATCTTGTATTAATGTAGTGTTAGGTTAGTTAGGGTTATTCGTATAGTGTTCGCTGTTGATATTCTAATGCTCCAACAACACTGTCTTGTTCTTGGATTCAGTATACATGAGGTGGAGACAACATTACATAAATTATGTGCAGCATTCTATTAATAAACGATTTATTTTATCTGTTTGTTTCATTTTCTCCTTAAAATTTAATTGAAAATAATATAATAATTAATAATAGATATAGAAAGGTATGCCGCGCATTTTTAAATCGCCTCTTAGAGACATGCACGCCATCTATGCTCACCTTCCTACATAGCGGACCAGTGGAATATTGGCGATACCAAATTTTACATGGA
Organism: Stenurella melanura; assembly: GCA_963583905.1. Taxonomy (NCBI): domain Eukaryota; kingdom Metazoa; phylum Arthropoda; class Insecta; order Coleoptera; family Cerambycidae; genus Stenurella; species Stenurella melanura. The sequence continues at coordinate 155,692,279 of OY757309.1, forward strand.
GTTGGGCGTCTCGTGGTTGTCTCTGTCCAGCATATACAATTAACATTTTGTTACTTAAAGTATGTGGTGACGTTATTACTAATAGCAACAGGTCAGCTTGTTATAAAATTATAAACCGAATATGTTCTATTTCCTGTAGAGCAGGTCTACGACAGTCATAGGCGTAGTTTTGTTAAACTTAACTATATGTTAATACTCGTATTATTAATAAATAAAAAACTGAGTACCATTTAAGTAGTAACATAGGCATGAAATCTAATAAAATTTAAATTGCCTGAAAAGTATAAAGTATAAATATCTCGAAAACAGTCAAAAATATAACCCGTCATTTTGTTTAAAAAAATGAAATTCGGTACACGAGTGTATTGTAATGACATCTGATTGAGATGATTCCGTTGAAGGGGTGGGGGTGGTTGGGGAAAATAAGAAGAGCAAGCTAACAAAAGTTCAGAAACTTAATTTTTGACCTATATGCTAGAAACCAATGTCTCAAATATTTTTATGACGTCTGCTTCAGATATTATTAAAATTCTGTGACCACTTATTTCCACAAATTAGAGTTCAAATATAGTAAAGATGTTTTCCATTAAAGAGACTTGGATGGAAAATTTCGATGTGGAAGTAGTGATTCCTTAGGCAACGATTTTATATTTGTTGTTGGATGCATCAGAAGCCAGTTGCTTAACACTCAATTTTTTAAGACATGCACTTTTTATGAATTCTTGGTTAATTGCTGTTGTAAGAAGATATCACAGGTATCGAAATAAAGGTAAATAGTAAAATTTTAACTTTATATACTACCTATATTTTTACTTAAAATGCATTGTGTGAAACTAGAGCCAAAATTTTACTTTCTTCAAAGGATGAAAAAGACTAAAACGCTACAATGCTACATCTATCTCGCTCAATATTTACCGACACTCTACGTATCAAATTCGACACTCAAATTAAAGGTAATTTTAGGAACCTCAGAGAAGAATGCAATATTTTTCACAAAAACGCTTATAATTCGAGATATTTGGCTAAAACGCACTTCACTTTACTTTCTACCCCTACAAAAAATTTTTTGCCTACGATTACGTAGACTCATCGATATCCAAGGAGCAAAACGTTAACGTTATCGATCACTTAATTTTTCTTTTATATTATATATTTGAGGCTATTTCCATGTAAATGTAGATGTGTCAAAGAATGAAAGATGTAATGCACTAAAACTCAAATAGTTTTTAAATAAATAGTTACCATAAGAAACTTAGAACGTTAATTATACAAGTATTATATTATAAACAAAATATTCCACCCGCCCCTAGCAAGGCAAATATTTCATTCAAAATAAGTGTCAAGGGTACGTAGGTAAATTTTCTTGGCCGCCATAAATAGCTGTAAAATCTCCTTATTGTGTTATTCCTAGCACCTAATTTATTCTTGTCAAATTATTTCTTTAAATTTCAAGTTGGCCAGGTAATTGTCGGTTTAGGGATGTATTGAAAGGAAACGAGTTTTATGATTTGTTGAACAAAAATATGTAGACAGCACGGCTCTGTAAAATTTAGACTTAAGGATACCGAATTCTCGAAAACATGGTAAAGTAGTTGTTATGAATTGTGTGGTAGTATCTTGAAACATGTCGTTTGTTATTATATTCTTCGCAAACACAAGATAAAGAGTATATTGCGTTCGATCGGGGCAAGTCGTAGAGAAAAAAAATGATATCACTGGGTTGGTGATCGAATTCTGAACATCTTTCAAAATGTCCGTCACATTTCTTGTAAGCAGGATAACTTAAGAATGAAAAGTTTTAAGATTGTATTGAAATTTGGACAGTAAGTTAGCGTTAGCTAGAGAATAACCCTATTATTTCTTAACAGCATCGATCAATAAATAAAAAAGTTATTAATTATTTAAATAAAGAAAAAAATATGTTTAGTAATTAAACAAAAAATATCTTAAAACTAATATTATTTACAAAAAAACTGCAAAGAGTATCCTATAGAATGTGCAACAATTATATAAAAAGTGTAGTAAATCGGCGAAGAGTATAATGGTTAGCTTGTTATACCCTGTGCAAATACAAAACAAAGAGTACATTGCATTCGATTGGCACATTTCTAAAACCGGAAATATCGTTCGTAGAGATAAAATTTTCATATCACTCTGTAGGTGATCAAATTCTGAACAACTTTCAATATGTCCGTCAGTCATGTCTCTTGTAAGCACGATAACTTAAGAATGAAAAGTCAGATTGTAGTGAAACTTGTATAGTAAGTTAGGGTTAGCTAGAGGAAGAACCCTGTTATTATTGACACAAAATCGATCAATAAATGAAAAGTTATTAATTATTTAAATTCTTCTTTATATAATTGTTAATTATAAATTAAACACTGCTTTTAGATGAATCAATCAATATATTATAAATATTCTACATATGTTTCGGCTTATTAGGCCTTTATCAAGAGTATTACATAGTGAATACTAAAGTTTCCGACGTGCTTATTCTAATTTATACCTAAACGTATTTGTGTCTTAATCTATTTATGACCTAATCTATTTAAGACTTAATTATTTGAATGTTTGGAGTGGACCTAAACTGATTATATAAATCAAAGGATAGTTCTTAACAATTGGTTTATTATAGGGATATTCAATAAATTTTGTTGGTCATTTGTAGTACAAGGGGTGTACTTGAAAGATTTTTTGATTTCTAGTTGTTCTAGCAGATCTAAACGTTTACCTTTTCTTTCGAATGAAGTAAATTTATGTTATCAGTATCTATGAAATGGTTGTTTTCAATACAGTGTGTTGACATTCCTGTATTTTTATTGTTATTTAAGATTGATTTTTTGTGTTCCTTTACCCTGTTCACAACGCTTCTACCACTCTGACCGATATACACAGCATTGCAATCTTTACAATTAATTTTATATACACCAGATTTATCAATTTTATTTAGTTTTTCTTTGTTATTAACCATAGGAAACCTATGTTTGTTTTGTTCACACTTATTGTAGAGATACCCAAATTATTTTTTAGAAATTTTGTTACTATATTTCGGAACATAATTAATAAAACTATATTTTGTAGGTTTGTTAGGCACAGTGAAAAATTCTTTTTGAAGCATTTTGCGTTGTTTGTTTTTGACCATGTTATCTATTAGTGACTCGTTGTATCCGTTATTTCTTGCAATTTGTTTAATTACATTTAATTCTCTATCAAAATCACTTTGATCTAAAGGAAAATTCGTCAGTCTATGTATTAGACTATGAAAGGGTGAAATCTTAATTTGTCATGATTGCTGCGAATTATAATGTATTACTATATCTGTAGTAGTAGGTTTGCGGTAGATGCTAAATTTTAACTGATTGTTATGTTTTTTGATATTAATATCTAGAAAGTTTAATTGACTATTTTGCTCCGATTCCATTGTGAACTGAATTTTACTATTAAAAGAATTTAAGAAATTAAGGTAATTACTTAGGTTCCTTTCTGTACCGGTCCATATACAAAAAATATCGTCTACATATCGAGTCCAATAAAACACATGTGTATTTAAACTGTTATTGCTATTAAAAATTAAATTTTCTAAGTATGACATAAATATTTCAGCTAACAAAGGAGAAATTGGTGAACCCACTGGTAGCCCGTCTTTTTGTCTAAAGAATTCACCATTAAACTGAAAATAGTTTTGTTCAATACAAACTTTTTTAACTCCGTTTTGTCGGTTTCGCTGCGTCATTATTTATTTGGTATTATTAAATTTTTTGTATTTTCAATAAATTCAAAAGAATTTTTTATGGAATATTTAGATTTAAAATTTATTAATTTTGGTAAAATATAATTTAGTTTTTTACACAATTTATACGATGGAGCATTGATGTAAGACACTATGGGCCGTATAGGGTTATTTACTTTGTGAATTTTTGGAAGACTATATAGAATGGGGGCTGAAGGGTTCATAATTTTCCATTTATGCGCCTCATTACTTTGAATAACAGTATTACATTTCTTTAAGTTAGATACAATTTCGGACTGAAATTTATTGGTAGGGTTTTTATTGAATTTTTCAAAGTCTTCACTACTTAAAATTGTTTGTATTTTTTCATTATATTCTGATTTTGTTAAAATTGTTATGGTGTTACCCTTATCCGCTTTACAGAGAACTAAATCATAATTCACCAGTTTTTGTTTAATGCTGTTCAACAGGCTTATTTCTCCTTTGTTAGTGTTACATTTTGTCGAGGTAAATATATTAGCTAGACTATGTCTTTCCAATTCTGAGATTTCCTCCACTGAGAATGTAGTTTTAGGCTCTGTATTAATGGCAAGAAGTTCAAAATCTTTTTTACTTACATTATGTGAAGAATATTTTAAACCTTTTTGAAGGAGGTTTAATTCTTGGTCCGAAAAACTAACATTGGTTAAGTTACTTACTCTGACAAAAAATGTGAAATGATCCTCAGTTTGAGAAGAATTCCTAGCTACTGCCATATTATTGCTTTTTTCCCGTTTTAAACTATTAATTTTGGCTAATTTTCTCTGCTGTATAACATGCACTATTTCTTGTACGGATTCCCTTATTTGACGGTCTAAATATTCAAAAACGAAGTAATTTTCTTTATGGAGTAATTCTGTGTGTATCAGTTTTAAATGTAGGCCTATGTTAGACAGTACGAACTAACTATTATACTCTTTGCAAATACATTTTTATTAAAAAAAAAAAACTGAGAAGAGTGTTCTATAGAATGTGCAACAATTATATAAAAAATGAAGTAAATCCGCGAAGAGTATAATAGTTTGCTTATTTATTTTATATTAGCTATATTTGCCTTTCATTGTATTTGGGTTTTCTTTCTGATAATGCATATTATATAAAACAAAGCTAATAATCTTAATTAATAAACAATTATTCAGTCTCTTATAAGTCGTGTGCCAAACTGTGTGATTGGAAACGTTTCCTTTAGATGAAAGTGTGTTTCACTTTGTCTCGTTAATTAGTTATATGCAATTAAAATCAAAAACATATGAATGTTATTTTTGGCCAGACTGTCTTGCTCGCCATGACATTTAAAAAAAAATAAATGAGGAACTATATTTAGTAGAAAATAAGAAATAAAATATTTAATTATCATACCAAAACAAAATTCAAATAATCCACATAACATGTTTGTAGTTTATTTGTGGCTGATGTTGATAATACATCTACTCACGTACTAACAAACAAAAAAAGTATTCAAATTATTTACAATAATAAATTAGTACCAGTTATAATACCACACGTATCGATAAGCATAACAATATATGTTACCTTGCAATGATAACGATAGTTTTTAAATATTGTAAAGTAACTAAAACAGTCAGTCTGATACCATTTACTCGACCGTAACTATGCTTAATTTAACTTAAATGCATAACTGGCGCAGTCGGAAGGAATTACTAGATTACGAGAAAATTAAAGTTAAAGTTTAGTGAATGCTCTAGGCCATGTCATCTTTGTCATGGAACTCCTGAAATCGACTTTTGTATGATAACATTCTGTTGTAAAAGGTATCAATGTGTGTAGTGATCTATACTCCAATAACGGACGTGCCACCGGCTAGCAGAGTAGCTGTTCAGAGATGTAAACCTGTTAACCTGAGATGCGTATGTAGATATACAGGGTGTTTCAATATTTAGTGTTTGGATCTATTTCAACTTGCTTTAGGGGACATCAAAGTATTATTGAAATCAGTGGTGGTTATATAAAATTGTTTTCGTGAATGTTCAGTTGACTTTTTGTTTACTATGCATTATTTCGTTTTTGCTCTCAAATAAATTATAATTACGCCAAAAATATTAGAAAGACAAAAATTTCACAAGAAAAAAAATTTCCACAAGCCATTAATCTTCATAATAAAAAATGAATTGAAGCTGCACTATCACACTCGAAGTGGTCGTATTTTTCGTACATCTGTTAATGCAATCAATCATCTCGGTTAAAATGTCATGTCTGTTTAAACCTCTATGGCCATTATTTGCTTGCAATTGTGCACGAAGAGAGAACGAATTATTTACCTCTTTATACTTGCCTCAGTTCAGTTGAGGCGGTCCATCAAAGGCGGTCGATGATCCTTTGACACCGCGGACCACCGCGTGTGCCGGCGAGTACTTTTTTATGACAATTTAAAAGTTGTATAATTGGGAACTACAAGTCCATTGTCCAAGAAAAGCAGTGGCTCTCAATAGTTGTCTACCATAATATTAAAAATGTTGATCTAGATCAGCTTTTTTAAAGTGCTCCTAGAGGGAAAAGTCATAAAGGTTTTTTGTTTGTCTAGTCGGTCCCCATTACCGGTTTTTTTAATGACATGAGACTGATTACACCCTGTATAGAACAAACTCAGGGTCATGAGAACTGATGCTTTTCGATTTCCGGTTGTAAACTGGGACAGAAGTTCGCTATTTCTGGTAACCAACAATTTTTTTAAAGTTGAAAAATAATTGGGTTTTATGTTTTGGACAATTCTAAGCATTTTCTGACTCTTGACATTTTTTACCTAACCTCACCCTTCTCGAGATACAAGCGTCTAAAAAAACGTGAATTTATACTTTTCTTTTCAACAAACTAGTATTTTGGGCGCTGATTATGAATTAAAACATATGGACTTTGTATACTGGACAATTCTAAGCATCTTTTGATTCTTGATATTTTTTACCTAACCTCGCCCTTCTCGAGATATGATCGTTTAAAGAAAGAAACGTATGTTTGAGCTTTCTTTTTTTCAAAAAACTGGTATTTACGATTTAGAAGAAAAAGTTCCCTTACTACTGATATGGCTGACGTCGCTAAATAGGTGAATTCGTTAATCGAACATTAGTCTAATGAATTTAGATAGAAAGCACTAAAAAGGCTTTAAAAAAATGCACAAATCGAGATTTTTGTTCAAAGTGGAAGGAGGAGAAGACATCCGTAGAGTCTAAAACATTGGGACTGTACCTGATGGTTTCCGGTCGCCATCTTGGAGAACGCGAATGACGTTGTATTTCCATTCCTGTTCGTTGTTCTGGAAATTTATAAGGACTACAGTTGTATAAAATCATTTTATCTTTCATTTTTAATATAACTATTTTTTGGTACGATTGATATTGTAAAAGTTACAGCTGTTTGAAAAATATTTTTTTTCGAATAGCTGTAACGTTTACAATATCAATCCTGCAAAAAAATTGTTAAATTAAAAAAGAACGATAAAATGATTTTCTACAACTTCAGTTCTCATAAATTTTCCGAAAAAACGAACAGGAAAGGAAATACAACGTTATTCGCCTTCTCCAAGATGGCGACCGGAAGCCAGCAAGTACAAGTCCCGACTTTTAGGTTTCAGACTCTACCCACGTCCCCCTTCCACTTTGGACAAAAATCTCGATTCGTGCATTTTTTCAAAAACTAATTTTTAAATGCATTGGACTACATGTAGAAATAAATGACTAATTCTTTTTAACGCGGCACGTCAGTTTCCTTGTTTTTATATTAAAAGTAATGTTAGGCAATGTAGGAAAAATAATAACTCCCCCTCCCTCCCCGCTCGCATCACCACTGGTACCAGAGTTAGTGCCTAGAAAAAAACAGTAACTAACAAAAACGTACCCCGCTAATCATGCCGTCATTTTAAATTTCCCAATATCGATTTCATATTCGTAACCTGTTACTTCAATAACCCCCAGATACCGATTTCCAGCGGAGTCAGGAAATAAATGATAAAAATCATGTGCCATTTTGGCACCGCCATTTTACATTTTTCAATTCTGATTTCATAATCGTAATCAACGATGTCGAAAACCCGTGCACACCGATTTTCAGCCGAATAGGACGATGAACAAGGAAGTTACTTTTATCCTGTATATATCAGTTAAAATTTAGCAAACATGCAGAATATACAGGGTGTTGCATCATGAGAGGGACATAGCTTAATAGGAGGTAGAGAACATCAGTGGTAACCGGAGCCTCCCATAGAAATGTCTCATTGGGCCTTCACTACGAAATTACAGGGTGTTAAATAATTTTTGGCCAAACCTGTTTTTTGTCAGAACTTTGACAGGAAATGAAATAACGGATTCATATTTGGTACGGCTAATGTACAAACGAGCCCCAAGAGGTACATGTATTAAAAAAATATATCCAGGTCCGGACTCACTATAATTTATGTTTCTTCTTTGCATCAATAAAACATGACCCTGTATATATTTTTTTGAAATTTCGATACGATATTCGAAAAGAGCAAGAAAAAACAAACAAAATGGCCTATTTCATTTTTTTGTTACACCTTCGTGGTTATTTAAATACGTTGTTAAATGTGCAAGAAAATGGATTACAGAACCCTATTAAATGAGAGGCACGTGAAATAAATAGTTTTATAACTAAAATTTGCAAAACTTCTATTGAGCCTAGGTGGTCTGGGTGAATCCTAATTCCGGCACGTTTTAAAGGTCCATTTTGGTAAAAAACTGTGGTCCTAATAAGTAATCGGGTATGAAATAACAAAATTTTTAATCAATCACAGTAGGCTTGTTCAAAGTGACAGATAATAAAAAGAAATCTCCTAAACAGTTGAATAATTGTTTGTTAGTAATTTAATGTGTCAATAATCCGCATTTAGTTAGTGAAAACTTGTGAAAATATTTTAACTATGCCAGTAAAATTTACAAACGGGGAATATGCTGACATAATATTCATCTATGGTTTCTGTAATGGAAATGGTAGGTCGGCGGAAAGAGAATATCGGCTGCGTTTTCCTGGTCGTCGATGCCCTAATCATAAAACCTTTAGTACGGTGTTCCAGTATGCAAGACAACACGGAAAGTTTCCTACTTCTGCAGTTGTGGAGCGTGTTTTACAACAAGGTGTGCAGGAACAAAACAATATTATAAACGTAGTTCAAGAAAACCCAAATATGAGCACTAGACGAATCAGTTTGGCAACTGGTATTCTTCATTGGCGAGTATGGAGAACCCTAAAAAGAGAACGTTACCATCCATATCATATCCAGCAGGTACAGCGTCTTCAACAAGGCGACGATATCCCCCGCCTGGCATTTTGGAGTAAACAATTCACGAAATAATCATAAATGGGCACAGGAAAACCCACATGCGGTACGCCAACGCCGTTCGCAACACAGGTTTTCTGTAAATGTTTGGGTCGGACTTGTGAATAGACATTTGATAGGGCCACATTTTTTTGAAGAAAGATTGAATGGTGAAATTTACTTTGATTTTCTTCAAAACATTTTACCGAATATGTTAGAAAATATCGGTATAAGAGGCATGTTGTTTCAGCATGATGGGGCCCCACCACATTTTAACCTTCAAGTAAGAGAACACTTAAACAATGTGTATCCTAATAGATGGATTGGACGCGGGGGTCCACATGAATGGCCACCAAGATCTCCTGATTGTAACCCTTGTGATTACTTTTTATGGGGCCACTTAAAAAACGAGGTTTATAGCATTGAAATTGAAAGCAGACAACATTTAATCCAGCGCATCGTTACCCCCTGCGACGAAATACGGAATAATCCAGAAATGATACGTCGAGCAATTGGTGACCTTTCTAAACGCGCAAGAAAATGCACAGAATTTGGGGGAGGACATTTTGAAAATTTACTTTACTGTGTCAATTACGTTTTATTTTTAAACACATTTAGTTATTGTTTTGTTATTTATTGTTAATTGAATGGAAAATATTTTATTTATTTAGATTTTAGTTTGTTCTCTTCCAATTTTTATTAAGTATAAAATGTTGATGATTTTCTTGATCAAAGTAACTGGTTGCTTAGGCCTAAATGGTTTAAATTATATGTCACTTTTATTCTTTGAACAAGCCTACTGTGATTGATTAAAAATTTTGTTATTTCATACCCGATTACTTATTAGGACCACAGTTTTTTTACCAAAATGGACCTTTAAAACGTGCCGGAATTAGGATTCACCCAGACCACCTAGGCTCAATAGAATTTTTGCAAATTTTAGTTATAAAACTATTTATTTCACGTGCCTCTCATTTAATAGGGTTCTGTAATCCATTTTCTTGCACATTTAACAACGTATTTAAATAACCACGAAGGTGTAACAAAAAAATGAAATAGGCCATTTTGTTTGTTTTTTCTTGCTCTTTTCGAATATCGTATCGAAATTTCAAAAAAATATATACAGGGTGATGTTTTATTGATGCAAAGAAGAAACATAAATTATAGTGAGTCCGGACCTGGATATATTTTTTTTTATACATGTAACTCTTGGGGCTCGTTTGTACATTAGCCGTACCAAATATGAATCCGTTATTTCATTTCCTGTCAAAGTTATGACAAAAAACAGGTTTGGCCAAAAATTATTTAACACCCTGTAATTTCGTAGGCCCAATGAGACATTTCTATGGGAGGTTCCGGTTACCACTGATGTTCTCTACCTCCTATTAAGCTATGTCCCTCTCATGATGCAACACCCTGTATAATGGGTAAAATAAATGAGAAAAATAATTATTTCCATAGAATTAATGCTAATTTATCAATGTACTCTAGGATAACAGTGTACAAACAATAATACCCTCAGTTTGAATATTGTCGCCTTACCCTGCCAAGAATTTGAAAATTTAAAAACATGGATTTTCCAAACGTTCATAACATAGTGAATGCATCGAATGAAAGGTCGTTTTAGGCATTCATGGAAATAGTCCAGTACGTGGGTTTTTTTTAATGCAAAAAGTGGGGTAGTAGTGATTTTTTAGTATGTTGTTAAGCTTGGGGCCCTAATGAAAAATCCAAGTTTTCGACCTCGAGGCGCATGCGCTCGAGCCGCCATCTTGGATTTTAGGTACAAAAATTTGTTTTTTTGATAATAACTCAAAAACGGTGGCTTTCACGACAAAAGATGTTTTATAAAAAGTAAAAGAGGACAAAACGTCCTACATTTTTTGTTAAAACATTTTTTTTTGTAGCACACATATGTTAGAAGTTACAGCTCCGTGAAGTTGCAGTATTTGAAAAAAAAAGTGCGGAAACTTCATTTTGGTTGAGTTTTATTTTATTATTCTTATTATATATCATTATATTTGTACATAATTATAAAAAAAAACTAAAAGTCACTTGAATATTATCATTTAACAGTATTATACTTATCGTAAACAAAGTTAAAGGCGAAAAGTATATCGCATTTTTTTTTTTTTAATTTAAGAATAGTAAATTATGATTTTAGAGAGTTACAAAAATTAATTTCTACTATATTTTGGTACGTTTCGATGGTCCGGGTTGGTTATTGTCGGTGTCCTGGTCGTAGCTTTGGTCCGTAGCCTGAAAAATGTCGTCATCCTCGTCCTCGCTTTCAATGCGGATTTCCGTCATATTTCCGCAAGATTCTCCGTTGCAGAAGCCACATACAACCGAACATTCAAGTCCAGCCTTTCGGCAGCTGCATGCCCCACCACACCCCTTTTTGCAGTTACAAGATACCGATTTTAATAAGGAATCGGGAGCTGGTTTTTCCGCCATTGTTATGGGAGTGGGCCCGTAAGCGCCATGCTTCCATCCCCAGTCTTCAGGATTTTTCTCTATGCCTCTCCATTTCTGTACTTGGTGGTACGTCCTAAAGGCGTGGAATTGCGCCGCGTCTTTTGTAGGTGGCAAAGAGGCAAAATTTAATTTGCTTTTCAGCGTAGATTTGGCGATGCGTTGGAAACGAATCTCTTCCAAACTCTCTTTATCCATGTTGCCACCATATAAAGCTACAAGAAAGCGTACTCCGGCCTCGGCAATCTCCTCTGACGTGGCATCTTGTTGGTTGAAAATTTCAATTATTTCATGAACCGCTCTGTTTTTTTCTATCAGCGTACAAAATTTAGTTTTTCCCTGATTGAATAGGGATGACGTTGTGTCACAACCACTGAAGGCATGCAAGAATAGAATGTGCTTGGTTGATTCTTCGTATTTGAGGCTACTTGCTGAATATATCCTCTCAGCAGTTTTTCCTCTGCCAGGTTTACGGAAGTAGATAGAACTTTCGACTGGTGCTAAGGTTGTCACAAGTACTAAAAGGTCAACATCTTCCCCGACCACAAAAACAGCATCAAATATTGATTCACTGCATAAAGAAATTGCAGTGTTGACAATTAGCACATCGGCATCATCTTCAGCTTGTATAACTGTAAATGCAGCCAGCTCAAATGTGTTCTTCAGCATCGATATGAGACGAACTTTATTTTTTTCATTGGCTAAAAATCGCTCCTGCGAAACTTGCACCACCATTGTTTCATCAAAAAGGACATCGGCAGACACGTGCTTTTTTGATCGACGAAGTCTTTCTGTGGTCTTTGTATTTGTATTGTAACAGCCAAATAACAAAATATAATACTTTTTTTTTCAAATAGTGCAATTTCACAGAGCTGTAACTCTTAACATATGTGTGCTACAAAAAAATTTTGACAACAAATGTAGGAAATTTTGTCCTCTTTAACTTTGTATAGAACATCTTTTGTCGTGAAAGCCACCGTTTTTGAGTTATTATCAAAAAACCAAATTTTTGTACCTAAAATCCAAGATGGCGGCTCGAGCGCATGCGCCTCGAGGTCGGAAACTTGGATTTTTCACTAGGGCCTCAAGCCTAACAACATACTAAAAAATCACTACTACCCCACCTTTTGCATTCAAACACCCCTTTTTGATACCCACGTACTGGACTAAAAGATGAAGGTTGGCGTTTTAATTCTGATACCAAATTGCAACGGGAAATGCGGCTCGTCACAAACGCGTTTCTAGTAAAAATGGAAAATGGATTTTTCAAAAATTCATAACTAAATAAATGCGTCGTGTATTTAGTCCAGTCAATGAACTCTCAAAAGTGGGGTGTAGAGGACATGGTCGGGAACAGAATTTTTGACGTCGGGGCTGTGTTTGGAGTAGTTAGGAGGTAAACATACTAAAAGTCCCCGAATCTACGAGGTGAGCGGGGTGCAGGGGGGGCCATGGAAGGTCACTTTTTTTGGCTATTCGCTGATATCTGAAAAACAGTGCATCGTAGCTAAAATATTAATCTATTCAAAATTAAAGCTGACAAAATTTCCTACAATATTGTTATTATTCATTATTCTTCTATTCCCAATGGCTTTCGAGATATCCGCTGGCGAAAATTACCAATTTTCAAAATACGCATTTCTGCCTCTCGTTTCTTGACAAACTTTGCCTTCTAACGCCTCAGCCTTTAGTTTCACGGTAATATCTTCACAGTAGAGCATTAGTTGTAGAGCATTCGATTATTTTTAAAGTGGGTTGGTATTAACACTCTTCTATTAGCTTGACCTGTAACATTTTAAGCAAATCTTACAACTCACTTTTCACACACTTCCAGATGTAGGATTGACTTGAAATTTGGGACGTGCGTATGGTTCACGTAACAATACAATTTGGCAACTTTTGTAAAAAATTCAAGATGGCGTTTCGAAGATGGCGGGTATTCTATTGTCATTTAATATCCGATTATACTGAAAATTGGTATCCAGGGTTTCTGGAGATCGCAGATTACAGACTTCTGATCAAAACTCAAAAATTCAAAATGGCTGCGTCAATATGGCGGATGGGTTTTGTCATTTATCATCTGATTCGATTAAACATCGATATCTGTGCATAATCGAGGTTGCAGAGGACAATTATATATTCTGAATTTAATAATTCAAAATGGCGGAGTCAAGATGGCGGTTAAGTATTGTAATTTATAGTTTGATTCACATAAAAATCGATATCTGCGGATTTTCAAGATCGTAGATTATAAATATTTAGTTGAAATTCAAAAATTCAAAATGGCAGCTTCAGAATAACGAGCAGGTTCTGTCATTTATCTCGAAAACAGTGCATCTTCGTGAACAGGTTATTGTATTCAAAATTAAAGGTGACAAAATTTCCTGTAATATTCAATATTCGTCTATTCCCAATAGTTTTCGAGATATCAGCTGGCGAAAATCGCAAGTCTTCGAAAAAACGTTTTCTTTTGCCTCACGCTTCTCGACCAGCTTTGCCTACTAGCGCCTCAGCCTTTAGTTTTACATCAAGGTCCTCACAGTAGAGCATTAGTTGTAGAGCATTAACTTGTGGAATTGTTCCGTGGATGTCTGTACAACTTGGTTGCCAATGTTAAAAGAAGAACTTCACAAACTTAACATTGCATAAAAACTAAAAACACTGTTAACTATATCAACAGTTCTATGTAAATAGTAAGTATCTATGGATATTGAATATAACAAACATTCTTAGAGCTGTGTATTTATCATACACAGCAAAAGATTTTTCAAAAAAGCCTTGAAAAAGGAAACAGAATAGATTTCCGAAACGTCGGCGAAATATTTAATTTCAGGTTTTTATACTTATTTGTGTTGTTTATTTAAAAAAGCAACCTTTAACTGATCCTTTGACGTAAAAGTCACAGACGTAGAGGTTATTTACCAGTAACATACTGGTTAATTGTGATATTTTGTAGATTCCCCGAGCACCGCTTAAAAAGAAAACATACATGTGGCAAGAAGTCCCAAAGAATTGGAGGAAAAAAATAAATTAATAATTTCAAAAACACGTATTTAAACCCCCTGGAACTGTTAAAAAATGCCATAAAAAGAAGGAAATAATGTTAATAATAAAAATAACTATCTTAATAAATGCAAATATGCGTAGAACGCCTGTTGGCTAAAATTCTCTGTTCATCCAGATGCTTTGAGCTCTCCACGCCTTTACGATTATTAATATAATTATTGTTATAATTGGCATTAGTTTCTTCTTTTTGGTGCATTTTTTAACAGTTTCTGTTTAAAAACGCGTTTTTGATTTTTTTTTAATTATTTATGTAAAATCTTCTTTTTAGTTCTGTTCCAATTGGAATAGTGTATCTATTCGATATAATTCTTTTTCTATAAATGACAAAACCTATTCGTCATTCTAAAGCCGCCATTTTGAATTTTTAAATTTCGACTAAATATTTATAATCTGCGACCTTGAAAATTCGCAGATACCGACGAAGTAAACTGTAAATTACAAAACTCATCCGCCATTTTGACGCCACCATTTTGAATTATTAAATTTAGATGAGATAATTGTACTCTGCAACCTCGATAATGCTCAGATATCGATTTTCAGTCGAATCAGACGATAAATGATAAAACATATTCGCCATATTGACGCCGCCATTTTGAATTTTTGTGTCTTGATCAGATGTCTGTAATCTGCAATCTCAAGAAACCCAGGATACCAATTTTCAGTAGAATCGGATATTAAATGACAATAGACTACCCTCCATCTTCGAAACGCCATCTTGGATTTTTTATAAAAGTTGCCAAATTGTATTGTTACGTGAACCATATACACGTCCCAAATTTCAAGTCAATCCTACATCCGGAAGTGTGTGAAAAGTGAGTTGTAAGATTTGCTTAGAATGTTACAGCTCAAGCTAATGGAGGAGTATTAATAACAACTCAGTTTTAAAAAAAATTGAATGCTCTACAACTAATGCTCCACTGTGAAGTTATTACCGTGAAACTAAAGGCTGAGGCGCTAGAAGGCAAAGTTTGTCAAGAAGCGTGAGGCAAAAATGCGTATTTCGAAAATTGGTGATTTTCGCCAGCGGATATCTCGAAAGCCGTTAGGAATAGAAGAATAATGAAAAATAACAATCTTGTAGGAAATTTTGTCAGCTTTAATTTTGCATAGATTAATATTTTATCTATAATGCACTGTTTTCGAGATATCAGCGAAAATCCAAAAAAAGTGACCTCCAATGGCCCCCCCCTGCACTCCGCTCACCTCGTAGATTCGGGGACTTTTAGTATGTTTACCTCCTAAGTATTCCAAACACAGCTCTGAAGTCAAAAATTCTGTTCCCGACCATGTCCTCTACAACCAGTTCATTGACTGGACTAATTAGGGCACGCGATATCTCAATGGAAAGAGGAAGGTTGGTGCTTTAACCTGATACTAAATTGGACCCGCAAAATCATAAATTAGGATCGGCAAGAGTGAAAGAAGTATGGCCTATTTGGACCTCTCAGAACACTTTGAAATTTAACCTAAAAAGTTAAAAAACATGGAATTTTCAAACGATCGTAAAAAAATTAATATTAAGATGATCGGCAATGTATCGACATCGTAAATTGTATGGTCAAAATCGAAAATTCAGCTCGACACGAGCTGTTGACGTCTAGTGAATTTTGCGCGGAATGAAACCGACTGAAAATTAATTTTCACCCCTTTTACGACACTTTGCTGCAAGGAAAAACGTTGTTTATTTTGATTGGAACTAAACACTTTTCATGAATCATGCCGCGATTACACGAAATTTTAGTTCAGGGCTCCAATACTATAAGATTTTTAAGGCCTATATCTCGAGAAGGGTGAGGTTAGGAAAAAATGTCAAGAGTCAAAAAATGCTTAGAATTGTCGAAAAAATCCAATGGTTCTTTTCCAACTTAAAGAAAATTGTTGGTGGGGTTTAAGCCTTTTTCCTGCTTCATTTTCTCGACTAAAATAATTACAGCTAAGACATATTGAGGTATGAGGTGGTACATAGTACACATAAACTTATTTTGTAAAAATTATTTTTATTTAAAGATACATAATATGTATATTTATTAGGCATTAAATTATTTATTAAATTATAGATGACAAATCTAATACTTGCGCTTATTGCTTTCTAAAAATTTGGAATATTTTTATGATTATTGTTATATTCCATATACAACTTTTTTTTAACAGTCGTTGTAAGTTACGTATTTTGGGCGTGTTTTAGTTTATCATCGAGTGGGTTTCGTTCTGTGAGATTTTTGTTGAATCAACAGCCAGCTCTGGCTGCATTTTCTAAATTAAAATCAAAATTGTAGGATGTTTCATACCAATCAAATTGGGTGAGCGATTGTTCCATCCTTCTTTTTATAAGGGCTAGTTTACCGTTGCTAATTTACCTGGGGGCTAACTTACCGAGGGCTATTTTATCGAGGCTAAATTACCGGGTCTATTTTTTTTAGACGTTTAGATGAACAGAGTACTCTGATATATTTTTTTTAATTGACATTGCGACTTACGTCGATACAGCCTGATACCTATACCACTGATAAAAAATAAACTAGGATAACACAAGGATACTCTCTTCTCGCCCAGGGGCCTGTCAGGACATTTTATAAGGACACCACTTCTGATAATTCTATCGAAACATTATTGCGGGTTAGAAGCAAGTCACACGGAATTCAGTAATCGTAGTTTTGAATATTTTTCATCACTCACTTTGGATCAGATACTAGTGTTAGTTCGCAGGCACAAAACAGTTAAAGTTGCTGCTGTTCTGCTATAAAATGGCATTGAGCCTTTAAAGAAGCCTAGATCCAATAATGATATAGCACCGTCTTACCACAATTAATCGAGATTTTACATGACTCCGATAAAGTGACCTTTATAAGTTACTACCTACCCTCTGAATCAGAGGAGACCCCAAGCTCGCGTGGGCAGGGACGCTCATTTTTCTGAAGTTGAACTGCTCCCAAGTTTACTTTCAAGAGAGCTCATACCCACTACCCGCAATTTAAATAATATTTCATATTTTTCAATACGAAAATAAATAATGCAATAATTTTTGAGGTTTTTAATTTTGAGACGTAAGTAATATTATTCCTAGACCATTACGGTGTGTGTCTAAAAATAAATACTTTCACAATCCTCTGCATCAAGAGGAATATGGAAAGATAATTAATTGTCTTTAATATACGCCTCTTTAAAATGGTTGCACAACTATAAACTGCATGTAATCTTGTGCTCTGTCCATGGAATTTTAAACAGCTTGGATAAAGATTGATACAGTTTATTCTTAGAGGACCAACTGACGTTAAATCTAGGATATCACTATTTTTATTGAAAGAAGGAAGAAGGAACATGCTTGTTCATACCTCGTATGCATAATGACAATAATCTCAATCTTGTTATGATCAAGAGGCGTAAAACAAGAATGATCTCTCCTTGAAATAAATAGTGCACCTTCGTACCTAAGAATAAACTAAAATTTGCATATTCACATTGAATTTTAAATCTGGGCATCTCTCTCCCACATATTCTTTCTCTAGCTACTGTTGCTACTCCTGTTTATTCATCGATGAGATGATATCGCCTAATACTGTTTCGACTGTGTATTGTAAATTTAATTATCTCACTGTTTCATCTACAACTGGTACAATAAATTAGCTATTAAATTATTACTTATGGAATTAAATAATCTATGTATGTATCTTTATTATTGACATAAAGGACTAAACTGGAATATTATTCAGAGTGAAGGTATAAATCCTGTTACCCCAACTGAAATTTTAAATACAGTTCTAGTGCATGAGTCATTGAGCAAGGGTGGAACTTCTATTATGTAAACGAAATATTAAAAGGGGTTGTGTATTCGTGGATATAACAGGTACTCATAAGAAGTGTAAAAGTTGAAAATATTGTATTATATAATTTATGCTTTAATTAAATACTGTTATACGAACTTCAAGTAATTGTAGCTGAGAAAATCTAAGTTCAGTTATTATTATTGTTACTTTTGTCGCTAAGTTAATTTATATTTAGACTGTATCAGAATATCTTATAAGGATTTCTAAAAATATGAACAAGGAAAATTTAAAACATTGCTGCTGGTAATAAATTATTCATATTTTGTCACTGTATTTATTCGTTATCAAAAAAGTCATAAACCCTACCTATTTTATCTGAGGGAAAACTATTAAAATGACACAATGATCAAAAGTATTCCAAGATTTTTATCAGCAGTTACGATTTTATTACTATGAGGGTGATTTATTTTTCATTGATGACGTGATGAGTATTGCTACTGACATTGATAATGTGTGATAAAATCTAATTCGAGATCTGTTGAGTTGCTAAACTTCATGTGTGTGACGTATAAAGTTATTACAATTACTATTAATTATGATTATTAACTTTGCGGCATTATTCCAATAATTTTGTCCGTAACACAAATGATAGTGCACGCGAATTGTCACAGATCTCAAGTGTATTATATTTGTATGGTGAAACTTGTATGGGACTACTTGAATGCTCTTGTGAAGCTAGAAAATCAGAATAAAATAACTGTAGCTGAGTACTAGGACACAAGGGATACAAAGGAAATTAAGAGGCCAGAGAAGACGTGTCTAAGGCCCTAGTAGGACCCAAATGCTTTGGCGGTATAACTTGGTCAATCACATAAGCATACTTTAATATGTGGGTATAAATAAATCCCTGGAATCCTACGACAGAGATAGGCAAAATAATTCATTAAAGAAAAATTGGCTAAAGGGAAGACATCGAACCAAAATAGAAACGCCATTAGATTATACTGGGTCGAACGCTGCCAGTTTAATAGACATATGAATGAGTCTAATACGTCTGGTAGAAGACGCAACATGCAGAGTCCTCAGTCAATGTGAAAGTGATAGACTGATAATTTAAATACTTCGCGAGAGAAAACCAAGTACTGATACTAAGGGGTCCTTGTGTGTGGAGTCTAACAAAAAAAGACAAAGGCATAAGGACCTAGAAAGGTAGCTATAACAGAATCGCCATGTTTAAGGTCAATCAGTCAGTTTCTTTCTAATTCTAATTTAATATGGTAAAAACCACATTAATTTATTTTAACAAATTTTCCAGGAAAGTTAAGACACTACATGTTCATACATTATTCAGCGATTAGTTGTTAAAGTATTTATTATTCGTCGACAATAAGAAAAAAACTGTTGACAACAACAATTCCAACAAATGTAAAGTCAAAAAATAAGAGAAAAAGACCTATGCTCTATATTCAATCTTCGTTAATGTCTATGAGTTGAATGACTAGAGATGTAAAAACATTCGTGATACGATGCGTGCAGACAGACAGGCCGGGTGAAGTATTCACGGATGGATGCAATATTTCTAATTTGAAATTTTATCAATTTTCGTTGGAGCAAATGAAGATGAGCTCATACACTTGCCAATGTGTGAGGTTGTAAACAAAATGGTATGGTTTGGGTTTCTTGTGGACAAGATCTGTAAGAGTGAATATGAGATTCGGCAGAGAGTAGAGACAAACGATCAGCAATTTTATAATTAATAAAAATTAGATATCACAAAACGTACAATATTAATCTTACTACGCTATGAGACATGAATTATTAGGTACACAGGTAGCCTATTAATGTGTTTGGGGATGTCTGTCCTTGGACAGCCCATTACAGAGACAAATAGATTCTCCAAGAAGTGCACTTCATCGTTGTATTTTCCTTCATCTTAATCTAAAAGAGGACAATATATAAGAGACGACAGTTCAGGAAAAGCTAGGTGCTAAGTGGAGAAGAGGACTCTCTCCAAAACATTTGGTTGATACTATGAAGTAACGAGAAAAAGCTTTGTGGAGGCGCGGGCGGTATGCTTAGCAGACAATCGCAACAGATAATGTGATGCTGTTAGACGTATCATGCAGCAAAGAATTGCCTGCAATAACGTGCAGGTTACAAAACGTATGCATTGTAGACTTTAATATTTAAAACTAAAGGGATGTTGCATGTTATGTAGTAGGCATAAGTAAATATTTGCAGAAAACATCAAGATTAACAATCATTTATATTATTAATAAGAGGAACATTCTTTTTGTGCATTTATGTTGGAATTTGTATATCGGAATATTTAATTTTGCTAATCTGACATTAAATACGATTGGTTTTTATAATAGTACGTGAGCTCATCGAGATTATTGGATCGGGCACCGCAGTTGCCGCCGCTTGGTGGAGATGTTGTAGGCTTCTGTAGGTACCATTTACCCCCAAATGGCATGTCACGTGACCGCGCCCTCTTCGAGAGAGAGACAAAGAACAAAGGGCCGCTTAAAGGTTGCCAAAAAATTAACATAAAAAGCTGTTTATTTTAGTCTAAAGAATATGCCTGCATTGTTTGGGATTTCTCTGAATGAATTTTTAAAAAATGTAGGGAAATTCTTGGCTGAAATAATTTTTGTCTAAAAAAACTGGCAGGCGTGTTCTTCCGATAAAAATAGGCCATTTTTGGCTCTTGGAGTTTTTCTCTAAAACGCTTCCTTCGCCCTAAACAAATTAATAGAAGTCTATTAATTTGTTTAATTTTTTTATTTTTTTCGGAAGAAGGAAGCATTTTGAGATAAAACACCAAGAAACAAAAGATGCCTATTTTTGCCTAAAAAATGCGCCTGAATTTTTAAAGATTTTTTGGCAACATTTAAGCAGTTCTTTGTTCTTTGCCACTCTCTCGAAGAGGGCGCGGACATGCCCTTGGGGGGGGGGGGAATTGTACCTACAGATGCCTACAACATCTCCACCAAGCGGCAGCAACTGCGGTGCCCGATCCACATTTCTCGATGGGCTTCCGTACTATAATAGAATTATCACTATATAGTGGCGTGTGTGAGTCGGACGACCACATAAATAATTTGACCCGTAACAAAAGTACCTCCCAAGTTTTCGAGGATGCTGAACACGATGGCGGTGGTAAAATGTCTCTTTGGGGTTGTGCAACCCCCCAAACGGCCAAAAACCACCCCCAAATGGGGTTAAACGCTTAAGATATAATTTTCACGGCTCAAAATTATCCTACCCCTCGAGAATGCTGAGCACGGTGGTGATGCTGAATATTTATTTACTTATTTATATTTATTATGTCAGTGTTGGTTATCAGGAAAGCTCAAACCTGTAGAATGGGATCACAATAATTGCCTTGAATCAAAATTCCTGCATCTGTAAACCAAAAGTTTTGGGGACGGTCATATAGTACTATTGAACAGCTGATCAACTGACCGCCCCCCAAAGCCTTTGATTTCCAGATGCATGAATTTCAAAAACTTATTTTTTACTTTTTTAGTACTTCTTTTTTAATAAAAGTTTTGTCTTAAAAATATTTTTTTATATAAATTTATTTTTCACTATTTAGTCTTTACTTACTTTACAGACAAACAGACAGACAACACCCTATCATTTGATGCCCATGCCAAGGGAGTTGTGAAGGAAAAGGTAATCCGTCATCCTAGGGCATCCACCATATTGGATTTAGAAGGACGTTACATAGTTTATTATATTTTACTCGTGAAACCCTTTCATCTGATACCCATATCAAGGGGGCTGTGAAGAAAAAGATAATTCGCCATCTTAGGGCGTCCGCCATATTGAATTTAGAATAACATTGCATAGTTTATCGTATTTTACTTGTCAATCTCTTTCATTTGATAACCATATTAAGGGGATTGTGAAGAAAAAGATACTCCGCCAAATTGGGGCATCCGCCATATTGAATTCAGAACGATGCAACATAGTTTATTGTATTTTACTTGTCAAACCCTTTCACTTGATGCCCGTCTCAATGGGGGTTGTGAAGAAAAAGATATTCCGTTATCTTGGGGCATACGCCATATTGGATTTAGAATGATGTTACATAGTTTATCGTATTTTACTCGCCAAATCCTTTCATTTGATACCCATATCAAGGGGTCGTGAAAAAAGGCGATCCGCCATCTTGGGACGTCCGCCATATTGGATTCAGGCCCACAATGGCTATACTATGCATTGTCACCGGACTTATACACGTGTGCAAATTTCCAAGCTCTAGCTTAATTAAAACTACTCGAAGTTCAGCTTGCAAAAGTTGACTTAAACAAACACACTAAGAATGCAAGTTAAATAAAAGCTTTTAAAAATCGACCTGTCTAACGGTTCTTTTATACAATCAATATTTTAAAAGTTACGGTCATATTTCAATACTTTCTACACGCGCTGTATATGCGTTCGGAAGTTATTCAGCTTTCCTCTTTCACCATTATTGAAAGGGTACCTCGGGATAAGATAGGTGAAATGCCCCTCGACACGGATTTTGGAATAAACGTGATAGGATCGTTTCTTGGGCCTAAAAAATAAGGTCAACAGGGTCCGTATATTAAAATTGCCCCACCTGCCCAAGAGAGAGCCTACTTCAGTTTATATTTCATTTGCAAAAGCGAAATCAATTTAAAATTCTGAAAAATTTCATACATATCCCAACTAGCACAATTAGTCGTGGGAACGTAGCAATGACTGTTGTAGGCACTTTAAAGTGTTTTGGTACTAGTCACAGGCACGTAATAAGAACTTTCCTAATACGTGCTTATGACCAAAATGGGGAATATTTTTTGGTGACGATAACGTTCCAGCCACGTTCCTGGAATTTGTCTGGCTACGTTCCAATGACGTTGTTGCTCCGGAGCGGCGACGCGGTGGCGTAGACGCAGCAACTTTCAGAACACTTTACCACTCCCTACTCTTTTAAATCGATGTTGCCCCTTCTTTGTCTTGCAACCGATTTTATTATAATTATGTTTCATTCTTACATATGATTCTTGTTCTTGCTCATTTCCCTAACTCAGAAATTTAATAGAATATCAGAAGATAATATTAGACAGCAAAACTTGTGCTATTTTCCAATGGTCTAAGGGTCACAAGTAAAACGAATGCAATTTTACAAACATAATGATAAAACGTCCGAATCTAACCACGCGCCTTTAAAATATGCATTTTTTAATGAAAATATTGTTTTTAAAATATGTAATGTAATGCGAGAATATGACACACTAGATGCCGAAACCTATTTTTTTATTGTTCTTCGGAACTTAACACTACTTTTTATGTATTCATTTGTTGTATTTGGTGAAGAAATTGCGATAAATTAAATTTATTATTCAATTGTGAAATTCTGGTTCATGTGTTATAATAATGGCGTCGATAATTTTGGTCATCAACATGGCGTATTTCAGAAAATATGACTTTAAAGTTGTTTTCACCAAGAAATGCTACTTGAAAGTAATTGCTACTTGGCGATAGGATGAAAACTGCAAATACGTAACTTTAAAGTTATATTTACCACAAATTTGCGAATGGCACTGTAGCATCACTTTAAAGTCGTAGCAAAGTTGTGACTACCACAAATTATCTCTTCAAAGTTGTCGCTGCTACTTTATTGTTACATTTCTCCCGCTATTGATTCGGAACGTACGTGTTAGCCGCACGTTGAGGTCTAGACTGAACGCGTTCCTAGCTTTTGCTGTTTATCATTTACCTAACTTCACATTGAAAAACCTATCAGCTGTCGCAATTTACTTGTATGCAGCCATATATCAACGACTTAATAAACGTAAGCCTTGTTGGTATAATATACTATTACAGTGATAGATAACATAGAAGAAAAGGTAGGTATAATAAAACTGTGTTGAAATA
The DNA here is from genome assembly GCA_963583905.1 of Stenurella melanura. Classification (NCBI taxonomy): domain Eukaryota; kingdom Metazoa; phylum Arthropoda; class Insecta; order Coleoptera; family Cerambycidae; genus Stenurella; species Stenurella melanura. The sequence goes on from OY757309.1 coordinate 155,716,547, forward strand.
TTAAATTTTGTTGCCTTATTTTGAACATAAAATGTTGCATAGCATGAATATAGCAGCATATAATTCTAGTCTAGGTTAGGCAAACATATTATATAGGTTAGGTTTGTTACATTAACTTTATCTATGGTCAACATTGGGAACTAGATGGTGAAATTTACTTCATGGTAAATTTCAGAGGTGATGTGCACTTTATAGTAGCCGTACACAGTTCTGTAGGTACCAGTAACGTCATTAACACCTATGAATATTACTTACAAGTTCCACTACTTTAAAGAAATAGTGAAGGTTCCCAGAACGTCGCAGCAACTATTAAAGCTACTTGAAGGTGATTGCAACTTTGAAGTCACATTTCAGTGATGTGAGTTAGTCGCTGCTACTATATTGAAACATTCTTTATAGGATTTTGCAAACAGCAGAAAAATTGCTGTTTGCAAAATCCTATAAAGAATGTTTCAATACAATTATAAGCAAACAAATAATAATTCATTTTTAAGCTGCTACTATAGTTTACCACCTTCAAATTCTGAAAACCCAAAAGTCGTCACACTGGTAACTACCACATTCCCATGTACCACGAAAGCTACGTACAAGTTGCATAACTATAAAGTAATCATTAGTGGTAGAAACTACGAGGCAGGGACTGTAGACTTGTCAAATGAAGTTATTTTTACACCAAAGTTGTAAATTTAGTGGCAATTACGTAATGGTTACGCATACGAAGTTCCTATCTCAGTTACTGTTACTTTGGTGCTAGTTGGGATAGTAATCCCAAAGACCTGTAGCCTCATTTTTTTGGGGCTCTATTGGACTCCACTAAGGCCCTTAAACAAATTTTTAAATTTTTTAAAGTCGAATATTTTTGTTGTGACAAAGTTCGGAAAATTTTATTTCATCACATTATTTGCGACCAACTAAAGTAATTTTTAAGGTAGTTTAAAAATTTCCAAACCCCCCCTTTCCAAAATTTTGTGGTCGATTGGTTGCACGTTTCCAATCCAAATCAAATATTTTCGTAACGTGTATCTACAAAATATTTTAATACTGTTACAATTATACAGAAAGGGAGAAATTGACCATTTTTTATAATTCTCAAAGGAAATGCCATTCTCACATTTCTTGGATCAAATTATTATTATAACAATTTATAACTAGTCTGGCATTAAGACTGAAAGACAAGAACATTTGGATTCGATCTGGGTTCAATTCCAGGTTATGGCACTGATATTTTTTCATATAAAGAAATTAATACTATTATACTGGGATATTGGGTGTGTGTGTCCCTTGTCTCAAAATGTTTAGTCTCATACCGCATAAAAAAGGGGTCGATTTGCCTAGAATGTGTAATGTTATTACATAATTATTATATACAGGGTGTTGCATCATGAGAGGGACATAGCTTAATAGGAGGTAGAGAACATCAGTGGTAACCGGAACCTCCCATAGAAATGTCTCATTGGGCCTTCACTACGAAATTACAGGGTGTTAAATAATTTTTGGCCAAACCTGTTTTTTGTCATAACTTTGACAGGAAATGAAATAACGGATTCATATTTGGTACGGCTAATGTACAAACGAGCCCCAAGAAGTACATGTATAAAAAAAAATATATCCAGGTCCGGACTCACTATAATTTATGTTTCTTCTTTGCATCAATAAAACATCACCCTGTATATATTTTTTTGAAATTTAGATACGATATTCGAAAAGAGCAAGAAAAAACAAACAAAATGGCCTATTTCATTTTTTTGTTACACCTTCGTGGTTATTTAAATACGTTGTTAAACTTGCAAGAAAATGGATTACAGAACCCTATTAAATGAGAGGCACGTGAAATAAATAGTTTTATAACTAAAATTTGCAAAAATTCTATTGAGCCTAGGTGGTCTGGGTGAATCCTAATTCCGGCACGTTTTAAAGGTCCATTTTGGTAAAAAACTGTGGTCCTAATAAGTAATCGGGTATGAAATAACAAAATTTGATGTTCTCTACCTCCTATTAAGCTATGTCCCTCTCATGATGCAACACCCTGTATAGTGATAACTGTAAATTTAAACATTAGGAAAGGTCATAAATTATGTCATTTTATTATTTGTTCAGAAATAGTAGCTATTTATTATTGTGTCTAATCAATTATTTCTAGATAATAATTATAAATGTTCATTAAAATTTACATTTTATTGTGGGACTTGTCAATTACCAATCTGATGTTTTCGCGCTCTTTTTAAAGTCGACAAATGGAAAATAATTTATGTTAATTCGTTACATCTGACGCGTTTTGTCGAAAATTGCTTTATAATTACTTAAAACTAATATACTTAAATAATGCTAAAAAATTAATAAACACGCTTTAAAAACCTAGGAAAATGTACTAAAAAGAAAATAATGTCAATAATAATAATCATTATTATGCTAATAAACATAAACTTGTGGGGCGCTCGATGAGAAAAATATTCTATTTATTAAAATATTTTGAGCGCCCCACGGTTTTACGTTTATTAATACAATTGTTTTTATTATTAACATTATTTTTTCCCACTGGTACAATTTTTAACAGTTTCAGTTGGTTTTTAAAACCAAGTATTTTCATTTTTTAAAATTATTTATTTCACACTTTTATTTTCACATTTGCGTAAACGATTGTAATAGTAGTATAGTATAGTAATCGGAATTTCATTTTCTTGAAATAGCTTTAGAGTGTCATCAAAGCTCGAGATTTTAATTTTGTGCGCACGTTTTCTCTGAAACGGTTTAAGATATTGACTTGAAATTTTGGGGATGGGGGTAAATAGGAGAAAATAAGTAAAGCAAGCTGGTAAGAGTCTAAAAATCGCTGCATAAGGAATCACTACTTCCACATCCAGATTTCTCGTCCAAGTCACTTGATTATGTTTTCACCCTAGTATGTGGAAATTATTGGTTATAGAATTTTAATAATATTTGAGGCAGATATCTACCACTTCCACCTCTTCAACGGAATCATCTCAATCAGATGTCATTACTATCCATACGTGTACTAACTTTCAAGTGAATATCTCAATTTCACGTTATCAATCTCTTTAATAATGGAGCGGAGGTGGTGGGTGTGTGTGGGGGGTTGCAAAATATTAAAAACAAATCTGAGGCTTTGGATTCTAGTATATACACCAAATCCCAAGTTTCTGTATTCTTACCAACTTGCTTTACTCAATTTTCCCAATTCACCTCTACTTTCTCCCCCACTCCTTCAACGGAATCATGGCAAAATATAATATATTTTCAGATGTCGTTATAATACATGTGTGTACCAAACCTCAAGTGAAAATCTCAATTTAATTTTATTAACATGGTGGGGGATCGAAAATATTATAATATAATCATGAGGCATTCGCTTCTAGTATATACACCAAATCCCAAATGTACTCTTACCAGCTTGCTTTACTTATTTTCCCTATTTACCCTTTAACCCCCAACCCCTCAACGGAACCATTTCAAAATATAATCCGCCGTCATGTCGTTATAATATACACGTGTATCAAATTTCAAGTCAATATCTCAATTTTATTTCAACCCCTTGAAAAATATTATAAATAAATCTGAGGTCTTAGCTTTTAGTACATACACAGAATTTCAAGTTTCTGTGTTCTTACCAGCTTGCTTTACTTATTTTCCCCTATTTACCCCTATTTAATTCCCAACCCTCCGACGGAACCATTTCAAAATATGATCTAGTTCCAGATGTCTTTATAATATATACGTGTGCCAAATTTCAAGTCAATATCTCAATTTTATTTTACCAACCCCTTTAATAATGAAGTAGGGGTGGAGGGGGGTTGAAAAATATTGTAAAACAATCTGAGGTCTTGGCTTCTAGTAGATACACAGAATTTCAAATTTCTTTATTCTTACCAGCTTGCTTTACATATTTCCCCATATTTACCCCTACTTAACCCCCAACCCTTCAATTGAATAAACCCAAAATACAATCTGGTTCCAGATGTCATTCCAATATATGCGTATACCAATCTTCAAGTGAATATCTCCATTTTGTTTTATCGATCCCTTTAATAATGGAGTGGGGGGTGGTGGGGGGATGGGCAATATTGTAAACAAATTTGAGGCCTCGGCTTCTAGTACATACACAAAATTTCAAGTTTATGTACTCTTACCAGCTTGCTTTACGTATTTCCCCCTATGTACCCCTCAACCCTTCACCATTATTATTAAAATTGGTATTATTATCCCTCTTCTAAAGCCAAATAAGCCACCACATAACCCTTCGAGTTATCGACCTATTTGTTTATTAAATACCCTCTCCAAATTGATGGAGAGGGTATTCCTACGGATTTTAATGAAAATTGTAGACAAAAAACACCTCATCCCCGCTCAACAATTTGGCTTTAGGAGGGGTCATAGCACTAATATGGCATTATGTAAAATAGTACAGGATATCCTCCAGGCTTATAACAAAAAACAATGTACAGTTCTATTGCTTCTAGATATACAAAAGACATACGATACAGTTTGGCATAACGGCCTTATTTATAAATTACATAACCTTCTAAAATTACCATTACACATAGTAACTTTCATCAAAAACTATATAAGTGCTCGTCATATCACAGTTAACATTAATGGAAATTTTTCAACGCAAAAAAGGATCTCGGCGGGCGTTCCACAAGGGGCGATCCTCTCCCCGATCCTTTACAATTTATACACATCAGACATCCCCCCTCATCCCACAACAAATTTCCTCTTATATGCAGACGATACCGTCCTGTATGGACGGTCGTTCTATGCACAGACGGCCACACAGAAGGTTAGGTATCATCTGCAAAAAATACTCGAATTCTTCTCAAATTGGAAAATTACCATAAACGACGACAAGACGGAGACAATAACGTTTACTCGTAAATTCACAAACATTCGAACAATAACAAAATTAAAAATCAACAATACAGTAATAGAGGAGCGCAACTCGGTCCGATATCTGGGGGTAACCCTAGATAAGAGGCTGAGTTTCGCTCCCCACATTACACAGACTCTTAACAGGACATTAAAGTTATATTTCGGCCAATTTTGACTAATGCTTGTATGGCTTGGAACATTATCTCAAAAACACAATGCCAACGATTACAAACAACACAAAATAAACTTTTGCGCCTTTTTACAAATTCCAGCAGATATATACCGATTGCTGAATTGCATAGGTTAACAAACATCGAAATGATCCGTGATTTCATGGACGAAAAATCTCAAAAATTTTTTACAACCAAAATTCAGCAATCGGCTCTGACAGCAGACATTACAGACGTACGACATGACGATGGCACTCAACATACACATAAATTACTCCACCAAAGACTTCCCGTCTACTATGGTAGACGGTGACCTTGTCGACAGACGGACAACTCACGAAACATAAAATCCCCCTCTCCAACAAAAACTCCATACACCTTTCGTTCCTGCCCCGGAACGTTCGCCCACACATAAATTTACACACCACAGAAATTGCGCATACAGCACTAGTAGATATTTTATATCCCATTATTTAAAACAGGTTTTTTTCTTTTATATTTTCCTGTATATTTTGTTTTATTAATTACACACCTCTGAAAAATTTGTTTAAAATAAAAATTATTTAAATCCTCTTTCGAGGAACATACCAAAATAAATGCACATGCTGTGGGAAGTGTGCTAATATCAAATCAGCCCAATAATAAATTCCAAATTAAAATCTCCTGGTCTAACAACGGCCCATTATATATTTGCTTACATAATGTATTAAATATGTAAATGATCTATATTGTACACTAAGATAGCTTAAGGAATGAATTATACATAGATAAAGAAAATAAAAACAATTAAAATGGAATGGAATGGATATGTTTAAAAGACAATCCAGTTCCAGATCTCGTTGTAATATATATGTGTACAATATTTCAAGTCAGTACCTTAAACCGTTCCGGAGAAAACGTGCGGACAAAAAAAAAGTTACAGACAGAGAACAGACATTTTTCTTCCGCTCAAATTTAAAATCTCGACGTTCCATGATGTTCTAAACCTATTTCAAGAAAGAAAAATTTTGACATTTTTTTTACGATTTACTTGGGATTTGGCGTATATACAAGAAACCAATACCTCAAATTTTTAAGGCATTTGCCAACCCCCACCACCACCCCCACTCCATTATTAAAAGGGATAATAAAATAAAATTGAGATATTCACTTCAAATTTGGTACACATACGTATTATGACGAACTAGAACTAGATTATACATTGATGTGATTCTGTTGAAGGGATGGGGTGAAATTGGTGGTACCTAAGCAAATTAAGCAAGTAGGAGTCCAGAAACATGAGATTTGGTGTGTATACTAATTGGAAAGGTCTGAAATTTTTTTATAGCAATTTGCACCCCCACCACCACTCCCACTAAATTATTAAAGGGATTTTCAAAATAAAATAAAGATATTGATTTGAAATTTAATACGGGTATGTAATATAATGAGATCTGGAACTGGATTATATTTTGAGAAAATCAAGCTAGTGAGAGTCCAGAAACTTGGGATTTGGTGTATATACCAGAAAACGAAGTCTCAATTTCATTTATGATACTTTCCACCCCTACAACTAAATGGTGTTTTGAGTTTATTCTGGTGAAATAGGGGTAAATAAGTAAAGCAAGCTAATAGGAGTCCAGAAACTTGGGAATTGGTGTATATACTAGGAGCAAAGGTCTCAATTTTTTTTTACATTTTGCACCTCCACTCCATTAACAAAGGGATTAACATAATAATCCATTTGCTTATTATTAAAATTCTGAATAATGGTAATTACTAAATATTTTCAAAAAACCAAGACAATGCCCCGTTTGGTTTTTAATGACGATTAATTTGAGACCTATTAAACATTTTTATAATTTTTCCCAAGCTCACAATCAACTACGGAGAAAAAACATTCATTCTTTCTTTTTCGCATTTCTTTTTGTGAATGATTATTTTGAATAAGTTGTCCCTGAGTAGCTTTGATTTATTAATAAATCTATTTAATGAAGAGTAAATCGTATTTAATCTTGAAGTGATAATATTTTTACAGATGCCTGCAGACCAGTATATAATAATTTTGTTGCAGCCCTCTATGATTAAAACTGAAAATAAAATATTTTCTTAATACTGAATAATATCTGAGGGTTGGATCATATGTATTTTAGCCAGCGTAATGAAAATGTGTATAAATGTACAGGTTGTTCTATATAATAATTTGATTTTCACGTAAACTGCATCGAAATGGGAAGTCGACCGTTTTGGCTTTTTACATCAAGTAATGGAAAATTTCATTACATCCAATTTGAAAATAATATATTTGCTCATTCAAAAATTACCTCGCCGTTGATACCAATACAAAAAAAATTCACAGAACTTGCATCTTTCGCAAGTATCTTAAGCGTATTGAAAATACCAGATACAACTATACTGATCTTTTAGTCCAGGGATGGATGGCTATAGGATGATAGTTATTTTCAGCATTTGCATTAGGTACCATTAGCGATCACTGATAAAATAAAAAAAATTAAAACTTTTATCACATTTAATAATACCACTTGGGTTCATTGTAACTGGACCCATGTTCATTGATAAATTTTTTAAAATTAACCCAGCTCTCATCTGTCAAATTTTGTCATAAATATTGTAGAACACCTTGTATAGTCCTTTTCTACTGTACTTTTTTATATCATACTTAGATGTGTTTGATAATTTTATTTACATAATTTTAAATATATTTGTCCATACGATCGAATTAAGTTATTAAGCTAGTCCATGTTTTATTGGGTTATTTTGTCTTTTTTAATGTTAATTTGAAAGTGATGGTGTTCTGTAAGAAATAACGCAAGTTATGCAAACTAAGTGATATACGATATGGCAGTGTTGGCATGTATCACAAGAGACCATTAAGTTTAGGAGTGTTTGTTCATGTTTATATTTTAGTATCGAGATACTGCTTGGATTGTTATTGAAACGTGGTATCCCTAATAGCATGGCGTTGAGTGAACAGTACGGTTACAAGGCCGGCGCAGCGGCCTAGACAGATCTGTCGCTCTCGATACGTTTTTCATAAGATGGGTCCTACATCATGCGCCTAGTAGTATTTTCAATACTAAAAAGTTATCAGAAGTTATGATGGGGGATTCTTGTTTCTTTAAAATAAAACGGGTGGCTATAAAGAAGTTTGTATTATTTACATAATGCTCTTGAATACTTAAAATTCTAGTAGACTTCTTGCTCAAATGGAAGAAATAGCTGGCGAAAACGCAGTCCTCAAGATCACCATCTGTCAGCACAGTCTCCATCAATTGTGACTATAAAAAGTTTTTTGACGTACTTCCACAATCCACGTAGTGGAGTGGAAGTTTAGTAATCGTAAAAAAGATTCAAAAATGTTTACTAGACGCCAAGGCCTCAGATTTCTTGTTAATATTTTTCAACTCCACACCACCTCCACTACATTATTAAAGGGGTTGATACAATAAAATTAAGATATTCACTTGAAATTTTATACACGTATGTATTATAGCGACAACTGGAACTAGACTATATTTTAAGATGGTTCCGTTTAAGGGGTGGGGGGTAAGTAGGAGTAAATACGGAAAAATAAGGAAAGCAAGCTGGTAAGAGTACAGAAACTTGGGACTTGGTGTATACACTAGAAGCCAAGGTTTCAGATTTGTTTACAATATTTATCAACCCCACACCACCTCCATTTCATTATTATAGGTGTTGATAAAATAAAATCGAGATATTCACTTGAAATCTGGTACACATATGTATTGTAATGATATCTGATTGAGACTATTCCGTAGAATAGGTGGGGGGTGGGGAGCAAATGGGGGAAATAAGTAAAGCAAGCTAATAAGAGTCCAGAAACTTAATTTTTGGCGCATATTCTAGAATCCAACGTCTCCAATTTTTTTATGACATCTGCCTCAAATATAATCAAGATGTTTTTCTTTAAAGAGACTTGGATAGGAAATCTGGATGTGGAAGTAGTGATTTCTTAGGCAGCGGTGTTTTATTCGGGAGAACAATAATCTTTATGGAAAGGTACACTCGAAATGATTGGAATTCGAATTATCACTAGGATAACGGTAGACATAACATACAATTATTTATAACAAACAAGATTAGCTGAAGGCAATATGATAATAATCCAACAATAGTTTATAGAAGGTTTGATTTTAATAACATTTCTATGGTATATTCTCTATATTTGAAACACATTTAAAATCATAGTAGCCTTGCGAATCTCGTTCCAAAAACATATTTCGCCCTGTTATTGGACTGTTTTTTTCTTTTTAGTACGAGGTAATTCAACGAATATGTTCGCTCTTAGAGAGAAGGAAGGAGTCACCAAAAATGTAGCAAAGTAAACGATAAGAGGAGTTCACAAAACAGTTCAGGAAGTGTAGCTTTTCATCCTTAAATGTAGAGAGAGCGAGTATGTGCAAACGAACGTTCGTGTAAAATGGGGTCTCATACACGTTACTAACATGTTACAACCGGGGGGGGGGGATGTATCAACTAGACCAGTAAACATATTTGTTGAATGGTACCTAAATAAATAATCTGGTTCTTTATTTCCAAAGATAAGCTAAAATTTTTAAATTTGAAAAATTATTAAATAAATTTGGACCGACTTTTGGACCTTTTTGGAAAATAGTGGATATAGAAACTTGCGTGAAATAGAAGCGTTTTCTCTATTTCAATTTGAACGTACGCACATGATGTAATCCGAAAGTTAGTTTTACTGCCACATCCACGTAGTGGATTGGAAGTATAGTAATCGTAAAATAAATTTCAAAAATGTTTTTTCTTGAAATAGGATTAGACTGTCATGAAACGTCGAGACTTTAAATTTCAGAAAAAAAAAATTCTGCCTATCGGTCTATCTGTCTGTAACTTTTCTTGTCCGAATGTTTTCTCCGGAACGGTTTAAGATGTTGATTTGAAATTTTGTACACGTATATAGTACAACGAGATCTGGAACTGGATTGTTTTTTGAACATATCCGGTAAAGGGTTGGGGGGTAAATAGGGGGAAATAAGTGAAGCATGCTGGTAAGAGTACATAAACTTGAAATTTGGTGTATGTACTAGCAGCCAAGGCCTCAAAATTTTTTATAATTTTTCCATCCCCCACCACCCCCCAAACCATTATTAAAGGGGTTGCTCAAACAAATTGAGATATTCACTTGAAATATGGTATACGTATATATTATAACGACATCTAGAATTAGATTATATTTTGAGATTATTCCGTTGAAGGGATGAGGGTTAAATAGGGGCAAATAGAGGAAAATAGGTAAAGCAAGCTGGTAAGAGTACAGAAACTTGAAATTAGGTGTATGTACTAGAAGCCAAGGCCTTAAATTTTTTAATAATATTTTTCTACCACCCCTACTCCATTATTAAAGGGGTTGACAAAATAAAATTGAGATATTCACTTGAAATTTGGTACACGTAAGTATTATAACGACATCTGGAACAAGATTATATTTCGAGATGATTCCGTTGAAGGGTGGGGGGTTAAATAGGGGTAAATATGGGAAAATAAGTAAAGCAAGCTGATAAGAATATGAAAATTTGGGATTTGGTGTATGTACTAGAAGCGAAGGCCTCAGTTTTTTTATAATATTTTCCATCCCTCCCATCTATCCCCTCACCGCCAAAAGGGTTGATAAAATTAAATTGAGATTTTCACTTGAAATTTTGTACACGTATGTATTATAACGACATCTGAAACTAGATTATATTTTGACATGATTCCGTTGAAGGAGTGGGGGGTAAGTGGGAGTAAATAGGGAAAACTGAATTAAGCAAGCTGATAAAAGTACAGAAACTTGGGATTTGGTGTATATACTAGAAACCTCAGATTTCTTTCTGTCTTTCAACCCCACCACCCCCATCACGATTCCAATATTAAAGTGATTGATAATAGAGAATTGAGATATTGACTTGAAAGTTAGTACATGCATGTATTGTAATGACATCTGATTGAAACGATTCCGTTGAAGGGGTAGGAGAGGGTAGGTTGTGAATAGGGGAAAATGAGTAGAGCAAGCTAGAAACTTCATTTTTAACGTATATGGTAAAAAACAACGCCTCAAATTTTTCTATGATATCTGCCCCAAATATTATTAGAATTCTATGATCAATAATTTCCACATACTAGAGTGCAAATATAGTCAAGATGTTTCCTTTAAAGTGACTTGGATAAAAAATCTGGATGTGAAAGTAGTGATTCCTTAGGCAGCGGTTTTTAATTAAAGCATTTCAAAGGGACCAAAGGGTGGCTTACTTGTTAGATTTGTGACAGGTACACAGTCATCATACCTCATAATCTGTAAATTCACGTCCTATTTCAACAATGCAATGAATAGTGAAAACGATTTTTCTATTTTTGGAACATCTTTAGAGATACTAAAGATAAGAAACAAGACAACATTAAATCCCATTTACATCGAAAGAAAGTATGAGAAGTCTTACAGACGTTATATGGGTTTTTCTCGTATTTACTATTCCCCCCCCCCAAAAAAATATTATACCTGTAAGTAATTAGTCACCTCTTCCTTCCGATAATGACTATAACTACAAAAAGAAATGATGTCACCAAAAGCCACATTTGTCCACGACAAATATTAGAGCGTAATAACAAATAAATCACTGTACAAATAAATTCAGTGGTTCATTTTACAGTAATACAGATGTATATAGTTTTTGCAGTGATAAAACTGCATGCTTGTGCTGGCAATAGCATATTATTATATAGTTGCTTTACTATTAATGGTGATGTTTAATTTGTGCATTAAACTTAAAAAATCTTATTGGTTGTCATATTAATGGGTGAAGTAATCAAGGATATCATTCAGGATACGTGGTGTTTGCATATTTTGAGCCAGTAATTATACAAATTACACTATAAGTTTAAAAATTACATATAACACTGGCTACACACATTTTGGTGTCTGGGATTTGTTAGGTGTTCCTAAGTAATTCTGTGATGCAGAATCCAAAAATGGCGCGAGAATTAGTTTATCATATCTCGTGTTCGAGATGCGATATGTCTGACTTATTTTCTCAATCAATAAATAGATAATAAATTCGTATCATTTTTTAACCTATGTATATTTTAGGTTATTACTATTCAGTACAACTGTTTGCTAAAAAAGCCAGAAAATAAATAGTAAGGTATTTATCTCACAAAATAAACGTATACATTGATCATAAGACTTCCTTACATGGAGTTTATCAGGACATCTCGCTGAAGACTCAAGCAGTAATTGGCCATCATGTGGGTATCTCATCTCTCTTGGTATCTTTCTTCCATAGTTTTTATATCTTGGTGGAATCTTTGTCCTTATTCTTCATTAAAATCACATAAGTTTTCTGGAAAACGATCTGAGTGACTGTAGACTGGCTATAATGAACCTTAATACTCATTTTTAAAAGCGAATTATTTCTTGTTTGCTTATAATTGTAATGAAAGATATTCGTTATAGGAATGAATTATTATTTGTTTGCTTATAATTGTATTGAAACATTCTTTATAGGATTTTGCAAACAGCAGAAAAATTAACTATCTATAAAAGAAAAACTTTGTGTAGAAATATTAATGAAATCTTTGCATTCTTTCGATAACCTGAATTCTGGTTATGCTAGCAAATTAAAATCCTAAAATGAATTTGTCTAATTTGTTATTTGACAATTCTCATTCTAACACTAGCATCCACACAGTCCCCTACGGCCATGCAGATTAAACTAGTATCCACATAACCCCCTACGATTATGAAGATTCAGTTAAAAATGAGAACAAAGACCTAAAATGAATTTATTTATCTACCTTGTCTTAAAAAAATGTTCATTCCAATGGATTACATTTTCATGAAATCTATCATTCTGTTTCCTGGAAATGCTTAGCCTTTGAAACGTTTTTCGCCCTTATTATGGAGCTCATCAGAAAGACATAAAGCCATTCATAAAGACGTTTCATGCAAAACCAAGACAATTTCTATGAATAAGTGTGAAATGATTATATTTGACATTGACTGATAAAAACAACCTCACCTATCTATTAGCTAACTAGTATTGGAGCCTATATACTCTATGCATAGAGAAATTTCTCATCTCGAGGACGACGGTTTTTTCGACAGTACAACGAATTTAATTTTTCGAAAGTATCACGAATTTGGTTTTTGAAAGTACAATAAATGGAATTGCACAGGGCGGAAAACCGCTCCTCCCGACAACATTTTCGAAAGTACCACGAATTTGGTTTTTCGAAAGAACCACGAACAGGGGCGGAATCCTCATGTAGCGAGTAGCTATTTTAAACGTCGAAATTTAAAAAAAAATCAATGGGACGGTATTTTCAATAAAAACCAAAATCCTCATTTAATTATTCTAAGAGTGGGGGAGAATAATGCAGTTTTCACGGCCGTTGTCCAATGAAGTAGTTTCTTCCGGGTTTTGCCGCGGTCGTCGAACTCGACTTGACGTTTCGCTGATCATGCTGTCAGCTTCTTCAGAAGGGTTCCAAAGACTGGAACCCTTCTGAAGAAGCTGACAGCATGATCAGCGAAACGTCAAGTCAAGTTCGACGACCGCGGCACAACCCGGAATAAACTACTTCAATAGAATAATCCTTGCCCGAACAACAAGAACGTATATAAAAATGGTCAAAAAATTCAAAGTCGGAGAGTCGATTCCGACGGACGAATATGTTTAGTTCAGGTTCAGGTGGGCATCGCCATAGTAGTCGCTCGAAGGCGAGTCGACGGGAAAAAAATATATTCGGGTTCAATGCCGTTAGTATGTTTATGCAAGCAGGAAAACCATTGAACTCATACCGATAGCATCTTTAAGCATCCTGACAAGGATTTCAAGCATTTCGATAAATTCTGTGTAAACTTAAAAGTGAATAATTTTCAAAAAGTTCCGCATACATTTTACAATTATGACTAACTGGGAGTCTGAATCTTTTTGTACAGTCGATTGTCATAGTTCTTTCGACGCTGGATGAGTTACGATCCTACGGCGTGTAACGGTTTGCCAAGTGGTAGTGCTCTCTGATGTTCGCCCTTAAATATTGGTTAAGTGTTGAATATTTACATTTTTTATATTTTATGAATTATTTCAATAAATGAAAATATATTTTTAATTCGATTTCTTATTGATCCACTAATTATAAGATTGACGTAAGTCGGATAACTACTTACTACGGGTCACCCTTGATCCCATCACGTTGTTGTACTTATCCGAATACTCATAAAATCCATCGATGGTCTTACTTATTAAGAAGTGTTTCTGAGAAAGTGTTAATTATAAGATATATTCAGTAGAAGTGCACCACTCGACATCAGATTTCGACGGAGAGAGCAGACTGTAGCAATCACAGTAAGTATAATTTTGTCTATTATCGTCTTGGGGAGTCTGAAAAGTAACTTGAGTCCCCCTTGTGAGTAGAGTTGATAGATCGTAGCGGCGACACGGCACCGGCCTAATTAATATAAAATCTTTGTCGTGTCCTTCAGATCCAACGATACTAGGACATCTACAGGATCACATACCTTGTCAGGAAAGAAAATGCCCCACGTCTTTTTCAGATGTCACCTTCTATCTTTCAACTTGGTTATCAGTAAGTGGTATCCGAGTGGAACAACGAGCATTTGCGCCGTTTGTGCAATTGAAAATAAGTTGCGGAAACGGCGCAAATGTCTTTTGTCCATCTCGGATACCAACCTGGCCTGGTTATATAAGTAGGTGGTATCCGAGAAGGGCAAGAAACATTTGCTTTAACACTAAAGGCTATTCCTAAATTTGATATAATAACTGCAATTGAACAGGCTGCACAGAAGCTACCATTAGATGATGCCAATGAATACCGAATTCGTTCTAAAATTGAATTAGAGAAACAACATAAGAGTAGAGATAATTTAACATCCGATGAAAAACGTTCAATTTCATCTCTACAAAATGGTCATAGCATTAAAATTTTACCAGCTGATAAAGGCAATGCCACGGTAATCTTAGATACAGCTATATATGATACAAACATTGATAAATGATGGAAATTATTCCAAATTAAACGAAATATGTTAACTCTGCATCATAGCAAACCTCCTCATTTCAATGTTTTGCCAAAAATTCGTAAACCTGACATTACCTTAAGACCAACTGTGAGTTGAATTAATTTTCGATGTAGCAAACTTTCAAAATGTTTATTAAAAATCCTAAATCTATTATCGGGTTACTCCGAGTCTTATACTAAAAATAGCAAACATTTTTTTGGAAAGGCTGTCAGAAAATCATTTTAAAATAATCATCTAATGGTCAGTTTTGATGGAATAAGCCTGTTTACAAATGTTCTTGTAGATAAAATATTAATAACAATTAAAAACAAATTGCAACAAGATGGGAATTTGGCGAATATAACTAAGTTAATAATGGAATTACTTACACTTTGCATTAAAATAACATACTTTCAATTAAATAATGACTTCTATCAACAAGACTTTGGGATGGCCATGGGTTCTTCATTATCTCCAATGTTAAGTCAAATTTACATGGAAAATTTTGAGGAAAGTAATATTAATAATCTAGCTTATAAACCTATTTTATGGTGGAGATATGTAGATGACATTTTTGCTATATGGCCTTATAGTAAAGAATGTTTAAGTAATTTTTTGAATCAGATTAACGAAAAAGAAACTATAATTAAATTTACAATAGAAATAGAAAATAACAATGAATTACCTTCCTTAGATCTTTTAATTAAAAAAATAGATAACACATACCAAACCAGTGTGTATAGAAAACAAACACACACACAGATACTTAAATTTCAATTCAAATCAACATATTAGTGTTAAGAAAGGTGTTGTTAAGTGCTTCTATGACAGAGCCAAAATTATTTATTCAAACAATGTAATATTAAGGAACGAAAAGCTTTATAAAAACTGTCTTATTAAATAATCAATATCCTGAGAGTTCTGTTGATAATCAGTTATTGAACATTGGTAGTAGAGAGAATATACTATCACAACCTGAGGTTTTTAGGCCAATGACAGTAATCCCACATATACATGGTTTATCGGAAAAATTACGAAAAATTGAGAATAGGTTTTCCGTACGAATGATTTTTCAAACGGGCTCCAGGCTAAGATCGGTTTCATAAATAACCAAACCTCTAAATATTGTTCAAAATTCAAATAATTGTATTTATAGCGTTCCGTGTGAGTGCGGAAAACATTACGTAGGTAAATCATCTAGACTTTTCAACGTAAGGCCTGGTAAACATAGAAATTACGGTAGAAGGGGAGAATTTGAAAAATCCAAAATTTGTGACCGCGCGTGGGATAATAATCACAGGATTAAATGGGACTTGGCGAAGATTTTGGAAAAAGAGAGCAACGGAACTAAAAGAAAACTTAAAGAATCCGATTATTTTATTAAACTGAGATAGATGCGTTTCAAATTATTCAATATATTTTTGTTCTAGTTGGTTGCCCATTCTTAGAGACGAAGTAAGTAAAAATAAGATAAATGTCTCACGTGACTATGGAAATACATAAACAAAGAACTGCCATGGTTGATGACCAAAAAGTTTTGAGAACGGAAGTAGATTCTCTTCCGAAACGTTAACTGCTTATAGCTTTCATTTTCATTTTTTAGTTTATAACATTGTTCTAGTTTATATATTTTTAGGTGTGAGTATTCAAGAAGCAACCTCTGTCTGATCCGTTTGGAGCAGAGGTTTTTTCATTAACATTTTTAAATATTTTCAGTGGCAAAATACCCAACAAAAATTAAGAAGAACGTTTGTGTGGTTTTCGCTAGCTCAAATGTTCTTTGGCCTTTTCGAGTACCATTTATTACTGATAATCAGGTTGAAAGTCAGGAGGTGGTATCCGAGAAGAGCAAGGAGCATTTCCGTTCCTAGCAAGGTATGTGATCTTACGTCCTCGCTGGACCTTGCTGGACAATAACAAAAACGGACCATTTCTAAGGAAACCATTTTAGTACACTATATATTGAAAATATTCTTAATAGAACACCAGTTTTTAGTACTGGCTCAGATGATCATAAAAGCATGCTTATTTAAATTTAATTTTTTCAATTTGTAAGAAGGCATTTATAAAATTAATTTCTTTGTTGTGCCTTGAGACACCAACTTTTCAGCTTGCGCAACAATCTTATGGCTGATGTGTCAAATAATGGAGTTTTGATCAGTATTAAAAAATTATTTACTATTTACTGTTCCTATTATTATGAAAAAGCAATTTTTTTGCAGTGTGTAAAAAGTGCATTGTTCTGAAAAGCACTTACATTGTGAACTAAGGTGTTTTTAGGGTTTACACTGATAAAAAGTTCGTGTTATGGTGGAAAATTTCAACATTTTTGATTGGAAAACCTATGAATTTGTATTGAAAACCGACTTCAAATTCGTGTTCTGTGACCCCAAATTAGTGTATCCTGAAAAAATTACGCGAAAATTCCAATGCCCCGTTATCCTAAAGAATTACCAAAAATCTGTGCCTCGGCAAATACGCGTTTCGTTTTTAATTAACAGGAGTAAAAGTTGTTATATTTCATCAAATTACGTAAAGATATTTTTTTTAACTTGACCGAAATTTAATAAGTTAACAAATAACAAATTAACAAAAAAAAACATTGTTTATAACAATTTTCGGTCAATATCGCGCAATAAAAAGTTATAGAAAATGATATAGATAATAAAAGAAACACATTATAAAAGTTTTCGTGAACATTTCTCGTTTTCAGAAAAAATCATGGCCTACGAAAGAAACGAAAGAACTTGTACAATTTCTGGACAGTTTGTGGTGTTTCGAAGGAACGTTTCATTTGTTAAGACATAGGGTGAGTGAGGTTTTATAATCTCATTTATATTTTTTAATAATTCCTAACTTTCAAATCAGACAGATGTATTGTTTATGATGTGGTTAGTCACACAATTAAGGCTTATACATTTCTAAGAGTTCCAAAAAGACCCTCGAGGTGGGGAGGTTGTAAGTGTTTTCCTACAGATAAAACATGTCATTGATTGGCTTTATTGGAATACTAGTGTGGTTAAAATTAGACCAATAGTATACCTAATGAATAGGAAGCAGAAATCGTGAAACATTCTATCTTGCTACCCCCCGAACAAATTTACTAAAACTTTCACCTATACATTTTATGTGTAAAAATTATAATTCAGTGCAAAATGTGCTTGATATATTTAATTGTAGTCCTGCATCAATCACTATGCGTATAACCCCATTTCTCTTAATGCCGTTTACATGTTTTTTAGAGGTATGTGATGTGTATATATATTTTAAGTCAGCTTTTTCTTAGTATTACATATGTATTTTGTTTCTTCACAGTACGTCACGTACTGTGAATTTAGTATATGTAATACTTATACTGTTGGTGGTTACTAGTGTAACATTCCCACCCTTTAATTGGTTTTCTATTGGGTGGTTGTATCTAAATAAATAAGTAATTTATTGTCTTTCATATTAAATACGTATAGTATTGAGTGTATGAATGTATGCAGTGTTATCTGCAAAATACCCAAATAATATTTTTCAAAATAAATTTTGTCTAACATATTATGTCTGTGATGTGTTTTGTTATGAATATTTTTGATTAATTTCTTTATAACAAGAACGTCAAGAATTCTACCCACTATTCGTTAAATTCGGAACTTATTTTCTAATAACTGACGTCCGATTCTCAGTATTTCGGCAAGTGGTCAAAGTTGAGGACGAGCAGATAAATTCACGTACTTATTTTTAGAACTTTAATATATCCTAATAATTTCCAGCCGGTTCATTATCATATCACTCAATATTAATCGCCTTGTTTAGCCCGTCCCGTCACATATGACCTCTGACACCGGTTAAATTGTTAAAGTAGAAAAGGGTGCACAAAATCATAGTGTAGGATGAGGATGTAAACAAGGAGTCTGGCTCGCCGCCAAATTGTCGACGCCAATAGAGGCATTTTGAAAACAAATGCGTCTCGAGTAATTGCGTCATAGACACACACCTACACTGCACTAAGTTTACTAGATAAGACAAATAAGTGTAGATGTTGAAATGACATGGTTCAAGCTTTGCTTAAATTTCGTGTCGACTTGTGGTGACGAGGAACTTTCCTTATCGTCATAGTTTTATTTCGTGTTATAGGCGTCTTCAGGCAATACATACTCTGAAAACAAATTTCTTGAAAACTTCGTTTTCTTGTAGTCTAAAAGCTAGTGACCTTGATTTTATGCAATTTATGTTGCGGTTTGTTGTGTTATTCTGATGCTGCAGATCACTACAACATAACGTTGCAACCCCAACATTGATTTTGTCGGGGATTACAATCTGCAAAAAATCTAAATAAGTAAGAAAATAAATTGTCTAAAGCAAATTACTTATTAGATATATAAATAAAACAATACACTGTATTTAAACTTCCACAGATACGTTATGGCAACATGAGAGTGCTCCCTAAGTGGAATTTGATAATATACTTTCAATATATTGAGGGTTTCACAGACGATGGTACTCTTGCTGAACATATTTCTTAGCTTTGTTATGTCTCCACTCAGCCACGATGTTGTATATTAGATATACAACACTTACTCTAACTAGATATTAATCTAACATACCATAAATAAATTTAAATAAAACCTCTAATTCTAAAAGCCAATCGATTACCAACTTCACGCGAGATAACCCAACAGTATTCAAGACATATTTCGTTTTAGGATTCTTGGCTAGGGACACACATTTTATGTCGAAGTGTCCTTCATGGAGACTTTGTTTAACGTAATATAACACATACGAGGCAACAGTAGGAGGCTGATACAAAAACAGAGGAACTCATCTAAACCTACAATAATTTAACATGACATAACCTGACTTTCCAAAATATATATTTAAACTTTTCATTCCTGGTTACTACGTATAATAGCGACGTACCCATAGGTAGCGGAATACTATTCTACACAATTTTATTTGTCACGACATTCACAATTAAGTTATAATTGCACTCAAATTGCCAGTGATTGATATCGCCAATATTTCGCAGTCGCTGAACGGATTGTCAACAATTTTCATTTTAAACAACAATGATCTAAAGACGCAGTGACCAACCCTTTAGGTCGTAGAAAGAAGGGCTGAAAAACAGAGCGGCACCTAAAACAATCTACAGTCTACAATTGTAAGCATTAAGATTTCACAAGTGCAAAATTCTTGTTTGTGTTGACATTTTCATTTAGAATTAATATCCGATGTACTTGCTGTAATAACTGAAAATTGAAAGTCTACTGAGTTTATTATGTTTGTAAGAATTTGTTGAACTTCAGGAATCTTCTTGTAAATTATATGTATTTTTGTATACTTGACGAAAGCTACAAGTAAATAAGCTGATTAATGCCTTTGGCTCAATTTCAACTGGGATTCTACTGTGTTATTTTACACACCCACCAAACTTTAACTAAAATACACGCGTACATTTCTTTTTAGATTAGAGTTCAGAGTACTGAGATATGCACTTAGCAGCGTAATTGTTTCATAACATGGTTAATAACAGTATTTATTTTTAATTTTATGTCAATAAGTTATGTTAATATGCATAGTAATATTAATAATAATAACAACAATCATATCTAAGAATTTTTGCATTCGTATCAATCAGTTGCTGACATTTATTATAGTTCAGTTCCCAGAGGAAAACCACAGCGTAAGGAATCCCTAATTCACGTCCAGATTTTCCGTCCAAGTTTCTTTGAAGGAAAACATTTTGACTATAATAGCACTCTAGTATGTGGAAATAATTAATCATAGAATTTTAATAATACTTGAGGCAGATGTCATAAAAAAAAATTGAGGCTTTGGTTCTTAGTATATACGCAAAAAATGATGTGTCTGGAATCCTCCTCTTTAACGGAATTATCTCAATGAAATGTCGCTATAATATACACGTATACCAAATTTCAAGTGAATATCTTAATTTTATTATATCAAACCCTTTAGTAATGGAGTGAAGGTGGTGGGTGATATGATAAAGAAATCTGAGACCCCGGCTCCCTAGTATATACACCAAATCTCGAGTTTCTGCGTACTCTTACCAGCTTGCTTTGCTCGTTTTCCCCTACTTACCTCTACTTACCCCACACCCCTTCAACGGAATCATCGCAAAATATAATCTAGTTCCACTTGTCATTATAATATATATGTGTATACCAAACTTCACGTGAATATTTCAATTTTTTTTATCATCCCCTTTAATAATGGAGTGGGGGTGGTGTGGGGATGTAGAATATTATAAAAAGATTTGAGGCCTTGGCTTCCAGTATATACACCGAATCTCAAGTTTCTGTACTCTTACCAGCTTGCTCTACTCATTTTCCTTTATTTATCCCCATTTACCCCCCAAACACTTTACTGAATATGTTCAAGAAACAATCCAGTTGTAGGTCTCGTTACAATATATATGCGTGTACAGAATTTCAAGTTAATATCTTAAACCATTCCAAAGAAAACATGCGGACAAAGAAAGTTACAGACAGACCGACAGGCAGACAGAAAACTTTTCTTACTTCCATCTTTAATACATTTGGCATTTCTGTAACATATCTAACTTGAGAATTATTGTCCTATCCTATTAATTTTGCTAAATATGCTACAGCTTATGACAATTGATATGAACCGGCAAAAAAAAAGAATTAAGTCATGTTTACTGAGTTGAGGAAAATCCATTACATCCAGTGACTAATTATCTAAATGCCTTCTTCCGTCTTATTCTGCATAGTGTTGTGTAAAAGTTTATATTTTTGAGCTATTAACTGTCATACACGAGACAACTATTCTTTCACATTTACACAATTCTAAATATTTCAAAAAATATTAAAGATAAATAGTTTCAGTGTTGTTATAAAAGATAGTGACGAAGATTGACAGCAGAAAATACGAATTTATATACAGTATGTACAGATTTGACGATTCATAAATGGGTACCATAATCATTATATACATATTTTTGAAAGTGTTCTACCTTTTCGATTTTAATGAAACTACTGGTGGTACACAATGTTAGATTTCAGTCATTTTTTGTTCATCTCTCTAAGTTAAGCAGTATACGAGAAATATTTTTTTGAAAAAAGTCCCCATTTTTTCAATTGTTTTAAATATCTCCGCAGCAGCTGAATGTTGGACTGAAGAACCTATATACATCGTTTAGACATTGACTTACCTACACGACACCACTGATATTATAGGCAGTTGCTATCGGAGGCAGATCGCCCATTCTCAATCTATTTCAACTAAAAAAAATTTTTTTTTTTTTAGGATTACTATACTTTCAATCCATTACGTGGATGTGGAAGTAAAATTTCGATAAAAGCTGAGAAAAAAATAACCCTTATGAGAACTTTTCATTCTTTGGTAGGACTTTAATAGTAGAAAAGTGTATAAAATAGTTTTCAGAGCCACCGTGGTTGGAACATAAAACAAAATGGCATCATTTTATTTGGCATTTGGCTCAGTGGCGCAGTGCTAAGGTGTTTGGCTTGCGACCATGGAGTCCCGGGTGGGAATTCTGGCCAGGAATTTTTTCAGCAAAATAGTAAAATTTTTCTTAATTTAAAGTAGGTGGGTTTTTAAAAACGATTGCTTTTAAAATGCCAACAAATTAGAGCATATTAGTAATATTAATAAAAACTGGTGCAGATTTTTTTAATTTCCATTATATGGCCAATGGCAGTAGGAAAATTCTAATTTTTTTCTTAAAAAAACATTGTTATCTTTTATGTATGGATAAAAAAATCGTATAAAGGAGCATTTCAAGCCCTTTAATTTGTATTATATGTCTGTCTGTCCATCTGACCGTCCGTCACGTTTCTTGTAAGCACGATAACTTCAGAATGAAAAGTCCGATTGTATTGAAATTTGTACAGTAATTTAGTGTTAGATAGAGGAAGAACCCTATTGTTTTTTAACAATATAGAAGAAATAAAAAATTATTAAATATTTAAATTTAAAAAAATATGTATAAGTTTTGTAATTAAACAAAACATGAAACATATTCTTTATAGGATTTTGCAAACAGCGGAAAGAAAAACTATCTATGAGAACTAAAGGAAAAACTATATATAAAAATATTAATGAAATCTTTGCATTCTTTCGATAACCTGACTTCTGGTTATGCTAACAAGTAAGAATTCTTATTTGCCATTTTCATTTTAACACTAGCATCCCACACAGTCCCCTACGGCTAGGCAGGCCAAACTAGTATCTACATGATTCCCTACGATATGTAAATTCAGTTAAAAATGAGAACAACGGCCTGAAATTAATTTATTTACGTACCTTGTCTTTAAAATTTTTTTCATTCTAATGAATTACATTTTCATAAAATCTCATTCACTTTCTTGGAAATAGATAGATAGTTTTTCTTTCCGCTGTTTGCAAAATCCTATAAAGAAGATGTTTCATTACTATAAGCAAACAAATAATAAATAATTCACTTATAAACAAAACATGTCTAAAACTAATTTTATTTACAAAAAAACTGTATCCCATAGAATGTGCAATAATTATATTAAAAGTGCAGTGAATCGGTCAAGAGAGTAATGTTGTTTATTACTTTCCTTATGTTAAGTAGAAAGAAAATAGTGACATTGAAATCACACGTTATCAAAAAATTGAATATGTAGATTGTAGATTTTTGATATTAACGCCTTGCGTGAAGTTAGCATACTTAAGATGCTCTATTATTGTTGGTAGATCGAAGCTTGAATAAGCCTTAGTTGTTGTTGTTTGATGTCCTGACTACAATGAACATATTAGCATTTTAAAAGTATCTCAATGCAAATTCTTGAAACTTCTGTATGTTAGAATAGAGGGTGGATTTTCCACCGCAGGAACTACTTGATAAATACCCTTTTAATAGCCTAATTTTTGTACAAGATTAAAAATGATATTGATGGGCAAGAATTAGTCTGTATATTAAATGTTTACATTCCTAGAACACAAATATATTACCTTCCTACACCATGCACAAATGCTTTAGATTTATTTTCCATCCACACAATTTGCTAATATCACAACTGTATCTGTACTAACATTGACATATTTAATTGTAGTCTTGGTGCTCTGAAAATGTATTTATTTTTGTGGCCAATCGTTCATCTTTGATTTTCTTTGGGTTTATTAGATATTTATAAAATATGTTCTTAATATTGTTTCCAAATTTAGTTACTATCTTGAGTTAAATAGTTTAGTATTTATGTTTTTGTGAAAATTTTCCATATCTATCAGAACCTCTCTGTTCTATACTTGGGTCTAGTAGTATCTGTTGAGCAGCGTATGGAAGAAATATAATAAAGAAATAAGTAAATAAATTACACAAATAAATATTCGAATGAACGTAAATTTCTCGATGAATATCTCAGTTATGTTTACTTATTATAAGGAAGATATCCTAGGTAGGAGAAAATGTCTTTAACTGTGCAAATATAAGTTGACCAAAAGATATAAATAATATTGTAATAGCATTATTTAAGTCTAATCAATAAACAGTACCTGATTTGTTTTCTTTTCACTACACTAACCAAATAAATACTAAATTTTACTGTAATAGCTAACTGTCTTTATCAGAAATAGTTTACCTTATTTTTGCATATAATGGGAGAATGTAAAAATTTCTTAAGATAACATATCACAAGGTTAGTCAACATAGGAGGTACAAAATTCACTATATTTTTCTTTTTGTAAATAAAATTGTTTTAGAGCTCTTTTTTCTTATCACAGTTCGATATTGAGGTAATGGAAAAAATGTAAAGAGTAATATCAGGTAATTTAATAGATGCATTTTTATATTAGGTTGGTATTAAATTATTTGTTTTAAACTGTTATCGAAATAAGTAATATAATACTATTTAGCTACTTTATACATTTATTGAAATAACAATAAACCAATTTCACGACCAATTAAAAATATACAAATTGTACTGAGAAGTGAGACGATACGGCTAGTGCTTGGCTACGTTAGAGCTTCCCATATCGCACTGCCCATCATCAACTGGACCATAGTCTTGCATCCATCGGGAAAAATAAATTAAAATATCAGTTCCTGGCCATATTGACGAACCATATTTCACTTTGTCCATAGAATGACATAATTTCCCCTGCTCAGATAAAAGGTTCGTAGTTTTTTCTACTGCATCATATTAGTTACGAGACTTGACAGATATAGAAACATTCATTAGTTTGGATAGAGCGCTTCTGTGAAAGACGGATAAAACTAATAAATCTAAAATGAAACCAAATGTATTCATATGCATTCCCACATATTTAACGAAACTATCCGGATTTATTTCTCAGCTCATATAGTTTTTTTTTCTATGTCTATATGATCTAGGATTCGTACATCAGAGCGCCATTTCAAAATTTATGAGGGGAGTACTCAGATGCGTTTCTGAGAATGTTTTCACTTTGATAAGCATAACCAAAGATTTGTAATTGTAAATAATCACTGCGTTTGCAATGCATTGCTGATCAGAGATTGGTCGTCATTTTCATAATGTTATTTTGCCGAGGAATTTTTAGATAACGTACCGTCGAGTTAATCAATGCTAAAATAACTTGTTAGTCGTAACGGCCGATGGACGACAGGAGGTTGTTAGCATCTGCAGGTCTTTCGAAAATATTACATGTTGATTATTCAAAAGCAATCCATCTCTAACGCTGCTGAACGTTATTCTAATTTGATGCGTACCTACAAGTAATCGCCTGTGTTTTGAAACAGAGAATGGCCAGTGGCAAGGAAAACGTGACCTTTACTAGCACCATATCTAAGACTCGTACGATACAATTCAACAAAAGAAATGCGTCTCTTTCATTTCTTTATTTAAATAACTTAATGCAGATGCCTCTAGGAGCGTATCATCTTCAAGTAGGAAATACTGTCAGTGTCACCTGAAACACTTCGAGAGCAGTACGGGAACTAGCGAATGCCTTACTGTAAGACGGTAAATCTGACTCACTATTCGGTCTCACATAAGTGGGCACGTTAGGATAAAAAGTATTTAACGCAATCTAGGCATATGGTATAATACCGTAACCCCCGTTGAATACGTTGGTGGTGGGCAAAATTCTCCCGGCAGAGGTGAAACATCCTTAAAACGCAAAATAACCCTTTACGTATAGAGCGGAGGGTACTTTTTCTTATATTAAGGGGGACGAACCTTATAACCCCACCATAGCTCAGGCATCCCCTGGGTCTCCTCTAGGGGAAACAAAACTCCAAGTGAGTGAAAAATTTCATTTTAAAGGTATTTCCCCATCTCCGAGAAAATTTAGCCCACCCCCATCGTGTTGAGCATCCTCGAAAACGGAGGAGTAAGGTAATTTCGTAGCGTCCCCCAAAATTTGCTCCAATAGTGCCAATTTTATTTGAACTATTGAATTACGTCACACAAATAAAATAAGGCAGCTGCTAAATCTCTGCTAACTCCCTATTCTTAAAACTTACAACGTGTCCGGACTGCAAATTGCCCGCATTATAACAGTGGCGGTATATTTTGACGTTTTGAAGCGATGAGGTAATTGCACGACCTATTGCTCTTCCAGGTGTTGCTGTGGTCGACGAATTTGACTTGACACTTCGCTGATCATGCTGTCAGCTTCTTCAGAAGGATTGTAAAGGCCGAAGTTCTGGTGTTCTGCTTCACGTTATATACCTTTTTTGATTTTAGCTGGAGGAGCTGGCGATTGGCCTTGCCTACTGTATCCAGTAGAAGTCTATTGTAGTACTCCTTCTTTGTTCCTTAGGGCTCCTTATCCAGACATGGTCCTTGCAAGACTTCTAGTCTGCTGATAAGGAGGTCCTTGGTGAAGTTATCAGCCCTTCGTTTCTATTTTCTCGCCAAGCCGTCTCAGTCCAGTCAAGGCTGTTACAGCTCATGACATGGACTGACGTACCTGAACGAGAACTCACCCATCCATGTGCTGGACCCTACCGACGCGACTTTGCTTAACTTCGGTGATCGATTGTCTAAACCTTACCTTTACATTTTAAAATATTTTTATTTTGTTTAACTATATGACATTTCATATCCTTAAAACTATGGTATTAATTTCAGTGTACAATATTATTCATCTTATCAATTTATATAATGGGTATAAAAACAATAAAATGAGCGCCGTTGGTATGGCAGGGGACCATGTAGGATTTGTTATAATTAGATGAATTAAACAATAGCACATTTGTAGACATTTATATCCATTTATTTTTCATTATTTTTCCTCAGAAAATTAAAATATTTAAAGATTATTGTGAGGTAGTAAGAGGATGAAGGTAATGTTTCTAGGCACTACAGGGAAAAATAGAACTAAATCCCTGCTTAGGCAATGTGTCAGTAATATAAAATAGCGAATTTGATGGAGCCGTATGTTATGAATTTCTATGGTTAGGGGGCAAGGGGACGGAGGGAAGGTGGGGTGGGGGGTTTGTGCTTTTGTCTTGTTTACGTAGGTTTTGTGTAGTCAGTCAGCCGTCTATCGAAAGAGACGTTTCGTATTGTCATATGCTCGAATTTGTGTGAGTGCCTAAACTGGTGACCGTACAAGGAACTGTACGTTAAATACCTTGCGCTGCTTGGCTTCGGTGTTTATTTGTTGCTCTTCGTTGACAGTAACTGTTTAAATCACTGATGCTTGGAAAAGCCAGTCTCCATGTGTTACCTCGATCGATATCCATCTTCTCTCTTAAAGCAGTCCTTGTTTTTCATAATTTCTAGTAATTATCTCATTATTCTTGGGAAATAGCGCATATTTTTATAAAATACCCTGATGTTTTCGTAGTCGGTTTTATGATTCACATGTTCTGCCACTGCCCACGACTCGTGTTTCTCTGATATTCCTTTATTTTGCACTGGATATTACGCCCTGTCCGCCCGATATAGCTCTTACCACATAAGTTCTCTAATTTGGAAACACCCTTGGGTAGTGGTCTAGGTATGGGGGGTCCTTGTTTGAGGGAAGCACTTGTTGAGTTTTATTTACTGTACGGAAACGCACCCCTATCTTATTCTTCAAAAAAATTTTCCTCAACCACGCGTAAGTAAACAACCTATTACTTACGCGTCTAACGTTCTTTATTGACTTAATGCTTACTGAGGAAATGACGAAAGAAATTTAAATACTAGCTATGTCTGCAGTAAGCCTTTTTCTGAAAATGACTTTCAACTCGATTTCGGTTCGCTATTGATACTCAATACTTCAGCTGTTAGAAAACTGAATTTGACACTGATAATTTTAAAAGTTTTTGTTTAACTTCACCCGTGTTTTTTAAGATCAAATCTTGTAACCGATTTTAGCCTACTTCCCGATAATCTAATGCCTGGTACCTCCTGGGAGAGTTGAGCACACCTACCACCGACAAAGGAAAAGAAAAAGATCAACTGGTAATGTTCTAATAGATAAACTGCGAGTGTTTTCTTGCACTGTAGTTTGCGAATCCATTTTCTCAACTTTGACAAACAGATCGACCTCAAAGAGTGAACATGTGCTATTAGAGAATGGCCTATTTAATCCTGCTGGCATTTAAGAAGGAATGCACAATTATTCGACATGGATCCTTTTTCAGAAAATTATTATTTCTTTGTCCTATTGTACTGTATTGTATTGTTCAAAATATTTATTTTTATTGTTTATCGATTTGAATAACCGAAACATATATTTGTGTTTATTAATGGACGTTTACAACTTTGTTAATTGATCTTTCCTTTATAAGCTTAATCACTATATTTTTGAAATGTTGTCTATATAATTTCTTTAATATATTAAAGAGTGTGACTCTAAATGTAACGTACTCTTGTGGTCTAGTCCTGTGTCAGATATTGACATAGTATATTTAAAATAACCTCTAAATTCAAAATCTATAACCATATTAATTATCATCTGGTTATCCTCTTGAAGTATTGATTGTGCATAATTTATCCTAGGAGCTACTCAAAAATTCATCGATTATAGTAAGTGACCTACTTTCTAATCGTAGCTACCATATTGCACTACACGATTGCACGAGCTTCCAGTGCACACAACACGAAAATAACTTTCTCAGTGGAAGAAACTGCCAGAAACATTCTCACTGAAAACGTTGTTAGTTAAGAATATAACAATTTATTCTAATACATTGTCGTGTTAAATCAGTTATTTTGAGCACCAAGCAGAACATAGTTTATGTTAGAATGCACCAGGTACAACGAATTCGACTTGGTCGATTCAACGATGTCGATCGAGACGCGTCGAACGTTCAGTTACAAGAGTCCTGCGAAACTAAAAGACGAATCTCTTAAATACAAGTATGTACAAAGATCAATGTCGCCTATCGAGCTTGGGTGGGTCTATCTAACCGTTCGTCGTTCAGAGTCGGTATATAAATGTAATAAAGAGGTCTTAATTGCCAAAATTCCTTGCGTTCGTCATGACACCTCGAATCTGTTCATTGATTTCTTGGTGACGATCCAAAGTAAATATTGAGGTAAAAATAATAACCATCTAAAAAACCCATTTGCTTGTATCTGTATGTTTTATGTCATGAATCTATCTATATTATTCTCGAATCTCGAATTTCTTGGTGAAAGCTGAAAAACTTCAATCGATGAAATTCTGTTTCAATATTATTTACTACAAAAATATATTCACCATTACGGGGCAATCCGTTCAGTTCAGAAATAATTACATTGACGAACATAAAATTGCACAGAAGTATTTTTTTGTTTCATTTAGTTTACTGCATTCCGTAAACCGTTTGAACTGGATTACATTAAGAAGCTCTGTGTAGGTTAAAAACATGTAGAGCAACCTCATATTAAAAGTCGAATACGAGAAGCTATTTTGTTCTTCTGAAGACAAAAAGTTATTCTTTATAAACACTTCTGCTTGCTGAACAAATAAGAGAGAAAAATAAAATAATTCAGAAGAGAACTCTTATTTATGATCCACAGAAATCTTTTGAAAAATATTTAAAGAATTTGAGTCCAATGCACCAAAGTGACTTTAACGAAAACACAGACGACGAACCTTTTTGTCTAACAGTGAAAACGATCCGACTGCGACTGTGTGTATTTAAATATTTTACATTTCAATAACTCGATAAGGTTAAACTAAAATAATAATATTGATTGAAAGATGAATGTCCAAATGTATGCTCCGATTTAATTTTTCTATTTTTAATTATTTACTTGGTCAGTACTTTTATTCAGTGGACAACCAAAATAAGTGTTATTTTCTGACAAAACAGAGAAAACACATGCATCTTGCAGAACTATTCTATTAAATCAGAATATAACATTGATCTGTCAGATAAGGTTTTTAATTTAAACTGCAATTTAAAGTTTAAATTGTTACTTATATGACCGCTTATTTAAGTATTTATTAGAATCACAAAGATTTAAAACAAAACTTAAATCCTCTTTGACTTTCGACCGCGGGCATTTCTCCTGTGAGTCTGATCGTTATCAGCTTTAGTGGTCTATATCGGTAATGTCTTGATGATATTGGAAATTATTTAAGACTCGATAAAATACGTCCGTCATCGCTCAGCAATTTGATAAGAGGACCTGCGAAAATTCTTTCTTAATTCTGGCATCATTCATTTTGGGAAGTGTATTCTTTAAATGTATCCAATCTCTGTTGTATCTTATCGATGACCTAGATAAAATGCTTCATGAGTGAGGGAGAGTAAACTTTTTCAAGGTTAACAAATGGACTGTTTACTACGTTCTGCAACAAGCCAGACATATTTTGATTACTTTTCTCGAACATAATAGATATTCTCGTTCCTACTTTGTTATTTACATAAATAACAAGAGTATTATGTGTAAGTAAACTTCAAGTCAAACAAGAGATCTTTGTATATATGCCACTTATGCTTTGGTTACTTATGGTTTCAGAAAAGTAAGAGATAGTTTACACGGTGCTAGTTTCTGACCAGCCAGTAGACAGCAGCTGACTATGGGAACTGATATGAAATGAATTAAATGGTCAGCTACTGGCTGTTTACACGAGGTCAGTGAGATAAGAGTTGCTCTCATCGAGCAGCCTCTGTTGCGCAGGTCTTGTGTAGTGTAACGATGTCTAAACGAGTATAGTAACTGTACTATGTGTCCAAACGATGCGATCCAATGACCTACGACGTAGTGGGGGAAGGCGAGCGGCAAGTAAAAACGAAAATTGTTTAAGTAATTCGTATGTCAGTTGCTGACCGACTCTCGCATAGTCAGTAACTCGAACGATCCGTTTAAACCATGATAGCCGCTGGCATGGAGTAGCTGGCCGTATCAACTCGCCCGCCAGTTCGCGTCGTCTAAACGGGCCCTAAAGAAGGGTGCAATGTAGGTAGGTACCGTAGCTTGTGGCCTGGCCTGGGATCTTTAGAGGCTAAAGGTGAGGTTAGGTATTTAAGGGGGCTACAAGCTAAGGAATCCTTCTTACCTTGACACCCTGGGGATCCGAAAGGAGACCGAGAACGGAATTCTGTGGAGACACGGAACGTCAAATGGGTTCCTGGAGCCTTACGGATATTAATTTTAGGGGCAGCAGCAGAGCCTTAAGTGGGCCCTATTTTGGAGGAGGAGCATGGTTTGAACAATTACCACACTAATTAGAGCCAAAAGGGCTGCTAGTGGACGATGTGGATTTGTATTTGATTGCGAAATTCAAAGCAATAGTCAAAATGAAATAAAAATTTGAATCTTGCGCGCACTTGTCCCATAGGACACATACCTTCTTTTTGCTCATGGGTCTGTAAATAATTTCGAGGGCACTGCAACATTCTGGACTTATTATGCTCTCCCTGCCCTGATTTACTCTGCCCATTTTAATATCCCTGTACCATCGATCAGATGACATAGACAGGGCAAGTATTAACGAATTTCGGGACTGTTTGTGTATGACCGATGTAATCGCCAAATAGGAAGAGGCTGCGTGAAAAACGATATCCAGTCGTACCCTCCTAAACACATAGGAACTAAAATTGTGGCAAACGTGAGCGGTTACCTAGAGACGTCTCCTTCCAATTGTACCAATTATCTACACATGGGCGCATGCGCAGAAAAATCTCCTTCCAATTACGCCAGTCGAGCACGAGCGATGTATGGTGTTAGAAACTGGTGGGAATTACCTGCGTTAGGCCGCTTCTTTTTATTTGATGATTACAGTAGATACTATGTATTCTGCAATTCTGCAGGCCAGTGTCTTGCAGTTGAATATAATATCCACTTCTGATTCTTTGCTGCATAATCTGCAGTCTAGATCACCGTCGATATTTCCGATTGCGTGCAAATGCTTGTAGATAGATAGTCTTGTTAAGTTCTGTTATAACTCTCAACTGCATTCTATTTATTCTGTGCAGTTCTTTGGTTTGTTTTAGGCATTTTCCTTTATGGAATGTTTCGCCATGTCGATTTTCTGGAATATTCCTTCAGTGGCTTTTGTATCTGTTCTTAACCTAGCTGAACTTTTAGTAATGCTTAGCGTGGGTTCTGGGTAAAAGGAATCTATTAGTTACTCTTTGTCTAACAAGTTCATCAGCATACACATTTCATAAAATTTAAATCAAGCCCTCGTTAATGAATAACAATCAGAAACATATGTTCAAGTGAGGCTGTACAAGTGCAAAATGCAAACTCACATATCTTAACTATGTCTTCGTCTGCATAAAATCTTCTTAGTCAGAATATTCCTCAGCATATTTTTCTCCTTCTCCATGAATCTCACATGCCTGGAGGTTTCTGTATAAGCAACTGAGCAGTGTGGGGAATTGTGCTTATTAATAATAATAAAACGTGTTTATTTAATACAGTTGGTAATAATAATAATAATTTATTTATCCAAAAGATCATGTACATGATATAGTACGTGTCAAAATAGTATCTGAAGTATCATATTAAATATAATTGTACAACGTCAATAATAAACAAATAAATATAAAATAAAAATATATAAAATATACAACACATAGATACAATTTAAAATTAAATTATACAATATATAAATATTACAAAATATCTTTAAGGTAGCAGCCCGTTAATGGAATAGTATGCTTTAGTTTTCAATAAATGCATTATTTGTATTTTGAAATGCTTTTTGTCAATAGACTTATAGGTACTTTGGTAGTTTATTGTACACTTTAATTGCTAGATATTTTGGGCTATGTTCATATAGCCCGTGATTCGAAATTTCTAGGGTGTGGACATTTCGAGTGTTATAATATAAAAGATTTGCATTAATAGTATTATTATTTAATTGTGATCTGGTATATATCAAAAGACTAAGTAGGAATAAACAGGGTAGCGTAGGTATTTCATATTGTTTGTAAATATCTGTACAGCTAAGTCGCCTGGTTGCTCCCGCTATTAAACGCACAGCTCTCTTCTGCAATTTAAAAACTAACACATCAAGTGAAGAACCGCAAGCAATTATGGCATCACTAATAATAATTTATTCAAAATATGCGTACCAGTAAGTAATTAATACTGATTTGCTAATTATGTGGCGTAATTGACTTGTACAATAAAATATTGGTGCTATTTTTTTCACTAATTTTGTTATATATATACACTCCAATGACTACAATCCAAGTACAGTTCTCTCTGATGCGTAGATCCAAAACTTCATGGATGAAACTTGTTGAATGGATCCCTCATTAGACTTTGTTAAGGGCCTCTGATTAGCAATTTTACTGTTCTTAAAATGAATGAATATGGATTTATTACTATTTAGAATTCAGTAATCCAGTTGTGAGCATTGCCTAATTATTCGTTTTCCTTTAAAATTAATCATTAAATTAAATCATTAACAATTATGTTACACCAAACAACTAATGACAAAAAATGCAATACATATCTCGTTTTGTATTTGCAAAAGAGTATAATACCTATATTGTCAAATTCAAAAACTACAAATGCCAAAAACCATCTTGTCCATATATCGGTAAATTTTATTTTTAGCACTTAAGATATAGACAGGTACACAAGACTATCGGTTCTGACGCACGAGAAAAGTTGCGAAGCTATCAATTTATTTGAATGTCTTGCTGTTCCATAAAAGTTACAAATATTACATCAGTAACTAAGAGTTATTATACCGTATTTTGATTGTAAATGTGCATTTATTTTTAATTTAACTTACACCAGTATTATGGGGTATAGTTAAATTCAATAAACTTATGTATAGGTGTAAATATTAATAATTATTGCTCGTTAATGGTCATAATGAACTAAAAATAACATTGAATTCGTATTTAACTTCGATCAATTTAGTTACATGTAATAAATATCACGTTTGCTATGTTATGTAATTATGTTAATGTCCATCTTTAGATAGATTGATCCCAAACAACATAATAAAATCTTATTTTATTGGCTCTACGATTATTTTTATGAGAGGAATTTCACTATTTTCTATAAAATAAATTGTATTTTCATGCGTCCAATGTGCTTCATGCTTTTAGCATTTATGGGTTTTTTATACACTAATAACTAATAAAAACGCGAAGGTCACACTTATTGTTTTTTCCGTTAATTTAAGGTGGCCATTCCCTAAAAAGAGACATCCGATAGGAAAATATTTATTATTTTCGCCCATAACTTTTTTTTCTTACTACGTATATTTTTTTTAAATATAAGAGTACCTAAGTAGAACTATAACAAGACTATTACTATGAATTTTCACTCAATAATTTCAGTGGCTTGCAAAATAGCTCGATTTAAAACAACGAAATAGGAAGATTAACACAATTTTTAAATTTAAATCGAGCTATTTTGCAAACCACTAAAATTATTGAGTGAAAATTCACAGTTATAGTCTTGTTATGGTTCTACTTAGGTACTCTTATAGTTTTTTTAAATATACGTACTAAGAAAAAAAAGTTATAGCTAAAAATAATAAATATTTCCCTATCGGATGTCTCTTTCTAGGGAATGGCCACCTTAAGTTATAAGTAGTGACTAGTTTGAACCACTTAAATTGTATTTTTTACTGTTCTTCTTTGAGATATCTTTGGAATGAGTGTCTAGGAAACTTATGCTTCGTACTAATTGTGGAATTATACAAAGTACATAGTATCTATAGTAAAAGAAGCAATTAAATTAAATTATATTTCACTTTCAAGATTTAAAAATTACATTAGGATTCTACAGAATTATGCAAGAATCGATATAGTTCTAAGAATGTCTAGAATACAAGAAAATTTCAGACATTATTAGAGATTTGGTTAAGACTAGTAGATGACGAAAACCTTTTTGGCGTTTTGGGCAACCAACAATACACGACTGCAGTGTTTTTGTGTGTATTTTATTACATTATATAATGTACCGACCTCTATTTGACCTCTTGATATTTTATCTAGCATCCATACAATTTACGTAATACAAAGGCACCAAGTAATTAGTCGCTTTTACCTTCAGATTTATACAAAAGAGATTAAAAACTAATATATAATGTGCAAACAATAAAATAGAAATTATAACCAAATAGTTTATGGCATGAAATTAAAATTTTTATAATATGTCAAAGTTTACGACTATTGCCTTGTTTAAAACTGGCGAGGGCCTATCCAATCACAGATTAATGATTTAGCACGTTAAACTTAAAACGCTCCTCCCGGTTTAAAAACAGACTATAGTACTTGGCCTTCAATGTATTTAATACTTGTACTTATTTCTAAACAAGAAACACTTGTTTAAAGAAATACAGTTAGCACGTTCACATATTCAGTATTTTTCTATGTTTTGATATAACGAGTGAGAGTACTCCTTTACATTAATATTTTTATGACCTTCCTAAATTGTTTCTCGGAAGGGATGGTTGCAAAATGGAATAATCCGAATATAGCGAAGGCACGCCTGGAGCCAGTTTTAATAATTTTTGGTTATGTCCATCAGACGTACGATGGTAAATTCATCCATAGTATCGCCTACAAATCTCATGTTGGAGATCTTAGTTCCACCAACTACTCACTCTGTCAAGCTTCTAGTATATGTCGCATCATGTATTCACTACAGATAAGAGGATCGGTGATAGAAATCAGTCCTCTTTTAGGTCTTTACAAACTTAACATTTGTCGTAATTAGCGCTGTCGACTTATACGAAGCAGAGTTTTCTACATCCTCTCAGTTAATAATAAGGACCAGATGTTTAGGTGCTTCCAACTGCAATAATATAGGTCACAGTTTGTTCTGTATGGCAGTAGTATTCGCCAAGGGGATTCATAAGTCCACTTCTCTTCAACATCATCATGAACGAGATCAAACAGAAAGTTTGCTTATTGAGAGGATACAAAATGGAAGAAGTGATAAAGATGCTCTCCTATGCCGACGACGCCGTGCTGATCGCAGAGAACGAAGACGACTTACAGAGGGTCCTATCTCATTCAACCGTACAGCTAAGTCCCTTAACATGGTAATATCTCCCACAAAAGTAAAGTCTAAAACAACATATAAAACACCTTTGAGATATAAATTGAAGATAGATGGAGAAGTTAATCAGCAGGAAATGAAATTTAAGTATCTCGGCATGGAACTCTCGGGTTATGATGTCGAGTTAGAGGTAAGGGTACATACAGCGAAAGCAATAGAACAGAGGTTATTTAAATAATAGAGGGTATTTAAAGTAGGATATGGTGGAATAAAAACATAGCAATTGAGGAAAAAACTAGAACAAAAAACCTATCAGAACATAAACAGCAGAAACTAGCAGAAACTAGCCCATTTCCGCTGTTTCTAATACTAAAAAGTAAAATATACTTAAGAATACCTATCACTATTACAAATTGTTGAACAGGTTTCTGGAGGGGGTGTATATATTAAATACACAAAAATGCATTGCCATACCCTCATATGACTATTGCCAGTAGTTTCTT
Source organism: Stenurella melanura (assembly GCA_963583905.1). Lineage (NCBI taxonomy): Eukaryota > Metazoa > Arthropoda > Insecta > Coleoptera > Cerambycidae > Stenurella > Stenurella melanura. The sequence continues at coordinate 155,753,499 of OY757309.1, forward strand.
AAGGGCACATTTAAATAATGACATATTATTGCAAAATACACAGACACACTGACATATTTAAGGAGATGGAGATTAACTAATTAGTATTTTTTCCCGCTAACTTTGAGCGGAATCTTTTGAAAATTAATAGTCAGTTAATTGCAGTCTGTATTGCAGAGCTTCATGCCATTTTGAAGCTCGTTTAAGAAACATAATAGAAGAAGAAATAGTGTTTGTACAAAAAATCGATAGCAATCTTTGCTTGTTTTAAGCATGATCATCCAAATTACAGGAATTATGTTTTCAATAACAGATATGCCCCCACCAGCCCTTATAACTGCAGTCATTCTTTTTCTCATACTTGTGATGTCGTTATCGAACAATTCTTGAGTCGCGCTATTTGAAGACGTTTCGGACATTTAGGGGCTCTTTTTGTTACTTTTTGTTTATTTGGTTAGGAGAGAGTCCCGGAGATCTCGAATGATACACATATGGATCTAAGACTCAGAAGGGAACTGGTGCTGGCATCCACGGATGTAAACCAGAGGCCTGTATATCATTGCCACTTGGAAAGTATCCCAGTGTATTCCAAGCGAGCCGTATTGGTGTGTGCAAGCGAGAATCTCAGAAGAGACTTCGTCAACAAACATATTTACATATGCAGCCACAGCCAGGCAGCTTTGAGGGCTCTTGCGTCAAGCAAGGGGACCTCAAGGCTCATTTTAAACTGTCGGAATATTTTGACAGAACTGAGTGAACACGTGTTCATATGGGTGCCGGGCACAGAGCTTTGGAGAGCAATGAAGAAGCAGATCGGTTGTCGGAAGAAGGAACAACAACTCCTTTCCCTGGCCATGAACTAGCTTTAGGGCTTTAGTTTGGTACAGGAGTGAAGTGACATAGGTAGAAGCGTTCTTTGCGTAAGACTCTTAGAACAGATTGTTTACTCACCCCTGTTGTCACTGATAAACGACTTGAGCTGACTCGAGGATCTTCATCCACACGAACTAACATTTCTAGTTCTTGAACTGGAGTAATTTGTTTCGGTCGTCTTACAACATTTTTAAGGCGAAATGAACCCGTTTCTCCCAAACAACGAAACAGAACTTTGAAAATTTTATGGTCTGGCTGTATTCTATTTGGATATTGAAATGAGTATCTCCTCGCTGCAGCACGTCCGCTAATTTTTTTTTGTACGTAAACACATGTCACATCCCTCATTTCCCTATTTGAAACATTATCATGTCGAGACATTTTAAATAACGAAGTTAAAGAAATCAACTCAAGGAACACAAGAATAAAATAAAACGATTAAATGACGCACATGACAGAGCTAAAACGTAACCAAAGTACACTTTTCAATAACTACATTATTTGAATTTATCTTTTAAAAAGTTATTGAAATATTTAACGGCAATTTCCTCAAGAACGGTTGGAGTTATTAAGTTCTACCAAGTGTATATTTTATACGTGGAAATGACACCCTCATCAGATTTTCTGGTCAGAAGTACCACAACGTTTCGTCCAAAAAAAAAAAAAAATGAAAAACATTCATCATCAGATACAGGTCCTGCGGCGCCCTCTACGATCTAACGTGATGTAATACACAAATTATTGTTTCTTAGAATAAAAAAGTTCCTCTAGCAAATTTGGCGAAGATCAGTCAAGAGGCTGTTGAATTATTGCAAAAAAAAACGAAAAAATAATTTGAATATTGACACACTGTATCCCTTTCCACAGCAACATTTTACTAAAGCACATTCGGTTATATTCTCATATTTTGACCCAAAGAATGTACCCCTGCACTATGGATTTTTATTAATGGTCCACCCTGTATAATATGCCATATTTTTCATTTATACCTAGTAATTCTTAGTTCAAAAATATAATTCACATTCCTATTTTGCAATAAAAATAAAGAATTCCTATGTTATGACCAGACCCCGGCTCAGAGGTAGTTATGACGTAAAAGCCAGAGTCGGCTTTGCGCAATATGAACTATATAAACATTTTCATGCGCAATAATACAATATTTTAACTTATGATTATATCTAGTGAATTCCGTAACATTTAAAGGTAAATGGCCCCGAAACGGTTATAAGTCATAACTTGATGCACTTATTGTTGGATGCACAAACACAAACGCCTAGTAACTATGCCTTATTAAAATAATAAAAATATATTATTTGCACTTGTTCTAAATCGTCCGAAAGAAAATTCCGGCACCTGTCACTGAATATCCCACTTGTGCTGTGAAAAAGGATCGTTCAACCGTTCAACGTCTACCGGTGTAATCGGCGCATATTTAAAATAAGCATAGTTTCTTATAGATGGCAGATTTATGTCCGACATTGAACAGTCCACATCTTTGCCACACAAAAAAAATGTTGGACACACCGGGGTTGTTTCTTAACACTGTTATGTATCCAATTTGTATTTCACTCAGCAATATCCCCTGAGACTCTAAACATATATTGACGTAGATCAAATACCTGTAATGTTTATTGCATCAATTACTGTATACTGATCTGTTTTCGGCTTACGTTGAACGTTGCGTATAGCTAGAGGGATCCGTGAGAAATATCCATGTAAATATGCTAAATTTTAGTTTTTATGACGTTCAGATGAAACTTGTTTTAAAATGTTCGAATTGCATGTCCATGAAAGTGTTTTTTCACAGCTGGCACAGAAAAGTTCTACATCGTTAAACCGCAGTTCCAGAAAATCTTTAATTTACGAAAGTACTGTTTCATTTAATGGAAAGCCACGACACATTTACTTCTATCAAATCTACTGACAAGTCTGTAGTGTTGACTACATAATGCGTATGTGCATATGAAACAATCTCACATGGCATTAGTCACTGTGTAATAAATTAATAATAATTGTTAGACCTTTTTTATTTCAAATGCTTTCTGTATGTTTGAAGTCTTCTGCAAAATATAAAACGCAATCTGCTGTTTATTTTACTATTATTATTGTTTACCGTATCCTATTTGCTGTCGTAAAAAAGCAGAGAGTGACAAGCGTGGCGGTGACTTTGTGGTGTCGAAAATTCTCCTTATATTTTTTTACATTATAGTGCCTAATATTGTGTGCACAGATAAAAATTATATTTTAAATGGAAAATTTAATATAGTTGGGAGAAGATGTTTACATTTCTTTAACTGATAAAGTTGAAGTGGCGTATGCCGTTTAAAGTGCCGAGTTTTTTTTTTTCGATTAGACAATCAGACCGACGCGCAACGCTGCAGGTATATATAATGTGCGGCCGAAGTCTGGTGTTTTTTATCCACCAGTAAACATCTCTTACATCTGCTTGCTCAACAATACCAAATACATCATTTCTCCAAAATAATAATAAATTATTTATTTATTATTTTATGAGTTTTATGCCATGCTTTTTATTTCTTACCGCAAAAGTAGGTATTTGTTTCCTATAAATAATGTATTTATATGCTTATGTGAAACATTATATTTATCTGTGTGTGAAGACCGTCTCTGGCATAACTACTTTTGTGCCGGGCTCTGGTTATGACTATGTAGGTAATTATAATATCAGTGACAGATGCTGGTAAAGTGAATTTGAAATGTGAATTTTACTAATTAATTAAATAAGTATTTGAATTCAGTCAGTTACAAAACTTTTCTACTGTTTATACATAGAGAGCCGGCTGTATAGATTTCCTATTAATAAGATACATGAAAAATTTTATGAGTGAGTAAGTACTACCACAGACCTACAGGGAGCCACTTTTCATATAAGCAAATTTTGCCCAAGTCATGGAATTTTACCGGAAGTGACGTCAAAATTTGAGGATGCGGGCAAATAAGAAGAGGCAACCTATTTTTTTTAATAAGTAGAAGGCTTGTAGTTTAACTTAAAAAAATAATAATTCATGTATTCGATGACTTAAGAAAACAGAAAAAAAAAAATTAATCGAGGGTGTCTCATGGCTGTGGTAAATTAAGCCTGGCAGCCCATTACAATCCCATTGTATACCTCAAAACCTACATTTTGACGTTAGTTTTATTCATTCATTCATTTAGTCGATGACACAAGAAATTGTGACTCACTCACATAACTATTTTCATGTATCTTATTCACAGGAAATCTATACAGCCGGCTCTCCGCCTATTAACTGAGACGATCGAATCTTGTGTATCTATCATTCAGCAACATTAATAGTGATTGAGAGTTATTCATTTTATTTCAATAATACACTCACTCCGCATTACTGAAACATATTGAACGAATGATTGATACAAAATATTCGATCTTTTGGGTAGTCAATCACGAATGGATCGAATCCTCTCAAAAAGAACGAATGACACATCTCTAGTAAGCAGCATACGCATATTTCTTGCACTATCGGCATTTAGCTGCCATCTGTCAGTAACTCATAATCACATTGATTATTTTCTTGTTCAGCAATAAATAAGTCTTATTCTCTTAAATTTCACCAATATATTTTAATATCGTCCATTGGTTTCATCATCAAGACATCAATGCTTGTTAACATCGTTGGTTTTCCGTTGATGTTTTGAAAACATCATATTTTGATGTTGACCTGGATATCAATATTGATATTTTTGCTTCAAAGTCCCATGTGTAGTAGGCACTAGGTATACGTACGACAAACAGATTCAATTTTTTCTCTCCTTATGCAAATATATTCACACCAATTGCAAAAAGAGTCATCTACTCCAGCTTATTGCAACCAACATTGCTAAGAGCCAAATAGCCAAAGTATAAAATACTTAAAAATACCCATAGTCAACGCAAACTGTAAAACAGGTTTCTTAAAGGGTGCATATATTAAATATATATAAATTATTTTCCATACCCCCATATAAATACTCTAAGAAGAGATTTAAATAATGGTACATTGTTGCAAATATGTATATTGAGTAATGCACGTTATTTTAAAATGTGTAATTATTACCTAATTGGGATTTAACACATTCACATGAAGACAACTAATTTCAAAGGATAATCTAAAACTAGCCTAAATTTGCCCAAAACAGGGAATTTATAATAACTTCCAGTAAAGTTAATCAATACCTGGGGGCTCAATTCTCGAAGTCATCAGTATATGTTCATATGAGAAACACTTTTCTACTAGTAATTTCCCATGACAATAACAATTTGGTATTCTTCAGCACATTACTAATGTAATTCCCATGGAAACTTAATTAAACGTGTGTGTTGTGTGTTTACTAATATATTCCAATTTTTTATCAATGTTATCAAAGGTCTGGTCCTATACATGTTCCTAAGCAATGGAAAACCATTCAATTTTAAAGTTAGTAGTTTGTTTAGATGTGGCGGAGAATAATATATTACCTTGGGTTTTTACATATAATTGATAATTTAACATGTATTAAGGTTAATATTGCTTTCAAAATTGTCTGTAGCCTCTAGGTCCTCTATATAAGTTGGTTACCCTGACGATGGGCAAATATTTAACTATGATCGGAATTATTGTGTTTTTTTTTACTCAATACTAGTCCCAAAGTCCCAAAAATACATAATTACAAAGTGCATAGTGCCGACAAGTATTGCCATATTTCTTATATTATTTATAAACTCTTAATAAGGAGGAAATGAAGAAATGTATTACATAGAATATGAAAAGAACACGAAGAGGCATTTATCGGAAAATCAAAGAATATACAGATTGATAAGAATATTGGGAGAAATATACACTTCACAAAATTGTGCAGTCAATCTAAAAATTTCACAAGCATATTTATATTGTTTAAAATTTGGAAATAGCAGAACTATTGACAGATCAGTTTCCTAACTTGATCTCTATTTCTGCCCTTTGCAAATTTTGGCTGAACTACTTCATTTTATTAAAAGTAACTATCACTATGATGAGTGATGACATGCCACATATTATAATAAATGACAAGTAAGATAGTTTGCAGCTTGAAGGGTAAGTTTTTATTTTCCCGTGTGGAACATCAGAATTCCATTGGTAATGACCAAGTGAAGTAATTCCACTTCCACAGATTTTAAATGGAAAGTAGTCTCATAGGACTAGTCAAGAATACAATTTACATGTTTCCATGGTAAAATGTACCAATTTTCCATATGCATAATTTCGAGAATTGAGCACCTGTAGATATTACACCAGAAGTAGATCAAAAAATTCTATGAACTATATATTGTTCGTCGTTTTGCCTAGCTTACTGAAAGAAATGATTGCAATCGTAAAAAAAAACTCTCTGATAGTTAAAGAGGTGAGTGCAATATTACTACCAACCAGCAGAGAGAATACATTATAGTTTCTTGGGAAGATAATGACCTCCTCCAAAAATTATTTTTGTGAATGAAAGCGCCATGCGCCATACCGCTACTGGATGACAGCGGAGGGCGATTTAGATTTTAAAATTAAAAAGAGAAACACGTGTCCCGAGTGTCAGAAAATAGTAACATAACATTTGGGGGACCGAAATTTGGCCAAAACTAAATTTTCAGTTAATTTGGTCACAGTGGCAAATTTTGGGAGCATTTTAAAAAGTCAGGCAGCGGTATGGACTCTTCATTCACAAGAATACTTTTTAGAGGAGGTCAATATTTTCCCCAAACATTACAATTTATTCTCTTTGCTGATTGGTAGTACTGTTGGAATCATCTCTCTGGCTATGAGATTTATTTAGTAATTATTTCCACATACTGCACTGTGGTTCCCCCGACAGTCATAATTCAAAAATATTGACATCAACAACATTGCGAATAATTTTATCTGCTACCTTTTTAACGCCCATATTTGAAGCAGGTATAAAAATAAATCCCGATAAGAAAGCTGAATTTCGGCTTCCGAAGTGACCACACGTCGTTAAAGCTTACTTGTGTTAGAAATAGCATTTGTCACTATAAATTATTAATCGTCAGTTTTTGGAATTGTTTTGGTTTTAGTGATGGCTTTGTAATGGCATTCACAGGAAGCGAAAATAATACAATAATGTTTTACATCATTCACTTTATTTAAAATTTTTAACTACTTTACCTCGCGCACCCCCGCTTATAGGTACTATGCAAAAATTTAAAGCTAGGATTTTCTTGTATATAAGCCATTTTGAGTTATCTGCCACGAGCCCCCCCGTTCGTTTAAAAACAGCCTCTACGTCATCATAGTTCTGTTTGTAGACATTTTATAAACGAAATTATGTATACTAATTGAAGTCAATCTTTTATTACTTAGTCTTTAGGTACCAGATACAAATGTCCCTTTCCAAGGAAATATGTGTTTGACTTCTGGCGGTGTAAAACTGGGAATGACGCGGAAAGAGCTCGAAACGTATTATGCATAATGACAGAGCCCTTGTCCGACATTGAGAATGTGAATACTGACAATTTACAAAACCGAATAAGGTACATTTGCAAAAAACTAGCGGACTATTGGAAGAAGTGTAACCGTACACAGTCGCGATTCATGGAAAATCATTCAGCATTGTTGAATGTCGTTGAAGCATGTAATCTTTTAAGAATTTGCAGCTCACAGCGTATAGAAGACGTTTCAGAAGAGGAGGCAGAGCCATTAACATCAACAGCTGGGCGGCCCTTGAAGGATTTTTCAGAGTGTAGTAAACGGTCACAGCGTAGAAGGTTAGCTAAATTATCAGCGGTAGATGATTCTGCTGCAAGGTTTTTATTGAGGAGGTCAGATAGGTCAACTTTTTCACAAGCTAATTTCGATGATATTTTGCCTTTAATTGCGGAGGCTACATTTAGTAAACATCACCATTTGTTGGTCAAAGGCTTTGTTAATTCTCGTACCTCTTCTGATCTAATGCTATCTTATATAAAAGTATTGAATGCGAAAAAGTAGTGTTATCCTTTGGAGATAATAGTTACCGAATCTTCTGCTGAAGTAGCTTTCCAGAATTTGTTAGATCACACTGCCAACCGAATACTTGAATCCCAAGAAATACGTTAAAAAATATTCCGCTTTTATATTGGTGCGGAACCGCGACTGGTGGAATATATTATCAAGGTGTTTTCATTTACACAGACGTGTATGGAAGAAGTGATTCCATAGGTAGCTAATTTCTTTAGTGAAAACTGTTCTGGTTGGTCATCCTAAAAAAATAATTAATTAAGAATTGGTGAAGGGAAAGTACATCTCGACTCTAGCCGACATGATTGCCAAGCAGATAATAAAATTATCACTTAGTAATACCTAGACCTCTTACAAGCTCTACTTATCTCGGAAACCTTCATTACTGTCCATCCTAATACAAACATCCCTGGTAGACTAGAACAAATCTCACGTTTCTCTACTTCTGGAGGGAGTGGAACGAAAATAATTGAGAAAATAAGTACTTTTATGGGAATGGAAGTAATTAATCTAGATGTCAATTAAATATGACGTAGAAACGGCATCAATTTAAAGATTTTTTTATCTTGTACTGTTAGGTCTGTATAACTCTTTGAAAGTGTTTGTGTTTTTAACTTGTCCACTAAGACGAATCTTGTTATTTTCTTTTTAACTTTCTGCTATTGATCCAAGCTGCTGTTTTTAGACTTTCTAGCGAAAGGGTCTTTACGGAGTCACCCAGTCTAGCCAATATGAATTTAGGGCGCTATGGCGTCACTGTTGATAACATGAATGGAACAGGACTCCCACTCCTCACATTCCACTTTCCATTCAAAGCCAGACAGGGTAACATTTAATACATCTAATAAACAGTTAGAAATATCCTTATCGAACAACCCATTAGATGAAGTAGCTATTTCGATAAAAGGAAATAGTTTGACCCAGTTATTTCCACTACATACAAATATATAATTAATTATGTACATGAAAATAAATAAGTTGGTGAATTGATTTTAAAAAACTAACCTAATATATAAGAAAGTATCAAGCGGTGTCCCATAAAATCACAGAGTTAAATTGGTTACCTATCTATAAAACAAGACGTCTACATACTAGTCTATACTAAAATTAATGCTAACAAGTCTCCATCATATTTCAATGGTAAAATAAGTTTCAAAACTAATATATTAATATAAGTCGTAAAGATATGTTAACTATCCCACTTCAGCGCACTGCTTCGTATCATTTTTTTTTTCGTATGTTGTATATACAGTTATAAATCTATTACCTCTAGAGATTAAATATCTTAAACCGATTACACCTAAAAAACACCTTAAACGTAGACCGCTCAAGAGTGAGTTAAATATTAATTTTAATGCATAAAAATGTGCTGTAAATAATGTAATTAATTTGCCTTATTTCATGAGATATAGCAAATATAATATTTTTATTTGATCAGAATTTAGTGTGCCATCCATAAATAGGATATCCAAATCCAGTTTAAAATTTACAAAAAAGAGACCGATAAAGGAACAGTTCATAATCATAACGTACCACATGCGATGCCATAAGCGCCGACCGACAATTTTCACTACCACTTTTTAATTATTGTAAATATTATTTTACTAAGTACTTTATATTAATTAATAGGCAGGATGTATACTATGTGTATAGTATTATAATGCATAATTTAGTTATAATAAATAATGTTAGTTTAATGAACAACTTCATAAATGATTCAATAAAAGTAAATAAACATCATTTAACCTACGGCTATGCTACCGGCAATTATATGAATAAACCAAATCAGGAAGTAGGCTTGTAATGGTGAGCCAGGTAAACAATCGACGACTATCGTTTGAGTTAAGCACATAACATATCTGGTGAACTAAAGGGGTACTAGGTGATATGGAAGACGGAAATTTTCTGTAACTTGTTACAGTTTAGTTCTAATATCTATTTTAATGAGCTAAACTGTACTAATCGTGCAATGGTGTCCGCTATATGTGTTATATGAGCTTATTAAATATAGTTTGTTTATTATTATTATTTTTGTTAAAAGCCAGTCACCCTTCTTTGTTTTGTCGAAAATTTCTAAATAGTTTTTGTAACGGAATTCTCTATTCTTTCTTTTTTGGTTCAATGTTGCTGTTTCTATTTTTTTTATTTGTTAAAACTAGGCGTAAGAATAATAATAATATTATGTTGCTAGAATTCAATTTATTATTTTTTTCTCATAGATAACTTAACTTTTATAATTTTATGAAAATGATGCGTATTGTACCCTTTTAATAATGTCTACAAAAACGTTATTATTTAAAAATATTCGATAAAATTTCGTACAGGCGCGTTTTGGGGGGCGATGAATCCAGCGGCGAGCATAGATTTAAAAAAATATCGCCGATATAAATTACTAAAATTTTACTCCTAAATGGTGACGTGGCTGGCCTTGGATTTTGTAGGAATCTGGCGCTCTTTGCTCCAAAAATGCAGTTCTCTAAGCTCTACAATTAAAAAAAAACTGTTAAAATCACACACTAAATAAAGATTTTTACAGGGCGACCCTAAAACAAATGGGCCACTCTGTATATGGAAGACAATTTCGATGTCGCTAATGATTAGCATGATATAAGCAATTAGCGACATTACTTCAAGAGGGGGCGACTTGAGCTCTTCAGATAGCGACGGGGACTTTATAGTATGTTTAATAGTACGCCTTAGCAAGATCCCAGAGCCACCAGACCTACGTCATTTTAGCAAAGCCAATATTTTGATAATAAATAGTGTGATATGTAGTTAAGAATGCGTGCATATTTGCTAGCTTCAAAGCCGGGCCCTTTTACAGACAACCTAACCTAACTGTGGAATCATATTTACTACCAACTATGTAAAAGACGAAACAAAACAAAAAATTTATTGTTAGGTTAGGTTGGGTTTTTTCGAGCTTTAAAGCATCTGGCGTCGTGAAGTTAGGGCCCACGGAATATAGTGTCTGGCAATAACGAATGTTGGTTTTTAACACCATTCTGTCAAACATATATGAAAACGAGCTATCATACTTACTAACGTAGGTTAGTAAGGTTTTCTTGTAACTTTTGTACCTGCTATCTGTAAAACCTAGCAAATATGCATACGTTCTTAACTACATATCACACTATTTATTGTCAAAATATTAGCTTTTCTAAAATAACGTAGGTCTGGCGGCTCTGGGATCTTACTTTATTAGTGAACACTTTCTGTGGAGTTTCAAAACTGCATTAATTATATCCGTCAAGCGTCGACATTTTTTCCTATATTCATCCATATTGTCATGCCTGGTGATTGCTAGAGACGTTAAAGACTGTTGATTAAACATACAAAATTACGAAGATATGACTAATATCGACTATTACAAAACGTCGAAAAACTGAAACATGCTGTATTCTAGCAAAACTGAATCCAGTAGATATTCGCAGTCGTCCAACTTTAAGTTCTATTTGTTAAAATGCTGTTATCGCAATTGCAAAATAGCGGATACGGTGTGGTATGTTATCAGTAAAGTACGTATACTAATTTCATGTTGTGCGAAACAAAAGTTTTATCACGTGGCCAGACTGTGATTTATATAATGCAATATTCAATAATTATTATCGAACTTCGTATACAGGCTATTTAACTACCTGCATCAATCGATTCCTATAGATATTACGAAATTAATCCTACATTTTCTGATGAGGGTCCGAACATATATAAAGACAAATAAGATCGTGAAGAGCCTATTTTGATATACAGGGTGATTTTTAACCTATACGCATAAACTTAGGGAACGTTATAATGATGAATAATCACTAATAATGAAAAATAATTGTAGGAAATTTTTTTAGTTACCGAGATAATTCCGTGATATTTAAAAGAAAGATTTTGACAGTTCAGAAGTTCAATTCTTTGTACTTGTCATAAAAATTAAGCTATAAATAAGTCAAAACAATACACATACTTATTTACTAGCAGTTGTTGTGATTCATATTAGAGATTTATTTTCACCAATAAATTAAAAGTCATGGCACATAATTTCACCAACGAAGAATATATGGATACGATACGGTAAAGTAAGCCAAAATTCAGCGGTGGTTGCTAGCCTTTATGCGCTAAGGTTCCTCCCAAAGATATCATCCGGGACGTGAAGCCTTTTTACGTGTTTTCCGGAAGGTGGATAATAGTGCAAGGGGTCCAATTGCCTCACTCCCTCGTTCGCCCGATCTTAATCACCTTGACTTTATTGCGTGGGTACACATAAAAACTATAGTGTATGTTCCTCAAGTTAACACTAAGGAAGAATTGGTAAATCGCATATGTGCTGCAGCTGGGACAATTCGACAACAGCCAGGTTTAGGCCGTGCGAGTAGGGGCAATGGATTCGGAGAGCTAAAAATGCATTAAGAATGGCGGAAATAACTTTGAATGATGTGAATTTTCCATTTTCCTTAATTTATTAGATTATCTTCGTAAATATAAAAAATTACTAAACTTTTTTTTCATTGTTAGTCATTATTATTCACAAACTATCGTTCTCTATGTTTATGGGTATAGTTCAAGAATCACCCTGTATATTCCAATAACGAATACTGTCTAGTGGAAAATCTATATGTGAATTTAAAATACATGGTTACCCAAATGCCGGCATATAATAAATATTTTTTAATGCATTATTTTCAAAATAGACGCATAGGTACTAAATTATTTTTGTGTTTGCCGTTTTTTTGTAACATCTGAATAACATCTTTAAAATCTGCAAATCAATGAACCCTTGTCAACCTTTACCTATTTTTTTTTTAATTAGCACCCTATGCCTTATGGAGGTTTGTTGAAAAGCTTGCCAAAAATGCATTCGACAGTACTGTTACAACTAAATTCATCAAATGATAATATAGTTTTCGGAGATCCAACTAAGAGCGCTGAAAAATCACCAACAAGAAAATGTGGTGTTGATACTATAACCAATGTATGTAATGTATATTAATCATAAGACGGACGTTTTTGCACATGAAAAACTTGTTGCTTTTATCTTTTTTGAGCAATTTTCTTCATTACGTTTAATATATTTCTTATTGGCATTTCAGCAGGTTAAACGCTTTGATTGATTGGACTAACTTTATTCGTCAGTTCTTATAAGATACAAATATTGAATATATTGCACATAATTATGGCATATAAATATTGAAAATAGATTCTCTTGCCTTCTATTGTAAATAAGAAGTGGTTATTACAAAGGAAGCCTAATGAAATTTTGATATTGAAAGAAAGTAGAGATATAGTAAGATGTTAACCTGTGAAGTGTAAAGTTTCTGTGCTGTTGAATGGAAAATAGTCCAAGAAAAAAATGTCGCATTCAACTGTAAACCGGATATTCCATAAGGATTTACCTATAAGTAGTCGGCACACATTCTAAATGCAGATCAATATCTTGACGTTTATTATCTGTTATTGATATTGAAATCTTAGTATCATTCTAGACGATAACGATATTTTTTTTAACGCAGTAAAGAGTATCTAAGGAACGAAACTACCATTTTTACAAAGTTCACATTAATGTTCTTTTAAGCAACGCTATCTTTTCTGAGGACACATTTTATTTAAATGGAGCTGTTAATAGACAGGATAGAACAGAATCCACATCGAACATATCAGGCATCAACATTATACGGCTTTGGGAGTCAAACAAAGCGGTTGTTTCTGATATGTTATCTTGAATACCATTAAAGGCTGAATTGACTTTTTTCGTATCCACCTCATACAAACTATATATTTTAAACTATATATTTTAAAGATTATTGTTATTACATTCTTGGAAAGAAAAGAAGTTTGTCTTTACAGAGTACATAAGAAAGGCGATAAAACTAATTTATCAGTACAGCAATGCCTTATGGATCCATTATCTATAATGATGTGTATAATTCAGTTTGTAATACAATATCCATATACCATTATAATTTTACGAATGGGGGTTCGGACGACAGAGCTCTATTTCGCGATTTACGAGGCGTAACACTGTTTTTATTTTGTAGGAATTTCATATGCGAAATTGATATATCTTGGTAATATGATCATGCTAAAACTTCGTCATCAAGTTTTTAGCATTTTGACATGAACAAGATGTATCATTTTCGAGTATGAAATTCCTACAAAATAAAAACATTATTAGAGTACTTTCAGAGCCTTATGAACCGAGGCCGAGGGGGTGGCATTTCCTCCGTCACCACTACGGATTCGGGAAAATGGGTTTCTAGTAGGTGCTTGAGGCGCTCCTCAGGGGTGGCCGTTAGCCCTCCCGAGGGAAGCCTCAAGTTCTCTAGTTGTGGTGGTTTGTCTTTCCTGAGGGCTTTGCAGAGCCTGGCGGCTTCTGGAAGAACTTCGATACTTTCGAAGAAGTTCCTTCAGGCTGCCCTCTTATTGCTGCGAATGCAGCTTTTGTAGAGGCGTTGGGACCGTTTGTAGTTGTCCCAGTCCTCCGGATGCTGAGTACGCTTAGCCCTATTGAAGAGCCTGCGTGTCTCATTGCGCAGGTTTTGAAGCTCCCTGCTCCACCAGGGAAACTTTTTCTTTTCTTTGCTTCTTTTTAGAGGACAACTGCTCTCATATGAGGCAGTGATCGCTTCGTTAAGAAGCTTTGTAGAGGATTCAATTTCCTCTGTGTTCCTGGGTATGATGACCCTAGTTATTTTGCCCGAGAGGGCTCGCCTGTGGGCGTTCCAGTCGGTGTCTCTGTACCAGCTTTCTTCCGAAGAGAGAGCCGAGTCTAGTTTGAACCTAATGTGACGGTGATCCGACAATGAGGGTTCCGTCGAAACATTCCAATTTTTTATCAGTGGGACCGCAAGTCTGGATCCAAGCGTGAAGTCTATAACCTCCTGCCTGCGTTGAGTGACGAAGGTGGGCGCATTTCCCCAATTCATTATCTCTAAATCGGTGGTGTATAGGTACTGTGATAGGCTGCTGCCTCAAGGATTGACCCCTGTGCTACCCCAGCAGGTGTGGTGAGCATTGGCGTCACATCCTATGATGAGAGGCAACCGTCTGTCAGTACAAAATTGGACCAACTCCTCAAGTTCGGTTGAGGGTGGTGGTGTTGGCGAGTCATAGCGGAGGTAGACAGAGCCAATAACGATCTCTGCTCTGTCGGTTTCCCCCCTAAGGCTCACTTTAATGGCAACAGCATCCCTGGAACAGAGTTCAGGAATTACTGTAGCTTTTATACCTTTCGAGACATAAATACATGCTCTCGGTGTTCTGTGGGCGGAGCAGTAAATGACCCCATGCCGCTTATCTAGACCTCGAATGGAGCCTTGGCGGACCCAAGGCTCCTGAATCAGGGCTATTTGTGTCTGTACCACAGCGGCCTGTCGACTCACTATTGCGTAGGACGGCTCACTGAGTTGCAGATTGATTTGGAGTATTTCCATTTTTTTTTAAACTCTACTCTGGTGCTTCCGAGCCCGACAGCGCCTCCATCGCTGCATCTGCCGTGCTCGGCTAATTGTTGCCACCGCTTGGGCCGGCCACTGCTTCCCGGGGATGAGGTTTGGGGTCCCAAAAGGTCACCTTAACCATCCCCGCCTGGGCGCGAGAGCCCAGAGCCTCGATTTTCGCCGCGGAGGCCTCGTCGACGCCCAGAATTAGTTGAAGCCCCTTGGCTTCAACCACCTGAGCGTCGCGGACCTTCCACAGTTCCGTTCGGAGCTCCGGGTTATGGCGCTTAATTCTGTATAAGATGGTGGCTTGGTCCGCGGGTTTGCCCGGAACCGTAGCCACCATCTTCCTGTACTGTAACGAGTTATCAGTAAAATAAGGTCTTTTCACCGAAGGGGTTGTTTTTTGGGGGGATTTCGTGGCACACCCAGAACTAATTTTTGTGGTTTTGTGATGTATAATCCCTCCGCTAACAGTTACTAAAGGAAAATCTCAGATAACATTTTTTGTTATGGAAATCTTTATAATAATTGGACTAGTATGAATGTTTCAGATTATAATTAATTATTTACATTCACTCACTAGTGATTTCTTGAATATTCTCTCACTAGTGTGTAATACATAACATTCTATATCTAAAATCACCACAGTAATAGCCATATTCTATGCCTGTGTTGGATAAATTATATTTAATATTAATACATCTATTATATGACCTATGTCGGGAGAAAAAATCAGATTATATATAATTACAGAATAAATTATACAAAAGCCAAATTCAGAGCCTTGAGGCCATATTTGCTTCATGATAATTAGGGTTATCGGAATGTATGGCTGTCAAAATTATTATCTTGGATTTGGATAACGTCGCAATAACTATTTGTTGCTATTTTGACTGCTAGTTGCTCATCCCTCTGTTTGTCAGTTGTCATTTTATATCAGATGTCAGAAGGTTAAGATTGTGTTTACCAGCTAAAACAAAATGTTCAGGGAGTGTTTGGTGCCACGTTATTCAATTAATAATATTACAAAATATTACAACATAAAATAAAATATTTTTTTACCTTCCCAAATAGAAAAAATAGAAGATTATTGTGGTTTAAAATGGTAAAAGTAGAAAAGGAAGCAGTTAAAACTGGCAACAATTTGTGCTGTGGAGATACAAGCCAACTGCGTCACTTATCAAATTGTAATTGCAATCAAACAGGTAATTTAAATTTATTGCACAGTTTAATAGTTCCATAAATAATAATGGTTTTCTATAACTAACGAATAATTTTATACGAAACCCAATAAACGTACGTAGTTTGAGATTTGAGCACCTATTGAAAAAGTGCATTATGAAACTAGCTTGCACGCCACCTCCTACCTCTTTATTGCGTCATAAGTCACGCTTGCACTATTTACAAAACATCCAACACTCGAATTCTCATTCCAGAATAGATTTATACATATTTCTAATATGTTTCAGTTCAGGAGAATACGGAGCCTTATTTTATTCGCCTTGGCGCTCACACCATAAGTGTTAGTTCCTTAGTTAATTACGAAAAATCACGAAGGTCATAAGACCAGGTCGTATTTACCAAAACACATTTTCTATTAAACACAATAACCCTTTAATTATATTAATTCTATATATCAATATTCATAGATTAAATAACTCACTAAATAATAACAAAATTAAACTATTTAAAAATATAAATGATACAATTAATATAAACTAATTATGCTAAGCATGCAAAATATTATTGAAAAGACTTTTTTCATTTAAAAAATAGAAATTACGATAGGTACTCAAAATATAATAACCAGTAGTTCTGCAGAGTGATTGGCTGTTACTAATCCGATATTGAAAATATACTAATTTAAAATAATTTAAAAGAAACAATCACTTTAATAGCATGTATTGATCACGTTCTTTGGTCATGTTAAGTAGTAATTTGTCTAATTTAGGTGTATTACCTAATTTGGTGTTATTCTGTTTTACTCGTCACTCTCAAAATTAATTGTAGGTAGAAAATAAATTATTATCTTTACCATAGAGGACACAAAAGGAATAAGTCAAAAATAAAACATTTCCGATTTTAAGATTTTAAGACAAATTCAGTATGTTATAGTTTATTGTTAACAAAATAACAAAAATTTGAGGTGTGTTAGGTATTAAAATATTAAAAGGGGTGGTGTGAATATGTTGATATTTTTAGAACCACTGTAGTCAATCTATTCAAAAATAAAGAATGCTATATCACGGCATCCACTAACATACTCCACCTTTATTATTGAATAATAAAAACAAATAATTTTCTCATTTGGTTCTTGGAAGAGGTAGAAATAAAAAGGAGGAATGTGAATCTGAAGGGAGTTGTTATTTATATTTATTAACGAAGAATGCAGCTTTTTCACACTAGATTGTTCATTTTGTAGGCAACAGATTTCGTGAATTATAAATTTTTTCTTTACATTATCAGGCCAATGACAGCAAGGAAAACGTACATTTACACAAAAAATGTTGCAAAATTCAAAAACATAATTACATACTCGAATAAAAAATTGAATTAAAATTGTTCCTAGGAATATAAGCTAAATAAAATAATTTTAATAGGATACCATGGTAGGAATGTCGGCTCGGTAGCGCAGCGGGCTAAAGCGTGTTAATGGCGAACACGCTTGGTCACACTGTCTATCGTGTACTGGACTCAATTCCCAACTTAAACATTATCGTTATCGTTATCAAGTAATTAAATTCGGTGAAGAAGTCACTTCTAATATTACCACAAGGAACCGTACTTGGTCGGAACTTATTTATATTATATATAAACGATATTGTTAAGTACGTCAATAAGTGTAATATTCAGATGTTTGCGGATGACACTTTGTTATAAATAGTTGGTGACAATGTAAATGATATTATGTCTATACTGAATGAGGACCTGAATGTATGTGCTAATTAAATGGTTAACTGATCACTTAAGGCAGAATATAAACAAGACAAAATACATGATTTTGAAAAGTAAACATAATTCTCTTGAGGTTAATAACAATGTTGTTCTATCTATATATGGTAGTGACATCGAAAAAGTTTCAGAAATTAAATATTTAGGAGTGATAATAGATCACAACTTAACCTTCAGTAGGCACGCAGATTTCAGAAGAAACAAGGTTTAGAAAAAGATACATTTTTTGGGAAGAATTAGAAAAAATCTAAACTCAATAATCCATTCTCATTTCCACTATTGTTCAACAATAATATCCCTCTTCAATGATTCCGAATTCAGTGGTTTGGAAAAAAAACAAAATCTAGCCTTACGAACAATCTTACAATGCAACAGATATATAAATATTAAGCGAATGTTGGATAATGTTGAAGTGTTAAACAAACTGGGATATTGAATACTATGACTTTTATTTATAAAATGTTGAACGATTTCTTACCAGATGCTATACGTTAGTCTAGAATAAAAATGTACCTAATAGTAAGGTAATAATATTTGCTTGCTAGTTAAAAATTTAAGTCTATATAGTACATAACAAACCGATGATACTTTTGAACACAAATCCTTTATATGATCATCCCAATTTAAAAACTGATTAATATTCTTAACCAAAAACTTTACTTAGAAATAATTAAAAATAGTTTGTTTTTATCAACCCACTCAACAAAAACATTCAGAATATTTTGAATACGTAATATAACATCATCTTTAGATTAACCCAAACAAAGAAAAGAAGTATCATCAGCGAATAATGTTAAACTATTTTTATCAACGATATTTGTTAAATCATTAATGTAGAGAATGAATAATAGGGGTCCAAGGACTGAACCTTGAGGTACACAGCTCAGTATTTAGCTTATTTGATCTGTAACCATGAATCTCAACAACTTGACTTCTTTGAGAAAGGCACGAACTGATCCACTCATTTGCTTTACCTCGTAAACCATACATATTCAACTTATCACGTAGTTCATGATTGACAAGATCAAACGCTTTACTTATGTCTAAAAATATACCGATACATTTATTTTTATTATTCAAACTTTCATGAAGAGACATTAAAAAATTTACTACCGATTATTTTGTACTTTTATCTTTTTGAAAATTAAACTGACAAGATGAAATTATGTTGAATTTTAAATGAAAACTTGCAATTCTAGCGATAATAATTTTTTCCAGAATTTTGGATAAAGTGGATAATAAGGAAATAGGCCTATAATTATCCACTTAATTTCTAGCCTCCTTTTTGTAGAGAGGGATAACTTTCGCAGTTTTTGAAATATCGAGAAAAACACCTTCATTAATGGACAAGTTAACTAAATATGTTATTGGCATTACAAAAAAATTAATATACTTTTTTAACAAATTCGATGAAATATTATCTAGACCTGTCGAGTTAGATCCCTTCATTGCACTGTTGTCCGAAATAAATGAAAAGTTGACAGAATTGAAATTTTATGTGTTTTACAGCTTTCACGTTCCAGGGGTACATCGGGGTACATCTCAGGTAATATTTCCAGGAATATCGACCCATTTGTTCGAGAATTCTACTTGCGATGACCCATCAAACATGAATAATTTTTAAACTATGGTTTTACTTCAGTTTGTTGGCAAATTTCAACGTGTGACTTTGCTTCAAATATTTGTGCCCTTGATTTGCAATTTTTACAACAAGAGTTTTAAGGTGATTACTTTATTTACATGTAAAATATTTCCACAAATTTTAGTCTGAAGTGGCTGATTTTATTATTTTTTATAAACGTAATTTGTTTGACATTTTGTAAATTCTATTAGACCTAAAGAGAGTTTTCCACTAAAAGCTACGGAAGTTTTCGTTCTAAAATATACTCTAGGTATCCCTTTATGCCGCGGTTAAATATATTTTTGCTCGAAGTTGTTCCATTAGAGAGAATTCGCGTTATTTTAATTCGATACAGGGCGCTTTAAGTTATTTTCAAACCAAAATAAGATAGTGTCATTGCCGTCAGTAGCATGGCAAACGCCATACTATAGAGACTAAGAGCTTTGCACCTATAGTTCATTGAAGTAATTGCATCACCCCCGCCCTAAACTACCCTAGTTTAAGCAACAACCAAATTTAATTTTTTTATTTTAGAATGCTTACAAGAAGAGAACTGTTTGACATTTTGTCGGAAAAATCTGGTGAAATGCGTGTAACACAGAAGGCTCATGTGGTGGATTATCTAGTCAATCACTATGAAAAAGCAGGGGATGGGCAAGCAATCGTCCGCATAAGAAACGCTGAATTTGACTTTTGTAACAAAGTTTTTTCAACACTGGACAAATGCAATCACAATCGAGAATAATTCCATCACAAGCATGGAAAGTGGCTTGACAATAATTTTGATGTTGACGAAGAAGAAACCGGAGAAACCTGATGAAACTGTGTCAAGTGCTGAACCCAGCACGTCTTCGGATTGGACTATTTTCTGAGTTTGATATTTATTCATTATTTTTCTCGTATTTTATGAGTCATTTTAAATAAAATGCATGCAAGAAAATACATAAATTTTCACTTTGTCAAAAAGCGACCCCCTACAAAGCCACCCCTGAGTTTGATATTTTATTATTATTTTTTCATATTTCATGAGTCATTTTGAATAATTTGCATGAAAAAAATACATGTGAATAGCCATTGCCAAATAACCACCCCTTAAAACCCACCCCAGATTTATTCGATTTTTTCACTATTTTTCTCGTGATATGTACGTCATTCCTGACTTACTTAGACAATAATCAGATTTTTCTCCACTTTTCTCTAATTTTGGACCACTATGAATATTAAAAATTTCTGTTTCTGATACTTCTTATAAATGTAATGTTGGATAGTAAATGCTGGTGGCTTATAATTATTCTCATTATCGTTAGTTGATTATTTAACTGCGTTGGAACATTTATGAAATGAATGTGGTCTGCGTTGTTCAAAAATGCAATCCCCTTCTGGACAAGTCTTGGTTTTGGACTTGGTGATTGTCTGCTATTGTCTGCTCTGAACACGAACTGCGTGAAGTTCGTATATGCTTTGGCTGACCTATTTGAAAACTTCTAATTGAATAAGTTGGTAAAGAGTATGTATGGTGACTAGCTGAATTGATATGTACTTGACCACAGTGAAATTCAACGATTTTCAACAAAAGCCGTTACCAATTTAAATCAATTAATTAATTCTTTTTTTAGCTTCTTTTTGCGTGATAACGAAACACGACATCTAATAACTTGTTTACATTAGGAAAAATACAAATAAATAGGACGCCTCTTGATTATATTATTGGAAAGATAAATAAAATAGTGGACCATAAAACGTTATCATTTACATAACGATTAAGCTTCTGTATGATATAGTATGAGTGATAATCATAAAGTCGTGCTTTGATGCCCTCGTGAGATTCGCTACTACTCTTAATCGCATAGTTACAAAAACAATGAAATTCTTTTATTAGCCAAGAATTTATTACGTTTTGTATAGACACACACATGACAGAATCTCGTGATGCACGAGCGTAACAGAGATAATAAATTGCAAATAAACTTATTCACACATTACTCACGCATGAACCGCCCGTCATAACACCTACAATTTAAGACTAAACGATGTAGATATATTAGTCAATTCAGTGACTTAAGAGTTATGAAAATTATTAAAAATTATATGACATAATTTCAACACGCGCTTACAAAAAAACGTGACGGGCAGACGAATAGACATTTTGAGTTATTCCATATTCGAAAACCAATACTGTGATATGAAAATTTTTTCTCTACGAGTTATAGTACTGGTTAGAGAAATGTGTCGACAAAATATACTCTTCGTTTTGTTTTGTGACAAGGATAGCAAGAAAAAAGCTGCAAAGAAGAAACAGCTATGGACATGTGTTTCGGAATTATTGTCCCTCATTAACGTAACGTAACTAAAGAATATTTGGGAGATTATACCTACCAGGAAAGTCAACACGTTAAGCGCCATACATATCCCCCAAAAAATTCCTCGGGGCCTTAATGTAATCTTACCTAAAATACTTATAATCTGTTGAATAATGAAGAATCAGCATGTTTTTGACTTCTTTTTCAACCTACTTTTTTACTAATTGCTCATTAATGGCGTGCATCTGTTGAGATGCATCAGCCTCATAGAATAGGTACCCTTTTTGGGCCGTGAGCATCTAGAAGTAAGTATACGTAAACCTGTCCAATATTCTTTTATAATTTATCAGGGATTTGCGTATTTACTTATTAGTGATTAGTTGTATTCTGAACAGTGAGGAAGTGTTATAAGTGCAATTTTAGCAACATGGCAGGCTCGTATGAAAAAGAACAAGAACGGCTATCGGCTATTCCGGACTCGGCTTCGACTCGTCCGGAAACAGCTACGATTCGTCCCAAAAACATGATTTTAGGTACTTGTTACAAAAATAACTATAGTTATCATTTGTTTTCAAGTAAAAGCTGTAAAAATACAATTTCTATTACTGTGTAAGATATACTTCAGTCTGTAGGATTATGAAACAAAAAATCGTGGGACATCGTACTGTCTATCCAACTGGGCCACGCATATATATATTATCTACGCTGTTATATGTACATTTAGCATCCTTATAGATGCTACAGGTCAGTAAGTAAAGCACTACGTGAGTATATTGAAGGATACACGGGGCCCATTTATCAAACTTGCTATGCATCCCAGAAGATGCAAATGGCGCTTAACTTGGTAAATAGATATATAGTACCGCGTACTGTGTAAATAAAAATTTTCTATAACTGTTGCCTAAAGTAATTCTAAAAAACATGGCCTTCATTATATTAGCATTTCTTGGTCCTTCATCTATCTATCTCGAAAACGGGTAGCTTTCTTGATGTCAAATGACAGCAGCATTTTCTTTGAAAAATGTTTAAGAAATTGAAAATTGTGACTTCAAGTTTGAAAGTTAATTTATGCCAAAATGTAGGGGTAAAAAGCATTAAGGGTGTACCCTTAGTTTCCTAGACAAGATACGAAAGGTTCCATACCTCCAAATCAAAGATACTTACTATTTATGATGTCCAAATTTTAAAAAAAAATGAAGTAGTCTCCAATCTATCAGCATAAAACCTTTTCAAAGTTTACCTTTAAAGTTGAATATCTTCGAAATGGTGCGACCTAGTAGAGAAATTATGGGTACTTTTGGTATTATTTCAATCCAAACTATATGCTCCCGAAGCACAGCTCCGTGGTCCTGGGACACCCTGTATATACCAAATTCAAAGTTTCTGGACTTTTAGTACCTAACTTACTTTACTTATTTATCCCTATTTACTCCCCCAATCCTCCTCGGAAATAAGCTCAAAGTACAATCTAGCTCCAGATCTCGTTATAATACATACGTGTACCAAACCGACAGACAGATATACGGAGACCTTGTATGTAAGGGGACTTATCGTGTAAACCTTCCTGTTATGTTGATTAGGGCGCTACAGATATGTGGGACATGCTATGACATGTTTAGGGTTGCTCAGACCTGTGTAAGATACATTTCAGATAAGCTTTAGATACATTCTAGACATCTTTTATCATTTTCGTTTAAATGCGTTCCAAATACAATCAGACACGTTACAGACACTCTTAAACTTTACACATACGAAACATACTTTAGTAGTGTCTTTTATAAATTCCACGTTTCATGACATTTTAAGCCTATTTTAACAAACACAAAATTTGATTTTCTTACGGTTACTATACTACGTCTACGTGGACATAGAATCAATATGAATTCTTCATCTTTAGTTTCTGAGGTTTTTCAAAAATATCCCTTTTCAACTTTTGAATTTGACATACTTCAAGAAATTCTGCACCTAATATGAAATACAACCTGAATTTCAAAAAATTTCCCGTAACATTGAACAATTTGATGTGAAAAAATATCGACCAAATATAAATTGTTGTTTGTTGTGGATAAGTTTAGAATTTGAAGTTCGACCATGTCAACAAACTGGTCAAAAGAAGCTCCTGACAAACTACGTAAGGGCCTAACCTGGTATACTGATGGGTCTAGGACAAACACAGGAGCTGGAGCTGGAATATATGGTAAAAAAACCCAGGGCAAGTATAAGTCTATGCCTTGGGCAACACGCCACTGTATTCCAGTCAGAAATTCTGCCTATACTTGGATGTGTACGCGAGAAAGCAAATCGACAATATGTTAACCAGCAGATCTCCATTGCATCAAACAGTCAGGCGGCACTTAGAGCACTAGCCTCTAACAAAGTGTCGTCCAGACTGGTATGGGACTGCCACGAAGAGCTGAAAATCCTCGGTGAGCAGAACAGAGTCAAATTACTCTGGGTGCCAGAACATTCCAAAATTGACGTCAATAAGAAAGCTGATGAACTTGCTAGACAAGGGGCAGATAATATATTCTATAGCCCAGAACCTGCGCTGGGCATTTCTAAAAGCTCTGCCAGAAGGGCGATCAAAGACTGGATCAAAAGCAAACATAAAAATCACTGGAGGAACATTCCAGGAAGTCGACATGCGAAAACACTCATTAAAGGTTCATGTGCAAAACAAACTGAAGAACTGCTCACAATGAACAGGACGCAGTTAAGACTAATAACAGTACTTCTGACTGGATATTTTCCTGTTAAGAAGTACCTGAATACAATCGGCAACTTACACTGCAGACTATGCAGCAAGGAGCCGGAAACAGTCGATCACGTCATATTGAACTGGGAGGCACTGGCTGGCAGAAGACATGATATCTACGGGCCAACACGAACAGACCCGGTACTCATCAGCACCCGCCCGACCATAGACCTGTACCACCTGATTAGGGGAACAGGGGTACTGGAGTGGACGGAGTGAAGCATGACAGGGAGAGCACAATAAGCCCAGGAGGCTGTAGTGCCCTCGGAGTTTCCATTAACAGTCGAGCCCGGAGAGGAAAAAAATGTCAACAAACGCACATTGACATGAGTGCCCATCAGCAGCCTTTGTATTCATATATTTAAGGGATGATATATGGCAGTTTTTGCAAACTACATATACATTTTAAATTATTGAGCACAAATTTTATAATATTTGCTTTTCCTTTTCCCTTTTTCCTTAAATGGCAACAATTAAACCATTTTCAAACTTTTTTTATTTTTGAAATGAATAATATAGACATCATATTTCGTTAGAAATAGTTACAGCATCACCATTTCGATCGATGTTATTGAAATCTGGGTGACCAAGATTCCGAACTATCCATCAATTTTAGCATTTTACATATTTTTCTAGAAACTTTAATGTATCATATGGTTTTTTTTTACATGACAATATTCCGTATGTATATTTCTTAAGACCTTGTATGTATAAGATTTTAACTTTATCAATGGGAGCTTAGTAATTTCAGCTGCACTCTATAAGAAATTTTGATAACATTTTTCACGTGTATGATAAAGCAAAAGACCCTCATGCCAGACGCAAATGAATAATGAACTAATTATAGCATATATATCAGACACAATCCTTTTAATTGACTCTAATATTAAATTCTAGACTGAACAGTTTATCTTTAAGCTGCTGTGTCGTAAACAATAATTATAATGACCAGAAACAATAATTAATTCTAACTAGAAGTATTAAGAGTTCAACAAATTGATTAAAATCATTTAAATAAAAATCCGGTTTTAACTGGTTATAAATGTAATCACAATGCTTTGGACTGAAGGTGCAGTCAATTTTTTGCTCCAGAGCATATTATTGTTATATCTATTTTAAATCATTTATAATAGATAGATAGCGTCATAATATCTATTTTAGGTCAGATTTATTGAATTAATTTTGTTATGTAGTAATAGGTTAGATTGCTTACATGCGCAATGTTAATGATCCTTCAATTCTGATACTGTTAAGCCTATTTTTATTAAGCGACTTTTAGCTCTCTTCTAGACGATTCTGAAATCATAAAAATAGATCAAGAACATTAAACTAGGACAGATCGTTAGGATTTTTTTGACTGCGGACCACTGTAGGAATTAAATGTTTATTTATAGTAATTTAATAAATCAAGATCCTCTACAAGTGGAGAGTTGCCTGTCGCCTTGAATGAATTCTGTTAATATAATCTGAATTATATTGAAGTTTTGCATATAATGTGAATTTTGAATTTTTTAATAGGTAGGTCCAGAAGTCAACAATGTAATTACTGTTCTAAATATAATTAAGACAAAAGTACTGTGGAACCAAACAAAATTGCAATATTTTTTCTTTCATGATTGTGCATCTGCATGTTCTTGGAAATGTATAACTTTTCCGCTAACTTTTGCTGCAAAGAGCCAAACTTACACCCGTTTTTCAAAATATGATGAACATATTCTGAATCATAAACCTACCACTATAATGGAAAACTTCTCAAAAGTATCTGAAATCTTACTTTCTGAACCAATTTTCAAACATGTAAGACATCAAACAGCTGTGTATTATACAATGTTATGCAAGGAAGATCTATCTTTCTAATAAAAACTTTTTTGTATAATGTAATATTTAACTTCTGTTATTGATAGCATTTTGCGGTACATTGATTCTTCCAGAGCCCTCGACAATTTAGACCATAATATTCTATTAATAAATATTACAAAACTAGGTTTTTCCAAAGGATCCTGCTCAATATTTATGGAAAATTGACTTTAGGTGAAATTCTCTTTTGTTGCGTTGTAGATTTTGATTTCCTAAATATAAGCCTCAATGGGCAAGACTTCAAATAATGAAAATTATTTGATGGCTTGTCAAAACTAGACCAGTTTCGTCATTTTAGACATTCAAGAATTTAAAATTCTGATTTACATTAACTTTGGGGTAAAAGTGCAAACCGCAAAACGTGTTTAGGTCTAATGATGACATATCAATTTTTTCAGAATAAAAAACTAATATGGCGAATCCAAAAGAGCTGCCATGATTATAAAACTATTGCAAAATTACACAATATACAGCCCTACAAAAAAAAAAGTGTTCAGTGCATCAGACTAGGCCACCATACCCATACGTTTTTGGGGTCGCTGAATCCAAATTCGGGGTCTGTTGACACCATCAGGTCAGGGTCATGGTCAATTCAAGGTCAATTTAAGAAAAACCATTTAAGCGAAGGAAACCACCATTTCTTTACGTATTTGGTGTCGCTGAATCCGAACTCGGAGTCTGCTTGACCGCATCAGATCGGGGCTGACGGTCAATCTAAGGTTAAATTAGGAGAAAACCGTTCATGCAATGGAAACCAAGATTTTGTACGTTTTTGGGGTAACTGAATCCGAATTCGGGGTCTGTTTGACGGCATCAGGTCAGGGTCATGGTCAATCCAAGGTCAGATTAAGAAGAAACCGTTTAAGCGAAGGAAGCCACCATTTCTATACGTTTTTGGGGTCGCTGAATCCGAATTCGGGGTCTGTTTGACCCTACCAAGTCAGGGTCAAGGTTATTCCAAGGTCAAATTGGGAAATACTTAAATCAAGGAAACCACAATTCTTATACGTTATTGGGGTAACTGAGTCCAAATTCGGGGTCTGTTTGACCCCATCAGGTCAGGGTCATGGTCAATCCAAGCTCAAATTAAGAAGAAACCGTTTAAGTGAAGCAAGCCACGATTTCTATACGTTTTTGGGGTCGCTGAATCCGAATTCAGGGCTTGTTTGACCTCTTCTGGTTAGGGTCAAGGTCATGGCAAGGTCAAATTGTAAAAAATTTAAACGGAGGAAACCACGATTCTTATACGTTTTTGAGATTGCTAAATCCGAGTCCTCTTAGCCCCACCGGATATTACATTTTACATTATAACTACAATAGAGGCTATTGAAAAGATGAAAACAAATATTTGGGAACATTGAGCCGTCTTTAAAAAAACGGATACTAAAAATACAGATATGGAACAAAGTGCCATTAATGTCCAGTTAATCGAGCCTTATTATTACCTAATATCGATATTGAGGCGGGTGAAAAGTGTAAACGCGAACAAGTAACAAAATTGAATGCATTTTTAACCGAACTCGCATTAGGTAATAAAGGACGAGGGAACGAGGTATGGTCACCGGTTTAATTTCAGACACTCGATCAGCGATGTTAAGGCACGCTGGCCGAATCCGGCATTTGGATGGGTGACCATGTATCTCGTCTCTCAGTCGGTAGGCTATCGACTAAGACAGTCCCAAGCCGTTAAGTTCCTTAGTAAGGCGGCGCCGACGGCACAGGGCAACTGTCTTCGCTGCAGAGAAGACTTTAAGGGCTGTTGGCCCCCCAGAAAGGCGGTGAGATGGCCGGGGGTGCGTTAAAGTTGATATCCGAAGACCGTGGTTTGGAGTCCACGCAAAGCCGTACATCCCTAAGCGCACAATGGGCCTTGAAGCCTGAATGCTGTAGTAAAACCAATCCACTAATTGTTTAGGCAGGTGTAAACGCGAACAAGTAACAAAATTTAATGTATCTTTAACCGACCTCAGTCGCAATATTGGGTAATAAAGGACAATTAACAGGACGAATATAAAATTTTATTTTCTAATTATTAGTGACCGTAACAGTAAACGTAACCCTAAACGTGACCGTAACCGTAAACGTAAACGCAAGCGCAAACACAAAGGCAAAGATGAACATAAACATAAACCACTCATTCTAGACAAGCTTCAAATTCAAAACCTGGGTTGTCTGGAAGGGAGTTACACATTTGAAGAATCGCAGATAACATCTATTACTCACCAGCATTGCCACTGCCGCAGCTGGGGATCGAATTTAGTGAACGATAGAGAAATCTCAAATCCGTTAAAAATTGTGACCTCTAGAGTATTTTTGTACATACGTGCGTTGTACAATATCGTATAGTATTTCTACTGATAATTTAAAAATTGAGTCTAAAGCGTTGCTACCAGGATAAATCATTACAAAGCTTAATGTGATATAATAAGAGCCGAAACAGTGCTTTAATATTGCAAACGATATCCGTATACGAATATAGTTAACCAGATATGTTATGCGCTTACCCCAAACGAAAGTAGTCGATTGTTTACCTAGTCCACCATCACAAGTCCCTTACCTGCATTTGGCTCATTCTTAATATTGCCGGTAGCATAGCCGTGGGTTAAATGATGTTTATTTACCTTTATTGAAGCATTTATGGAGCTGTTCATTAAACTAATATTATTTATTATAAATAATAATGTATTATAAATATTCCTTTGTCGGTCTTTTTTTATGATTCTCAAACTGACTTTGGATATCCTATACAGATCAACGGACAACACAATCTCGCAAACTTTGAGATGGATTTTGAAACTTAATGTAACTTTCTAGCAATCTGAAAAATGACGTGACGTTATGCAATGGAATGATTCTTTGAAAAATATAAATAGGAAAGCTACTTTTTCCGAAGCAACCAGGTTTGTGTGCTGAGTAATAATAGATAGAAGCGTATATACTAGGTTATTGCTTCGCGTAATCTGAGGTGTGTAAATATGTGATACAATAATCATGTTTTCAAAATCCTTGCTTTAAAAACACAATTAAGTATGCTGCCAATTTATTGAAATTTTTATAAAACTCATTCATAAATTCATTATAGTTTTTCCTATAAACACAACAAACATTTTATAATGTTTGTTCTGTTTATCATCGAATAAATCACCATAACCATAAAAATGCCAAGTAAGAAAGTCATTGTTTTAATTTTATATTTGGTAAATAGTGATGAAATGCTGGTATATTTTTTAGAAAATTTTTATATTTTCGGCACCATGATTTGAAAGAAGATACAAATATAGATTCATGTAATATAAGTTTAACTTTATTTTTCAAAATATTGTCTGGCGCCCGAAATATAATTTTGTTTTTCTCGCACAAGCTGTAAAAAAATAAATGATGAAAGCGGCCAGCATATTTTTGTGTTTGTGTGCCGTATTCTATTGATCCTGTTGTAGAGAGTAAGACATTTTACCATGTTGTAGTTTCATAGAAACATTCTCATATATTGTATCTGAAACTGAAATATCTTCATTTGTTGGAATGCATCTGCAAGGTAATTATATTAATAGCAGGCGTCTCATACTAGATAGAATGAAAAATTGGTCAATTTGCAAAAAATATGCTATCGATTTTTCATGTACTGCGAAGGCGTAAGAAGGGTCACCAAACTTTTTGGTTTGTTTTTGTAACTCCTAGTGAGAAGATTGTGATTTTGACCTCTAAGTTAGAGAGTCCGATCACTAAGTAAGAATTTCTGACTTCTGTCGACATTTTCGATTTACCAGTAGAAAAAATATCATTCCGACCTCTAATTAGGAAATTCTGAAGTACAACACGGGGAAATGCCTTTTCACTCATAACCATCCAGGCAGCACAGGAAGTTGCACATTGGACATACCGTAGACAAAAGGATTGATTGTTTGGTTATTGTAGCTATTATAAAAAACTACACTGCATTTAACAGACGAGTGGTGGAATGGGATGTAATATTTGGTCTGGCCATCAAAACGTAATTGGAACCAAATAGTCACGGCATGTGTTTGACTTCTATATCTTTTTTTATCAACAGTATGGCCTTTTATGCAAATTTTTAGCTATAAAATCGTCTCAAATATTAGGTATGCTTTAGCCATTACTGTGAGTAAAATATACCTCTTTAGGCAATATCCCTGTAACCTTTTGAAATGTGGTAATTCAAATTTTTACATTTTTGAATTGACACGATTGATGCATGAAAGGAATGAAAAGAAGAACATCAATTATAATAACCACAACACGATGATAAATAATATTGGTAATAAATATTCTATGATATCCCTTCCACTTTCCTCAAAGCATTTAATCATTTCCTTTTTAGAATACTCCTAAATATGGTAAGACCTATTGTCATGATGTTTAAAGTACAACCTGAGCTGCCTGAATAGTTATAATTGGAATGTCATTTTTCCAACTTTTGATTCAGAATTTTCTACTTAGAAGCCGAAATTCTATTTTCTATACTTGCAAGCCAAGAATTTTAGCTTAGTTAAAAAGATGGTGTTCTCGCTACGCTTCCATAATGTACAGTTTTGTATTGTATTATTTAGTGTTCTGAAGAACCCCTCTAGCAAAAAACCCAAATCTTTTTTCAGTTTAGATCTGTGATTATATTCCAATTCAGTTACTTTCAAATTTTCAGGTATGTACTACCATGTTGGTCACCAAAATATCAAAATGTTTGCATTTTAATAAAAGGGAGATTTGGGGGTGGCTCTACAAAAAGTTGAAACTCGGTGTATATTATATTTTTATACGCACATATGTAACTGTATTTGGACTAGTGTGATGATATGCATAGCAATAAATATTTTAATGACCATTAAATATGTTAGCATTGATGATTCATATGTTTGAAATAATTGTAATATTGGCTATAAACGATAAAACTTACAAGCGTGAACAATAACAGTAATAATAATCAGTGTTTAAAGCTTATTCATATAGGTATTGATTTTTTATAAATAGGCGTGTATTAACTGAAATTTTTACCCGACTATGACAATTCCAAAGTGTGTTTCACTTGTTTATCTGTCTGTATGCACGTATGTGACTATATTTACGTGCCGCTTTATAGTGTCTAAATGGCTGGACAGATTTTGATGTACCTATTCAAAAATTTGCCTCAATTCCGTGAGTGTCACTGGGTATATCAGAATTTGCAAAAATCAAAATGGAGAACATCGGATATATATATTTTAAGGTTTTAAAGATATTATTGAAACTATGTAATTTTTTTATTCTCAGTTTACTACGATATTTCCGTAGCTGGGATTTCAAAAATAATAA
Source organism: Stenurella melanura (assembly GCA_963583905.1). Taxonomy (NCBI): domain Eukaryota; kingdom Metazoa; phylum Arthropoda; class Insecta; order Coleoptera; family Cerambycidae; genus Stenurella; species Stenurella melanura. Next base: position 155,785,547 of record OY757309.1, read on the forward strand.
TACATCCACTTATATTAGAACCAAATGGTAGCCTAAGTGTATCGGTATATAATTTAATGAAACAAAATAATTGAAAAAAACAAAAAACAAAAACCGGACTGAGAACGATCTAACCAAGAATAGGTTACTAAATTATAAAGATATATGATAATAAAGGGTGTCTCAACAAGAGCGCCGGATTTGAATTTGATGCGTTTGGTTTGTGCGATTAGTTCCGTGTTCATTTGTTGACAGTTGTCATGTACAAACCACGTGATTAGAAATCATGCAGCACTATTTAAATGAACAACGTTTAATTATTGTGAAAACTCACTACAAAAGTGGTCAAAGTTTTGCGGAAACAGTTCGCAGATTACGTGCAATTTTCGGTCGCAACAATGCACCAAATAAGTCGACATTTCCCCGTTAAATTAACAAATTTGGGAGAAAATTGACGTTGATGGATGACTGGACCACTGTGCGTCGACGTCCTTGTCGGTCGCTCGAAAACATAGCCGCAGTGAGGGAAAGTGTGGCCCAGAATCCAAACACTTCCATTCGGCATGGTGGTCAAAAATTGAACATTACCAGACCCACTCTGCAGTATGGTGTATGAGAATAAGCCACAAACAATTGAACACCTTAAAGAAGAGATACAGCGCGTTGTTGCGGAAATAACGCCACAGGTGTGCGAAGAAGTCATCCAGAACTTTATGAACAGAATGGCAGAGAGCCAGAGGTCCCGTGATGGCTATTTGCCGGATGTCGTGTTTCATGTTTAATCGCAACTATTCCCCTTCACGTTGAAAAATAAATATTCGCTTAATTAAAAAAAAGTGTTTTTTTTAACATTCAATCCAGCGCTCTTGTTGAGACACCCTTTACTACATATAAATCTGATTTAGTCATAATGTAATAAATGGTACTGCTACACCGCATTTACCTTCTGTCGTGACGGAAATGCATTCATCAGTAAACTACATAAACTAAACTAAACGTTAATTTTACTTCGACATAAGCATCTTTAAGTTCTCATAGATAGTTACTTTTCTCTGCTGTTGCAAAATCCTATAAAGAATATGTTTCAATACCAATTATTATAGTCATTACTTTATTTTCGGGAGTTGTTAGGAGTTAATTAAGCTAGAGGAAGGCAGGCTCTCCATTTAGAATTAATCATGTGACGTCAGTCAGTTCACTTAACAGTCAATATCAAACAATGATTGACTTGGAAATAAAAAAAAAGTTCAATTTTAGATAAATGTGATTCACGAACAATTCAATAAATAATAAAATGTACATAGATAACTAAATCACAGTTTGCTTAACATATCACATGATTAATTCTAAATGGACTAACCGTCTTTCTTCAGCTTAATTACGTTCGAAAATAAAGTTATGACTAATAATTGGTACTTTAATGAACTTTTTTTTTTCTCATATTATTGAAATTCGGTATTAGTGAGTTTTTGATAACAACGAATAAGATTATGATATTGTTTTACAGTTAAAACTTTGCCTAATATATCTTTTTCTGGAAAATTAAGTACATTTTGCTTCATAACGACGGACGCCACTGGTGGATTTTAAAATATTTTACCGTTGCACAATCTCCTAAGTACCTTCCACCCGAATTTAAAAAAAAATGCGTTGTAAATAAGAAAGCTGTGATATGGGAGTCATGAAAAGTGAGACATACACTATACTAGAAGCGAAGACATCAGATTTTTATTGTAATAGTTTCCATCCCCCCACCCACTCCATTATTAAAGGGGATAAAACAAAATTGAGATATTCAAATATTCAAGATATTCAAAATATTCTAATTTGGTACATGTATATATTACAACTACATCTGTAATTAGATTCTATTTCGTGATGAGTCCGGTGAAGAGTTAGAGGGTAAGTAGGAGTAAATAGGGAAAAGTAAGTAAAGTAAGCTGGTAAGAGTACAGAAACCTGGATTTGTGTAAATGCTACAACCCAAAGCCTCATATTTTTTAAAACATTTTTCAACCCTTCCACCGGGTGGGAGATTAAATTGAGTGAAATTTGGTACACGTAACGACATCTGGAACTAGATTGTATTTTGAGACGATTCCGTTGAATTGGTAGAGGATAAGTAGAGGTCAATTTGGGAAAATGAGTAAAGCAACCTGGTAAGAGTACCTACAGAAAATTGAGATTTGGTGTATATACTATGAGCCAGGGTCTCAGATTTCTTTATTATATTTTTCAAATTCCCCATCACCTCTACTGCATTATTAAGGGGGCTGATAAAATAAAATTGAGACATTCATTTGAAATTTGGTATACGTATGTATTACAATGACATCTGATTAAGCTGATTCCGTTAAAGGAGTGGATGGGATGTGGTTTGTAAACTATAAGGAAAATGAGTAGACTAAGACAATAAGATTCGAGAAACTTCATTTTTGGCGTATATGCTATGAACCAACGTCTCAAATTTTTATATGACATCTGCCTCAAGTATTATTAAAATTTGATGACCAATTATTTCCACATACTACAGTGCAATTATAGTCATGGTGTTTCCTTTAAAGAGACTTGGATGGAATATCTGGTTGTGGAAGTAATGATTCCTTAGGCAGCGGTTTTTTGGGAATTCCTCATTAGTGGTAACAACTTATATACTTTCAATGAATGGTTCTTGGTTAAACATACTTAATACATAAAATTAAGATAGGTACGTAAGCACTTGGTTTTGTTGTTTCATAAAATTAATTAATGAATTAATTTTCTGAAATTAAAAAACCAAGTGTTTGTTTACCTACCCTTGTTCAATATTGTTGGTTTTGTAAGTACTATTAATGTATAACATTTGAGAAAAGTCTTTAGAACCATTTTTAAAAGTATTGATATTTTCGTTCTCTAAATTATTCTTAATTTTAAGAATAGACGAAAAATAAAAAAGGATCTGCAGATATTTGTAAGTGAACTCTAAACATCGAATGAAATGAGTTCGGCTCCAGGCTAGGCGGCGGTTATTTATAGACGTACAAATTTCGAAATATTTTGCAAAACTTCATTTTCCGACTGTTTATTCTTAAGTTACCATGCTTACAAGAAACGTGACTGACAAACAGACAGACAGACAGACAGACAGACAGACAGACAGACAGACAGACAGACAGACAGACAGACAGACAGACATTTTGAGAGTTGTTGACATTGTTTCCCTACGAGCGATATTACCCGTTTTAGAAATGTGCCAATCGAATACTCTTCATTTTGTATTAGCGAAGAGTATAAATTAGCAGCCGGACTCGTTCTATGGCAATAGTTGTTTTATTACACTTTTTGTATTTATCGCCAAAATTATTCTTGCGTTTTATCCGACAGCCGAAATTTCAGGTAAGAATATACAGTCGTTTTATGTCTTTGTCTCATTAAAAGTGTTAGTTTTTAAATTATGATGACCTGAATAATAATAATCAATACAATATTTTCCTACACGTGTTACATAAAGGATTATTGTCTGACATCAATAATGTCGTAATATTTTAAATAACTCTGATATAACGCTAAGAAAACAGTTTTGAAAATTTTTGTCAGAATGCTTCCAGATAAGATTAACAATCCCAGGAAAATTTAATCTACATTTAAAAAATCTGTAGAGGTAGGCATTTCTGTAACTTCGCTTTTTTTTAATATTCGTTATTTTCCAGATTGGTTAATTATATCAATGTAAACAAAAAATATGTTTTCAAAATTTCAGTTTGCCTGTCTGTCTGAATATTTATTCCACCATATCTTAAAAACGGTTCAACATATTTTAATAAAATTTAGTACGAGTATTATTTATTTTCTACAATATGCGATTTAAGATCGATAAGTGTTTCAGCCGTAATATCTTAATTACTTGAAATTGGCAAAATTTCTCCTTTAATAAGTAATTCAAAATCATACACATTAATATACAAAGCCATGCAGAGCAACACCACTAAAACACTAAAAGACAACTCGTACAGATGGAACATTAACAGTTTAAACGACCTTTGCCTGTTTTCTGTACACCAAGCCAAAAGTAACTGAAAGACACACGGTACGTTTTATTTTCGTTACTAGGTGATACAGCCATTAAATATTCAATGTACTTTTGTGGTAGGACATTGTATGGCTTTAGCGAAATAAACCTGCCATCTCCTCTTATTTCCCATTTTTTGCTCTTTATGAACCTTCTATAACAAGCTACGTAGGGTACAGAAACTGACTTGCTCAATCTCAAACACAATGAAAGACATTCCAACGACAGCCACGACGATCCTACGATAAACGTTTCCAAATGTGATCCAAGGGAGGCCAGAATCTGGGTGCATAGAATACAATACTCAAGCAACCTAAATCTTCTCGGCGCGGGATCGGAATACATGAGCATAATAAACAGGGTAAAAGTCTCTTTACCGAACTGTTCGGACTACATCACATCAAAAATTCCGTTCAAGAGCGTTTCAATGAGATTGAAGAGAAAGAATTAGTCAACAGGAACTTCTGGTATATCACATAACGAATTAACCCTGTACACTGAAGGTTCTAAAGCGGAACCTGGAAATGGAGCAGGAGTATACTGAGAAAAACTAATGGCGAGTATATATAACTCTCTTGGGCACCAATATACTGAATTCCAAACAGAAATCCTAAATATACTTGAGTGTGTATGCCTCTACTCTATCCAATGATAGGCAGACAAAGCCAACTCAAACTGAGGAACAAGCTCACGCTCATCAGGACCCTCATTGCACCAATTCTGACCTACGCCTCCGTTGCCCGGGGACATCAAGCAGCCACCTAGTTGAAGAGGATACAAGCCGTGGAAAACGTCGCACTCAGATGCACCCTGGATGCACCATGGTTTGTCAGAAACTCCGACATCTTCAGAGGCCTGGAATACACCGCGGTAACTGAAGTCATCCAGGACAGAGCGAAGAAACGATACGCACGAGCAGCAGAGCATGAGAATCCGGTGGTAGTACAGGCGACTGACTACGACCCCAACGACGCTCCTAAGCACAAGAGGCCGAAGCTCCAGATCCTGGATCATGGGTAAGTATAACTAACCTTCCTTTCAGCCCGATCTTGAAACCACGCCGCAAGGAGACAATGACCAAAACACCCAAATAACCCGGTACCGGGGGTATCCAGCGAACAACCAGCTAGGTACCCTTACCCTAGCCCGTGCCGGCCCCCAACGCTAAAGCAAGCGTCCTTGGCCGAACACAATCCTTCATCTACACAGCCCAAAACTTCCTTCCGACGAAATCGGAGGACATGATGCCAAGTGGTACCCTGGGCTCCGACTAATCACACACGCCCAAGCCCTTCCTAACTCCGAAAGGGTGCGGCAACAGCCATTCCCTCTCACGACAGACGAAAGACGCCCTCGGAAGCCGACATGCCAGCGAAAAAAGAAAGACAGAAGAACGCCAGAAGAAACGACCCAGCTGGGAGGGTCCAACAGCTAGGACCAGTGGAGATCTGCTAACTTCGCCTACACCGTCTACATTTGCAGATGGGGTAGTTGTAAAAAAGCAGGCCCACCCCATACAAGGCCGGTCCAGGTCTACAGCGATGATTGTGGCAAAGAGGTGAAAGCTCGACTCCTAATCATCCGAGACATTCATCAGTCAAGAGTATTGGTGCGAGTGCGTATGCGAGAATGTTAGTCGATGATATGTTAATCTACATTGAATCAAACTGTACATGATGGTGTCACTAAAGGCATTAACATTTAACGAGGTATCATGGAGATTGGTATGAGCCTGCCATGAAGAACTTGTGGGAGAGTGGAACAGAGTCAAACTACTCTGAATGTCGGTCTGTCTGCAACTTTCTTTTGTCCGCACGCTTACTCCGGAACGATTTAAGATATTGACTTGAAATTTTGTACACCTATATATTACAACGAGATCTGGAACTGGATTTCTGAAGATATTAGGTGAAGGGTTGGGTAGGTAAATAGGGGTAAATATGGGGAAATAAAGCAAGCTGGTAAGAGTACAGAAACTTGAAATTTGATGTATGTACTACAAGCCAAGGCCTCAGATTTTCTTACAATATTTTTCAACCCCCCACCACCCCTAGTCCATTATTAAAGGAGTTGATAAAATAAAATTGAGATACTTATTTGAAATTTGGTACACGTATGTATTATAACGGCATCTGGAACTAGATTATATTTTGAGATGATTCCGTTGAAGAGTTGGGGGTTAAATAGGGGTTACTATGGGAGAATGAATAAAGCAAGCTGGTACGAATACAGAAACTTGCAATTCGGTGTATATACTAGAAGCCAAAGCCTCAGATTTTTGCATAATATTTTTCAACCCCCCCACCACTCCTATTCCATTATTAAAGGGGTTGATAAAATAAAATTGAGATATTCATTTGAAATTTGGTACACGTATTTACTATAACGACATCTACAATTAGATTATATTTTGAGATGATTCCGTTGAAGGATTGAGGGTTAAATAGGGGTAAATAGAGGAATATAAGTAGAGCAAGTTGGTAAGAGTACAGTAACTTGAAATTCTGTATATGTACCAAAAGCTAAAGACACAATTTTTTTTATAATATTTTTAAACCACCCACCACCCTTTCTCCATTATTAAAGGGGTTGATAAAATGAAATTGAAATATTCACTTGAAATTTGGTACACGTATGCATTATAACGACATCTGGAACTAGATTATATTTTGAGAAGCTTCCGTTGAAGGGTTGGGGGTTAAATAGGGGTAAATAAGTAAAGCAAGCTGGTATGAACAGAAACTTGAAATTCGGTGCATGTACTAGAAGCCAAGGCCTCCAGATTTTTTTATTAATATTTTTCAACCCCCACCACCCCTACTCCATTGTTAAAGGAGTTGATAAAATAAAATTGAAATATTCACTTGAAATTTGGTACACGTATGTATTATAACGACATCTAGAACTAGATTATATTTTGAGAAGCTTCCGTTGAAGGGTTGGGGTTAAATAGGGGTAAATAAGTAAAGCAAGCTGGTATGAGTACAGAAACTTAAAATTCGGTGCATGTACTAGAAGCCAAGTCCTCAGGTTTTTTATAATACTTTTCAACCCCCACCAACCCTACTCCATTATTAAAGGGATGAATTCGTCGATTCCGTTGAAGGGTTGGGGATTAAATAGTGGTAGATAGGGGAAAATAAGTAAAGCAAGCTGGTAAGAGTATAGAAATTTGTGAGTTGGTGTATATACTAGATGCGATGGCCTCAGGTTTTTTTTACAATATTTTCCATCCCCCACCATCCCCACTCCCTGGTTAAAAGTTGATAAAATTAAATTTAGATTTTCCCTTGAAATTTGTTACACGTATAACGATATCTTAAACTAGATTATATTTTGACATGATTGCGTTGAAGGAGTGGGGGTAATTGGTGGTAAATAGGGGAAAATAAGTAAGGCAAGCTGGTAGGAGTACAGAAACTTTAAAATTCTGTAAATGTCCTAGAAGCCAAGGCCTCAGATTTTTTAGTAATATTTTTTCAACCCCCCACCACCCTTAATTCATTATTAAAGGGGTTGATAAAATAATAATAATAATAATAATTATTATTATTATTATTAAATAGGGGTAAATAAAGGAATATAAGTAAAGCAAGTTGGTAAGAGTACAGAAACTTGAAATTCTGTGTATATACTAGAAGCTAAAGACTCAAATGTTTTTACAATATTTTTAAACCACCCACCACCCCTACTCCATTATTAAAGGGGTTGATAAAATGAAATTGAGATATTCATTTGAAATTTGGTACACGCATGGGTTATAACGACATCTGGAACTAGATTTTATTTTGAGATGATTCCGTTGAAGGGTTTGGGGTTAAATAAGGGTAAATAGGGGAAAATAAGTGAAGCAAGCTGGTAAGAGTACAGAAACTTGAAATTCGGTGCATGTACTAGAAGTCAAGGCCTCAGATTTTTTTAATGAAGGGTTGAGGGTTAAATAGGAGTAAATAAGGGAAAAAAAGTAAATCAAGCTGTTAAGAGTACAGAAATATGGGATTTGGTGTATATAGTAGAAACCAAGGCCTCATATTTCTTTCTAATATTTTTCAAGCACCACCATCTCCGCTACATTATTAATGGGTTTGATAACATACAATTGATATATTTACTTGAAAGTTAGTACACGTATGTATTGTAATGACATCTGATTAAGATGATTTCATTGAAGGGGTGGGACGTGTTAGGTTGTGAATAGGGGAAATTAAGTAGGGTAAATTAAAAACTTAATTTTTAACGTATATGGTAGAAGCCTCAAACTTTTCTATGACATCAGCTCCAAATATTATTAAAATTCTATGACCAATAATATCCACATACTAAAGTGCAAATCTAGTCAGCATGTTTCCTTTAAAGTCACTTGGATGAAAAATCTGGATGTGGATTTTTTTAATAAACTATTGTGTGACGAATGAACTTCTACTTGTTTAGAATAATTCTATATGCGCATCAATCCACCGTGATAAGTAATTGTAATAAATTCTACACTTTTGTTTTTATGTTTATACTTTATACTACATATTACTTAGTATAATTGCCATGGTATGTTATGTTTACATTGCTAAATATAGTAAATCACATTACCAGTAGTGAAACAGCGAAAGTGGTGTTAAATGCTTGAAACATTTGTTTACTGGTTAATGGTATAATTAAATTAAAAACCAAAATAAAAGTTCTAGTTGAGGAGCTCGTGTGAAATAAATATAAAAAATAACCGCCAATTCTCAATGGACGAATAAATTTAGTAGGTCTAGGTTTATACAAAATGGCTTAGATAAAATTACTTGTAAAGCAGCAGCAGTATTTGAGATTTTCCTTTGCCTTGAGGGTAATTGCATCACCTTATTTACTCAATTACAAAATATACGTCTCAAGTTATGGCGCCAAAGCAGTTTTTAAAAAGTATGAGATTTGCATCACAATTATCATTATTTAGGAAAATGGGGTTCTTGTAAGAAAATCTAGTTTACTGCATATTTCTATATTTTAAGTCATTAAATTATATTGTTATTAATAAATTTAAATCAAGTGTATATTACATCAGATAATTATAACATGACCAGTAACTGATATAAGGATAGAAGATTTTATTAGCATGTTTTTATTTAAATTGCGTCATCTATCAGTAAATACTGAATTACACCTATTGCATCACTACACAGTTGAATATATCAGTTTGTGCGCATTTTGTGTCACTGCATATAAAATAGATCAGGTTCTGACCAATAATGAATGTTAATTGAGCGATGTTTTCTTCTAAAAAAATTGATAAAAAGTGCAAAATTACCATCACTGTGTGAGCAAAGGTCCGATATCCGGGTAGTGTAGTAGAAAGAAGACGAGAAGTCCAACGAACTAACTGAGTTATATTACATAAAATGTCGTGTCGGGTAATATACAGCGATTTATAAAAATTGTCAATCAACATATGCTTAAAAATACATATAATTAATATGAATTGTTCAATAGGTTTCTTGAGGGGTGAATGTGTATACAATGTGAACCTAAACAAACGCACAAAATTCATATCTTTGGTATGTGCCATTTGTCAAAAAAATCCTCGAACAGTTTTGTAAATGCAACATTTGTCACTATACCAAAATTTTTGACATCATTGGTTTTTGAGTTATGACGTCATCATAATTTTTTTAATGAAACAGACATTTAGGTTTACCGTTTTTGGTGGTATATTCCTTTGACTTTCTGGTGATATGAAAAAAATTGATATTATCTAAGCCATTCTTTTGGAAAACAATATTTTTATCGATTGATACCTTACATAAGTAATTGTGAGAAAAAATCATCTCCATTACTCAAATTGCGACCCTCCAACCATTTGGCATTGACCAAGACGAGTGTAGATACTTTACACGCGGTTCTGAATCATCTTATGGGCAATTCGTCTCATCTCCAAGCCAATTCTGTCTTTCAATTCTTCTATGGTATCCGGTCTGTTAAAATACACCCTTGACTTTAAGTAACCCCAAAGAAAAAAGTCTAAGGGGGTTAAATCCGGTGAACGCGGGGGTCACTCAATCGGACCTCGACGACCTATACACCTTCCAGTAAAAGCGTCATCTAAAAACTGACGCACTGCTATCCCAAAATGAGGTGGGGCCCCGTCTTTCTGAAACCAGACGTTTTCAGCAGAAATATCTTCATCTTCATTGTTTGGAAACATAACAGCTAAGGCTGGCAATAACTCAACTCGCAAAGACTGTAAATATCTTGCGGCCTTAAAATTTTCTTAAAAAAAAGTCCCAATAAACGATCACCAATCATACCTGCCCACACGTTTACTTTGCCTCGTCGCTGTGTATGGGCTTCTTGAGTCCAATGAGGATTTTCGCGCGACCAATACCTACAGTTATGCCGATGTACAGTCCCCTTTAAAGAAAATGTAGCTCCATCAGAAAACACAATGTTCTTTAAAAAATTTGGGTTTTCATCGCACAAGGTCATCAACTGTTAACAAAACTGTAAGTGCTGATCTGGATCGTCCTCATTCAATTAGTGGATTAATTGCAGTTTGTGTGGATGTTTTTTTTTTTTCAATAAACGTACAATAGAAGTTTGACTCACGTTATGACTTAAAGCCAGCTCCCTTGTCGAAAGATGGGGGTTTTCCTCACTTTCTAGAAGAATATTTAATTTGATTTCGTTGCTTGTGCTAAGGCCACCAGATCGAGGGAGGTCAGCTATACTGCCAGATTCATAATATCTAACTAGCAATTTACTTACAGTGCATCTATATATTTGCTGTTCGGGATACTTGGCATTGAAAACATCACATGCTTCCTGATGAGTTCTCAGCCTATCATCATATCCAACCATCATCAAAAGTTCTACACGTTCTGTTTCACTTAAACGTGGCATTGTATTCACTAGTTTTATACTGGTTCAAAAGTGTCACAAAATTGGAGTTCCACACGTGCCAGGAATAAAAAAGTTATCGACACTTTACAAAAAAGGCCTGTATCTCTATGTGTTAAGGTGATTGTTTTTTTATTATTTTCTTTGTTTTGTTTTTATGTCAAATGTTTTCATGCTAGTTAAGGTGGCCATTTCCCAGAAAGAGACATCCGATAATGAAATATTTAATATTTTTGGCCATAACTTTTTCCTCTAAGTACGTATATTTAAAAAACTATAAGAGTACCTAAGTAGGACCTTAACAAGACTACTGCTATGAATTTTCACTCAATAATTTCAGTGGTTTGGAAAATATAGCTAGATTTAAATTTAAAAATTATGTTAATCGTCCTATTTCGCAATTTTAAATCTAGTTATTTTGCAAACCACTGGAATTATTGAGGTAAAATTTATAGCAATAGTCTTGTTATGGTTCTACTTAGGTACTCTAGTCGTTTTTTTTAAATATGCGTAATAAGAAAAAAAAGTTATGGTTAAAAATAATAAATATGTCCCTATCGGATGTCTCTATCTAGGGAATGGCCACCTTAAAACAAAAATGTTGGCAACAAGATTTATCAGTTATCAGATATCTATTTTTACACAAAATGTCATTTTTCCAAAAGAATGGCTCAGGTAATATCATTCTTGCTTATATCACCAGAAAGGTATATATATATACCACCAAAAACAGTAAACAAAAGTGTCTGTTTCTATTAAAAAAATAGTATGACGGCGTCATATCTCAAAAACCAATGACGTCATAAATTTTGGTATAGTGACAAAATGAAGCATTTACAAAACTAAAATCGACCCGTTCGAGGATTAAAAAAAAAATGACACGTACCAAAGATATGAATTTTGTGCGTTTCCTTAGGTTCACACTGTATATTAAATTAAATGTATAAAAATTCTTCTCCATTCATAACTACTGTTAGTTGTTGTTTATGAATAGATTCAGATAATGATGCATTGCAAGATATATTGAACAATCAGTCCATATTTCATATTATGCGATACAAAATAAATTGACCACACTAAGCTCAAGCGGAAAAAATATCCTATGTGGCGAATATTATCCGTTCACTTCAGTTTCCGACTTCTTGCTCTTCGTCAGTACAGACTAGGTAAGTACGACAAACAGATTAAATTTGTTCTCTCCACATGCAAGCTGAGTGAATATGTCACAAAAATTGCAAGCGGAGCCATCTTACATGACTCATTACAGCCTGCAGGTGCTATGAAGTAGCCAAAGTACGAAATACTTAAAAATTCCTGTAGTCAACGCATGTTGTGGAACAGATTTCTTAAGGGGTGCGCATATTAAATATATACAAATTATTTCCATACTTTTACATATCACAACACTTGAATGCCAACATTCGATGTGCGCTTCGCTGACCACGTTAGCATTATCCGTAGATGATTTAGTTTTAATCATCCTCCGATGATGCTAAAGTGGTTAGTGAAATCTGCGTCGAATGTTGGCATTCGAGTGTTGAGTCGAAGATTATTGATATTTATGGGAACTAAATCTTCTGAGGCAACGTCACACGAAAGATTCCAGCCCCCTACAGGACCGTCATATAACTACCGCGGTTGGATATTTAAAAGCATATTTAAATTAAGATACAAGGTAAGGTTGTACAATATCTATATTAAAAAAAAAACTGCGTTTAAAGAGAACAAATGTAACCTATTTTTCGTACTTACCTAGTCCATACTGACGAAAGCCAAGAAGACATAAACTGCAGTATACGGATGGTACAATACTCGTCACATAGAATAATTTGTTCTGCTGGAACTTGTTGTAACCTTGTTCAATTTACTTTGTATTGCGCATTTTAAAATAACGTACTCTTTAGAGAGTATTGGCAGTAATTATAATATCAAGGCATTTAAAAAAAATCTATATATTTAGCTGTTACCATATCTTATAGCAAACTCTTCATAGTATGATATATACATAATAAATACATTTTTATTTTATTAATTTTTTTGATTCGCTATACCGCGGAAAACTTGTCCCTCGGCCAGATAAGTGAAATAAAATAAAGAAATGAAAAATTGGTTAAAATGTTCCGGTCGCACATCTTGCGACCCAAGGACGAACGTGGTTTTCACCCTTCTATTCTCATGTACCGCAACTCGCGGCGCTCGCTTGTCTTATGTAGATCTGTTTGCAATAATCAGTGTTTTTTTAACCTGTTTGTTAACAGGCGTTTGAATGCCCCTTATTCGGCCATCCAAGAGACTTAGTTGTGAATAAACTTCCAACTCATCAGAACGTCCTCAAATGTTGTTTCCAGGAACGTTACAACTTGGTTCTGGACACAAGAGTGTGTCCGTTTATCTAAAGTTTTAGCGACATTTGCGCAGAAAGTAAAATCAGTGTTTGATAAAACATCGATACCAACTGTTTCGGAATACAGAATTGTGCTGTTAATTAATGCCTACCATGATAGTTACTATAAACTGAGAAAATCATACAGCCGTTACATGGATAGGGCAACATTCAAACCAAACATTGAAGATTTCAAACTTAAATGACTGAAGACGATTTTAGTTTGATTAATTAACTGCACATTATTATTATTATAACAACAGCAGAACAGCAGAACAGATTTTTTGTTTTATTTTATTTATCTGTCTGAGGGGCAAGTTTTCCGCGGTATAGCAATCGACCTTAATCAGTTTAACACATTTAAAGAAAAACACGATTAGTTAAATTTCACTAATTATTAAGAAACTTGAAGACGATGCGCGACCAGAAGATTTGAACCGATTCTTTTTTTCTTTGGTTTATACTTATCTTTCCGAGAGGCAAGTTTTCCGAGGTATAGCAGTGCAACCTAAATCAGATTGACACCATTTACAACACAAAGATTGGTTTAAAATTTTTACGAATTTGGAAGACGATGCGCGGCCGGAAGATCATAACCGATATTTCATTTCTTTGTTTAATTTTACTTCTCTGGCCGAGAGGCAGGTTTTCCGCGGCATAGCGAATAAAAAAAAGGTTTTTGGCCCACCCAAATTGATGTTTTGTTATAAATAGCGACAAATTATCCAACACATCTATTAATAATTGTTTAGTACTATTAGTGGTTACCATATAACAATTTCTAATAAATGCGTTGCAGTGTTGTTAATTATATGTAATATAAAATTCCTTCGTTCCCCGTCGGACTAAAACTTCCACGGATCTGACCACAAGCTCATCTGGAAACCCACGGATGAGCTCGTAGTTTTTAATTCCCAATAAATTTCTGGAGAAAAGCAGCGGTGTGTATACATAATTCTCATAAATAAGTCAACGTCAATTCATTTTTAAAACAAGACCAAAACTTGTAAAGAAATACAGGAAATGTTTTATTGCATTTTTGGTGAATATTTAAAGATATACATATAGTTGAGGGAGCCCTTTTGTCATATATTAACGAGTCGTTTCTAATTTCAGTGAGTTTCTAATTTCAGTAAGTGAATTAAAGATTAATATTTTATTCAGTATATTTCTAATCTAATCTAATACTCACACGATAAAATTGTTGAATTTGTAGATCTTACGTACCTGAAACAAATAAAAAAATCTTAATTGAAGGAAAATATTGGTAACTCAATAAGTTTCCTAACATTAGTAGGAATATTTACAACATTTAAAATCTTTAGAATCTCTATCCCCTTTTTAAATTGATATATACCATGCATGAGTCAGCGTGCACATTTGCAATATCTTACAAGTTAACAATTTCTGCCTCTAGAAAGGTACCAACCGATAGTAATATATATGCCAGTTGTGTTTTTGCACTTACTATGTGATGAGTAATCGGTAAAAGAAATATCAGATTTATACAATTACTTTCACCAACCACGAAAAACATAAAGACTTTCAAGAGAAACCTAGTGAATTTTCCACCACTAAAAAAATTTCCGATGTCACATTTTGCCTGCCAAGTTCTAAGGAACAAGATTAGTAACGTTTCTAGATATTACAAATGTATCAGGTGAATACAGGAGCTCCTGTATTCTAAAACTGGGAACATTCTCTACTGTAAAGAGGCAAGCCGACTGCGACTGTCCCTTGGTCACTTGTCTTATCGTAATTATTACAGCCAATATACGTTGCTTAAATACTTTTTAAGATTTCAGCAATTTCTGAAAGACCTTTTGGCCCGAAATCGATCAGATCTTTATGTTTTGAGGTCCTAGGAACACGAAGAAGTGGTATTAATAAAATGTCTGTATGTATGTGTGCGGACAGGATAGCGCCGCAATTAACGAACAAATTTTTATAAAATTTGGCACAATCGTAATACTGGCAAATCACATGAGTTTAGTGCAGATCGGATAACATTTAGTGCCATTTTGAAATATAGATTTTAGTATTTTTTAACGTATAGTAAGTAAATAAAAGGACAATCGTAGCTCAATATATTTTCAAGATACTGCGTATACACAGATAGACCACATACATTTTAAAAGTCATGTAACATTTTCCGCAATTATTAACAAAGTTTTTAATGAAAAAAGAAAGAAAAAAAACCAGCACTGCGTTGGGATGGAAACGTCATCTCTTGATTTGTAAGTCGACGCAAATCAAAATCAAAAACATATTTATTAAAAATTAAGAACAATCGGTCCCACTCGAACACCCATGTCCGGAGCCAGCCGAACATCTGTAGCGAGAAATGCCACAGTACTTGTAAAGCTGGACGGAATGAGGTCAGGTAGGATTACAAAAAATTATTAAAAACACCAACTCCTTTTACAAAAAGTAAATTAAAAGGTAAGTAAAATTAAGGTTTAACTAACTATGTAAATTTAAATTTTTTGTAAATAAATATTCCCCACCAAAATTTCAAAACATTCGGATATCAGGTGAGCGAGATATGAGGGTGGCTCCATGAAAAGTGGGACACACTGTATATATTTTTGCTCTACTCACGTAACTTCACTGTGGTCCAATCAAGACGCTGTAGAATAAATAGAAATGAACCCAATAAAAGAAGTAACTAACGCAACCTATTTGTTCTTAAATGCACTACTAAAAGCTAACAGGCATTATTTTTGTAGAATTAAAATTATTTTCCTTCTAAGCTTTTAATCACTTAATTTGCATATTTTGAAGTTTATAACATTTCATTATTCATGCTACACGAAAAGCTATTAGAAACAGTTGTAAAAAATATTATTATTTACAAAACTGCTCTTTGCAATGTTTTTTGAGACTCACGGTTACTGAGACATAAATGAAATCATAACTCCTTTACAAAGATGATATAAGTAGTGTAAAAGTATAAAGTATTAATAAAATTGGTTTTACGGGAAAACTATTAACCAAAAAACCCGTTTCAGGAAATTCAACAAGAGCGAGGTATGGCTATATCAAACCACTTCAAAATTAATCAAAAATATAATTAGGAAGAACAAAATTTCGATAAAGGACAAAAATTACAAAAAGAAACAAAGAGAGGGATAGGAGGGAATGAAGATTGAAATTGTTTCAGATAGCAATTATAGAAGAAGAAAAGTTTTGGCTACAGCTGTTGTCGAAAGATGGGCAACGCTTGGTATGGTAATTTGTGTTTAATGCGAAATGGTGCATTATGCTCTCTGATTTGTGTGATGTTGTTTGTAAGCGGACTATCACCAAGCTTGAATTGATAAAATTTCTGTGATGCAGTTTTGATGTAGTCCACTAGTGGTGTTATGTCGTTGCAACGCTCATGTAAATCTCTGATGGAGGTGTATCTAGAAGAATTTGAGATGAGGCGTAAAAATTTGTTCTCTAAAACAGTAAGTTTTTTCATTGTCGTGGCCGACGCGCTGCACCACGCCGGCGCCGCGTATGTAAGAGCCGGGCCTCACAATAACTGTATACAACAATTTTTTATTTTGTCTGTTAAGTCTGCTATTCCTAGCCAGGAGCGGGTACAGACTTCTGGACATGGAATAGACTGTCCGTACAGTTTCGTTAATGTGCTTATTAAATGTAAGTCTTTTGTCTAGTTGTACACCCAAGTACTTCACGCACTCCCTTTCCGGAATTTTGTGACCCCTTATCGAAATTGGTGTTATGATTTTATTTTCGGTGAATCTGCGCGTGAATACTATAGATTCGGACTTCTCAACGTTTACCCGAATTTTCCACTGATCGTAATACGCCGTGGCACGAACCATGTAAGCCTTAAGTAGCATATTTGCCGCTTGAGCATTATGACTGTGCGCGTACATAGCTGTGCCATCGGCGTACTTGGCCAGTTTAGTATTCGGGCACGTAGAGAAGTCAGAAATGTACAGATTGTACAATTTAGGAGCGAGGACCGACCCCTGCAGGACGCCCGCGCCCTAGCGAATGTTCCGCTGTGTGGACAGTTTATTAATCACCTGCAGCGTTCTGCCAGTCAAATACGAGTGTATGAGTTTTGTAATATGACATGGAAAATGGTAGTTGTTCATTTTATAAATTAGGCCCGGGATCCAGATGGTATCAAAGGCTTTCTCGATATCTAAAAGTACCATAGTGGTATTTTTACCAAGGTTATATTGCACCGCTACGTCGTTAATAATTCTACCGATTTGCTGCACTGTACTTCTTCCCTTTCTGAATCCGAACTGATGCTCATCGTTGATGTGAAGTCCATCCTGTGCAGAGTTTAGTCTGTCCAATATGATCTTCTCCACCAACTTTGATATCGCCGACAGCAGTGATATTGGTCGATAGCTGCCAGCGATCTTAGCATTCTTATTCAGTTTGAGATTGGGGACAACTACAGCACACTGCCACTGGCTAGGCCAGTGTTGTAACCGTAGAATCGCGTTACCGATGTACGTTAGCTGCACAATACCTTTCCTTGGCAGATATTTGAGCAGCTTATTTTCGATATCGTCTTTCCCGGGAGCTTTGTTATTTGGTAATTTTTGTATTAGCCTTGCTAATTCTGAGGGCTTGACCATGACGTTTAAAAATTCTCGTTTCGTTAATTGGATGTCATGGCCAATAACATCGTTTGCATAGTTTTCGATGCAGTCATGGTCAGGATTGTTTGGTGCATTTACGTCATGTATTCTTTCAAAGTTGTCAGCTAGTTCGTTTGCCTCCTGTAAGTCCGTCGTGGCTGTCTGTCCGTTAATTTTGGTCAGCGCAGGCATGACTTGCCGTGTAGTTTTTAGTGTCCTGGTCAGTTTCCGCAGCGAGTTGTCTCGAGTATTTAAAGCTTCTAGTTTTTCACCCCATTTCCTGTTTCTCCAAGAGGTCACGGTGGCGCGAATTTGCCGTTGCAATCTGATCATATTAGCCTTAGCGTCGACATCACGATTTCGCTGCCAACGCCGTCTTAGTATATTCTTTTCCCTAATGTCTCGTTTGACCGCCTCGTTTAGTCGGTCTCTGTAGGGATCTATAGTTATAGTGGTTGCAACACCCTGTTTAGCATCCTGCAGTACCCTTGTGAACTCTCCCACTACACCTTCCAACTGAACGGTTGTGTCAATAGTGCTAGTGAGTGTTAGATGTGTATTGATGTGGGCCTTATAGAGGCGCCAGTCGGCGATCTCAACCAAAACCTTTTCAGATCTTCTAGAGCACTAAAGAAACACTCATGCAAGTCCGTCCAGTAATTTCACCGCTATCGTGCTAATACATAAACACATACACCGTACACACACACAGACATTTTTCAAAAACCACTTTTTTGGATTCCTGGGACCTCAAAACGTAAAGATTTGATGTTATCTCAATTTTTGATTTTGGACCAATTTTAGTAACCTCCCACAATTTTATTGTAGGGAGGTTAAAAGAACTTTCTTGATTCGATAACACCATTTCTATAATGGGGACAGTATAACTCAAAATTCGCTCTTGTAACTCTTTGTATCGAGTCGACGCTTCAACAACTTTGTATAACGGCTTTAGACCAAAAACATTGGCGTACACTTGGAATGGGTACAGACTATTTTATAGATCAATTCTATTCAATAGTACACCAAGTGCTTATAGCTAAAGTATGCTGTTTATTAAATTTTAAGTAACAGATAATTTGTATTATTTGATAATAATTAACTACTGACATTAAAATTGTTACCATGATAAGATTAATGTTGATTAAATTCTCTTCTACTTCACCCTAGGCATACTCTGTATAAATGTTTTTGTGAACAACTGAAATATGCTTTATGCCTGATTCCAGTCAAATGTCAGAGCAATGCGTTCGTGCCATTAGACAGAATTCTGAGATAAGAGGAAGATGTTAATTTTATGGCTTAATTTTTCTACTTTTCTTTTTGGCATATCCGTGTAAACAACGATAATAATTTGGAAGCTAGAACTGAATTGAATATAAATACCACAATGGAACTTTTCACGAAGTGTAAAGAAATAACTTATTTTCAATTGGAAAGTGACTTCTATCAACAGGATTTCGGTGTGCCAAGACTCTATTGCCACTAGCTTTAAGCAACATATTTATGGAGGATTTTGAAACTAGACATATTCACAATTGTAAATATAAACCGATTATCTGGTGGAGATAGATATCTCTACGATATCTTTGTAATTTGGGCTCATGGTCTTGAGTATATAATTCCTTAGAAAATATAAATAATAATAAACGTTCTAATAAATTTACATTAGCAAAGGAAAGTAGAAATGAACCACCATTTTTAAAATGCTTAAAAAGGTAAATGCAATTGGAACAAGTATTTATAGAAAACCAACGGATACCAACACATGTTTACATTTTAACTCAAATAAGTCGCATATAAAAAGGGGTGTTATAAATTGTTTACATGAGAGGGCAAATCATCTCTTCAAATAATTAAATATTAAATAATGAGATATGTTCTATCAAAGTTCTTATAAACAATCATTGCTCAGATGGCTTTCATGAAAATTGAAAATAATAATTAGATGCGGCAAAAGCATGAGAAACATTATGCAATAATAATTTCTTATGTATAATGACAACGACTATGAGAAAAGTTACGCCCAATGAATGATAAATTTTTTATGACGGTATTTCGAACGAGCAACACAAGTATCTATTTTGACAAAACCAAAACTACTAAACCACGAGCAAAATTTAAGGTAAAAACTGCATTGACAGTATTCCGTGTGAGTGCAACAAATAATATTATGCGGATGAGTCATCCAGACCTTTCAGGTTAACACTGGGTGAACATAAGAATTAGGTATATTGGGAGAAATAAAAATCAGATATCGAGAATCTGTGAATACGCCTGAGAGAAAGGACATAGAATAAATTGGGACATAAATTTTAACAAACAAGCGAATAGCAAAGAAGAAAAATTTAAATATCAGTAATAGTACTGCGCTGAATGGAGATAGATGCCTGTGGAATTGTTCTGTAGATGTTAGTACAATCCGGTTGCCAATGTTAAAAGAAGAACTTTACAAACTTAACATTGTATAAAATAAAACTGTGAACTATAAGAGTATTTATGGTTTTCAAATATTTCATATAATAGGTAGAGAGCCGGCTGTACAGATTTCCTATGAATAAGATACATAAAAAACTTTGTGCGAGTGAGTAAGTACCACCACAGACATACAGGGAGCCACTTCTCATATACGCAAATTTTGCCCGCATCATGGAATTTTGACATCACTTCCGGTCACGATTTTTTGTGTCATCGAATACATGAATAAATAATATAGGTTTTTAGGTATAAAATGAAATTGTAGTCGGGTGCCAGGCTTAATTTGTCCGCAACCTTGAGACACCCTCGGCTAACTAAAGTAATTTCTTTTATGTTTTCTAAAGTTATCGAATACATGAATGAGTTTTTTTTCAAGTTAAAGTACCAGCCTTCTAGTTATTAGAAAAAAATAGGGTGCCTCTTTTTATTTGCCCGCATCCTCCCATTTTGACGTCACTTCCGGTAAAATTTCATGACGCGGGCAAAATTTGCTTGTATGAAAAGTGGTTCCCTGTAGGTCTGTGGTAGTACTTACTCACTCATACAAAGTTTTTCATGTATCTTATTCATAGGAAATTTCTACAGCCGGCTCTCTACCTATAATGGTTTATGTTGGAGAAATGAAAAAGCGGGCTGTGGAATAATCAGTTAAACTCATAATACTTGCGTTGGTGAATGAGACAAAGAATGTACGAATGGGTAATTTGTGAATGATGAAAGAAAGAAATAAGTTGTAAAATGCTGAAATTTTATTGTAGGAAAGGACTAAAACTTACATTTTATAGATCTCTCTGATTCCACAACTCTTCTGATGTTTTCAAAAGAGTAAATATTCATTGTAATATGATTCATCATATATACATGCTATTGTACAATAAAACGTATATTTCTTTGAATATAGAGTAGCTTTATAACAGAGGAATCAATACACATTCAGCTGCATTAGCTACCTGTTCCCATTATCTTAAGTAGGTACAAGAAATACTGCTTGTTGTAGTTTGATTTATTCTGCTTCCTCAAACTTATGATAAGATAAAACAATAGGAAGTGCACCTATATACAACATATTAAATTTCGTCGATATAGGCAAATATTTAAATATGTTAAGAATCCTTCAATTAACCTTTACAAGCACTAATTTAATTTATATTTTCTTAGAACACGTGCATTAGATTAAAAACCTTTGTTACGTAATGTATTTACCAATTATTTACCAAACAATAATAAATGTTTAAAACTATAAATTGTAAAATATTTATAATTTAAATACAATTTCAGATTTTTATAGGTAGAGAATCTAACAACTATTTAAAATAAAAGCACACTTTTCCATCGGTGCTACTACGAAATTAGGAAATTATTGCTTTAGAGCAGACTTTTACTAAGCGAAAAGCTTCTTTCAAGCCGCTCTATAAATCCTTATTTTTCATAAGGAAAATCACTGGGTTGCAAATCAACAGCTATCCTCCGAATTACATGTCCCACCGAGCGCTGGATTACAAATTGCAAGCCTGATGCATTAAGTGTAAAAATTACAGCGTTAGAACTCGCTTTTTACAGCGGGGCAATTAAATGAAACATTTTTTTAGCCTTTTCAATGGCAGAAGTTATGCAGTTAGCGCATAACTATTAGATTGTCTTTGTAGAATGTTTAACTTTTGAATTTGGATGTTCTCGAATAGAAAATACACTCTTACGACTTTCGTTCCCCTTAAACTAATTAAATAGCTTAATGAAACTAATACAGGACCACCGACGAGACATATTCGACAGTTTGCAAAATATATCCGTAGGAATCGCTTAAGACATCATGGGGTCCACGAAAATGCGTGATGGTGTAATTATTTATAATAATTAAACTGCTGGACGGACCATTATCGAATTTATTAAGGTTTCGTTCTAGCAATAGATGAATCGATTAAAAAATCACTGCCTAAGGAATCACTACTTCCACATCCAGATTTTTCATCCAAGTCACTTTAAAGGAAACATCTTGATTAGATTTGCACTCTAGCATGTGGAAATTATTGGTCATAGAATTTTAATAACATTTCGGGCAGGTGTCATAAAAAACTTTGAGACGTTAGTTTCTATATGATAGAAACTTTAAAAATGAAGTTTCTAGTTTACCCTACTTATTTCCCCTATTCACAACCTACCACCTTCCACCCTTCAATGGAATCATCTCAATCAGATGTCATTACAATACATACGTGTACTAACTTTCAAGTGAATATATCAATTTTAGTTATCAATCCCGTTTGAAAAATATTATAAAAAAATCTGAGGCCTTGGCTTCTAGTACATACAGCGAATTTCAAATTTTTGTACCAGCTTTCTTTACTTATTTTCCCCTATTTATTCCTATTTAACCCCCCAAGTCTTCATCAGAATAATCCCAAAATATAATCTAGTTCCTGATGTCATTATAATATATTCATGTACCAAATTTCAAGTGAATATCTCAATTTTATTTTATCAACCCCTTTAATAGTGGAGTGGGGGGTGGTGGGGGGGATGGAAAATATCATAAGAAAATTTGAGGCCCTGACTACTAGTACACATACATCAAATTTCAAGTTTCTGTACACTTACCAGCTTGTTTTACTTATTTCCCCCTATTTACCCCTATTTACCCCCTAAACCTTCACCGGATCAAAAAACAATCCAGTTCCAGATCACGATACAACATACACGGTGCTTCACCGTGAGTGGCTTATTAGACATTTTTGAGAAACTACAAATAATTTGAAACTGAAAATTTGCACACAGGTATTTTTCCGGGTACTCTATTTAATTAAAATAATGCCACATATGTAACACTTCCGGTTATACCGGAAGTCGGTATCAACTTCCTTATTTTAAATGGAGTACCATATTTTTATGCCGGAATCGAACGCTATTTATTACTTGAAGGTCACTTTTAATAGAATTCCCTATCTCAAAACTCAACAGTTTTTGAGATATTTCGATTTTAAGGAAATTCTACGCGAAAACCTACCCATACTTGAAAATTAATTACTTCCCCTGTATTAAGTTCCAAAAACCAATTTTTCTCTCATGTGTCTGTGAGGGATTGAGCTTATGTGGACATGAGCTACAAATGCTCCAAAATGGGCACCCTGTAGGTGTCCGAAAAGAAGGTCGAACTTCGACAACTTCGACCTCCATTAACTCGTTTATTTCATTAAGTAGAGCACCCGGAAAAACACCTGTGTACAAATTTTCAGTTTCAAATTATTTGTAGCTTCTCGAAAACGTCTAATAGGCCACTCACGGTGAAGCACCCTGTATACGTGTACAAAATTTCAAGTCAATATCTTAAACTGTTGCGGAAAAAACGTGCGGACAAAAAAAAGTTACAGACAGACGGACGGACGGACGGACGGACGGACGGACGGACGGACAGACAGACAGACAGACAGACAGACAGACAGACAACAGACAGACATACAGACAGACAGACAGACAGACAGACAGACAGGCAGACCGACAGACAGGCAGACCGACAGACAGAAAATTTTTTTGCTCAAATTTAAAATTTCGACGTTTCTTTTTTACGATTACTATACTTTCAATACACTACGTGGATGTCGAAGTAATTAAAAATAATTCAAACGAAACTGTTAGGGATTGTGACCTAGTGATTGTTTCAGTACAATAGCTGTTATTTATTACTCTTTATTTAAAATTGAATTTCAATTCTTTTAATTAATTACAATAAGTAGTAGAAATACCATTTTACTTTCATTAATTTAGTGATTATTACACTTAGCCCGAGAGCTCACGAGACCGAGGGTGAAAGAGTTTTGTAAAATCTAATATTAATTTACTGGTTTATTTATTTATTGCTCTATTCAAGAATAGTGGTCAGCCTGCGCGTTGGTAGAACAGCGAGTAGTTAACTCACATTTTCATAGAACCGACCCACAGTGGGAAATTTTCTACTTTCTTTGAACAAAATCCCATTTGACGCACAGTTCTTGACCAATTCGAATATAATTTTTCTTAAAAACTCGTGAATAATTCTAGTTTACCCTCCGATTGCTACAATTTGAATATCTTTTTTCTGATGAACGTATCTGACCCAATATCGGAACATTATTATTATTATTATTATTTTTTAAATAGCGATTGCTCTATATTGTAAATCACCGTAATTTTATAGTTGAATTTCATGTTTTTTGGATCGCTGATTAAGAATATGATACTCAATTTGTCCAAAAGTGGTACAATTTTTAAATATTGACCATTTTTAAACTGTTTTATTTGGCTTACATTGTGTCTTGTTTTGGTCAAATTTCGTAATTGAAATTTTATCCCCTTCCTGTTGACCGACTGAACTGAAATTAGGTACACACCTTTAGTTCTGATGACAAATACAATTATGTATATTCATTACCATTGTACATCCAAGATGGCCGCCGCCACAAAATGGCGGATTACATATTTTTCTTCAACCCCCTCAATATGGGTATTAAATGAAAAGACTTAACTAGTAGAATACACTACACCATGAAAATATTCAAAATACAAGATGGCCGCCACCACAAGATGGCAGATTACTTTTTTTTTCAATCCCCTCATTATAGGTATCAAATGAAAGGGCTTGACAAGTAGAACACAGTACACTTTAGAAGTAACTAAAATAAAAAACTAAAAATTTGAAAGCAAAATAAGTAAAAAATTTTTTTTAAGTTAAACGGTTTCATTATAAAGAAACATAATAATGATGCAGATAATGTACTAAGAGCTAAAAAATAATTAGGTAAGTACCAGGTACCAGTCATCACACCACTCTCCTTATCAATCTAGGGCATTGATCAGACTAAAATTCAGTTTTTCCGCTCTTTTCGAATATCGAAACAGATCTACAAAATTTTGTCATACAGGGTATTGATCTTGGCATACAACGTATTGTTAATTTTTGATTACGCCGGACCTGGATTTCTTTTTGTTTTATTATGAAGTTCTATTAAGAAAAATAAGTGAAACATATATTCTAAGTATGAATCGATTATACAGGGTGATTCAATAGTTATGATCAAAGAAAGATTTGACCAAAATCAGTAAAACATCCTGTATCCCAGTAAGGAAGGACGATGGATGCATTAATGCCAGGTAATTTGGAACCGCCAAAGTGCCATCTATCCACAAGTAACGCATGTATCTTTAATTTTGAAACACCCTGTATAGACAAACATTCTGCAGTGGGAAACATTTACTTAATAGTAACGATGATGACGTAGACGATGCCCATGACTGAGATAGCGACGGTGACGAACGCGATGGCGATGGCGATAACGATGACGGTGATGATGATAATGGCCATAGCAATGGCAATGACATTTATTAGCACTAGCAAGGATAAGGACAAGAGCAACAACAACGTCAATAGCAGTGATAGTGAGTAACAATAAGACAACGATAATCAAAATGATAACGATAGAAGTTTGTTTATATTTGTGATAAGATAAATTTCAAATTCTGTAGTGCCCTGTTAGTGATACTGCATAAATGCGTAGATTATTCCTGAACAATCGAAACAATCTCCACTTCGAGAATATAAATATATCAAAGGAAAATATGAAAAAAAATGTTAAGATTCTTATTTTCGATATCCTTCTCCAACTTTAGCTTCATTATCATTCCAATATTATAACACATTTGGAACTTGTCTATTGTGACGTTAATGTCCCCCGTAATTCACCTACTTGAAGTTTATAGTTTTTAAATTTATTATTATTAAAAGTTTTGGTTGAGATCGGATTACGTTTTGCGCCGTTTTCGCACAACATGTTGTATATTTTATAATTACTTGCAATTTGTAATGAAACCATTAAAGAGCAGTTAAAATTCTGATGTTAACGATATATCACACTTGCGCTCTTTCGGTTTGGTTTTCGCGAAAAAAATTAAAAAACAAAGCAAATGTGACGCATTTCATAACGTCACACGCACTCCTATTCAACAACTATGGCGTTCAGGATTTACCACCGCGACGCTGGTATATTAAAAATAGACCGCTAATTATAGGTTGGATTTCCGACCTGTAAATATCAATACATTTAAAAAAATTAATGATTTAGAAAAATTACATCCTCTCCGAGAGAGTTTATAAATGTTACAAAGGTACCGATCTAGAAATGCGAATAAAAACATTAAAAATGAGTAACATCTTACAAAAATGTAATATTTGAGGTTATGTTAGTCATGCTCGCGCCCTTTTTACAAAACAGTGTTGTGGAATGGATAACCGTCTTTTTTTCTTTTTCTAAAATTAAATTTATTAGTAAAGTGGCTGTAACGCTCGATAAAATTATGAGCTACATTTTGTGTGTAATCTCCAACAGTGTTTTTGAAATTACTTACCTACTTACTTGTCTACAAACTGTTATTGATTTGAAATGTCAAAATTTGTGCGATGTAAACGTTAACGTTATTTACAATAATTTTACGTTTTACTTAAGAAGTATAATGCAATTAAATAAAGGGATACTGACAGTGAAAACGAGATTTCTTTGACACCGCTAGAGGTAAGGGAAGCTACAAAAATCGCTTCATTAAACTTGTTGCCGGAAGAATCGAGAAAATTATATATGGCGCATGAATCTTTCTTAAATTGGAGAAATCAAATTAAAATGAATTAAATAAATATTAAATACTGAATAGTCGTGGACATTATACGTGCAGTGCAATTCAATGTGATGATATTATATGGTGCCAGTGAGAGAAAAGTGTAGAAAAAATCAAATTATTTTGTTTATGCCTATCTTTTTAGCACTCGACTATGCGAAAAAAAAGTAATTGCTTCTAGTTAAAGATGGGGGTAAAAGAGCAATTTAACAACGTGCGAAGAAACGTTGTAGTTTTAGCACGATAGCACCGAAACTACTAAATGGATTTGGATAAAAGGTTGCAAGAGGGTTTCTTTAGTGCTCCAGAAGATCTGAAAATGTTATGGTACGCATTACGTTTAGTGCCGCTGTAGCACACAATTTAGTGCTCTTTTCGGCTTCAAAGATCCACCAGGTGGGGAGGTTCCAGCCGCTTCTAGCAGGTGCCGATTTTTTAAAAATTATGTTTAAATCTACAGGGTGTTTAATATAGTAGCACAAGCTAATACTTGGATGTTTTAAATAGAATACCCAACATTTTTTATATATTTGGTTGCTAAACTTACACTGCAGCGTTGAAATGTGATTTAATTTTTTCAGATAAAATATGCATTTGCAGCAAAAACATATTTTCGTAAAGATATTCGTTTCACTTTAAATATTAGTCAAGTGAGACGCGCCAATTTTTTTGTATTTGAAAAGAAAATTTTAAGAAATTTAATTTTTATGAATTTTCTTCATATAAATAGATCCGAACTTGAGCGATTTTAAATGATTTCATATGTTTTTGGAGAAATCACGTCTTCACATTTGATTTGGGGTTGCAAAGTCGACTTTGCACCTCCGCTATCTGAAAAACTGTCCATTTCTCTACCTTGTGCCCATGAGCACTTTTAATTCGGAAGAAATTATCTACAATTTACTGTGATTTCAGTCATTTTCCCTAATAATTGTGCGATGTCCTTTAACAATTTAAAATTACGACGTCTGTATGGTGGATACATTTTCTAATTAACACGCTTTTTATGGTCTCATTCATCTGAAAATAAGTATCGAGGGATTCGAAGATTGTAAATTATAAAACACTTCAAAATGACGGCTTCACGATAGCGAATAGGTTTTTTCATTTATGGGGAGCGAATCCTTTTAAACGATGCATCTCATTTATGTATTTGATCTGCGGTACTACTTCCAAATCGAACAAAATCAATAGTCTACTTGGGATAGAACTAAAAAGAAGAAAATAAATAAATAATCTGAAAAAAATTAGAAATCAATTATACATTATTTTCTTCTCTTTAATGCATTTTTCTAACAGTTTTAGTTGGTTTTTAAATTAACTTTTTTATTTATTTTTATTATTTATATATATTTCGAATTAAAAACTAAATTTTATTGAAACATATTTCTATTTCACACTCTATACGATTTATTTTAATTTTTTAAATAGTTGCCTCATACATGTTGTTTTGATGTCAGTCCTGAGTGCTATTGACACTACACAAAATAATGAAACATTTTACTCTACTCATAACGTACCTTCATTTACACAAAGTAATTTGACAGTAGTTTTATTAGTAAAGATTCTGATATTTTGTTTAAAATGTTTTCTATTCATATCGTATATTATATGTATGACTGACAAGGTTAAAGATATGCAATGATAATATATTTTTAACTAGAAAATATTTACATCGTTTGGCATCTAAATAATATGTTAAAGTTAATACAGCTAATATAGGATCTTCCAGCTGCCAAGAATACAAATTTTTAGCAGACGAAATATCAAAGTTGCATTGCCGCTAGACTTTATTTATTGCAGTATTAGTAGCCATCTGTGGGTGGATGTTCAACTGTTCAAGTTTATTATACACCGACTAAAAAAATTTTATTGGATGTAATTTTGACTCTCTAGAAAGAACACTACGCATGTAATAAAATTTGATTTTCTATAGTCTATAGGTAATAAAAGTATAATAAATAGAAATTATTGCTTATGTATAACCCTTATTATAGAACCATTTTAGGGTTGTTATATTTGAGCGAAAAAGAGAGGTACCATATAGAGATACATATTATTTGTGGTGATCAATCTTTCAATAAGTATAATCTCCAAAACTATGTATCAGTAGTATATTCATGTTAATGAATACCTAAACAAAACTTTAACAAGAGTAAACTTTTATGTTAGGTTTGTTATTTGTTCATTTTTACACGGTCCTATTGATATGTATTAGTACCACTAGTGCTCTTCTCCCCTCTGACATAATTAAGGGTTCTGAGCATAATAATACTACAGTATTAATAATGCTAGATTATTCAAAGGCATTTGATACTCTTAATCACGTTTCGTTACTCGCTAAATTAAAATTCTTCGGTTTCACCCACAACGCTCTTAATATCATGACATCATATTTATACAAAAGACAACAAAACGTATTATTGATCAACATTTAAGATCTGAACTAAAAGCGTTTTAAGCTGGTGCTCCTCAGGGATCCATATTAGGACCTCTCTTATACTTAATATATACTGCGGATTTCAGCAGTATCATTAAGAATTGTGTATGCCATGTTTATGCCGATGATAGCCAGCTACATAATACTTTTAAATCAGAGGTTTATATTGAGGCAGCACGTAATATAAGTGAAGATATCAAATGACTGGTTGACACATCAAGTAAGCACTGTCTCCAAAAAATCTGCAGTTGTGGTATTTGGGAATAGCATTAGTAGAAAGCTTGTTTTGGACAACGTACATTTTTTTGTGGGGCAGCAAATGTTATCTTATTATGACCATTTTAAAAATTTAGGCTTAGTTATAGATTATAGGCTAAGATTCTATGTACATATTTATACAGTAATGTAAAAATTTATATAATCATCCTCATTTTCTTAATAAAAAAATAATGATCATGCTGTGCGATTCTGTGGTTTTGTCTCACTTTTATTACTGTGATGCTTTTTATGGCCCGTGTGTTCATGCGGTAACCTCTTACAGAATTAAGAAGGTACAAAATACATGTATTCGTTTTATTTTTAACTTGTCTAGAAGAGAACATGCCTCTGTGTTTCTAAAACGAATTAGTTGGCTTAATATGGTCGTGCGTAGATAACATCACCTTGCGTGTTTTATTCACAAAGTATTGATTACTAATTGTCCCCCTTATATTAGATAATTATTAAACTCTTCGCAAATACAAAACGAAAAGTATATTGCATTCGATCGGCAATATTGCTCGTAGAGAAAAAAAATTTCATATCACTGTGTTGGTGATCGAATTCTGAACAACTTTCAAAATGTCCGTCCGTTCGTCTGTCTGCCTGTCCGTCTGTCCGTCCGTCTGTCCGTCCGTCTGTATGTCCGTCCGTCACGTTTCTTGTAAGCACGACAACTTAAGAACGAAAAGTCCGATTGCACTGAAATTTGGAGTGTTAGTTAGTGTTAGCTAGAGGAAGAACCCAATTGTTTTTTAGCAAAATCGATCGATAAATAAAAAAGTTATAAATTTTTTTTAATAAAAAAACATTTTTTTACATCATTTTTGTATGTTCTGTAATTAAACTAAAAATGTCTAAAACTAATATTATTTACAAAAAAACCGTAAAGAGTATCATATAGAATGTGCAACAATTATATAAAAAGTGCAGTAAATCGGCGAAGAGTATGACGGTTAGCTTGTTTATACCTAGATCCCTAATTCGTGATAAAAATCTTGGCTATACTGAGATGATAATGATTCCGCAGCATTCTACGGAAAGGTTTCAGAGATGCCTTTTCTGCCCCCTCTTCATATAATCGTATTCTGGACTATCTGAAACAGGTTTCAGTAGCTGCAGTCAAAGTAAAATATAAACTCTTCTTGTTAAGCCAGTGATAATGATTGCTCAATTATATGTTTATGTATATTATTAATATGTTATAATATAATATTAATTATTTCATTTGGATTCAGACTTTACAATATTTTTTTTCTTGTCGTTTGTAATTAGAGTATTATATTATATTGTATTTTTATGTGGTTAAGTGTAAGAGCAGCGCAGCTGAACACCACCATTTTTTTAAATTTGTAAATTTAAAAAATAAAGTCATTACATTATTATTATTATTATATTAATAAGGTTCGACAACTAGGCGATGACATCCTTTTCTGAGGATGGTTACTTTTTTTTTAACTTTCCACCCTTTTGGTCGACTTGATCATGTGCTTAGTAATCGCGAGCACTTCGTTATTTAAAGTGCTTAGTGCTCGGTAATTACAAGCACTTTTTTCAGTGCTTAGCGTTTAATGCTCAAAGCAATTTTATCAGTACTCAGCACGGCTCTCTATGTGGTCATTTGTTATAAATGCACATCATACATTTTGTGCAATGTAATCATTTAAAGTGTTAACAATCATTTAAATAAGCATTGCTCTAAAAAAAGATACACTCTTTTTAATTACAATATTCCGTTGCCACTGCTACTGATTTTCACCACCCTGAAAATATTTAATATTAGGAACAGCTAGCTAATATCATTTAAATAAACTTTGCATAGGTAAATATTTCTAATATCTTGCAGTACAGAGCCTATACGCAAAATATGTCACTCTGTGATATCAGTTAACGTGTGTTATGGGAGTGTCCTGATTTTAATAATGAATAATAAAAGACGTTAATGACTTACCTATGTTATTAGCAGGGGATTGTAATTTTGATAAAAATATTCTTATCAAGTATCAATGTCTTCAAAATAATCTAATATTGTAACACTAAAACTTAACTCTTGTATGACTATAAAACAATTAAAACTATTTGCTTTATACATTCTAAATATGCCATTGGTAAACCTTCATTAGCAATCATAATTGTTGTTCCAACTAGTTTATAAAGTAAATCCCATAGACATACCAAGGACGAAAATGCAATAACTAGTTTTGAAGAAGCTGACCACAAATATTCGAAATAGCTTATGCAAATGAAATAAAATTTTATATGCAGATTTGAACAAATTATGATTTATTTATAACCCTTCAATACTTAACAATCTTCATCACTCTAGTTATGATTAATGGCCTCTAATACAGCATGATAGAACCAAGAACGAAGATTCATAAATCATTATTAACAACAGACAGTTTTTAACAAGTAGCTAACGTCAGTCCAAAAATAATTTAATTTACTAGTGCGACCAACGCAGTTTAAGTCTTTAATTCAAAATGGCACATGTGCCACTTAGATGATATTTCAATCAAATAACATCATATCAAATTAACTGAAAATCTCACAAATATGAGCGATGAAATGTCGAAAAGTTGATGAAGGGATGTTTGGCCCAGTGTGCCATAGTTTCCTGATAGAAACTTCGTTTTGCTATTCTACATACAGACTACTTACTATGTATTTAACGATAAGTCAAAAGTTGAACTTTGACAATATAACTTTAAAATCACATTTCTTGACGCGTTTATGGACAACAACAGATAATTATGTTGTGATTCACAAAAGGTTTTAAAAAATCAGGACACTATAGCACCATTTCGATTTCTTCCTTTTAACATCAGAATTTTAAACTAGACTAAGCATTATACTCTTCACTGATTTATTGAACTTTTTGTATAATTGTTGCACATTCTATAAGATACTCTTCGCAGTTTTATCGCAAATATTTTTTTGTTTAATTACCAACTATAAGAAAAATAAGTTTGTTTTTTAAATTTAGATAATTAATTACTTTTTAATTTGCTGATCGGTTTTTTTCAATGGGGTTCTTTCCCTAGTAGTTAGGCAGATTTCAGTAAAAATTGTGCTATTAATGAAGAAAGCATGAAACTTTCAGGGATTGTTCTGTATACAATTGTAAGTATTTAAAAATAAGGAGCCCTTCAATATGTCACAAAATAACAAAATGACTGCCATTTAAAAATGACGCCTACTCGCTCAACTGAAACGCTGACTATCTTGGCTCCTATTTTATCGATTTCAATATTTTTTTAAATTTTGGTAGCTCTTTTATGGAACTTTATTTTTAGTTATTAGAACTTTCTTTCTAAGTTTATAAGTTTGATAGATAAATCCAGAAAAAGAGAAAAATGTAAAAAAAAAATAATCTAAATTTACCAATTATTATCTGTTAAACTGTTAGAAAAGAAATAAAGATTAAAATAAGATAAGTATAATTTTAGTATCTTTCAGCAAATAAAAAAAAAGTTTGCTGTGACATGGTTACAACAGAGTTGTTAGACATTTGGTAATGCAATGTAATGACAACTCATAATATTTTAGTATCAATTTTATTTAGTCCCAAAGTAAAATTACACTTCTTAATGTAAATAATTATTTTTGCTGAAAAAGGTATACGCGTGACAGAGTTAGTTTTCACAATTGCCCTCACATTTACACATTGATGTACACTGAAGATGAGAACTCACGCATTTGCAATGCTCTGTACATATTTTACGTGTACAGCGACAAGCGATGATTTCTTTGCAGGGTTTTAAAGCCTCTGGCAGTGTCATCCATATTGGTTCCCAACTTATTGTACCAGCCTCCCATCCCCATTCTGTAGGTGAAGGTATCACTAGCTGTTTAATGTTTGCTTGGCCCCAAATACGATCAGCCTGATAGGCTGCCCTCTTAATATGCAGTAAAAGTGCATCTCGTGTAGGGGGTATTCCTTCAAGTGTACGATTTTTTTGTGTAAAGAGGTACTGCCTAGCAACATTAACATCAGTTTCTGAACATGTTTGATCGTACATTATAATTACTTACAAAGCGTTGAAGTTTGTCTATTTTACGGATGGTTGTGATATAAAACTGAAAGCTGATGTAACATGCGGGTATTTTTCCCATGCCTTCCACGCCGTTTTTTTCCCACGTGAAGCGAATGAAGACACTGTATCGCATCCAGTTAAGGCATGAAAGCCTGGTAGCGCCGATGCTTTTTCAAATCCCATTGTTGCAGCAACCCCATGAGCAGAAATTATTCGTATATTCTTCCCTGTCCCTAATTCAATCCAAAATTTTACAACTGGATATTGGCTAGCGAAAGCAATGGCCAATACTAATATGTCTGAATCAACGGTTCTTAAAAGTATTCGAGAGCATCCCTGCCCAACAGCAGCATGAGCATGCAGGATAGTTCCAATATCAGGAGTTATATTTTTGACATACATTCCGCGGAACTTAAATAACTCTGCCTTATTGTCATCCACTCGCAAAAATTCGTTCCATTTCTTTGGCAGCGGTGTTTTCGATGTGACACGAGTTCGAGTACCGGTTCCCCGTTTCTGATGAGCCATTGCTTTTAATGAATCAGGGCGGTAAGCATCCCAAATAACTTCTTACCTGGAAGTACGTCTAAAATATGTTTTGACATGAGGAATAAATCCTTGTTCTGCGTAATCCGCAAAGTTTTTCATAGAGTCGGTGGGTCTAACGATCTTTACGAGTACAGCCCCATCAAGCAATATTGTGTCCAATGTTTCAGGTTGGTCATGTTCCTGAAGCAACTGTTCCACACAACCTATGATATTACTTTTTTTCGATATTCGTAGGTGCCCGTATTCGGCAAGTGATGGATGCCACGCATGACTCTCATGTCGAAAAAAATCGCTCAGGTCACCACCTCGGACTTCACACCCTATATACAAACGAGCAAATAGATTGCAGTCATTACGTATTGATCGTAGAGCACTTTTAGCTTTAGACGTTTTTGGGGGTGGTGTACTCATTAATGGGAGTTTTAATTTTTTAAGTGGCTCCATAATGGTTTCTATTCGACGGTCGATTCTTTTATCAACAAAACGATGAAACTCACGTGCACCTATGTCCTCTATCTCTGAAACAGTTCTCTTTACAGCATCATGGGCCACCTGCTTTGTGGCAAGGTATATAAGGTCATCCACATCATTGGTGAAAGGATTTCCAAGTTCTTCAAAAGCTGCAACAACATTTTGGACATTCTGCTTAAAGCGATATTGTGTAGACTGGTTCTCATCGTGGTGCCGGAAATCTTCCGTAGCTGAGGGGTCAATCATGTCCTCAAATTGCAAGACCATCCGTGCTATTTCTGGTCCAGCGACCGTCCACCGCCGAAGTGCAGATGAGTTTTCAGTTAATCCTATGGCTCCACCTTCCCCTTTTACTATGGCATTATGTTGTTCATGCGCCTGGTCAATAGGCAGTGCTGAAAATTGATGATTAGTCTTGTGAATGACAAAATTACCTTTGCCAAATTCCGCAGCAATGTGTCTGATTTAAGATCATGTCTCTAACATGTATTGGTAACCATCTGGCATAATTGATCCTGTCTAATGCAAAAAACCAAGGACACATGCTTGTAAGACAGTAAGCACAGTCACGCACAATCGGGTTGTGTAAAAGTAACTAAACAAATAGATACGTTGCCTAATTATAAGTGGGGACTGTGTTAGCGCGGCGACATGTCGGAACGTGCAATCATTGCTTTTAGGTGTTTAACAAAAAACGCTTTTTTGCGGTCGGTAGAAAGATACCAAATGAAAGCCATTTACGTTATTTTAATTTTTGTTATATGACATAGTTTAACAGTGAATTAGTAAAACTAGATAATATACTGCAAATGTTCCTTTTTTTCGAAGTTTTTATCTCAAACTGTAAACTTGGGAAGTTCTGATAACTGAAAATAAAGTTTCATTAAAGAGAATTCATAATTTGAAAAGATTATTAAAATCGAACAAACTGGAGCCAGGATATTTAAAGTATTATATGTGCGAGTAGGCGTCGTCTTTAAATGGACGCCATTTTGTTATTTAAAGACATATTGGACGGCTCCTTATTTTTAAATGATTAGAATTGTGTACAGAACAATCCCTGAAAGTTTCATGCTTTCTTCATTAATAGCACAATTGTTCTGTTTTTTTACTGAAATCTGCCTAACTATAGCTATTAGCCTAATTTACTGTCCAAATTTGTGATATCATGCTTACAAAAACGTGACCGACGGACGGACAGACAAACGGATAGGAGAACAGGCCGACAGATTAACATTTTGAAAGTAAGAAATTCGATCACCAACAAAGTGTTATGAAAAGTATTTCTCTTCGAGCGATATTTGCGATTTTAATAATGTGCCGATCAAATGCAATATACTCTTCGTTTTGTATTTGCTGCGAAGAGTCTTGATTGAAATTAATTTGTTTATGCAGACTTTGGAACCAGACTTAATAAATATCGAAAATAAAAAAAAACTGCGATGGTGGCACTTTGACATGATTAAAAGTGAATTATTTATGATTTGTTTGCCTATGGTAATGAAACATATTCTTTATAGGATTTTGCAAACTATATATGAGAACTAAAAGAAAAACTACATGTAAAAAATATTAGTGAAATCTTTGCATTCTTTCGATAACCTGACTGCTGGTTATGCTAGCAAATCAAAATTTTAAAATAAATTTGTCCAATTTCTTATTTGACATTCTCATTATAAGACTAGCATCCAACATAGTCCCCTACGGCTAAGCAGATTAAACTAGTATCTACATGACCCCCTACGGTATGAATATTCAGCTAAAAAGAGAACAAAGGCTTAAAACGAATTTATTTACCAACTTTGTCTTAATTTTTTTTTCACTGTAATGGATTACATTTTCATAAAATCTCTCATTCAGTTTGTTGGAAATGCTAAATCTTTGAAACGTTTTTTGCCCTTATTCTGAGCTCATCAGAAAGGCACAAAGCCACTCATAACGATGTTTCATGCAAAACCAAGGCAATATCCGTGAATAAGTATGAAATATTTATATTTGACATTGACTGATAAAAAACAACAGATCTTCACCTATCTATTAACTAACTAGTATTGGAGCCTATATACTCTATGTATGTTTAGAAGTGAATTATTTATTATTTGTTTGCTTATAGTAATGAAACATATTTTTTATAGGATT
Organism: Stenurella melanura; assembly: GCA_963583905.1. NCBI lineage: Eukaryota > Metazoa > Arthropoda > Insecta > Coleoptera > Cerambycidae > Stenurella > Stenurella melanura. Next base: position 155,822,454 of record OY757309.1, read on the forward strand.
TTGCAAACAGCGAAAAAAAAAACTAACTGACAGAAAAACTATGTGTAAAAATTATTAGTGAAATCTTTGCATTATTTCGATAACCTGACTTCCGGTTATGCTAGCAAATCAAAATCCTGAAATAAATTTGTCCAATTTCTTATTTGACATTCTCATTATAACACTAACATCCAACATAGTCCCCTACGGCTAAGCAGATTAAACTAGTGTCTACATGACTCCATATTTCATACTTATTCATAGATATTGCTTGGTTTTGCATGAAACACCATTATGAGTGGCTTTGTGCCTTTTTGATGAGCTCAGAATAAGGGCGAAAAATGTTTCAAAGGCTAAGCATTTCCAAGATACTGAATGAGAGATTTTATGAAAATGTAATCCATTAGAACGAAAAAATTTTTCAGGCAAGGTAGGTAAATAAATCCATTTTAGGCCCTCGTTCTCATTTTTAACTAAATCTTCATACCGTAGGGGGCCATGTAGATATTAGTTTAATCTGCTTAGATGTAGGGGACTATGTTGGATGCTAGTGTTATAATGAGAATGTCAAATAAGAAATTGGACAAATTTATTTTAGAATTTTGATTTGCTAGCATAACCAGAAGTCAGGTTTTCGATAGAATGCAAAGATTTCACTAACATTTCTTACACAGTTTTTCTTTTAGTTCTCATAGATAGTTTTTTTCCGCTGTTTAAATTGAGCATACCGCACACCTTTCACTGTCGATATATAAACGGCTGAAATTGACATTATGTACGAATTAAAGGTAGATCATTGCGTACCTTGCATGTGAATCAATTCAAGGTTATGGCTGATAACGAAAAATGATTCACACAAAAGTTATAGTGCTACCTAATGGTGATCTTGATTTTATCTTGATGAGGTCATATCATGGTCATGCAGACGGTGATCTGACCTTTTGAATGCTAACCGCTAAATTGAATGAAGGGTGATGAAGCAAGTTTTAATTATGCTTGAAAACACCCGAGCAAGTGCTCGAGTGCAGAACCGTGGAGAGAAAATCGGGCCCGAAGAGAAAAGAGGAGGTCCAACTTATGGGTCCCTTATTTTTGAAACGTGCCTCCACATATAAGGGTAAAACATACTGGAGCGTAGAGCTACCCATCGAACTATGCGCTAAGCGGCAATGCACGCAGTGATATACGCTTCATGGGTAACATAGTAAAGCGTCTTTCAAAGCAGTTTAGAATGCGTTTTAAACGAAATTTTTATAAGTAGTAGTATCAATATGAGTTCCGGCAGTGACGATGACATTCTTTGTGATGGCTCGGCATTACGAATTTCACTTGCTATGGGCTGTTATGATAGACAGTACATATACATCTTATGAATAAAAAAAGAAAATAATTTGGACGGTATCACATATTATTCGTAGAAGAAAAAAATATCCACAGCGATTTTTTTTAATACATCAGAATGAATACAACTTTTTATTAAATCTTAGAAAAAATTTCGCCCCTACGATTTATCCAATATATATCTATTTTTGTGATCTTTATGCACCTGGTTCCATGTTGGTCTTCTATGATAAACTCTATTTATAAGTTGTTTTGTATTCATTTTGCATTTGCTTGTAAGTCAACAACTACAAATTAACTGGAAATGATTGAAAACGTGCGTTAGCTCGAGCTAAAAAAATCGACAAAGAAATCTCAAATTTAAATCGCCGCACAGTGTGGCAGAACGGACAAAATTCACTCTAAAGCTCAATTCTTGAGACATCGACTTGAGTATATACTTTTAAATACTCGGAAATGAGTCTAAAACAATGAGGCACTGCGGCTTTTTTGAAATGATTTGTTTGTATGGAAGGGTTAAGGTCATTCAAGGTCAAATTCGTTTTTTTAAATGGGAACCCCTATTCGTTTTTGCAAATTCGGATTGTCTGACTAAAAATAGACTACTTTTGTTTGAAACATTTTTCCTGAAATTGTCAGTTTTTTTTAGTTGTCAGGCTATCGGATGTTTTATATACCACAGCACCGGGTGCATACTCTGGGCTGGACATGGGAAATGCTTCTTGTCAGCAGCGGAAGCCACATGACGCATGGGGTAAGAAGATGAGATATGTGTTTGTGAGAAGCTTCTTTTAAGTTTCCATGCTTCTTTTTTAGTTTCCATCTGTCATCATCGGATGGGAAGTGTAGGCGTTTGCAAGATGCTTCTTTTTAGTTTCCATGCTTCTTTTAAGTTTCCATCTCCTTATTTATTCTTCCTCCAAGTCTTCTGTTTCTGAATCTAGCAGTGTGCACCTCCTTCTGCCTACTTGCGTTCACTTCGTAGGTCTGCCAAGACATACATGCATTCGCTCACCGCAGGGAGCCTTTTTTTTCTTTTATTAACCGTTCCATAGGTAAATATCCATTTACGGTGGAAGTGCCCTATCTCGGGATAAAAAAGCTTTTCATGGTGGGTTGGTTATGATTAAGAAGCCCGAGGGAATATTTTGCACAACCTGTATATTAGTTTGTTTCTACAGCAATTACTTTCAACGGCCTCTTTCCAATTTTGGGTATTTTCTATTTCATTACCTATATTTAATATCTTTTTATTTTTATTCTTTTTTCTCTGTTGTGTAATAAACTGTTCTGTGACGAATTTACCATTGAGTGACTTTAACTCTCTCATGCAAAAATGAATTTAAAAAGCCGCCATAACCCACTATTCCAGACTTCTTTCCGAGTATTAAAAAAAAATTCAAATCGATATCTCAAAAATTGAGCTTTAGAGCGAATTTTGTCCATTCTGTGTTGCTGAGTTTGCAGCCGATTCTATGATTTCAGCCTAACGTTCCCTCCCTCGCTCTTCTAATACTTGCATTGTTTCCTGGAAGATTACTCGCAAATTATGTACATACGCAAAATAATGATGAAGATGAAGAACAAACAGGGAGACTACGAACCGCCAACAATCCGGAAATCAATTGCAGATAAGAAATTCAATATTGCAATATCTGAATAGAATTGCATCATATGACTCTTCTAAACGTGTCAAAGTCAAGCGTTCATAGGATATTCAGGCAAATGAAGAACTAACCTTACAAAATTGCCGTTGTTCCAGAACGAAGCATAGGTTCTTGTGCGACAATTCCTTTTTGCGATTTGGACTCTTAACTTTATTTCAGTACACGTAGAATTCTAATTTAGTAATTTACAACATTTTGTTGTTAAAATAATTCACCAGCTCATAGGCATTACATATTTAAATCAATTCCCAGGAAGTTATCATTTGCGAAGTGTGACAAACAAACTGCGCATCAACCGTTCAATGACCAAACTCATGTTAATGTAATACTGTACATCTACATTGATAAATATCTGTGCTTCCTCTTATTTATCACAATTACCTCATTGTTATTTAAATCAAATATTTCTGTCCATTCAAGCAACACTATATTATACATTTACCAACCAATTAATTCATCACGTTGCAGTTCTAATTTTGATACACATGTCATTTCAGGATAGCTATTAATCAGGACAATTGAACATTAGTTAAAAACATACACAGAATATCTCAGGTGTCAAAGATGATATTCATTTATATTGTTTATAAAATAAGTAGTGTTCACATTAGTCAAATGTCAGACATTTGGACGCCAAAAATAAAAGCGAAAGATCTGCTTTTGTGCAATATCCTTATTATTCACGAGTTCTTGACAGGCGTTTTCTGATACATGCACTGACCTAGTTGGTTCCCTCTGCTATACAGCATATCCGACAGTATCAGACCATTTGTCACACGGCCTCACCAAAGCTCTTCCCCATGAGATCTTTGATGACGTTTCGGAGGTCATCCTCTTCGTCTCTTCTGGTTTCCTCTGAATTGTCAACCATTAATATTGACTTTTCGATTTATGTGGCCAAAAAATTAGGGAATTCGAGTGAATTTCATACTGGAAAGTCGCTTTAGGGGTGTATTTTTTGGAGAATCGAACTGTTGGTGCGATGATCTGTCCAGAAAATTCGTACGAAACGTCTTCGGACCCACATCTTGAAAGCATTGATACGCCGCGTCGCCGCCGTTTGTCTGCCTCTCAAATGGTCCGTATCACGGACGCTTAAGACAAGCAAAAAAACTAAAGCGTTATGTAATTATTCATCCAAAGTGGATTAGTCAATTGAGTGTTTTCTGTTGCTCACTTTGTCATAGCTGATTCTGTGATTTCAGCCTACGTTCCCTTCCTCGCTTTTTTAATACTTGCATTGTTTCCTGGAAGACTACTTGCAAATTATGTACATAGTATGGTGAATATGAAGAACAAACAGGAAGACCACGAATAGCTAACAATCCGGAAAATCGTTTGTAGATAAGAAAGTCAATATTGCAAAATCTGAATAGTCTGTCAAAGTCAAATGTTCACAGAATATTCAGGCAAATGAAGAACTAACCTTACAAAACTGCCATTCAAGAGCGAAGCGTAACTACGCTACCAACTGGTAAGGCAAATAATAATAATAATAATAATAATAATAATAATAATATCGACTTTATTGTGATAAATGCAAAATATACAATTTATATACATTACACATTAAATACACTATGTAAAACAGGCGAAGTTTAGCCAGATGGCTACTCTTCGTGTCTAATTTTATGGAGAGGAGGTTCTTAAATTTGTTTTTTAAATTTAAGTCCATGGGCACGTCGAACCACCTCTATATGAACGATATTTACCTAAATGGATTAGTCAACAGATAGAATTGCCATATTACGGCCACACTTAACTCTTGGGAGATCCGCGAAAGCCGCTACATTGCCCAAAGTCAGTGGTAAGCTATCACCCTGAGGGGCAATTTGATCGTATTTTTTAGAAAAAGTTTCCAAGTTCCAAGCTATGATGATGTCAATAGACTATAGATATACAGTATGTTTGTTTTAAGTGTTTAACTCTGTATACCTCCGTTGCTATTTAAAATATCAAGATGCTTTCGTACTAGGACTATAGCTCATTGGTAGGGAAATCCTGTGGTAAAAACAAATTGTCAATCCAAAACTTAGTTTGCAATTACAATAAAAAAATTTAAAAAGTGTATGTTTTTAAACGCCCCGTAATGCCTAATGTTTAACGAGATATTAGAGGATACTTAAGACCAAAGTTAATTACAAACATGATGCGAATAAAACCTCGTAATTAAAAGTTTTCTACATGCATACGTTTTGAAGTTGGTCTTGATTTGAATATGAAGGTGGAGTGTGGGATATCATTAAAATGGGAATAAAAATACATCAAACGGTGCTAAAGCCAAAAATATTTTCAGAGGGCAAGACTGTACTTTTTATATTATTTGCCTGTAAATCGCAAAGTAGGCTATGGATTGACAATTTGTTTTTACCAAAGGCTATCCCTTCCAATGAGCTACACGTCTGGTACAAAGACATTTTGACATATAAAACAACAACGAGACAGAGACATATAGCGTGGCCAACTTAAAACAGACATACCGTATGTATGACACATTGTTCATATCACAGCATGAGCAATAAGGGGACAACAGTTACTGATTTCAACATGACAGGGCTACTAATAACACAGCGAGCCTAAACATGGATTCATGATGATCTGATTTGATCGGATAGATCACCCAATTTAACGGTGCCTTATTATTTCCTACGAGAAATGTTGAAAGGTAGAGTGTATGCAAATAGACCCCACACTATTACTAGTCTTGAAATTACAAATATCTAGAAGAAGAAATGCGCAAATCTATAGGAAGTATTATTTTTCGGATTTTGCATGCCCATCATTTAGAAGAATACGACTAAGAGAACATTTATAACACTAATCTCTAATAATTGAAATTCCGCAATATGTAAGATTCCAGATTACTTATAGTTTAAACAGTATTTTGTTATTGTAATACTCCTATTAGTCGTACACCCTTGGAGCTGGATACTCTGTATTTGTAGCTATAATCCTTCAAAGGCTGGATATATTAATATTTTATAAGAGGAAAATTTCATTCAGTTTTAAGACGCTACTAAAATATTCAATGTAAATTGTAAAGAAATACATTTGCAACCCATTAACTGTTAAAGTGATGATTTTAAGCATTAACGAGGATTTTCAATTCGATTAGTTTATCTCTGAATTAGCACCTCCAAAATTTATAGTTTAGTACTTTAATTTAGACAAAGTTTGCAGCGCGAGCCGTAGGCGAGTCCTGCAAATCATCAAGTCTGTTATTACCATTATCGCAAGTTGAATACTATACTTTCTCTACAAACACCATTAAAAACTATATTTTTAACACGACATACTTGAATTAAAAATGTAATATTATATAAACTCGCATTAAAAATGATCAGATGACTTACTTTTAACACTAGTGCAAAAAGTAAAATGACAAGTCGTTTGTCATATTGACATTTATATATTTATTAACAAAAAATTAGAGTGATTTAGAAATAATTATATTAATTGTACAATTGGAGCAATTAGTACTATTTATCCCTTGTGAGGAAGCTACTTCACAAGAAGAAATTGTATTGGACCTCATATTGCAATAGTTCTTCACATTTATTTATTTCATAAATCCTACAAACTACTAGAATTATGAGGTAACCATTAAAAGGATTTGAAATCTTTTAAAAAAAACTTTATTGTTCTTTTAATGGTGTTTGTAGAAAAAACATTGTATGATACACGTGTTAAAAATGACTTTACTTTTTACACTTGTATCATAAATAATTATTATCTACGATTATAACAATAAATATTAATATAATAGTTTGACAGCGCAACGTCCAAACTATTCAAACATGTCAAATCATCTTCCCTCAACAATAATGAACCACTTTATTATATTTTGCGTGTTACATCGATTGGTCAAGCTAGGCATGAAGTTATAGGTGATTGGTGTAAAAATAAATCACTAGGGTATAATGATTACTTACGCTGTTTGTTTATGGATAGTATTACATGTTCAACAGCAGTTGAGTAATTAATATATAATCTAATGAGAGTAGATGGAACACTTTATACCTCTTCTTCTATGAAAACATTATTTTCAAAATTACGAAATACACACTTGTAAATTTTTAAATTTGACGGCGATTTTGGCAGCTGTCAAAAATAAAGAATAAAGAAAACGAAAAATCTACTTTGGCAGATTGATTATGTATTGGTTTGTAAAGTAAAGATTTAAGACTAAAATTGTGAGAATGTTTATATATTTGTGATCTGTAGACTGATTTTAATTGAAAAAAAGCAACGATATTTTTTAGTAAAAATTCAATTTTAGATCAAAATAAAAAATTACTGCTAAAAATAAAAAATCCGGCTTGACAGATTAATAGAAAATTTCAAAACGAACGTTTGAAAAAAGTTTCTGATAACTTTAACTTGAAGAGCTGTACATAGACTCATTTGGGTAGCATGGTGGGGCCTCGTCCCACTGTGCGGCGAGGCGCACAGTGGGGAAAATAGCTCAATTTTTGATCAAACGACAATTCCCAGGCCTGAAATTAATGGAACTTAAAAATATGTTTAAAACATTCGTCACGAAATTGCCTATATCTCTATCGAGACCGAATTTCGAAATTTCAAAATTCAAGATGGCTAATCCGTACATAAAGAACCCCGTACCCCGTAATTAGCATTGGGAAAATCATTTCAGTGAAATTTTCTTCAACCTTTGGGAATATGTATATGGGCTTCCGAACAAAAAATGTTATATGAAAAAATTGATTTAACGCCATTCCTGCAGAATGGCAGTGACTGGAAGTAAAACATTTTTGAAAATTCAAAGATTTTTAACTTTATGGTATATTGAGTATCAAGAACGGTAAGGCACGTTTACCAGTCGACGCCAATTTTGCCGGAGACTGGTACAACTCTTAACTTTCGTGATGCTTATACTGTTTTTTGCACGATCGTATTAAAGTACACTTCAATGGGGAACATTACGGCAAAGTTTCGACACCAGAGTGCAGCACTAGCACATACAGTAAACAGAAATTTTTGTCGTTTAAAGCGTGGTAAAAATTATTAAATTTTACTATAGTTGAATTCAAAATTGGGAAAAGCATGTCATTATATAATAATGCATCAATGCTGCGCATTTGGATGTAGGAATGAAGGGTGCCACTCATTCCCAAAAGAAGTAAACGTTAGAGAACTACGGGAAGCACCAACACGTTGCAAACACTTTGGGGCAAAAAACGCTCTAAAATGTGTTCAGCACATTTTATATCCGAAGATTTCATCAAAATTGGAAAGTTTTCAGGTAAGATAGATGCAATTACCGAATAACCTTCACTTTTATCACGTAAGACAACCAAATATAACTTTATTCTGAGCATAACCTACAATCTTCTTATTTCCAGCACTAGAAAACACCAGGCGCATTTTGAAAAAAGGAATAGTGCCTTCAATTTTTCCATGGACCATGAACAGGTGCAATATACAAGAATATTTAATTAAGATACTAATTTAATATGTGTGTTTTGTGACGTTTTCATAGAACACGGTGCACCGTTTTGTTTACTGTATGTACTAGTGGCGCCATCTGCGTCGAGCTTTGCATAATTTTCCCTATTAAAATGATTTAATTTCTAAGAAATAAACAAAAAATCAAAAGTTACGTTTGTATTTCCTGGCAAGTCCAATTTGTCAAATGCGATATTTTTATTTTGTTATAAAATTAGGCGGCTATGCTATATGTTTCCAAGACAATATTTGGTGTTATTTACAAACAAGCAAGCGCATTTAATTTGACATTAAATTTTTACTGTATTACTTTCTTTACAATGAGTGATTCCGAAGGCAATAGTGAAATATAAAATGCATGGGAGTTCGGATATCCAGAATAATTCCAGAAAAATCCAAGGACCGCTATGAAAAATAATGTTCGTGCCTTAAATAAATAGAAATTTTATTATTTTTTGTTCTTATTTTTGTGAAATAACATATGTATTTTATTAATTTTACTTACCGTTCAGACGTCGGTAAGTAAATCACTTACCGACGTGTAGGTCTAGCAACCAGTAAATATAACCTACCGTCTTGGAAACAGATCTTGTGAATAAACAAAAAAGCTCGATCGTGCAAAAACAATTTTAACATTAGAAATGTTTATGTTCGTACATGGGGTAGAGTTACCACTTTTTGTTCAAGGTCGAAAGACAGCGGTGTCGCGGTCGAGTGAGACTGTCGTATATGCAACGGCTGATATACGCAAATGTAGTATGGATTGCATATATCACAGGTCCGGAAAAAGTTGAAAAAGTTGTTTATGTCCGTATTAGCCATCTTGAATTTTGAAATTCCGAAATTCGGTCTTAGAATTAAAGGCAATTTCATGGCGAATATTTATTCAAATTTTTTTTAAGTTTCATTCATTCTAGGCCTGGGAATTGTAGTTTGATAAAAAAATGAGCTATTTGCGCCACTGTGCGGCGGTGGACACATTGCAGATTTTTCATCAAGCTACAACCAACGCACAGTGGACTGGAAGAATAAAGAATCATCATAATAGTACTAGTTTCTAGGAGTAAGATGATTACATAATATACCAATATACCTCAAGTTAAGGGGTTCAATGGTCTGATTCTTTTAGATATACCACTTTTTAAGTTAGGGTCTAATAGTCTCTGTAACTTAAGTTGATGATGACAAAAAGGTATCCATATTGTATCTGTATAAGCGATGCACCAACATGGCAAGCCATGTGCTATGGTCTGATCTAGGCGACGCCGACGTGCGATAAAATGTGGAAAGTGAAGTGCGGTGAGTCTTGTGTATGCACACTAGGGTGGTTCAAACGTATACTTGTGTATAATAATTTTAGACATTTTTTTAATCTCCTCCATAATTGTTAGAAATCCCAAAAAACATCTCCTCCAATTTTGAGCAAAATCGATTGATAGCAACACGTGTCTCGAAGACTATACAGTTTCCCATGTATTTCTCATAGAAAAAATACATTTTTTGATACAGCGATAGAATTGTGAAAATGTAGCGGAACAAAAATTTCACACAAATCGCCTTTTAACCATATTGTCCAAAGAATACGAATTATTAATTCATTTTTAAGTTAATCTTCCATAAGATTATTTTATGGGGTTCTAAATATGAGCTGAACAATTCTGAATAGAGGACTTGTGTGCGATTTTTAAATAAAAATTTCTTAGGTGTAAAAGACATTCTTCCTTTTGAGACAGAATAGAGTGAAATCACTCTATTCTGTCTCAAAAGGAAAAATGTCTTTTACACGTAAGAAATGCATGGGAAACTTTATGGTCTCGAAGGCACGCGTTAATATTACCCTATCTTACTCAAACTTGGAGATTATTCTTTAGGATTTGCAACAAGTTTAGAAGGTGAGACAACAAAAAATTTAATTTTATTTTTTAAACCACCCTAATGCTTGTGTGCATATTAGGTGTAACATTCTCTTTGCTCATTATATTTAATATTACACAGAGGTAACCCCTTATCGTAGACAAAATAAATATTTTGAAATATACATAAATCTCATGCTGTAAAAAATATGTATCTTACTTGTAAATAATTAGTTAATTATTATTGTTGATTAAATTTCTAAATAATGTAAATGGTTCTTATGCTATACTATTCAAATAGAAAAAAATCTTGGTACGTTTATACGATAATATTGTTTGCTTTTATTTGCGACAAATCATAGAAGTGAAGATAGCCTTATTCTCTGTTGTTACTTGAGCGAATAATAAAGAAATTTTGTAACGGAAAAAAATCAAAATCGCAAAGTCGAATTCAAATTTTACATGCCAAAAAAAAACAGTTTTATTTGTGCATCGAAACCAAATAAACTTTGGAGAATTTCTTAGGTGTTTTTTCTTTCCACCTACTCTCTCAATTAACGATACTTTATAGTGTTTCTACTGCTAATTTAAAAATTCAGTCTAAAGCTTTGCTACCAGGATAAGTCATTACAAAACCTGTTTGTGATAGACTGACACCCAAGACCATGAGTGACTATTGCAAACGATATCCGTATACGAATATAGTTAGGGAGATATGTTATGCGTTTACTTCAAGCGAAAGTAGTCGACTGTTTACCTGGCTCACCACTACAAGTCCGTTACCTGCTCTTCGTTCATTCTTAATATTGCCGGCAGGTAAAATGATATTTATTTACTTTTATTGAATCATTTATGGAGTTGTTTGTTAAAGTAACATTATTCCTTATAAATAAATGATGCATAATAAATAAATAATTTACGTACCTATCAATTAATACAAAGTAGTAAAACAATATTTACAATAATTAAAAAATGATTTTAAAAATTGTCGGGCTTCACTCGCTCCGATTATCAACTATCAGTTTGTCGGTCTTTTTTATGATTCTCAAGCTGTCTTTAGACAAACTATACCGGTGAACGAAAATAAATAATTGTGATTATCTTGAAAATGACTCTATCCATCGATGTGTCATTTATCTACACCTACAATATGCCATTATCCATGTGTCTTACCTCCTTAGTTATTGACGAACGAAAATCTAAAATGTTGAATATTTACTGTCAGATTTTCTTCTTATTCACACCGCCTTGCCAGACGTTTTGTGATGCTTGATGTATGACACGTTTGACACCATCCTTCTATCTGCCGTGATTGCCTATTAAGCGCATAGTCTCACCAAAGTTCTATCCCATTAGCTTCTTGGTGACACTTGCCCAATGTTTTGGAGGAGGCCCTCTTTGCATCTTTCCATCAGGTTTTCCCTGAACTATCATCCGATCAATAGTAATATCTCTCTCCGGTTGGTGAGGTTAAATATGAAAGAATTTGGGAGAGTACGATGCTGGAAAGTCGATTTTGTTTCGACCTATTAATGCGGGGGATTCATGGCAGATGTCTCGACATATGTATTCCTCTCGAGCTCCTCTCTGACGCGTTTGCCAACTTTACAACTGTCGAATTTAGTGTTGTATACTATCAATAATACAGTCCGCAGTTTGTCTCATTCCACATTGTCAACACTCTTACAACGAAATAAAGGTATATATACTGGAATTATCTGCTAATTAACAAATAATAGAATATATAGGAACCAACAACCTACTATCAAGCTGGATTTCGAGAACTAAAATCGTGCGACACTGCCTCACAACAATATTAAGTTAGAAAAACGCTTTAAATGAGAAACACATCATTGTGCTAGTTTTTCTAGGTTTCCACAGAGCTTTTGAAAAAATTGATAGACAATTATTACAATTAAAGTTACAAAATTGCGGATTTGGACATAACATTGTGGAATGAATGAACAGTTATATAGAAAGTAAAACACAAGTTACCAAATATAAAAATGACAAATCTTTACTGAGAGACAATATTCGGTGTACCGCAAGGAACCGTTATGGGCCCTAACCTGTTTGTTCTGTACATAAATGACTTTATGAAGTACGTTAAAAAATACAGCATACAACTATTTGCTGACTACATATTATTATACTTAATTTGTGATAATGTAGTCTCGATTTTAAACATGATAAACAGTGAGCTTAATGAAATAGAAAAATGGTAGGATATGAATAGCCTTAGCTTAAATACAGATAAAACTAAGTTTATGGTAAGTAAAACTAAAAGTAAATACAGCTGAGTAGACACAGTAAATAACAAAGAGTAACCATTAATGGAACAAACATTAAGCAAGTTAATGAATTCAAGTATTTAGGTGTAATTATTGATGATCATTTAACATTCTCCGGACATGCTCTTTACATTACAAAAAAAATCTAAAAAGTTAATTTGATGGGACGTATAGGAGAAGATTTTAGTACATGGACGAAAATAACAATATATTAAACAATTCTTTTACCACAATTCAACTTTTGCTCAACAATACTTTTTCTACTTAGTAATGCTGAAATAAATATGTTACAGAAAAAACCAAAACCAAGCATTACGAATTGTTCTAAACTGTAACAAATCTACTAATATAAAATTAATGTTTGATGCTACGAAATTATTGGGAGTGAAGCAAATTATAACTTTAAACATTAGATCAGTTAGTTCCAAAACATATTTTAGAACATGGTACCTCCGTGAGGAACATTCATGACCACGACACAAGATCAAGAGAAAATTTATATATTCCAACAATACATACAAGATATAACCAGCTTAACCTATTTCACAATGGATTTAAACGGTGTAATGAACTACCAATTTCTAAGAAACTGTGAAAACCTCATGTTATTAAAAAATGTTTATTACAAATATGTTTTCCCAAATGTCACTATTTAATATTTAATTTTATACACATGATTAACTTCAGATTTCATTGGTATAATTAATTTCGTTGATATACAGTAATGTAAAAAAATGTATAAAATTATGCTTATGTTATTAATAAAGTAAAATATAAGCACGTAATATTCTCTTACCATCTTCATATACGGTCACAAATTCAGCATTTGCTTTCTAGTGCCGCGCCCTTTAAAGTCTGCTAGCTTAGGAGGTATTTGTCAAGACAGATAATGCTGAAGTCTGGATTGAAGACTATTGTGGTGGCGTCTCATATTAATGCCAGAAATATGTTGTTACCAGAGACATCTGTCGCTTTCTTTTTATGTATCGGTACGAAGATTGAGGTTCTTCAAACATCAGGCCAGATTTCTGTTTGCCATATCTGGCATATTCTGTGAAGGATTTTCGTTGCATTTCCTCAAACTAACTTAAAAGTCACGAAAGTGACACTGTCGACTCCAGCTGCTGAAGGTTCAAGTTCATAATCGAGTTGACAGTTATCTGCTTCAGAATGGTTAATTTTGAACAGCTTCTCGTCTCTGTCATCTCTCATCTCAACTGAACATATGAACCATACATTTATTTCTATTGTCCAATAGTAAGTATATCGTCTATGTCGACGTATTTATTTAATTTTTATTGTAATTGGTGAACTGCAGAATTTAATATTTTCAGTACATCGATATTCATTATTCAGCAATTATTCTAAGAAAAAATACTTTACTTATTTTTACAGAAAATAACAACACATTTAAAAAATCTTCTAAGTTTTATTTAAACGTACCAACTCGTAAACTTGTTGGCACATCGAATTTCATTCTTTAATTATTATCATTATAATTGTAGGCGACACTCGACATTTAACATGTTTTATTTAGTTCTAAACAAATGTCTACATTTAATAATAGTCTATGTTCTATAAGATAATGACATGTTTAGTGGAATATTTTTGGCATAAATTGTACATTTTTTTTTGGCACACCGATTCTCATAATTCAACATTTAAATTTCCAAAAAGAAATAATATATAATAATTAATATACATGAGACGTTTTATAACGCAAAATTTTATGCCCTACACTAAACTATAGAATTTTATCTTGGCGTCAAATACACATCGATTAATAAAAACGCTAATAAATTATTGTTATAAAAATATTATAACATAATATGATATTAAAATTATAACGTCGTAAAAATTTACCGCAGTTACTCATCTTTCAATGTCAAACAGTCAATGAAAATATAATGTCTTAAACGCACGTGATATAATTTTCTATTTCTAATTACCGAAACCAAATCTTATATTAATATGAAGATTAGAATGCCAGTGGTTACAAAAAACTTTACTTAGGAATGTTTATATAGTATAATTTATCTAAAGTCAATTGGAAAATCATAGCAAAAGATCGACAAAGGAATAGTTCATAACACCAGGAATATCATGAGCGTCGACCGACAATTCTTAAAGTAATTTTTTAATTATTTGAATAAATTAAATATTGCTTTACTACTTTATGTTAATCGATAAACATTATGTAAATTACTTATTTATAATAAATAATGCTAGTTTAATGAACAACTGAGATGATCCAATAAAAGTAAATAAATACCATGTAATCTACGGGTATGCCACCGGCAATTATACAAATAAACCAAGGGCAGGTAGCGGGCATGTAATGGTGAGCCAGGTAAACAATCGACTACTTTCATTTGAGGTAAGCACATAACATATCTGGTTGACTAAATTCGTATACGGGTATCGTTTGTAATATTCAAGCACTGTTTCGGTGTTATTCTGTCACAGGCAGGCTTTGTAATGAATAAATAAATAAATTCTTTATTTGTCTTTTCAGTGTAAATACACAATCAGACACGTCAATGGATATACAGTAATAAAAAAATAAATATATATATGTATACAAGAAAAGAGAATATAATATATAACAGTAATTCTACACAGAAATATAGGTACACAAAATACACACGTACATACACACATATATATACACATTGTATAAAAATTTAAAAAACTTAGTTATAGGCACAGTCAAATTACATGTCGGCAAACACAATGTCATACCAAAGTCAAAATACATAAAATTCATATCTCAGCATTTAAAAATTCGTCAAAACTATAAAAGGCCCAATCTATAAGAATTTTTTTAATGCTATTTTTAAATTGCTTTAAATTAAGATTTTTTATTCTATTTGGCAGTTTGTTAAAGAATAACGGCCCGTAATAATTTTTAGCTCCTCGGCTGTGGTTCAATCTTACGTATTTGGTTCTAATGTGACCATTGTTTCTGGTATTATGAGGGTGTGTATCACTTACAAGGCTATATTTGTTTAAATTTATTTTAACAAACAGAAGGCATTCATAAATATAAATAGAGGGTAATGTTAAAATTTTCATGTCCTTAAACTTCTCCCTAGCATCCTCTCTAAAACCCAAGAAACACATAGCTCGGATAGCATGGCGCTGTATAGAAAATATTCGATCAGTATGTGCCGAGTGACCCCAGGTAATTATTGCATAGCTAATTACCGAGTGAAAGAAACTGAAATACGCAGTTTTTACCACTTGCGTAGATACTACATGCACAAGATTTCTTATTAAGTACAATGTTTTATTCAGTTTTTTAACCATATAATCTACTTGATGTTCCCAGGTAAGAAGAGGGTCTAAGTACACTCCAAGAAATTTTATACACTTCGGGTTATTGGCGTCATCTAAATTACGATGTGAAAATATCATGTTCATTGTTTTTTCATTGTTTAGCAGTAATTTGTTTGCTGTGAACCAGTTTTGAAGATCTGCTGTTTTATTCGCCATATCATGTAGTAGGTATTTTATATCATTTTCTGTTGTAATTAGTGTCGTATCATCAGCATATAGTATAGTACTACAGTTTACGTTTGCATAGATCAAGTCATTTATATAAACAATGAACAACATTGGTCCAAGGACCGACCCCTGTGGTACGCCGTGATTTATTGATAACAGTGTGGAAGTTACCTTATTAAAGGAAGTACTTTGTTTCCTGTTTGATAAATAGGAAGTTATTAACTTTAAGCTAACCTCATTAAAACCATAAAACTGTAATTTATATAATAAGGTGTCATGGGAAATACAGTCGAATGCTTTACTTAAGTCGCAGAAAGTAGACCCTACGTAACATTTATTTTCGAAGCCATCCACGACATTGTCTATTAATTTTAAAACAGCTAAAGAAGTTGAGCGATTTTTTCTAAAACCAAATTGGTTTTCAATTAACAGCGCATTTTCTTCAAAGTATTCACAAATTTGCTTTTTTAGCAGAATTTCAAATACTTTCGAAATTACCGGTAATAAGGATATTGGTCGGTAATTTACTGGATCGTTTACTGGCCCTTTTTTATAGATTGGGATTATTTTAGCAATCTTAAAGCAATCTGGGTACGTGCCTTCTCTAATACACAAGTTAAATAGTTTTGTCAAAGGTACAATTATAATATCTTTGATGTATTTAATTATTTTGTAATTCATATCATAAATATCTTTACTTCCATTACTTTTAAGCTCATTTAAAGTTTCCCTTACCTCAATAAATCCTACTTCTCTAAACTTAAATGTATTTGACTGTGAATTTTGTATGGGTAAGTAATCTTGTGCTGTGTGATTTATATCTGGTAGCTGTTTGATGATATTTTCTGCAACCTCAACATAATGAATGTTGAAATCGGTTGCATTTAGACTAGTTTTTTTATTTTTATTATGCCTATTTACATTACCGTTTATAACATTCCACATACCTTTTTGAAGATTATCACAATTTTTAATATAGTTTGCATTAGATTCTTTTTTTATGTGTGATAGCTCTGCTTTATATGCTTTCCGAGCTGTTTTTATTTCTTGTAGTATACATTCACTGGGTCTGTCTTTCTTAATTTCTAATAGAAGTCTTAGATTTTCCCGCAGGTTATACAGTTTTTCGCTGTTCCAGTTTATTTTGTGTATGGGTTTGTTGTTTTTACCATCAACTTGCTTTGAAACAATAGGGCAGGAGACATTTAGATTGCGTGCGAGGAGATTCATAAATGTATCGCATTTTTTGTTTACGTTTATATTATTGCTATCAATGAAGCTGAAATTTTCACCACTAACCAGCTGAAAATAATTAAAAAAATTTTTTTCTCGCATTTGTCTATAGGTAATTGTTTCTTTATAACAGATTGCTTCTTTCTTTGGCACATTTATGAATACAGCACAGTGATCTGACAAATTTGGGTCAAACACCCCAGTTGAAAAGTCATCAAAGTTTACAAATATATTGTCTATACAATTATTATAACGGGTTTTATCGTGAATGGTAGGAAGAAAACCAAATGAGGCAAAGACATCACAAATGCTAAGTACTTCCTTTTCTTTCTTGTTGAAATGAACATTAAAGTCACCTAATATAATCACATTTTTGTCTTTGTTTATAAATTTCCTTAGTAATTTTGTGACACAATCAATAAAAACATTTAGATTTCCATTGGGTGATCTATAAGTAGATATTATTATTAAGTTTTGAGAAGGGATTTCAATTGCTGCCAGTTCACAATCTAATTCAATTGACATATTTGTAATATCGGATCGTTCAAGGAAATTAGTATTTACCTTTGTAAGAATACATACACCACCTCTTAGCCTTATTTATCCTGATAGGAACGCTTTAGAGTGAATTTCTCAATTGAGAATAGCAATAACGATAGTCTATTATAAACTAAACTATTAGAGCAATTGAGTAATGTCTAAAACGGCATTTAAAAGGCCAAAAAGAGAAATTATTTACGCTACGATTTAATAATATAAAGCTACTGGATACAGTTTTACATTATGAAATGTTATCACCAGAAATGAAGAATTTACAATAGTGAGTCTACGGGAACTATATGCAATTCTTTTGGAACTAAAGATTATCACGTGTTTAACCGCTTAGGAAACATCCCTAATTTCCGTGGGTTCAAACATTATAACAGGAGATAAACACTAACACTGTTTATTAAATAACTTACTGAAAACTTCACAATACTTTTATTAACTAAATACACTTTTACTGACTAACAATGTTTAATACTTTGCACTTTACTCTGTATTCACTTCGGATTTTTAACCTTACTTTTTCATTTAAAACTTCCTCTTTTCCTGTTTACATTAACTTATATGCTCCAAAAATGCCTCTAGAGTCATTTAGAGCAAAGTCGAAATCTTATTCAGTTATAGATGCCTATCACGGTAGCTACCACACAGTCTCCAGCCCCTAGGGAGCGTAATGGGTAACTATATATTATACATAATTTTAGACAGTCTTTAAACACTTATATATTCTATTTACCAACAATTATGAAGAGATCCTTCGTAGCTCAATAAGATATTGGTGAGGAGAGGAGAGGAGAGAAGAGGAGTCTTTTTAGATAATTAAAGTAGAGTAAGAGCTAACTTTTAAAAACTAAAGACAAATGTTTCAGCACCCTCGAGAACATCAGGATTTGATACTCTGGTCGCTCTCACCCGCAACTTAATTTTTTTTGTGTGCAGGTGTTATCTTTGTAAAGCATTTTTACTTCCACATCCACGTAGAGAATCATAAAAAAAATTTCAAAATTTTTTGTTTTGTTGAAATAGATTTAGAATGTCATGAAACGTCGAGATTTTAAATTTGAGCGAAAAAAAACATTTCTGTTTGTCTGACGGTCGGTTGGTCTTTGTCCGCACACTTTCTCTGGAACGGTTTAAGATATTGACTTTATACACGTAAGGAACGAGATCTGGAACTGGATTGCTTTTTGAACATACCCTGTGAAGGGTTAGGGGTAAATGGGAGTAAATAAAGAAAAATGAGTAAAAGCAAGCTGGTAAGAGAACAGACTCTTGAGATTCGGTGTATATACTATAAACCAGGGCCTCAGATTCTTTATATTTTTCCATTATTAAACAGGTTGATACAATAAAATTGAGATTTTTACATGAAACTTGGCACATGCATGTATTATAATGACATATGTAATTAGATTATAGTTTGAGGTGATTACGTTGATGGGTTGGGGGTTAATTAGGGGTAAATAGGGGAACATAAGTAAAGCAAGCTGGTGAGAGTACAGAAACTTGGGTTTGAAGTATATACTATAAGGCAAGGTTTCATATTTTTTTATAACATTTTCTACCCCTGCACCACCCACCCCCACTTCATTATTAAAAAGGCAGATATTATAAAATTGAAGTATTCACTCAAAATTTGGTACACATATGTATTATAACGACATCTGGAACTAGATTATATTTTGAGATGATTTCGTCGAAGGGTTGGGTGTTAACCAGGGTAAACAAGGGAAATGAGTAAAGTAAGCTGGCAAGAGTACAGAAACTTGAGATTCAGTGTATATACTAGAAGCCAAGGCCTCAAATTTTTTATAATTTTTTTGTAACTTTCTACGTCCCTCCACCGCGCCGCCCACTCCATTATTAATGGAGATGATAAATTAAAATTGAAATATTCATTTGAAATTTGGTACACGTATGTATTATAATGATATCTGGAATTAGATTATAATTTGATACGATTTCGTTGAAGGGTTGGGCGTTATATTGGGGTAAACAGGGGAAAATAAATAAAGCAAGCTGGTAAGAGTACAGAAACTTGGGATTTATTATACGTAATAGAAACCAGGACCTCAGATTCTTCATAATATTTTTCAACTCCCCCACCACTCCTACTCCATTATTAGAAGGGTTGATACACGAAAATTGAGATTTTTGCTTGAAACTTGGTACATATATGTATTATAACGACGCGTCGTCTGCAATTAGATTTTATTTTGAGGTAATTACGTTGGAGGGTTGGGAATTAATTAGGGGTAGATAGAGAAACATAAGTAACGCAAGCTGGTAAGAGTACAGAAACTTAGGATTTGTTGTATATACTAACAGCGAAGGTCTCATAATTTTTATATAACATTTTTCAACCCCTGCACCACTCCCACTTCATTATTAAAAGAGACAATAATATTAAACTGTAAGTATTCACTTAAAATTTGGTACACGTATGTATCATAACGACATTTGGAAATAGATTATATTTTGAGCTGATTTCGGTGAAGGGTTGGGTGCTAATTAGGGGAAAATAATGTTTTTCGTCCGCACGGTCCCTCTGTAACGGTTTAAGATATTGACTTGAGATCTGGAACTGTATAGTTTCTTGAATATATTCGGTGAAGGGTTGGGGGGTAAATGGGTAAATAGGGGTTAATAGAGGAAAGTAAGTAAAGCAAGCTGGTAAGAGTACAGAAACTTGAGATTTGGTGTATATACTAGACACCAAGGCTTCAAATTTCTTTATAATATTCTTCAACCACCCGCCTCCACAACCACTCCGTTATTAAATGAGTTGATAAAATAAAATTGAGATATTCACTTGAAATTTGATACGCATATGTATTTTAATGACATCTGATTGAGACGATTCCGTTAAAGGGGTGGGGTAGTGTGAATTGGGAAAAATAAATAGACCAAGTTAACAAGAGTCCAGAAATTTCATTACCGGCCGCAAATATTAAAATTCTATGACCAATTACTTCCTCATACTAGAGTGCAAATATAGTCAAGATACTTTCCTTTAAAGAGACTTGGATGGAAAATCCGAATGTGGAAGTAGTGATTCCTCAAGCAGCGGTTTTTTATGTAACTTCGCCGAATAGCTTAAGAACTACGGCTCAATTTTAAACTAACAAGGAAGCAATTCAAAGGCCCACCAAAAAACAGAAACTAAGCCGTTCCGACGCTGACAATACAGGGTTTTGTCGATCAAATGTCGTGTGCTCTATACTATTTTCTCCTGAGCAAGTGCTTGGGATGCACTAAATATTACACAATCAAGGAATTTTTCTTATGGTGCGCATGTAAAAAATATACAAAGATTTTTCCATCAAGACACCTTTTGAGAATAAGATACTTACAGAGCAATACACTGGATACCAGAATTTACTGTTTCTGAAACTTGCAAAATGGAGAATATTCCAAAAAACTATTACGCTTATAAGCAGCAGTTTCTCTAGACTAGTTTTAAGTTGTAACATCTTCAATCTTTATTTTTTAAGTAATAGCATTAATATTATTATTAGAAAACGAAACTTATTTATTAACCGAATAATATATGCGGCAGAATGCCGAATCATGTGTTTGATATCTGTTTATTAAATCACAATGAAGGAATGAAGCGCACGTCTTGCTGGTAATTGCTGCCATTCCTATACTAAAGATATTTACTGAACATTTTTTACGTTTTTCCAGTTTGTGTACGGCATATTCTGGATTCCAGATAATGGACACGTATCTAATTTTAACCTGAGAAATGCGTTAAACAGCATTGTCAAGGTGTTATTATCCCCAAATTCTTTGGTATTTCTAATTATAGCACCCATGTTTCTGATTCTGATATCAGATGACCAGTATACAGTTAGTAACATAATTTCTGTACTTAGTGGAGAATAGTGCACTTCTGCAGTTCATAAATGTTCATAAATATTTGAATATCAAGCAACAAGTAGATTATAGAACGCTTGTAATAATTGTTAATAGCACAAAGAAACGTATTTAGTCGCCACCCTACCAGACCCGGAATAAAAAATATCTCATTCTACCTCCTAAATTAAGGGCATCTTAATACTTGTTCTAGAAATAGACAGGTATGTAAAACATTTTAGTGAACCTATAACGGTATTCTTATTAGCTCCAGGTTATGTGTATCAAATGTATGAAAACGTGTAATATTGGCCTTTACGATAATTTTTATTTCGAAAATAAAAATATTTGTATTTAAATACATGTATTTGCTAATTCATTAGCAGTATTATTTTATTGTGATTTATGACGTTTAAATAAGTATGGCTCAAGCAAACACTTGACGATAATATTTTCTTACTAAATTAATAATACCTCGTTAGAATTTCGTCTCATATTTACTAGTTTTAAAAAGCTTGTTTTAAAAGCTTTTATTTAACTTGCAATGTTAGTATGTTAGTTTGTTTAGGTCAAATCTTGCGATCAAAATTTCGAATAGTTCTAGTTAAGTTAAAGCTTTGAAATCTTTCACACGTATGTAGGACCGGTGACAATACAATACAGTATATCTAATATCGTTCTTAATCCAATATGGCGGACGTCCCAAGATGGCGGATTACCTTCTACTTCACTACACCCTTGATATGGGTATCAAATGAAGTAGTTTGATGAGTAAAATACGATAAACTATGTGAGGCCATTCGAAATCCAATATGGCGGATTATCTTTTTCTTCACAATTCTCTTGATATGGGTATCGAATGAAAGGACTTGACGATATAAATACGGTAAATTATGTAACGTCATTCTAAATCCAACAAGGCGGACGCACTAGGACGGCAGATTATCTTTTTTTTCACAACCCCCTTGGTCAAATAAAAGGGTTTGGCGAGTAGAATACGATAAACCATGTAACGTCATTTAAATCCGATATAGCAGATTACCTCTTTCTTCACAACCCGCTTTACATGAAAGGGTTTTGTCTGTAGGTAAAATAAGTAGATTAAAAAGTAAAACATACTTTTTATATTCATACATTTGGAAACTAAGCGCTTTGGGGGTCGTCAATTGAGCAGAGTAACTGTACAATACTGCTATTATGATCGCCCCCAGAGCTTTGCAAATGTATGAATTTAAAAATAATCTTTCACTATTTAGTACATTTTTTTAAATTAAAAATTTGCTTTAAAAATATGTTTTATATTTATAATTTTTTACTAGTTTAGTATGGCTTACTTTGTTATACTCTTTTCAGCATCTACATAAAGCTACATTTTGATTGATGTGAACTACGCCATTCTCTAAATCAAGAACATTCTAAAGAGTAATGGCCGTTTGCAGCGTATTTTTCTTTTTTAGGATTAACACTAAACCTTCGTTAAATATAAACTTTCGTTTGCACCGCTTGTTACTACATTTTGAAAAAAAATGTAGTATACGTTTAGCATTTTTCCGGTGCACCATCGAAACCCGAAAAAAACGTCGGATCGATGTGAAAGTCATATCTATCGATTCGAGAGCGAATTTAGAAAATTCCGTCCGTCGGTCAGTCGGTCTGTCTGTCTGTCTGTCACGCCCAGCCCCCCTAATCCGTTTTCGGATTGCGATGAAACTTGGGTGGTTCATAGGAGGTCTTTAGAAAACCTTAACGCCGGAAGCTCGGCTCCGTTCGGAAACCGGAAGTGCCCGATATAGACGTTTCGAGTTTTTCGATAAAAATTGAATAACTCCATAACGGGTAGTCGGATCGAGACGTTTCAAAAAAGAAATGGTGCCGCTGGCAAAGCTCTACAAATAAGTATACAAGAGGCTATGTCGAAAAACAAATGAAAATTGATTTTTTTTGCAAAAAACTGGTTTTCTCGAAATCGGGCTAGGAAGCACGATAACTGTCCAGAATATTGATCGATTTCGATGAGACTTGGTGGGATCAAAGGTACCCGGCCACAAATCAAGCCTATTGCTGGCGGCCCGAATCCGTTGACCGCAAGTATGTTTTCCAGGGCCGCGTATGATTTTTCAAAGAAATTAATAACTCCCGAACCGAAGGTCCGATTTTAATTTTCAAAAATGGTAATTGTAGGGCTCAATTAGGTCTATTAGTTGACGTTTGTGAGAAATTTGACAAAACAAAAGCGAATCTACAAATCCTGAAAAACTTGATTTTTTTGATAAATTCTACAAATTCCGAACAGTTTCATAATAAAAATCGAAAATTAACTATTCCGTCGATCGATCTCTATAACCAGTATAAGGCACGGACCTTTTTGGACAAAAAATCTGAAATAGAGTTTTTTCGAAAAATTTAAAATAAGCAAGTTATGTACGAAAATGCATTCCATAGAATTATTAAAAAAAATATTACCTACAAATTGATAAATTCTCCGTGCAATAGAAGTGCAAAAAAATTATCTAATATTATATTTAAAATATCATCATTCATTTCCTTATTTTCATTTACTAAATAAAAATAGAACCGATGCCCTTTCCGTGTATCAAAATGTAGTTAGCTTTTACTTTAGTCAATGCAAAAAAAAGAAAAATAAAACATGTCAAAGCACTGAGTCATCTTGCGACCCTCTGCTGAAAATGTGAACGATCCCCACAAATTGAATAAAAAGCATATCAAAATGTAGTTTTTTTCACTTGTTAATATTGGATTAAATTGGCTTAAACCAGGTTTAAACCACCAAATTTGGTGGCTTAAAAGTACTTTTAAAATTAATCGTAGTTTCATAACCTAAGTTTTTAGTATATTTTCATTGTTTTGGCAGATTATCAGATGTAGTTGTTTCATAATATGTGCTATAAATTCATTTAAAGTTGTGAGATGGATTTCGACCCCGACATTGATGACGACTTAGATCTAATGGAGAACATATAAATCAGTATTACCAGATTTGAAAAATTTATCATCACTAAACTCCAATATTACATTGGAATAGGAAGGTAAATAAGTTGTGTCCTCTGACATGGATCTTCCGGTATCGGTACGTTCGATCCACCACCCGTAAGATTTATTTCTTTTTTTCCTCTGCAATAGACTTGCCCACTTTTTTCTTTTCATTTTCATAGAAATGTTTGAGGCACTCAAGAGATCTATAATATCCACTTGGAGCTATTGCGTTGAACTGATTCGATATTTGGGTCCAAATATTAATTTTCTCCTGGGATGTTATATTGTTTGTCTGTTTATTTTCTAATACATGCCTATAATAATAAGCAAGTAACAGACATGTAATTTAAAAAAAAATGTGTCTTTATCTAGTACAGCATCAATTTTGTTTATGTCTAAGATCATACGAATATCAAAATTTTAAACAAATACCTTTATCAGCATCATTAATAAGCCGAAAATAACTTTTATATTGAATAATAATAACGTTTGCGTGTAAAAATTAAAATTAACATGGTATAAAGGTAAAAAGTGGTAAAATCATAAAAAGTAGGTAACGTTGAATGTCTGTATCTCAACCAATTTTTATCAAAAATATTTTTATCGGTCATCATTTTGGCGGGAATTACGCCAGCATTCTTTTCTGTGAACCAGTGCCTATACCTAATCCACTCAGAAAAAAGTTATACACAAAAATTTAAAAAGAAATAGAATATGGAAATTTTTAAAATTTTTTAAAATAGTTTATTTTATTTCCTTTGTATAAAAAAAATGTTTTTGACTTTATAAAGTGCCATTTCGATAGGGAATTTCATTCTCTACAAGAAATCGTATTATATGTATATACCAGAAATGTAAGTATAGTTTTTGAGTTATAGCTAGAGAATTAAAAAGTCGATAAATTTACTCCTTTCTCAAAAATCCAAGCTTAAATTTAATAGCATTTTGAGGACTTATCATCTTTCGGGTACAGTTGAACATATGAAACAATAAAATACCTTTAACGAATTAGTTCCTTTTACCCTGTTTTCTTTGACATAGTCAATAGCCTAGAGGTTCTCAGTTCGACTCGTAATAAGTACAGTTTTTAATTTTGTTTAATCACTAGTCTGGAATGGCTAAAATGAAATCTTTTCCAAACTGTAGAGTATGGCTCGGCCGTAGTGTTAACTTCATCAAGCCGTGTCTAACTTATACGAGCAATTTAGCAGAAATTTGAAAAAGTTTTATCTGTTCGAGAATTCGGAGTAAGCGTCAGTAAAAATTTCGTCGCAGTTGCATTAAAATTGATGGTTAGGTAGCAGATACTGAGTGTCTTTAAATGTAAAAAGTTAAACATTGAAAATGGCGAATTCAGTAGGGCTATCATAATTGCAATACTTTTGCAAATTTATAGGATATTCGGTATATAGGAATATGAGGATTCTCTGATAGAGTCTGATGTTAAAGCGTAAACATTCAAAACGTCGAATTTTTCTATTGCTTTGTAGAAACTACATAAAAAACCGCGAAACGTGTTTTTTAAAATTGATTCGCCGTTAAAAATAAATAATTATGAGATAAAATTTCAGTGTCATCCTGTTAATGGGCTTGTTCGGCATTTTTTTTTTATTTCATAAATCGAAAGTGCAAGTATAAATTAATGGATCTGCAAAAAATCAGA
This sequence comes from Stenurella melanura, assembly GCA_963583905.1. Taxonomy (NCBI): domain Eukaryota; kingdom Metazoa; phylum Arthropoda; class Insecta; order Coleoptera; family Cerambycidae; genus Stenurella; species Stenurella melanura. Next base: position 155,848,852 of record OY757309.1, read on the forward strand.
ATCTTATGCGCACGTTTAGTATCTTAAAAAGTATTACAAATTTCCATCTCGCGAAAATGGGGCGTGGCCAAGCGCTACGTCACTATACGCATAGACTCGGCGATCTTAATAGACTTGATGCTCCTTATTGGTTATAATTATAAGTGTTTTCGAAGTATTGTTTGTTTTGCTTACTACTTGTCAGTAGGGGAGTACAATTTGGTGAAATGTCAAAAAATTACAATTTTCTCTCGCTCCTGCCAGAACGAATTTCCGACTTCGACCCTGCAATTTACGATTATAATTCATCGCCGACCTTCTCCTTTCCGTAGACACATAGAACGAACTTCCACTCGACGTATTTATTTAGTTACCAGCGTTTGAAAATTCCATGTTTTTCGACTTTTCAGGTTAAATTTGAAAGGTCCCAGAAAGCCATTTTTCTTACGCCACTTGCGTATAGTGACGTCACAAATGAGTGCTCGGTTTTTGCAACTATTACTAACTTCAACTCCTTATATCTCAAGAACGGAAAAAGTTAATAATACGAAATTTTAAGTGTATAATGAGAATAACGAGTACAATATGAAAAAGTATAAAAATCATATAAAAAGAATATCATGGAACAAGCCCATTGAACCATATTAACCCTGTAGCTACCGTATGACAAAACGCGGGAGTCGCAACACGTGCCTTTTCACGGAAAATAGTAGGTAGGGCTTAATTTTAGACCCATTTTACACTAGATCATTTTTGCAAGGGACGAGGCATAGGCTGTCAGTGGGCGTGGGAGAAGTCTAAAAAGACGTGAGGCCTAACAACTCAAAAGTTGCGAAAATATATTCATTGCATGTACTTTTTATAACGAATTTTTTTTGGCGCACGAAGGAGGGCTGCAAGAAAAGATATAACGGTTTTCCTAGAAAAAAATTGAAAGATATTTTTATTTGAATTGTGAAAAAAGGTAATTTTCAAATGGCTACTAAAAGTTTGTTTGAAGTCAGATTGGCTTGAAATTTTGACTGTATGTCAGATACCCCCCTAGATCTTAAAACTAAATTTGGTAAACGTTTGAGCCCTTTGTTGCAGTCTGACAATCATTCGAAATAAAGTGTAAGAAAATTTAGGGTAAATTTTCATACACTTTAAAGGGTTGTTAGGCCCCAACAAATGGCTGGAAGACAGTTTGGAGTTGGAGTTGGAGTTTGTGGGAGGGCAGTCACATTTAAGTGACCGCAGCACCTAGGCCCCATTGGGCCCCTTGTACATCGTCCCGAGGGATACAAGATTCCACCTAGGCCTCCAACCATCCTAATCTTGTGAAGAAGGTGGTGACGCTGCCTAGGGGAATATCCCTCAAGTCGGCCAAAGTAGGCCACCGTTCTCCCAAAATGGATTCTTTGCTAGAGGTGACTGCCGGGCACTCACAGAGTACGTATTGGACAGTCTCGTCTTCTTGTTCACAACCTCTGCATAGGGGTGTGTCATTTAACTTCATGTTATAAAGGTGCTTCCTCAGCTGGCAATGACCAGTAAGAATTCCTGTCGCGAAGCGCAGGTTCTTCCTGGAGATTCCCAGGTAGATCATCGTTGTATCCTTGTCGGGATATCTAAGCAGATCCCTGGCCAACTGACAACTATGAGTTTCATCCCACGGTTTTTTAAATTTTCTGTGGGTGTTTTCTTTAATCATTAGCATTATTGCTGAGGTCGGCAGTATGTTGGAAGGGCCAGGTCCAAGTATACTTAGACAGCCAGTCTTCTTAGCCAAACTGTCAGCTTTCCTGTTGCCTCTGCACTGTGCATGCCCTTTGACCCAGCATAGAATGGCACTGTTCATGCTGGAGGCGCCCACGAGTGCCTGATGGCATTCCCATACTGACCCTGTTGTTATTTTGTGTCTCTGTAGGGCCAGTAGTGATTGTTTACTATCAGTGTAGATTCTTATTGTTTTTCCCGTTATTTGTCTACGGGAAACTTCTTTTGCGGCTACGGTTATTCCTGCCAGTTTCTGTATTATACTGGCTTGTTTGTCCATAGCCCATTTAATTTGAATTTGCAGGTTCCTGGAGTATACCACACAACCTGTTCCTTCTTTCTTTTTCGATCCGTCTGTGAAGATGTTAACTGTTCCTTCACTGACAGCCTCATTGCTACTGTTGGTGTGTATTGCATAGGGTCTATCAAAGATGAACTGTGGAGAAATACCATCTGCACGTACCTGCAGAAGTGGCATTTGTTTGATTGCCTCATTCCACAGCCGGCATCTGGTCACTCCACATCCTATGTTTGGCTGTATACCAACGGATTTGAGACGTGTCATAGTAGTTAGGGCCACCTCTTCTAGATATATGTCTAGTGGTGGCAGGCACAGCATCACTTCCATTGCTCTTGTTGGCGTCGTTCTCATAACTCCAATTGTGTTTAAACAGGCTACTCGTTGTACCTGGCTGAGCTTACGTTTCGCTACAGTCTGCTGACTCTTAGGCCACCAGACAATGGCTCCATAGGCTATCATCTGTCTTATTATAGCAGTGTAAATCAACATAGCCACTTTGGGTTTCATTCCCCAAATTTTCCCTATGGTTCTGCGGCACTGCTCAAAAGAGATGTAAGCCTTCTTTAGTCTGGCTGGTAGACAGACTAGGGGGTTGAAGCTGGGATTTACGGAATAATGTCAAAAACGAGAATCCCCATAAGTCTACGAAAGTACGCCCTTGTATTCCAAGTTGAAGTGACCGTAACACAGTGGTGCGTAAAGAAATCATAGGACAGGGAACTGTTAATCAGTCATTTGCCATTTTTCCGATAGTCAGGCTACGCTAAAAGCAATCAGTTCCATACAAGTCGAGTAGAGACATATGGGACTGCATAAATGCCTTATAGATCTAGGGAGCCAGAATAAAGTGACCGTGGCGTGAGTTACCACGACACAAGGGACACAAAGAAAATGAAAAGACTAATGAACTTGCCAGAGAAGGCGCCAACAAGACCCTAACTGGGTGCAAACTAAATCTCTGGAATGGTGGAAGAGTTTCCCATGACAGAGACATGCCAAAGAGTTCATTAAGGAACGGTCGGCCAAATTTACGGAGGACCTCTTATGCCAAAGCAGAAAGATCATTAGAATAATAATGGATCTTCTAACAGATCACTGCCGACTTAATAGACATCTGACTCTAATGGGTCTGGCAGAGGACGCAACATGCAGATTCTGCCAAGAGACATAGGAAACCTAAGTCCATGTATTGTGCCGTTATGAAGGCCTTGCTAGATTGAGATTCCAAATACTTGGGGAGGAAAAACCATACTGATACAAAGGACAAAGCTGTACGATGAGCTCTAAGCAAAACAAACAGGTGCACCACAATAGATCCATGGGATCGCGGTGGTTAAGGTCAATCAGCCAAATCCTCCTTACTAAAATCTAAATAAATCTATTAACGCCTTGACTTAAATGTGCTTGAACTATATACTGAAAATTTAGAATTATTTAGAAAAATACCGATGGCGTCATACCTTTAACATTGTTTACCATGTAAACAAGCGCAAGTCTGCGAATTCTGAAATAATCATTGACCTGTGTGAGGTTTTTTATTACAAGTGTATAAGTTATAACTATTACTAAACACATTATATTGCGGGATCGGCATTCCAAGTCATCGCTAAATATCTGTGACACAATTTGAGGTTAGAAACTAGTCAAATGAAAATAAATAAAACGTAATGTCAATATTACAACTTCTCTTAATAATTATAAGTCTAACAAAATAACAAATCATGTTAATATATAATACACACATGGCAAATAACACTCACTCAACTGAAGGCTTGCTTATGAACGGGTATTAATAAATATAAAAGGGATTTAGTGAAAACAAGTCAAAAGACACTCACATTTTAATTGGTTAAATAATCTTCTCAAACCAGATGATTTACCTTTCTAGGCATCTCTTTAAGCTCCATTTTAGTTTTGAGAAGTGAAATAATGTGACAATGTAAATTGTAAATAATGTCGCCGTTTTTAAACACTTAGGTTAAATACCTAGATCAAATCATGTTTTGGAAACAGGATACCCGGAAGTGTTTACCAAATAAAAAAAAAACAATTTGCGAATGTACACAAGCGACTGCCAACTGTTAGACTATGGTTCATATACTGAAGATTCAGTTAGACAACATTTATTTTGAAACTCGAACTTTGGCAACGACTAAATATAATTGGACACGAGAGTGTAAAACGACGTCATAAATTCTATTTTAAATTCCAGATTGTGCTAAATCTGTACCAATTTTTTATTAGCAACTTTATGCGATTTATCTTTTTGATCACGCGATACACAGTATGCAGAGGACAACGTATTAGTCGTTTTAAAATGTATGTGCCACTATTTGCGTTTTGTTTATTAGTTAATTAAATACTTTTAACAACAGAAAATCAAAGGTAAATATAAACGTGTTTAGGCTTTTATGGATTTGTAAAACTTCTGTTACCAATGAAGTGGCTTTAAAGTACATGCATTTTAAATGAAGTATGGTAAATTACGCACATTTTATGTAATTTTTTTACTTAAATGCACCTTTCATTTAAAGCTCAAAATCATTTCCAAATGGATACAAAATATTTGTCCTGCGATATGTCAATTTAAACATGTAAATAAGTTCTCCTTTTTCCCCGTAACTCTAGTTACTGTATAAAGTATTTTATTACCACACTACGATACAAAATTATTTATTAATGAATGCCTTTCAATATAATTACAACTAACTGAATGATTTTAAACCAATACTATTACTATGTACTTGTAATAATGTATGGAAGATGTAAGTAATATTAATGAGATAAAAGTAGTTTAGGGATAATTTATATGTGCCTACATCATTGGTCATTGTACATAATATATTCGGATTATTATTATTAATATTTGTTCTGTAATAATGAAGATCAATACTGAATATTGTTGAATATTATTTATCATTTTGACAGACGCGTTTTATGATCCGTTTATGTTGGTTGGTTTTTTAATATAATGACAATGAAAATTAGATTTGGATGTTTCTATCTACAATAGCACAGTCCGTGCTTCATTCCATTCTACATTGCCAAAAATTTTGCGCTAGTCTATAAAAAAATGTACATAGAAAATATTCGAAACGGGATTATTGAAGAAATTTGTAATAAGACTCTGAGATACCCTACTTTTTAACTGTTTCCTTTATGTTTGTTCAACGGTTACTCTAGAACAGCTTAATCGATATCTATGAAATCTTTTGTAAATTGTACAGCATGGCTCGGCGGGGTTCCACATTTTCATCAAGCTAAATCTAGTTTAATGTAAACAAAAATTGGAAGAATATTCAAGAATTTGACGAATGCGCTAATGGTAGAATTGCATTAAAATTGGTAGTTGGGCATTTTCTGAGTAGCTAATACTGAATCTGATGTTAAAAGTTAAAAATTCTAAATGACAAATTTAGTAAAGTTGCAATAATTGTAAAACTGTCGGAGATTTACATGAAATTTGGTACATGGAAATATGAGTATTCTCTGATAGCGAATTTGATGTTAAAATTATAATAATTTCGGATCAATAAGTTACTGAAAGATTTCTGATCAAGCACACAAGAAATACGAAGATATACAAGATACCGAAATGTATACACATCATATACTAATTCATAACGTTACGTTCTTAAATCGGAATCGAAAGTGGGAAATTTTGTTTTATTGCTTAAAAGAGATAAAATTATGCGACATTCAGAAAAGTATAGCATTAGCAGCTACACAAATAATACAGCAATAGTTCATTTAAATCGAATTAAATTTATAGATTGTTTGAAACTGTTTGAACATTGACTAGAGCATCCTTTGAATTTTGATTTTAATTATTTCAATTCAGTGCAAAATATTCAATGTTTGTTGCATTTTGTATTACCTATACTTTTGAGAGAAACGTCGAATACATTATATTTTCAAAGCATATCTCCAAAACCGAAATAGTACTGTATAGTCCAGTCAATGAAGAGGGTGTAGAGGACTTGGTCGGGAACCGAATTTTTTATTTCAGGGCTATAGTTGAAGTAGTAAGGTTCTAAATATAATAAAAGTCCCCTGATTTACGAGGTGAGCATGGTATAGGGAGGTACGCAGGTCACTTTTTTTATCTTTCACTTATATCTCAACAACAGTGCATCGCAGCGAATAGATTTTTCTATTAAAAATGAAAGCTGATAATGTTTCCTGCAAGATTGTTACTATTAATTTTTTTCTATAATAAAAGAAAATAATAACAAGCTAACCATTATACTCTTCGCAGATTTACTACACTTGTAATTTTGAAAAAAAATGTAGTATAGGTTTGGCATTTTTTCGGTGAACCATCGAAACCCGAAAAAAACGTCGGATCGAAATGAAAGTCATGTCTATCGATTCGAGAGCGAATTTAGAAAATTCCGTCCGTCGGTCGGTCTGTCTGTCTGTCGGTCTGTTTGTCACGCTCAGCCCCCTAATCCGTTTTCGGATTGCGATGAAACTTGGGTGGTTAATAGAAGGTCTTTAGAAAACCTTAACGCCGGAAGCTCGGCTCCGTTCGGAAACCAGAAGTACCCGATATAGACGTTTCGAGTTTTTCGGGAAAAATTGAATAACTCGCTAACGGGTAGTGATCGTGACATTTCAAAAAAGAAATGGTGCCGCTGGAAAAGCTCTACAAATAAGTATACCAGAGACTATGTCGAAAAACAAACGAAAATTGATTTTTTTTTGCAAAAAACGGGTTTTCACGAAATCGGGCTAGGAAGCACGATAACTGTTCAGAATATTGATCGATTCCGATGAGACTTGGTTGGATCAACGGAGAGGGTTATTCTCAGAATATTAAATAAAATTGTAGCAAAAAATCGGTTAATACCGAATTTTCAATTTGGTTTCAGAAAGGGACATAGTACCACACATGCCTTATGCAAGGTAGTACAGGACACCTACCTTGCATATACCAAAAAACAGTGCTCAGTTTTGTTGCTCCTTGACATAGAGAAGGCTTACGACACCGTCTGGCATAACGGGCTGCTGTACAAACTCGACAGCATCCTGAAGTTGCCCAGCTACATAGTGGCCTTGACAAGATCTTATATCAGGGGACGATTTATTACAGTGTGCGTCAACAACGTATATTCATCACGCAAACATTTATCGGCGGGTGTCCCCCAGGGGGCAATGCTTTCCCCTCTCCTCTATAACCTATACACTCACGATGCCCCATCCTACCCTAACTCCAACATCCTCCTATATGCAGATGATACTGTACTTTATGCACAATCGTTTTACGCGCAGACCGCGACACAAAAAGTGCGGTATCATCTGCAACTCCTCCAGATATACTTCCAGAAATGGAAAATAAAAATTAACAATAACAAGACTCAGACGATCAACAGAAAATTCACAAATACCAAGACTTTTAACAAATTTGAAATAGACGGACAGCCGATTGAGGAGCGAAACTCAGTAAAGTATCTGGGGGTAACCCTGGACAAACGGCTGAGTTTAGCCCCTCATGTAACCCAGAAAATCAACAAGACGTACGCCTCACTTAGTAAACTGTATCCTCTCATAAATCGGCGGAATAAGTTGTCCACCGAAAATAAATTAATGTTGTATTAGGTTGCGTTTAGGCCCTTGTTGACCTACACGTGTCCTGAGTGGAACAACATCTCCGCCACACAATGGAAGAGGATACAGATAACACAGAATAAACTCATTCGATTACTTACAAACGCTGGCCGGTACACGCCGATAGCTGAATTACATCGGGCAACGGATCTCCCGATGATTCGCGATTTTATTGACGAGACCTCGCAAGAGTTCTTCGCCAATAAAATACAGCTATCGGCCCTGACGACGGACCTGACAAACGTACGAGCTCATCAAAACCCCACCCACAGACATACACTCATACACCAACGACTACCTGTCTACTACGATAGACGGTGACAATAACGAACACCCGACAAGACAAGACACACAAAAACACACGTAACCCACCAACATCCTTTCCCTTGCCCCTTGACCCGCCGATACCCCATAACTGATTTACTTTTCAGAAACCCGACTTAATCTCGCATACACCATGATTTTACACGTTGACCAATCCATTAAGCAGGTTTTTTTAAATTTAATTTTCCTGCATACATTTAAACATTATTTTTATTCCATACCTATGCCCCATGACTAAAGCTTTAGGCTCTTATCTTTATACCTGCGGTAAAAAATCAAAGATAATAAGCATTAATTTATAAGAAGTGTTTGATAGTAGCTATAAATTCTAATAAGCTTTGTATAGGTCCCCAGCCTTACCACCGGCTCGTCGTTTTTATGAGTTTATAAACATTTTATAAATTATAAAGATGATGTTATTATATATGAGGAGGTGATTTTCAAAACGCAGTTTTTGAAACATAACACATTTTGAAATAATTACGAAATACTGTAAGTGAAAATATTGTTGGTAGGGCTGAAATAGTAGAAATTGAGTGTATTTTTTGTTTGAAAAGCAGTCGATTTGCAGTATTAGCTGAAACCGTTTTTTGAAATTTGAGGTACAAAAATTTTTGAAAATAAAAAAATTGCGTTTTGAAAAACACGATCAATTAGCTGCGTTTTGAAATTCCAATATTGCACAGAAAGTGCGTTTTGAAATTCAGGCGAAGATAAAAATTGAGATAATTTTATTATTAACACAACAAAATAAACATTCAATTGTCATAAAGTAACAACGCAGAATGAAAAAATATATATTTTCCTTATTTTATTAGGTCTGATTAAAACAATTTGGTTAACATTAAGGTTATACTATAATAATATTGGTTAAACTTGAAGACCAATATCATCTTCACAACAGTCACATTCCTCTGAGTCATGAATTTCAGGATCAATATCGCCTCCAATAGCTTCATCTGAAGAACAAGGGTGATTTTGAATTATATCCTTATACCACGAAAGCTTGACGTCTTGTTCCCATTTTTCTTTACAACTACTCAGTAAACTTGTCACAGTATCAAATTTAATTTTCGGAATTTTGTTTTCAAGGGGTAGTTCTTTTAGACAAGAACTATTCAAAGTTTTTCCTCTTTTCAGTAATGTGACGAATTTTTTTGTGCTATCATCAGAACGGTAGTTTATCTCCATTTTCATAACTGGATTTTGATTATGCATTGCAGTTTTTTTTTGTGATAAGGTTTTTTAACTAATGTTCTCTTTGAATCCTTAATTCCGTCAGTTTTGTTTAGAATATCCAACATAGCTTTTATATCATACAATTTCCAATCGTTTCCTAAAATATTAACAGACTTTCCAACTTCTTTCAAAAATTTCCAGTACTCTTCCTTGGTTAATATTACAGAATGGTTCCGCATTTTTATTTTGCCCCCCGCAACCATATGCGAACAACCTTATTGTGTCGCAATATTCAGGAATTTGCAATGAATTTAAAAAGCGGTATAAAGCCGAACCGACTTGTACGGCTCCGCGTCCCGACTGCACTTCAGTCCACGTGTATAGATGGGCATTATTAGTCGATCAGTCTGTCACACATAAGTTGTACATGTACAATGCTAATTGACGTAATTAAAATGCCTCTTGAACGTTGATTTTAGGCAATGAATGGACTTGTTGGAGGTCAAAACAGAAACTTAGGCTATTTTCCGGTTCTTTTTTCAATAAAATATGAAACTGCTTCGCCCTAAGCTTGTGAACTCTTTTGTTTGTGATCGCTTTATCTTTTACTTTCTGACACTTTGTATTTTTAATTATGTTATCGAGCTTGAGGCAAGCACTGCACATATCTGTGGCTGGACTGCCAAACTCAATATTGAAATCATTCACAAAAATGTTATTGAGGAATCTGTATTTCACTTTTAAATTACTGATACTGTGTTGTTGTACATTTTATGCAGTTTAGCCACAGATAATTCAGACGACAGATACATTCGCTTAGATTTTTTGCGGTTATAATGGCTCTCCTTGGCCCGTAGGTTTCCTACGAAAGATTTTACTTTTATTCGTTTCTGTTCGTAGGATTTCGACCTATGATCGCCACCTCGGTTTTCCTTTATTTCCCCCAATATCAGTTTTTGTTTCGTGATAGTTATTACATTTCGCTGAGAAAGTCTAGTAACCGCCAGAAAATTTTTTAGCAAACCTTGACTAAACCACCATCGTTTTTTTTAGTACATATTTAATTCGTACTTGTTGATTTTCCTTAAAATTCTCCTTCATTTTAGGAGGTTGAACAGTCAGCATATGATTAATTTTTTCGTTAACAGCTTTTCTCATTGGCTGGCTATGTAATTATTGGCGAATTATTATTAATATCCTGCTTAAGTATTTCTACGCAGTGATAAGATTTACTGTTATGCTTACAGTACTTGACATCTTCAGCTTCCGGGAAATGATTTGAATATCTAAAATAAAATGAGACAACTTTAGTGTAACCTAACCTCAATCATTTATAATTCGTTAATACCTAATTTTTTTCTCCCGATCTCTTTTACTTTCACCTTGACGTCGTTTTCTGGACCCACGAGATCCTTCACTCACAATTACCCCTTCCTCACGCATTTTAAAAGGAGCAAAGAGTGCCAAAACTAAAGAAACAACAGTAATATGAGAACACGGTAAACACTGACAATATTTTATAATCCCGCAATCACATCGATTTTGAATGACAAGAAAAAAAACTGCACTTTGAAATACTAGACACCTTAGAAAAACTGCGATTTGTTTTACAACTGAATTTTGTAACGGCAAATTCAATGCGAAGTACAGCATTTTGTAAATCAAGGATTAGATTACCAGATAAAGTAGGTTTTAAGGTACGTAATGCCATCTCTATCATGTTTTGTGTACTAGTGTCAAAAACTGCGTTTTGAAAATCACCTCCTCATATGTATTTTATATATATACTTTCACAATAAGGTACCTAGCATAAAAGTTTAATGTATTGTAATTTAATATCGAATAAAGGCTTTAAAATGGTAAAATGGTTGGATCAAAGTTACTCGGTCACAAATGAAGCCTATTGCTGGCGGCCCGAATCCGTTGACCGCAAGTATGTTTTCCAGGGCCGATTATGATTTTTCAAGGAAATTGATAACTTCCGAACCGAAAGTCCGATTTTGATTTTCCAAAATGGCAATTGTAGGGCTCGATTAGGTCTATTAGTTGACGTTTGTGAGAAATTTGAGAAAACAAAAGCGAATCTACAAATCCTGGAAAACTTGATTTTCTTGATAAATTCTACAAATTCCGAACGTTTTCCTAATAAAAATCGAAAACTAAGTATTCCGTCGATCAATCTCTACAACCAGTATAAGGCACAGACCTCTTTGGACAAAAAATCTGAAATAGAGTTTTTTCGAAAAATTTAAAATAAACGAGTTATTTACGAGAATGCATTCAATAGAATTATTTAAAAAAATATTACAAATTGATAAATTCTCCGTGCGATAGAGGTGCAAAAAAATAATGCAATGTTATGTTTAAAATATCATCATTCATTTCCTTATTTTCATTTACTAAATAAAAATAGAACCGATGCTCTTTCCATGTTTCAAAATGTAGTTAGCTTTTACTTTAGTCAATGCAAAAAGAAAAGGAGAAAAATAAAACATGTCAAAGCACTGAGTCATTTTGCGACCCTCTGCTGAAAATGTAATGAATCGCCCCAACAAATTGGATAAAAAGCATATCAAAATGTAGTTTTTTTCGCTTGTTATATAATTGTTGCATATTCTATAGGATACTTTTCGCAGTTTTTTTTTTGTAAATGATATTAGTTTCAAATATTTTTTGAACATACAAATTATTCTCTTTTTATTTAAAAAATGAATGACTTTTTTATTTATTGATCGATTTTGTTTAAAAATGGAGTTTTTTCTCTAGGTAACACTAATTTTAATACTGTCGGACTTTTCGTTCTTAAGTTATCGTGCTTGCAAGAAACGTGACGTGTCCATACGTCACGTTTCTTGTAAGTAGACGGATGGACAGACAGAAAAACGGACGGACGGACGGACGGACATTTTGAAAGTTGTTAAGAATTCGATCACCAACAAAGTCATATGAAAATATTTTCTCTACAAGCAATATTACCGGTTTTAGAAATGCGCCGATCGAATGCAACATACTCTTCGTTTTGTATTTGCGAAGAGTATAACAAACGAAGCAAGGTCTCACGAAATAACATTGAAAGTGATCCTGTGACGAATTAATTGTGGAATATACGTTCAGTTCATAACTTAGAAAAAAGAACGAAACCAACCGTGGAAATGGATATACAAGAAGAAACTGTAAGAGGAAAAGACAGAAAATATGGGGTTTTTTATGTTTTATATTTAGTATTTTTTCTATCTATTAATTGATATATTTTTAATCTTGATGTGGCGTCTAGTCATTTTCTAATTTCTTTTTTTAGCAATCCGGTAGAGTTTATTTTCTTAAAGAATGATGGAGTTTCAGCGAAAATTATGGGACTAAGGTAGGTGCAACATCTTTGACCTATAGTTTCTGTAGAACCTTTATAGTTTCGTCGTGTCACAGATCCTCCTTTTCAGGAAAAATATGTTCGTATACTTCCACTATATGTGTATCGGGCGTGAATTTTTTTTCAAGCACCCCATCGACTGGAACTTCGTTGAACAAATATTTTAAAATGAAGAGACTTCTTAGACAGATCTTCGTTTCAAAATTGAATAAAGGGAAAGTGCAATATATGGTTTTCTTTCGGAATCTCGAAATTTGTCAAAAAATTTCAAATTGCTATAACTTTTGATCATTTGAAGATAAAATAGCGAATAATAACTCATTTTAAAGGTAATTTAATGCAATGAATAGTAATAATCTTCTAGTAAATTTTGTCACCTTTCATTTCGCATCGAATAACTTTTCACTACGATGTCCTGTTTTCTGGATATAGCGAAAAATAAAAATGTGACTTTCTACGTGCTGACCTACACCCCGCACATCTCGCAGATTATGGGACTTTTAGTATTAACTAACTATTCCAAACACAGTCCTGAAGTCAAAAATTCTGTTCCCGATCATGTCCTCCACACCATCCTCTTGAGCGTTCATTGACGAGTAAGGTCAGTTGGGGTATCTGGGCCCAGAGGGTAATTGGGCCATGGTTTTTTTTCGTAAAATTTGTGGGGGTAATTTCACTTCAAGCAGTTGGCAGCATTGAAGGACAATGTCATCTCACTACAACAATTAGTCTCATGTTTCTGAGTGTTGTTGCTTTCATGTAGCAATTTTTTAAATTTTGTAGTGCAAAATTTTCATAGCAACCTGATGTAATCTTGATTTTTATGAAATACTACAGGTTTACTGTATATATTATCAACATCACAGTTAATTTAGTATAAATTAGAAGCATGATATATCCCTAAAATGTTATTGCAAGCATGTATTCTGCGTTAGGTCATAAGCTTGAGTTGGTGGCCCAGTTACCCTCACAATTTTTCAAAAATAGGGTAAGTGGGCCAGTTAGTTGGGGCATCTGGGCACGGCTGGGGCCAAGTTACCCCAAACACATTAAGTATGTTGTTTTTGTTTTTATTTATTAGGTAGATGTAGATCACTTCCCACAGTCACACAAACAATAGCGATCTGAACCCGGGACCCGACATATTAATCCCTATGTATTTTGTCGAACACGAATCTGATGTCCGTTTAGCTTCATCACCCACCATTTTTTTGTAAATCGCGAAAATAGCCTAAGCAACCTTATTTCTTTAGATTATTTTCGCGATTTACAAAAAGTTGGTGGGTAACGGAGCTAAACGGACATTGGATTCGTGTTCAGCACATCGAAATACATAGGATTACTATGTCCGGTCCCTGGTGTAGATCACTTTTTTTGTGGGCCTGTGTTATTTATGCTTACTTGAAATTGGATGTTTTTTACATTTAATTGTGCCCTTTTTACTTTAACAGAAGTTGTGTTATTCCTAAATTTGAATAAATTTCCACCTAATTGTTATGTAGTAGTTCTCTTACATCGTCGACCACTCGACTATGGTGTGGTTTAAGTGACTTGTGGTAATTTTTGTACGAAGTTTACATGTTTACCAATACGCCCACTTACCCCAGTTCAAATAACAATCGTTTGTATGATACCAAGACCCGTATGGTCCAGTTGCCCCAATTTCTGGGGGTAACTGGGCCCATCAGACTTTATATTATTTAATTATAATTATAAAGAAAGTTAAATTTGACTCGGGATTTGAATATTATATATTTAAAGACTGTATATTGTATTACATATAAAAAAATATTTCAGATATTAATATAACTTATTAGTGGATCTCAGGCAAGTTCAAAGTATAATCTTCTCGCTCAGGTTGTAAAATCATGGCCCAAATACCCCAAGTGACCTTATGTAGAGCGAAATTCTTTAATACATCGAATTTCGAATAGCTTTCAAAATATCCGTCTGTCGGTTTATCGATCAACTTATTCGTCATGTTTCTTGTAAGCATAATGATTCAAGAAGGAAAAAATCAGATCGAATTAACACTGGGATGGTAAGTAAGTGATAGGGAGTGGAAGAACTCTATTGATTTTGAAGAAATCGATCAGCAAATATAAAAGCTATTAAATATTTAATAAAAAATGTGCAATTACGGTCTTTGTTCATATTTTACAAATACAAAAATGTCTAAAAAATCAGCCTACTGAACATCTACAACGCCTATCGTATAGAGTGTTCAGCAGTTCATTAAAATACAACGTTGATATAATATAATTTATTTATTTATTCCTTAAGCATTGTCTTATTGTTGCAAATTAATATGTCACATAGCCATTTCATGCTCCTCACATATTATCATTAAAGTCAAAATGTTAACGTGTATTTTAAAACCTAGCCGTGACATAGCTCTATTGCATGATTAAGTTGGTGTGACATAATATTTGAACTAGTGAGTAACGTTCAGTTTATATTTATTTAGGAGTAATTAAAACTTAATTAAATTTCAGCTCCAACAAATAATACGCCATATAAAAATGGTATAGATGTTAAGTAAATATGGAACCAAACTGACATTTTAACTGAACTTCAATATCAAATCAACAGTTTATTTGATATCATTGAAGAACTTCTATGAAATACAATAATATAATAATAATAATAATAATAATAATAATGTTTATTTGCTTAAGGTATTACAATTTACAATTTTGTTATGAGTATTAATTTTCATTCACAAATAAACGAAGACCACAAAGCCTAGGGCTGTCCGTGGTGTAATTTATTTATTTATTGATAAATATAATATAATAACAATAATGTAAATAACTATATTAACCTACTGGAACAAAACCTACCTATTATAAAATAACTAATTTATTACTAAGATAAATTTAGATGATATTAAAATAAAATTTTAATACTAAAATAAATCTAGGTGGAGCAGATATAATCTTAAAACTAATATAATAAGTACTTATGGTAGTATAAGTACGACGTTGAATATATACAAGCCCAAAATATATTGTTCTAAACTAAATATACTACATGTGTATATGCACATTAAATATACCCATATATGTATATTCATCGGATACTTTGAATTAAAAAGAGTATTAGTGGTAACGATTCATGATTTTATTGTATTATTTATTTTTCATTGCAATTAAGTCATGGATTCCTGTTCTATTTGAATTCAAGATGAAAGCTTTGGAATGTTTTTTAAATAAATGATAATTCGTTAGATTTCTAATTTTTTCGGGAAGTTCGTTAAATAATTTGGGAGCGAGAAATATAAAACTTCTTTGTCCTAGGGATTTGCCACAAAATGGTGTTTTGTATTTTAATTTCTGTCTGGTTGCATAGAAATGTTGTGGTTGAGTTAAAGCGTCCTTATTATTGAACTGGTACAAAACGATAGTGTAGAAGTATAATTGTCTTAAATCTAGAATTTTAGCATCTATGAATAGGTCATCTGAGGGATAAGTATTCGGGTTACTAAGTATTATTTTTTAAAATATCTTTTGAATTATTTCTAATTTTTTCAGGTGCTCTTTTACGGCACCTCCCCACGCAATAATACCGTACTTTAGCCGAGAGTCAATCAATGCATAATATATTGTTTTTAGAGTCGACGAATCTAGTATATTTTTTAGACACTTAATTCTATATATTAGGCTTCTTAGGGTATTGCACACATTAATGATATGTTGGTCCCACCTTAGATGTCGATCTATAGTAATACCTATATATTTCACTGTCTTTGCACCTTCGATTTTAGTTGAAGGATTAATTGTGAGTGAGGAAAATTTGGGTAGCGTATTTTTGTAACATGCAAATGGTAAAAATTTAGTTTTACTAAAATTTATAGTTAATAAATTATGATCAAACCAATATTTTATTTTTTGTAAGTCAAATTCTGCTTGCAATTTTAAAATTTTCCCACGTCTGGTTACTATATAAAATGGCAGTATCGTCAGCAAAACTTATGACCGTTCCAATGAATTTTATTGTCAATAGATTATTCAAATATATTGTGAATAATAGCGGACCTAACACGGTACCTTGTGGTACGCCAAATTGAACACTGCGATGTTCACTATTTGCATTACCTACTTTCACAAATTGCTTTCTGTCTGTCAAGTAACTTTTAAATAGCTTTATAGTAGGACCGCGAAACCCAATATCACTCAATGCTTCCAATAGCTGTGCGTGACTCACAGTATCAAAAGCTTTGGCAAGATCAAGAAATATGCACATACAAGGAGTTCCTTTATCCATGTACCTATATATCTCTGAAGTTAAACGTTCAATTGCGTTTTGCGTAGATTTGTTCTGTTGAGATAGACGGGAACAAATTTTTTATGCCTGATACTAAATACGATTCAAAACAGAAATATGGCCACCAACAGTGTAGCAGCGTAGTAAATACTTGTATTAACAGTACCAATAATTTCGGTGAATAATTTATATAATCAATAGATCTTAGAAGTTTTGTAATTATTATTTGTAATAAAAAAAAATGCATTACTTCTGAATACTCTTACACCCATCCCCACCAATTAAGGTGGTAGACTTAATCTTTTTAGAGTTTTTATTGGTTTTAATTGCCAAAAAAACCCTAATCACCCAACCTCTTGTAGTTCTAATTCTAATATCAATTCCAATGTCACAACCAAATTAGGAAACGTGTGAAGGATTAATTTTCAGCACTCAAAAATTAGTAAGAAAAGATGAGTTCCACATTCTACCACCTGATGGGTCAAAAATATATTTTTTTAACTTTGTTCTTTGGTATCAACAAAATGGAGCTTCATTATGGAGTTGACGTGTGTCAATACCTAAGTGAAATATTGCCACAGAGATGGACAGGTCGAAGAGAACATGTTAAATGGCCACCACAATCGCCGGATTTAACACTTTTAGACTATTTTCTTTGGAGATTATTTATAATTCGTTGTTATAAGACCAAACCTCAATCATTAGAAGAGTTGGGAGATCGAATTAGGATGGCAGTTCAAGAAATATTACAGTATGCCTTTCAAAACTCCTTAAGAGCCTTCGTTAATCGATTAGGATATTGTCAGGCCGCTGAAGGTCACCAGTTTGAACACTTATTATAAATACTTAATTTAGTTCTCAATATTGAGGTGCTCAATATTTTGTAATAACAAATTTTATCTTCATTAACTAATAAATATTAATTACTCTTTATCTTATTATCATATTTAATATTTGAACAATACCAAGCCGCACACCCAGCAAATATGTAAAAATACACAGGGTCATTCAATATAACAACTTCTGATGGCGTCATATCTTGAAAAATAAGGTAGCTATTGGAAACCAAAGTACGTCTAAAAAACTTTTGTTAAGGGTATTTTATAATCGAACTTACAGTTTAGCGAGAAATCAGGTGTTGTTACACAACACTATATATTAACTCCCAATGCCGTAATTTGCTTTTATAAAAATACTGTGATTATAGATAGGCTGCATATGACACTAGGTGTATGATTGCTTTCCAACTTTAAAATACTTTACAGAGGAAGTAGACATGAATAGCGCAAACAAGAAATACGAACTTCACAAGAAATTACAAATAGGTTCAAAATATTTTCTTCGTTAATGGAGAATCTTCTTCCTTTTCAATCCAAGAGTATGAATTAATTATTGAAAATAGCAGGAGTATTCCCAAGTTTACTAAAGCCTACAAACTTCTCTTCTATTTACAATAACAGTGTGAATAAAATGAATTCCGCTAGTAATAGGACCATAATACTTATTACTAATTTAGCCAAACTTTCGGAAATAGTAATAAGAAAAACGTACGGATCCTCTGTTAATGATATAATGTCACACCAATCGTTTATATAGTTTGCATTGTATCAATAGTTAAGCGACTAGAAGCTATGATATAGTTAAAGCTGTTATGAACCTAAAACCTAATAAGTGTTTCAGAGACAATTATTACTTACGCAATGTAATTGCATTGAAAATAACCATTTTGTAGACTCAGGTAATGTAAATTAAAATTAATGTAGAAAGTACAGGTAAACATTCGAAACTTTTTGAGCAAATGAAAATTAAAGAATCCCTTAAAATCAATTCTTGTACCACTAATGATCTAACAAAATTTTTTAAACATACCTATTATATAAAAGAGAGAATGTTAAGAGTTCTTTATAATGTTGGGTTTTATGACCTGGAAATTCTCAGAGTTTTAGGAATTAAGTCATAAACTTTACGTACAAATATTAGATCAGCTGCCTCATAACTTTAGTATTCATGTTGTAATGTTCTTGATAAAGGCCTAAGTAGGCGAAATGTATGTATTCTAAATGTACTGTTTGAAACAGCAAGTAGCACTGTTTTCTTATAAAAAGGACTTTTTTCTGATACTGACAGAAAATATCAAATGATTCATTTTGTGTCCTCAATGACTTTCATATAATTATCTGGTCTTTTAATTATGGAAGAAGAAATATTTGTAAACTAAGTAACACAATTAGAGCAGTTTAGGAACATAATTAGCAAGAATAATTAGAATTCTGTAAATACCTCCCATTACATTTAGTACAGTTTACGTTTTAAATGCTGGAAATGTTTTATCCTTATAGGAATTCATTAGCTTGCACTTGTTAATTAGAAACTATTCATTCATTTCTTTCTAATAAATTAGATATTTTCATGCAAATGTTGTAGCTTCCTTTACTTGATGAGTAACAATTCTAGATAATAAATAAATGCCATTGTCTTAATTGTGAAATGTGACAGGTGAAGTACTGGCACGTGTGGATTAAAATTAATTTAAATATTGATCTTTATATGTGTAATCTGAGCTCTTAGAACCTAGTTCTGTGTAGTAAACTTCAAAAATCTTCCACAGGTTGATTCTAAATTGTGTGATGACGTTCATAAACTAGTTGAAGCAAATCCAATGGAATAATACAACTTTCAACGATTAATAGTCATGTTCTCCGATCAAAACGATTATCTATAATCTAATTATATGTTCTATCATAAGCAATGCACAGAGGTTGTCCCGGATGATAAGAAGCTAATTATTTGAACATGCATAGGGAAATTATTAGTAATTTAACTAAACATTAAGATGGCCATTCCCTAGAAATAGACGTCCGATAGGGAAATATTTATTATATTTGCCCATAACCTTTTTTCTCAGTACGTATATTTAAAAAAACTATAAGTACCTAAATAGGACCATAACAAGACTATGACTATGAATTTTCACTCAATAATTTCAGTAGTTTGCAAAATAGCTAGATTTAAAACTACGAAATAGGAAGATTAACATAATTTTTAAATTTAAATCTAGCTATTTTGCAAAGCACTGAAATTATTGAGAGAAAATTCATAGCAATAGTCTTGTTATGGTTCTACTTAGGTACTCTTATAGTTTTTTAAAATATACGTAGTAAGAAAGAAAAGTTATGGCCAAAAATAATAAATATTTCCCTATCGGATGTCTCTTTCTAGGGAATGGCCACCTTAACTTATTTGACTTCCACATTTACATAGGGAATTGGAAGTACGTAAAAAAAAATCAATTTTTCTTTTCTTGAAATAGGTTTAGAATGTCATGAAACGTCGAGATTTTAAATTTGAGCGAAAAAAAAATTCTGTCTGTCGGTCGGTCGGTCTGTCTGTCTGTAACTTTTTTTTACCCCACGTTTTCTCCGGGACTTGAAATTTTTGTACACGTATATAACGAGTTCTGGAACTGGATTGTTTTTTTAACATATCCGGTGAATGGTTGGGGGTAAATAGGGGGAAATAAGTAAAGCAAGCTGGTAGGAGTGCAGAAATTTGGTGTATGTACTAGAAGCCAAGGCCTCAAAATTTTCTATAATATTTTTCATCCCCCCACTACTCCCGCACTTTATTATTAAAGGGGTTGATAAAATAAAATAGAGATAATCACTTGAAATTTGGTATACGTATATAATATGATGACATCAGGAACTAGATTATATTTTGGGATTCTTCCGTTGAAGAGTTGGGGGTTAAATAGATGTAAAAAGTCGAAAATAAGTGAAGCAAGTTGGTAAGAGTACAGAAACTTGAAATTCAGTGTATGTACTGAAAGTTAAGGCTTCAGATTGCTTTCATAATATTTTTCAACCCCGCACCACCCCTACTCCATTATTAAAGGGGTTGATAAAATAAAATTGAGATATTCACTTGGAATTTGATACACGTATGTATTATAACGACATCTGGAACTAGATTATATTTTGAGATGATTCCGTTGAAGGGTTGGAGTTAAATAGGGGTAAATAGGGGAAAATAAAGCAAGATGGTAAGAGTACAGAGATTTGGGATTTGGTGTATAAACTAGAACCGAAGGCCTCAGATTTTTTTATAATATTCTTCATACCCCCTACCACTCCCTTATTAATAGAGTTGATAAAATTAAATAGAGATTTTTACTTGAAATTTGGTACACGTATGTATTACAACGACATCTGAAACTAGAGTATATTTTGATATGGTTCCATAGAAGGAGGTAGAAGTAAAGATAAATAGGAAAAAATAAGTAAAGGAAGCTGGTAAGAGTACAGACACTTGAGATTTGGCGTCTATACTAGAAACCAAGGCCTCGTATTTCTTTCTAATATTTTTCAATAACCAATAAGTTCCACATACTACGACTTGGATAAAAATCTGGATGCGGAAGTAGTGATTCCTTAGGCAGCGGTTTTTTAAAAACTAAAGACTACATTTATACCAAAAGTATTGATTGATTGAATTTGGAGAGAATTTAATGACAAACAATATTTATATATTAATAGGTACTTATATCGAACACCCCATCCAAAATTCTAAAACAATGGTAACGAATCAGTCGATAATAATTATTGAAATATAAGATAGCCATTGCATTTTTTAACTTTGGTATCTAAGTAGATATTCTAGTTCTATTTGTCACAGTTATCATAACTATTATCTGAAATATACTCGACCGAATGTAACGAAATTAATAAAAACTTGTAATATTGATTTACACTGTTTAGATATTTACATCATAATATAATGCAAAACTAAATATCTTACATCGTATCGGACTCAAAAGTCAAAGAATCATAGTTCACTATACAAAAAGATCATTAAAGGTATTTACACAGAACTTCCCTCTTTATTTGTGGTCACTGTAAAAAGTTATTAATTACGAAATGACATATGAGAATAATAATCGGAATGTAGTTAATACTATTATTACAAAGAAAACTTGATAATTTTTGTTCAAAAAAATATACCAAATACCTTTACAAATGTCCACCATGGTTGAATTATTTCTTGGGATGACCACCCTGTACATTTTCCAAGTTTCCGAACGATTTTTGGGGGTTTGGAGTTTTCGCCCCTTGCAGGATGCTGTCAAGGCAATTGAAGGAGATTCTCGTTAATACACTGCGACCATTCTGGAATGAGTGGCAACTTCTTACCTCTCGTACTCTAATTTTTAACACCAAGGGCTTCAGCGAGGGGGTGAGAATTCTCTCTAAGGGGTTGATACACCCACTATATCCTTCTGGACATAGAGCGGCATCGTAAAAGCTTCCAGCTTACAAGCTCTTGAGAATGTAAAGGAAATATAGTAGAAGATGAATACCGCTCCGGGACCAAACCTCCATAAGGGTATAAACTACCCCCTTTCCGGGATGAGGAACACAGGGGTGGAGGGAGATCTGGGAGAGCAAGTGTTTCTTGTCTTTACTGCAGAATAGTCGCAGTGCATTAACGAGAATCTCCTTCAGTTGCCTCGACCTTTGCAAGGGCCGAAAACTACCCCCCAAATCCCCAGGAAACTTTCAGGATCGGAAAGATGCACTTTGGGGTTTTTTATTTCTGAGCGGGAAATCAAACAAAAATCCATCTCTGTAAATTTCTTTTTCACGCCAGCACTCACTATAACATACATATTGAGTGGAAAGGAACTTTATAGAAACAAGTATGAATGAAGACAGAATGGGGTTTATGAACGAAAAAGACATTAAATACAGGTGATACTATGAGGGATATAGAGACGCATTGAATGGTGGAGTGAAAAAAAAGTCTACAGAAATGAATTCCCGCTTGTCTTCCTTCCCAGAATTAAAAACCCCATAGCGCATCTTTCCGGCCCTAAAAGTTTCCCTTTTTAGGGCCTTGGAGTTTTCGCCCCTTGCAGTATGCGGTCAAGGCAATTGAAGGAAATTCTCGTTAATGCACTGCGACCATTCTGCAGTAAAATCAAGGAATACTTTCTCTCCCAGCTCTCCCTCCACCCCTGTGTTCCTCGTCCCGGAGGAGGGGTAGTTTATACCCATCTGGAGGCTTTGTTCCGGAGCGGCATTCACTTTCTACATATTTCTTTTGTTCCGTCCTCAATTTTATTTATGTTTTGTCCTTAATCTTCCCCTATTTTAACCCTCCGCCACTGACCCACATGCCTATCTCCACGATGAAGGTGTACCGCGCCGACTAGAAAAGAAACGTGTGAAGACTAGACTAAAGTGTATTCGCGGAAGGCTGAGAGTAATATGCGTGATTGCCTCGTGATCGCGACGTGTTCCATCCTCATTGGTTACATTTTTCAGGAGATTGCCAACGGTTTTCTTGACTTCAGTTGTATGAAATTTACGTAAGAGTGTATTTACATTTGTTCGAAAATTTGAATTATTATAACTCACAAAGAGTTTAGTGCATCCATTTGAAGTTTATGGTAGTGTATTATAAAGTTTGAAAGTACAGTATCCTACATTTTCATTAATATTCCATCGTTCTAAAATCGATCAGGAAACTTCTTGTATTTTTAATAGTTTTACGCATGACTGGCTCTGGTGAACTAAGCCCACGTGAACGGTGCGTGACAGCTCTCAGAGCTTGGCGAATATACTACAGAAGCAGTAAGAGGAGTCGATATTCCGAAACCCTCGAGTTATGCATATTATTTTGTCGAATATTATAATCGAATATGGTGAAACAATGTTAACATTGATGATAAATAACCTAGGAAACCGACAACCGCCTCTTTGGCTCCCTGTGAGACACCAGCAGCCACCGTACAGCAAGGTGCATGTTCCTAAATCCCTATCTGTATTTCGTTTCTTTACATAGCCTCCCACACCCCATCAATAAATAATAAATAAGCTAGTTGTGGATGAGAGTGGCTTTTTTGTCATCTCGTATAATGAAGCTCGAATGCTACCTTTTGCACTCAAGAACTTGTAAGCCAGAAGCTTTTATACGCAGTTCTATGTCTAGCAGAGTATGGAGTGCGTGCAGAGGGTGTATCAGCCCCTTCGAATGAATTGTTACCCCCTCGCTGATGTTCTTGACATTAAAAAATACTACGATAGGAAAAAGTTCCCATTCATTCCTTAATGATAGGTAGGTACTTATATTCATAAATGTACCTTATTGGAGGGACGTTCTTGCCTGTACACAAAAATTGGATTTTCTTTGACCCCGGATTCGGATTCAGCGTCAAGAAATACATAGGAATACCATGGTCAATCATCCAGATCAAAATTTCTTTTTGTGGGGCTGTGTTATTAGTTACATTTATAATTAGACTTAAGTTGCTATTCTATGATTGTTATCCATAGTATGTTGGGCAACACTAGACTTTTCAGTTATTCCGTGTTTGAGATGAGCCATATGACCCTTGAATCTTGTTATAATTGTTCGTTTTGTGTGTCCAACATACTTCAAATTGCAATCCTTAGATGGACCTGGCATAATTTAGATGGAGATTACTTTCGATCAAATTGGATGAAACCAAATGCATATTGAAGCTCAATCCGCCCGAACAAAAGTCATCATGGCCACCAAGTCGGAAATGCACAGTTTCCATATATTGGGGGTACAAAGTCGACTTTGCAACCTCCGACCTTGTGTCTATGAGACAGATTGAACTTCGATATGTATTTGGTTTCGTCCAATTTGACCGAAAGTAATTTCCCATCTAAACTGCGCCAGGTCCTTTAACTTTACCCTTTGGATTGGTTAAAAGTTGGCAATTTATTTCCTGACGTACAAAGAACTGTCATGTCTTAGTGTTTTTAAATCCTACTTAGACCACGGGTAAATATTAGTTCGACAACAGGAAACGAGATATACGGATTCCAAAATTTTGTCAAGATAGCCGAGATTCCGAAACAGGTGGGGATACATCAATTTGGGACTTTACCTTTCCGAGCGAAAAATGTTCTGAGCCTAGATATATAGTTTTTTCAATGAAACAAACCCCTCCTCTGTTTTGATTACCTAAGAAAATTCGCCACAAGAGCGCATTATTTTACCAACAAGATTTATTTTGTATGTTATATTTTACGTTCCCGATGATACATAAAAACCGCTGCCCAAGGAATCACTACTTCCACATCCAAATTTCTCGTCCAAGTCGCTTTAAAGGAAACATCTTGACTATATTTGCACTCTAGTATGTGGCAATTATTGGTTATAGAATTTTAATAATATTTGGGGCTGATATCATAGAAAATTTTGAGGCGTTGGTTTCTGCCATATACGTTAAAAATTAAGTTTCTAGCTTGGTCTACTTATTTTGCGCAATTCACAACGTACCACCTCCCACCCCTTCAACGGAATAATCTCAATCAGATGTCATTTCTACACATACGTGTACTAACTTTCAAGCGAATATGTCAATTTGATCAATCTCTTTAATAATGGGGTGGAGGTGGTGGTGGTGGGCGGGTTGAAAATATTAGAAAGAAATCTGAGGCCTTGGTTTCTAGTATATACACCAAATCCCATGTTTCTGTACTCTTACCAGCTGGCTTTACTTATTTTTCCCTATTGAACGCTACTTTCCCCCCACTACTTCAACGAAATCATGTTAAAATATAATCTAGGTTCAGATATCGTTATAATACATATGTGTACCGAATTTGAAGTGAAAATCTCAATATAATTTTATCAACTCTATTAATAAGGGAGTGGGCGTGGTGAGGAGATGGAAAATATTATAAAAAAACCTGAGGCCTTCGCTTCTAGTATATACACCAAATCCAAAATTCCTGTACTCTTACCAGCTTGCTTTACTTAATGTCCCTTATTTACCCCTATTTAACCCCCAACCCTTCAACAGAACCATTTCAAAATATAATCTAGTTCCAGATGTCGTTATAATATATACGTGTACCAAATTTCAAGTCAATATCTCGATTTTATTGTATCAACCCCATTAATAATGGAGTAGGGGTGGTGAGGGGTTGAAAAATATTATAAAAAAATCTGAGGACTTGCCTTCTGGTACATACACAGAACTTCAAGTTTCTGTACTCTTACCAGCTTGCCTTACTTATTTTCCCTTATTTATCCCTATTTAACCCTCAACCCTTCAACGGAATAATCCCAAAATACAATCTGGTTCCATATGTCATTCTAATATATGCGTATACCAAATCTCTAGTGAATATCTCAATTTTATTTTATCAACCCCTTTGATAATGGAGTGGGGGTTGGTGAGGGGATGAAAGATATTATTTAAAAAATCTGAGGCCTTCGCTTCTAGTATATACACCAAATCCTATATTTTTGAACTCTTACCAGCTTGCCTTATTTATTTTTCCCTATTTACCCCTACTTACCCCTTTTTAACCCCCAACCCTTCAACGGAATCATCTCAAGATGTAAATAATCTAGTGCCAGATGTCGGTATAATACATACGTGTATCAAATTTCAAGTGAATATTTCAATTTTATTTTATCAACCTCTTTAATAATGGAGTACGGGTGGTGGTGGGTGGTTGAAAAATATTGTAAAAAATCTGATGCCTTGGCTTCTAGAACATACACCGAATTTCAAGTTTCTGTACTCTTACCAGATTGCTTTCTTCATTTTCCTATATTTACCCCTAATTTAACCCCCAACCTTTCAACGAAATAATTCAAAAATATAATCTAGTTCCTGATATCGATATAATATATACGTATACCAAATATCAAGTGAACATCTCAATATTTTATACGAACTCCTTTTATAATGGAGTGGGGGGTGGAGGGGGATGGAAAATATTATAAACAAATTTGAGGCCTTGGCCTCTAGTACATACACCGAATTTCAAATATCTGTACTCTTACGAGCTTGCTTCACTTATTTACCCCTATTTACCCCTAGTTACCCCCCAACTCTTCGCCGGATATTTTAAAAAAACAATCCAATTCCAGATCTCGTCATAATATAAATGTGTATAGAATTTCAAGTCAATATCTTAAACTCTTCCGGAGAAACCGTGCGGACAAAAAAACAAAAAAAAAGAGTTACAGACAGACAGACAGACAGGCCAACAGACCGACAGACTGACAGACAGACAGAATTTTTCTGTCTCAAATTTAAAATCTTGACGTTTCATGACATTCTAAACCTATTTCAAGAAAAAAAAAATATTTTCTTTTACGATTACTATACGTCCAATCCACTACGTGGATGTGAAAGTAACACAACGAACACAGTGCTAAAAAAGTCTCGTATGCATGTAATAATCGTAAGAAGGCCTGGAAACGGGGAATTTTTAATAATGTCGATTGAATAACGGTGTATGCTTCTCTAGAAAAATCGACTACATACAGTTATAATTATTACACTCTTCGCAAATACAAAACGAAAAGTGTATTGCATTCGATCGGCACATTTCTA
This sequence comes from Stenurella melanura, assembly GCA_963583905.1. NCBI lineage: Eukaryota > Metazoa > Arthropoda > Insecta > Coleoptera > Cerambycidae > Stenurella > Stenurella melanura. Next base: position 155,876,026 of record OY757309.1, read on the forward strand.
AAATCGTTAATATTGTTCGTAGAGAAAAAAGTTTCGTATCATTGTGTTGGTGATCGAATTCTGAACAACTTTCAAAATGACCGTCCGTCTGTCCGTCCGTCCGTCCGTTCGTCCCTCACGTTTCTTGTAAGAACGAAAACTCTGATTGTATTGAAACTTGGACAGTAAATTAATGTTAGCTGGAGGAAGAATCTTATTGTTCTTGAACAAAATCAATCAATAAATTTAATAAGAAAGTTAGTAATGATTTGAATGTATTAAATTCATACATTTATATTATATAATATTGCTATATTGCAAAACCGGCTAATTAGGCAATGGTCCTTAATGTGTATCAACTCAAGCTTTGGCAGTGTTCATTCATCTCGCAGTTAGACAAGGCCGTCGCTAATATAAACTAACATTATTTTTGATTTACGATAAAATGCGAAGAATATCCTATAAAATGTGCAACAATTATATAAAAAGTGCAGTAAATCGGCCAAGAGGTTAGATTGTTTTTATTTTAAAGAATGGATCCGCTATTATTGACATTCACGTAAAACTGTTTATAATTGTAGAATATTTTAAATATACGAAATGTCAGTAAATATTATCGGAATATAATAATTTCACCAGTACTGTCTATGAATATATCCAAATAGTTAAATTTAATTATGCAGAAATGGGCATGACCTATAATCAAGGCCAGTGTTATAAATACCAAAATATTCGAAGGAGGTATATCAATTTTAGCAGGCTTCTTTTATTTATTCTACTCAATAAAACTTTAATAATACCTAACCCCAGTACCTATTCATAATGTATACGAGAAAGCCCACCTTCTAGAAGATTTGTCCTCGGACAAGTCTAAACTTGTTGGTATTATAATAAAAGAATGCTTCCTGCCGATCCGATGAATGGATGCCGGAGTATCGTTGTCTTTGTTATGTTAATGGTGCATCTATAGCGATACAATTCAAGACCTAGGCTATTTTAAACGATAAATAGTCGTGCAAATATGTTTTCTAGATATTTTAAGGTTTGCAATACGCTTTAAAATTTAAGTAACACTTAATAGAAATATCTCTGTTTGGATTTTGGCATTCTGGTAGTTTTGTAGAGTGCAGTAACCTATAAGTTTAATAACTTATCCATTAATGTTACTAAGATCTTATGTAAATAATAAGATAATCACAAGAAAAGGAATTAAACTTTATTATGATAAAGTAAACGAATAGAGTTGCATTCGGGCGTGGCCGTTGATTAACATTTTGTTCAGTGACGGTAAATTAAAGTTATAAGGGCCATTCTCTGGGAAAATGCGACCCTACATTCTCCAAAATTCGGAGCTACAAAAATATTGTTGCAGGGCATAAAAAAATCAGAAAAAATGTCTACTTTACGTATCCCAGTGGCGAAATTTATAATATTTATGTTTCATGAGTGATTCAACCCTAGAAATGCAAAAGGTTTTCCTAAAAAAATTGTTTGACGTTGAAAAAACGGCGTCGTATTCTTTGAGTACAAACAAAAAATAAATGACTCTTGAGATTTTTTTTTTAAATTAACTTTTTTCAGGAAAACAGGATCAAGAAAATCTTCAATTTAAGAATTTGAGAATTTTTAACTCCAATACAACGCACTTTATGAAAAAATATTATGGAGCAAAAATGTTTGTAGGGTGCAAAAGAATAACTGTGAATTTTTTCAGATTTTTTTATCAATCTTTGGAAATATCCAGCAATAATTGCGGTGAAAGGAAAAAATAAGAAAAGCATAATTTCCAAAAATTGATCCAAGAATTCTGAAACAATTCGCAGTTATTCTTTGACCTCTTATAAACAATTTTCATTCTATAAAAGTTTTTCATAAAGTTTTGGAGTTAAAAATTCTCAAAGTTTTAAATTGAAAATTTTTACTGAAAAATGTTAACTTTTTAGGAAATATCTCAAGAGACATTTCTTGTCTGTTTTTACTCAAATAGTGAGATGCCGTCCCATAAATAAAAAAATAGTAACTTTTTATCATTTTTTTCAACGTCAAACATTTTTCTGAAAAATCTTTTGCCTCTTTAGGGCGTCACTCAGATTCGTAAAGTAGACATTTTCTCCGATCTTTTCATGCCCTGCAACAATATTTTTGAGAAAGTGGGGTCGCATTTTCCCAGAGAATGACCCACAAATATTTTTTATTTTCCATTCAAGTAGGTATTAGTGGACTGCAACGCCTTACTGCAACTCTCACTTGCTTCGCAATAGTCTTATTAAAAAAAGCGCTGCCTAAGGAATCGCTACTTCCACATCCGGATTTTTCATCCAAATAACTTTAAAGGAAACATCTTGACTAGATTTGTACCCTAGTATGTGGAAATTATTGGTCATAGAATTTTAATAATATTGGGAGCAGATGTCATAGAAAAGTTTGAGGCGTTGGTTTCTACCATATACGTTAAAAATGAAGTTTTTAGTTTACCCTACTTATTTTGCCATATTCACAACCTACCACGTCCCACTTCTTCAATGGAATCGTCTCAATTAGATGTCATTACAATACATACTTGTACTAACTTTCAAGTAAATATCTCAATGTTATGTTATCAAACCCATTAATAATAGAGTGGAGATGGTGGTGTTTGAAAAATATTAGAAAGAAATCTGAGGCCTTGGTTTCTAGTATATACACCAAATCCCATGTTTCTGTACACTCATCAGCTTGATTTACTTATTTTCCCCTATTTACTACTATTTAACCCTCAACCCTTCAACGGAATCATCTTAAAATGTAATCTAGTTCCAGATGTCGTTATAATACATATGTGTCCCAAATTTCAAGTGAATATCTCAATTTCATTTTATCAACCCCTTTTATAATGGATTAAGGGTGGTGGGAGTTGAAAAATAGTACTAAAAATCTGTTGCTTTGGCTTCTAGGGCATACACCGAATTTCAACTTTCTATACCCTTACCAGCTTGATTTACTTATTTTTCCCTATTTACTACCAATTACCCCACTCCTTCAACGCAATCATGTCAAAATATAAACTAGTTTAAGATATCGTTATACGTGTAACAAATTTCAAGTGAAAATCTAAATTTAATTTAATCAACTCTTTCAATAAGGGAGTGGGTGTGGTGGGGGATGGAAAATTTAAAAAAAACCGAGGCCATCGCTTCTAGTATAGACACCAAATCCCAAACCTCTGTACTCTTATTAGCTTGCTTTACTTATTTTGATTTTACTTATCTACCACTATTTAGCCCCCAACTCTTCAACGGAATCATCTCAAAATATAATCTAGTTCCAGATGTCGTTATAATACACATGTGTACCAAATTTCAAGTGAATATTTCAATTTTATTTTATAAACCCCTTTAATAATGAAGTTGAGGTTGAAAAATATTATAAATATTCTGAGACCTTGGCTTCTAGTACATGCACGGAATTTCAAGTTTCTGTACTCTTACCATTCAACGGAATAATTTCAAAATATAAGTTAGTTCCAGATGTCATTATAATACATACGTGTACCAAATTTCAATTGAATATCTCAATTTTATTTTATCAACTCCTTTAATAATGGAGTAGGTGGTGGTAGGTTGAAAAATATTATAAACAAATTTGAGTCTCTAGCTTCTAGTACATACACCGAATTTCAAGTTTATGTAATCTTATCAACTTGTTTACTTATATTCTTCTATTTACCCCTATTTAACCCCCAACCCTTCAACGAAATCATCTCAAAATATAATATAGTTCCAGATGTCGTTATAGTACATATGTGTACTAAATTTCAAATGAATATCTCAATTTTATTTTATCAACCCCTTTAATAATGGAGTAGGGGTGGTGGGAGGTTGAAAAATATTATGAAAAAATCTGAGGCTTTGGCTTCTAGTATATACACCGAATTTTACATTTCTGTATTCGCACCAGCTTGTTTAACTTATTTTCCCCTATTTACCCCTATTTAAACCCCAACCCTTCAACGGAATCATCTCAAAATATAATCCAGTTCCAGAAGCTGTATATAATACATACGTGTACCAAATTTCAAATGAGCATCTGAATTTTATTTTATCAACCCCTTTAATAATGGACTAGGGGTGGTGGGGGATTAAAAAATTTTACAAAAAAATCTGAGGCCTTGGCTTGTAGTACATACATCAAATTTCAAGTTTCTGTACTCTTATCAGCTTGCTTTACATATTTCCCCATATTTACCCCTATTTACCCCCCAACCCTTCACCGGATATCTTAAAAAAACAATCAAGTTCCAGATCTCGTTATAATATATACGTATATAATATTTCAAGTCAATATCTTAAACCGTTCCGGAGAAAGCGTGCGGACAAAAAAAGTTACAGACAGACCGACAGACAGACAAAAGACAAAAAAAAATTGAAAACTTTTTTACGATTACTATACTTCCAATCCACTACGTGGACGTGGAAGTAATAACTTCTAGCACTATTCCAAAGTAAAGCTAAAAAGTGTCGTTAAGGGCTGAAATTTGATACACCTGCGGCATTGGGGATGTTTAAGGTCACGAACAAGTGTCCTAGGGTCCGCGGTCCTTCTTTTTAAAATGACGGCGGGGAAAGGCACAGAATAACATTATATTCCGAAGAACAATTTTTGATCACTTAAGCTTTATTTCACTTGAATCTTGAATTTTTGCGAACTTTAAACCTGCAACTCCTATTTTAACCCCTTAAAAAGATTGTGGTTCATACGTTAAAACGATTCAAGAAACTTAAACAATTAACGCATGATCCCATAAAAATGAATTTGGTATCCAATCAACATGAACACTACTTCGTTTGTTTGTGAATCTCGACCAAGAAGGTAAACGCGGAATAAAGAGCAATATCTATGATTTTGAGGTTAGGTTAACTCAAAGCCACTTTGCCGCAGCATTACTCTAAAGTACAATGTCTTAAGGATATTTTCCATTATTTTAAATTTAAAGTGATTGATATCTACTGTCGGCAGATTTTTGTCCAAAAGAGGGGAACATTTTTCCCACTGTGCGACAGTCTCCATAGTTGGCTTTAAAAGGAAGCGAGCCTTTTATACTGTTCTAGAGCATCCGTTGTTGGTGGAATGGATTCCATCGTTTTTGGTAAATAGTGCTCTCCAGCATTCGTCATAGTGTCACAAAATTCGATTTTGGAAAAATAAGACAGTTTTTCATTTGATGTGATTTATAACAAGTAGTTTTTAAAATTACTCCTTATTGGTACATTTCAATTATCTGCTGTACGTTGAAACGATAAGTTTTTCCAGAGTCTCCATTGCTTTTTCACTATCTCCGGTCTGCAGGGCTGTGCATGTTTCTGTAGCTCCATATTACATACTGGCATATTAATTTTTTCGCCTTGTCATTATTTTCGACCTTACGTGCTAAAAACATAATTTTTCAAATTCAGTGACCCCAAGAACATAAGAATCGAGACTTAACTCGAAAAATGCGGTAGAATAAACTTTTTCGGAAGATAACGTTATTTTATGGAGCTTCCCCGCCGTCATTTTGAAAAAAGGAGGCGACACTTCCTTGTGACTTTAAACATTCCACATGCCGCATGTGTACCAAATTTCAGCCCTCCGTGATACTTCTTAGCATCAAATCAAGCGAAAATGGGGGTTTGCCTCTGAAGGTAGGCCCCATGCTATAACACGGCCCCCGCGGGAGCCCCAACCGTGGCACCATTTCCTATATCAAATGGTAGGGTCTAACGAACAATTTCAATGCTTGAGCATAAAATGCAAGGTTGGATCTATTCATGCAGGTTACCGTCCGGATTATTTCCTTGTTTGGCAATATTGTCAATTACATTTTAAATATTTTTTTCTTCCCCGTCTTTTTTTTATTAAATATTCTCTTAGGGCGACAAATTTCAATATCTTCGCTAAAACTGTAGCAGGTTCCTTCCTTGACAATTGTGTTAGCTACATGCTTATTATCCTCCAACACATTTTTTTTCCTATTTTTTTTTTTTGAAGTATAAAATGTGTGCATATTTCACTAAAAGTATGTATTCTGTTTCATCGTTGGTAATAACTTCAACTAGCTACCAATACTACCAAATATTATTTTCCTTTATTAGATAGTTCTGTATATAGGACTGATAGACAGACAGACACCAAACCGACAGACAGACATACTGAGGAAATTTTTTTAATCTACATAGTCTAAAATGTGAAAATGCAAAGAAATCTCGGATAGTGCTATTTGTACGATTACAGTACGTCTCTTCTGTAAGTGAAGAATGTAAAACCCATAGTCTTTGCTGTAAAATTATAATAAAATATAGTATACAGTGTGTCCCGTAAATAATGGTTAACACTAAAAATTGCTGTAGGCCAGGCTGTAACCTGTCAAAATATCACAACAGCTTGACCTTATTGAAGACCCCACGGTTTTCGAACACCTATTTGAAATCTTGAAACCTTCTACTCTAGAATAGAATTTTGCATACCACTGCCTCAAAGTAAGGATTGTTTCATTTTCTTTTTTGGTGATCATTCTAGAACAGCTGTCCTATCAAAGGTGTATGGGAGTTTTTAGATAGCGATGACGCTATTCTGGAAAAAAATGATTTATTAAATTTCGCTTCCACCAAGATTTCGTCTGCTGACTTTGACCCTTGATGGTGCAAAGAAAAGTCCCAAGCGAAACTTGCCACTTATCTTAAAAACTTGCCCACTTATTATTATATTCTAAAATGTTTAAAGATTCTGAGGTAAGAGGACAAAGAAAGATCGAAATAAAATAAAAAGTTATTTCACTTGCATTTATTAAGCATTATTAAAAAGAAATAGTCAAACAACTTATAATGAATGTTCGAATGGCTCTCCTTTAGCCCTGATGCAGACGCACCTTTCTATAAAGGAACGTTTTAAATGGCGTAAATATCCGGATTGGCTGATTTCTTTAGCGGCTACTCAGATGCGCCTGTGCAGTTCATTTAAGGATTGAACAGGTCGGAAGTACACTTTCACTTTCATGAATCCCGAGTTAAAAAAATCTAAAGGATTTAGATCTGGTGACCTGACAGAATTGGAGCTAAGCGACCGATCCATCTTCCCGGATATTTCAAATTTTGGTATACTCTCACCTCTCTACTACCACAATGTGCATCCATCGTTCTGTAGCCACATTATCAACCTCAGAGATAAAGCAAAGTAAGACCGCTAGGTCATTGTGAAGGAATTCAAAATAACTGTTTGACGTTAATGTTGATGAAATGTTTGAATGGGCCCATTAGGTGACTATTTAGGATGCCTGTAGACTTTACTTTAAATTGGTATTGTGACCGATCTTACGTCATCAAGTGGGGATTTTTTCACTGCCAGCAATGCAGATTATGTAAATTTACAAAGCCATCTCTTTTGTACGATGATTTGTCAGACCACAAAAAAGACAGGACCTGTGTTTCGGTCAGTGTCTGTTGCAATCAAAATATAGCGTCTTGTGGTAATATGTAAATATTTTACTTAACGCGCCAGACTTGTAACTGTATGGTTTCATCCTTATGCAAATAAGGAAATAATAAATTTGATAATTATCGATTTTTTTGCTTACGCATTTTTGATGTGACCAAAAATACATGAAAACACAAAATAACTTGCGATGTGTCGCTTTTGGTAATTGCAAAGATCTCTCTAAGTATAGCCCACATAAACCTTTGGATACACATATGATCAAGATACCTACTATGTGACAACATTGGAAATTTAGCAATTTCTTTTAACAAAATTGAGACAGCGTGCACCCTATAATAGAGGTCATATCCAAGGTGAATGTATCTATAATATTACTAAAATAGCTCCAATCCAGTATTAGCGATGAATAATGTTTATTTGACTTTATACTGGAAAAAGAAATAATAACATAAATACTTAAAGTATTTCGTTGATTTATCTTCAACGTGTGGATAATTTCAGTTAAAATTAAATAATATTTTTCTAATCATAAATAGCGATTACGACAAACAATTGTTTAATGAACCGAGGATAAATGATTGAATGTTTGCTATTTGCTTGCTTTAAATTTTTCAATTCCCATTCTGTAAGTAGCATTTTATAAGAGATTTAGAATTGTAGGTAAGATTTTTGTTTAAGAAAATATTTTGACTAGTAATCCAGAAAGATAAAAGTAAAAAACCGATGCCTAAGGAATCACTACTTCCACATCCAGATTTTTCATCCAAGTCACTTTAAAGGAAACATCTTGACTATAATTGCACTCTAGTATGTGGAAATATTGATCATAGAATTTTAATAATATTTGGGGCAGAGGTCATAGAAAAATTTAAGGCGTTGGTTTTTACCACATACGTTAAAAATGAAGTTTGTAGCTTGCTCTACTTAACGCTCCTAGCGGTGTGCAATTGCAAAAAATATAAATCTTGGCACATCCGACACATGCGAGTCACGATCATGGTGAATGGCTCATTTTCGAGGCTCGAGCTTATGCTCTACTATTACTTGCTAAACTGAGCCATGACCCAATCTCGTAGCTCTGATTGTATCAGGCTTCTTGACAAAGTAACGACTGGCTTAAAGCCAGGTAGGGAAGTGGCTCTTTATCGTTCGGCAAGAGAACGCGCAGGCCCATCGAGAGGGGGGTTCCGGGGTGATTCCCCTCAGGGCCCGTAGTTTTTTGAGGGTCCCGAATTGTAGGGGATGGTGACGCATATATAAATTTCGACTGCATTTGTAATATAGTTAAGACAAGAGAAATTGGTGGTTCGGAAAAAAATTTGTAACGTAAGGATTGTTCCCCCTCCGCTTTCCGAAATTTCAACCGAGGCAAAACATTGTATTCGCCCTTCCCTTCGAAATTGCAATCACTGAGATAAATATTCTACTGCGAGGAATGAAACCCCCCGCTCTTCAAAATTATGCAGAAGTGCTGGGATTTGGGGGCCCGCATGTCACTACCCCCGGGCTTCGATTTTCTCTCGACGCCCTGAGATCGAGTAATTCTCTCCCGCTAAATGATCTTCTTTCATTGCCTTCTACGCCACTGTGTTCAGGCATCTACATGGCTAACTATTGTTCACACAGCTTACTGAAAGCCTTTTAGTTTTCGCTACATATGCTTGTTAGCTCAATATCTTGTGATATTCTCGCTTGCATACAGTAAGAATGCTCATGCCTCGGCTTGGAATACACTAGGGTACTAAGTACTTGGTTTACAACCGTGTACGTCAACACCGGCACCGCTTCCTTCCTGAGTCTTCGATTCGTCCATGTACCGTACCATTCCAGATCTTCGGGAGTTAAGAGAAGTAACTTAAAGAATACATTTTAAATTTCATTATGATCGATTGTGAAATAACGAAGATTTTACTTCGTGAGTATAGGGAAAACAGGGCATATTAGTCCACTTCTACATGGGAAAATTTGTACTAGTTATATCCGGACTGTCTATATTTAAAAATCTTGTGTATATGTTAAATGTTGGGGAATGCTTCCGAATGTTTCAAAAATTACAAACAGTAACGAAGACGATGATTACGATCACAACAGATTGACATGTTTTGAAATCAGTTATGCTCTTATTCACATCCAGTTCTAAGAACATGCGTTTTCCTGGCTGCAACAGCTTTTCTTTAATCCTTTCCTCGGAAAAATCACGGAATATTTGCATTTGGATTTTCTTCATTTTTTGTGGGTTAGAACACACCGGGAATTAATAAAGAAGTCATACGAGTATAAGAGTTTCCAATTTCCCGGGACAATATCTACATTTGATAAAATTACTCTATTTAAACGTTTTTTATATACATTTGTATACAAATTGATATAAGAAAAAAATCTCATCTGCCCTAATAATGCTTCATATAGTTGACTGAGATTTTCATCTGATATAACTGATTTAAAAGTCTGAAATTATCATACTCTTCGTAAATACAAAACTAAGAGTATGTTGCATTTAATCGGTAGTCCAGAAAAAAATATACTTAATATTAAATTAATATCTATTTCTAATAGGTTAATACTAAAAAAATCAATTATTTAAATTCTCTATTAGCAAAGAGTGAAATTACATAAATGTATTGATAAGCAGTATTGCATGACAATTTAGTATTTTTAGGAAAATATTCTCATTCAATTTTTCTTTAATAATTAAAAATACACCGTTAAGTGATATTTTACGTGTTCCACTCCGTAGATAAATAATCGTCACTACGACAGGAATTAATTCTACTTATTACGGTTATCAAGGACGCAATGAATGTTAATCATAGAATAGGAAATGAACATTTCTACACGTGTGCCTACCCGAAATATTTGTGGCCAGTTCATACAATACCATAGAAGTAATTAAAAGTAAAAGAATTTTCATGAAAACGTAAGGAGTACGTAACGTTTTTTTATTACCTTTCATTAGTTCGTATAATATCAGCAATAAATTTCAGGCTTGATTGCTAATTTAACAATTTTCACTAACATGCGCATGCGTGTCGAATATTCAGATATTCAAAATAAAATTCGGTGCCAAGTGTCGTACATATATGAAATGTTGAAATGTTAAATCATTCGCGCATTCGTCGAACACATGTCACTGTCCTCAAACACTATCGAGATGCATGATTTCAAAGAAGATTGTTTAATCAGTAATAGATTAGATATGCGAAACTACTATCACGTGAAATAGATTTCTAAATAGTAGAATGCAAAATAGGAACCCTCAATGATATATCCTGTATTTCCGGTTGATATTGACACTGTCTCAACGTATTTTTAATTTGTAGTTTAATAAATATTAATCGATTGCAATATGTCTAATTTGACTGGCACAAGGTGAATATTTTATCATGCCACATTAGCATAAGCTCATTTTAGTTAACATTTTGTTACAAATAGATTCAGTCCATATTTGTGCAGTGAAGGTAAAATGAGGGCCTTACCCTCTCGTGCTTGTCTTTATTATTGTATCAATGTTTGTTTCGTCGTATACTATTAACTATGAATGATTTAGCGTCAGTGTCTTCAATATTATCTATGTACTATTCTGATCTATGCAGAAATATTCTCCTTTACTTCAAATTATTTCATATAAACAAATTATTTGAAATTGATAAGTTTTTAAAGTGGTCCTTATTTTTCAACTTTTATAATTTGATCGTCTCACCCCGTCAAATTATTATAATATGAGAGAAAAAAATTTACAACAAATTTAGAGTACCTAGCTCAACACCTTTCAGTGCCACAAAAGGGATGAATTTTTGCATGATTCCTAACATTCGTGATGTTTGTTAATATCTCGCAAAATATCACATAAATCAAAAAAACGCATAGAAGATAAAGATAAGTTAATCCATAACTAATTACCTGTAGAAAATGGTCTAATGAAATTTTATTGTAGGCTGTATCGATTCGCGAGGAATGGCATAGACGTACATTTAGGTAACTACGTTTGTTCTTAAAAATGTATTATCAGTTATTTTTATTTAGCACATAAACACACCTTAGGTAAAGTTTACGGATTGAAATGTTCTGCAAAAACCAAATATGAAAACAATTTTGTATTAATAGGTAAGTGCTTTTAAATGTAAAAAACGTAAGGAAATTTTAAGAAACGATGAAATGTGCTATATACTGATATGTACATTATCTGCTCCGAAGCTGAAAGGTCTTTTAGTTGTTGATCAGAGCTCTCAAGATTTTTACAAAGCTTGGAATTTTCCTGAGAGTTAATTTTCCTATGTCTTCAGATGTTAATTTCGTCTTTTCTAGGTATTTTACCATAATGCAGATTAATATGCGGGTCAGCATCTTGTTCTCGCAAAGTATGTGTTCTGCAGTATCATAGTATCTATACAGACTATTTATAATTATTTGCTTTGTCCATATTCTTAAAATGATATTTCAAGGAGCAATGGCCTGTTAGAAGGTCTGTCATCCGCCCTAAATCAAACTTTTAGAGTTCTAGAAGTCTTGTGGTAATCTTTGTCGAATAAGTTATGAACTTTTTCGCTTATCTTCGGCCTAAAGTGTAATAAATTATTTAAGTAATTTGTAAGTTCCATTAGCAAACTTTTAATCAACAATATTAAAAATGTCAGGATCAAGGTCAAGTACTGGGAATCAATGTCTGGTCCTCACAGCGCCTCACTCCCATAAATAATGTTTATTATAAACATTGGTGGAATGAATTGATTCCTGCTGACTAGCCTAAATGAACAATGTTAAAGTTTAAGAGAGTTAGTTAGAAATAGTTTGGCAAACTGTTAAGTAATGTGTGAATATAGTGTTGTGTTCTTTGGATATGCCCTATTTTAAATCAACCTTGAAGTCCCACAAAAACTAACTTGTAAAATTTAAAAAGGTGACACCGTTACACATTTATGACAAAATGTAGTTGTTTAAATAAATTATAATTGTTCAAGTAATTTGAAAAACATTAATATATCAACACAGCTGAAATAAGGATAATTAAAAATAATTACTTTAATGGCAAATAAGTAATAATAAACTACAAAAACACGCGGTACTTTACTTTTACCCTCATGAGGTCATTTTGAAGTTCGGTAGTTCTTATGAGGTTTGGTTTGAAAAGGAGTTACTTATTTGTATTCCATGGACAATTGTGAAATTTAAAAAAATGAAAATATTACTTTATGGCAAAACGTAATTTTTTAAATAAATGTGTTATTGTTTAAATAATCTGATTAACATTAAAATAGTAATAATAATAATTTTTAATGTAACTAATTAATAACAATTTATGCCAAGATAATCTCATATAAACAATAATAAACTTCAAAGTTATGCCCACGTGGGGTCAATTTGGGGCCCTATAAAAGAGTCTTATGAGGCTTTAATTAAGAAAAAAATGCTTTTACCCATAAGAAATACATAGGAAAATTCACCCCTTTTGCGGCACGGGAAGGGGTTGAGCTAACCACTCAAAATTTCGTGTGATTTTTGTTTCATATATTAGGGTGAGAGGACCACATTTAAAAAAACATCCACATCTATAACTAAGGACCACCCTAATAATTATGATTATTATGATATGATATTTATATGACACTTTAGATCTTTCACATGTTCACCCAAAACATTTATGCTTGTATCAAATATTATCGTAAAACGCAGTAAAATCGTTCTCCGATAATCAATCAGAAAGTGCAGTTTTACTGCACTTTCTGATGCATTTAAATGATTTAAATGCATTTAAAAACAGTTTTAAGTATTAAAATTGAAAAGGGAGCATGTAAAATTACCATGAAAACCACTGGTCAGACAGGCGACTGACTATGAGCCCAACGACGCTCCGAGGCACAAGAGGCCGAAGCTCCAGATCCTGGATAATGGGTAAGTATAACTAACCCTTTATCTGTTTCAGCCCGATCTGCAAGCCACGCCGCAAGGAGACAATGACCAAAAACATCCAATTACCCGATTACCCGATTCCGGGGGTACCAAGCAAACAACCAGCTCGGTACCCTTACCCTAGCCCGTGCGGGCCTCTGACGCTAAGAAAGCGTCTCTGGCCGAACACAATCCTGAACTACACAGTTCACACTTACTTCCGACGAAATCGGAGCACATGATGCGAATTGGCACCCTGGGCTTCCGACTAGTCAACACCCCTAAATCCCTTTCAAACTCCGAGAGGGCTGGGTAACAGCCGTTCCCTCTCAAGACAGATGAAAGACGCTTCCGGGAGCCTACACATGCCAGCGAAGAAAGAAGACCAAGACAGAAGAGCGCCAGAAGAAACGATCCAGCTGGCAGGGTCCAACAGCCAGGACCAGGGGAGGTTTGCTAACATCGCCAATACCGTCCGCATTTGCGGGGAGGATAGGCGAAAAAGCAGGCCCACCCCTTACGAAGCCGGTTCAGGTCTACAGCGATGATTGTGGCAAAGAGCTCAAGCTCGACCCCTAATCATCCAAGACCATCATCTTTGATCAAGAATATTGGCGAGACCATGAAAAATTACTTTTTCAAAAGTTAATTTGTTTGTAAAAATTACATCTACAAATTTTCTAGTGAAACAATGCTTATTTCGAAAAAAAAAAATAGTATGTGATCAATAAAAAAGGATATGCAAGGTGTGTAAATAGTATCGAAACATGACCATAACTTTTAAAAATATTGATTGTATAAGAAAACCTTTGAACAGCTCGATTTTCATTTTCAATTATGAAACTTTAGATGCAATTTATAATTTTTAGTTTCACACTTCCCCATCCTCAGCCACTCCAACTTTCTTTTAAATGGCAACCTACCCTTTATAATACTTTCAAAAGAAAGCTATTTTAATAGTCCATTCAACATCGTAAAGAAAATTGAAATCCGTCAATGCGATTTGCTTCCCGAACTCATGCAATACAACTCTTTTGAAGGAAAAAACAGATGAAATAATTTTATCATTGAAAAAAGTTCAAAAAGATGTTCAAACTGAGCTCCGTTAACAGTTTTGTAATTTACAAGTCGCTGTTAATTATGTTGTGATACATAGGGCTTCAGATTGAATGCTCTTAAACATGGATTTTGGAATAAAACTGATCCCTACATCAAAGTTGCCTCCACTGACCAAAAACCCATTTTGATGTTTTTTTTTTCAAAAATTTAATTTAAAATTTCGAAAAAATTCATCCATGCAGTAGAGCTAAAAACCTTTAACCTTAATTTCGTTGGGCCCTATCGAACCCCATTAAGACCAATATTTTTGTTCTGACAAAGAGGTGCGGAAAATTTTCTTCCATCATGTTATTTCTGATTAAAAAAAACGCAACTTTTGAGGTAGTTTAGTTATTTCCAAACCCCGGGTGTCAGGTCCAAAATTCAATTTTTTCATTTTTATAAATAAAAATTAGGTTTATTGAGGGTTTCGATTTGAAGAGGTAGCTTTGAACGCTTGAGTAATGAATCAGCTCTCTGAGGTAAAGGACCACTACCAGAGGATACTCCTCTGGGGTAAGAAGATACCGGCTGGGGCCAAGATGCCACCTTCTTTCGTAAAAAGTTACTCTCTTGGGGTCAAAAGTCAAGGATCAAGACTTTTGCCCCCATTGCCCTATCCGACATGGATCAATATTCTACAAAAAGCACTGGGGTCAAAGGCATCCCCTGGGGTCAAGGGTCATGCAAATAAGCCCCCTAGGTCAAAAGTCATCCAAAATTGGTAAATAGGAGCCACTGCGGTCATAATTTGCTTGATACTTTCTTCACGTCTTGCAAGAAGCACGTCTTGTAAATTGTATCGTTGTATTCAAACAGGGACTATCTCTGCTGTTATAAATGTAATCCTTTTTATTTTTTATTAATTTAACATTTATGATGATGCAACAACTAGCCCACTTTCTACTCATGCTATATGAAATTTGACCCCAGTGGTTGCGGTTACTATTTACCAATTCTGGAAAGTTTTTGGCCTCGGGGAGACTTATTTGTACGACTTTTGGCCCCAACGGGTGCCTCTTTCCTCTCTGGGAGACCGAATGGCCATTGACCCCAAGAGGCTAACTTTTCACGAGACAAGGTTGCTTTTCTGCTCCAGGGGGTATCTTCTTACTCCAAGAGGGTAAGATCTCAGGTTTGTCCTTTACCCCGAGGAGGGGGGGGGGGGGTGATTCAACACCCAAGCTTTCAAAGTATCCCGCTCATATTTAACTAACGTGATTTTTCATTAAAAACCGAAAAAATTGAATTTTAGGACTGACGCACGCGGCTTGGAAATGTCTAAACTACCTTAAAAGTTGCGTTTCTTAGCCACAAATAATATGATGAAATAAAATTTTCCGCAACTTTTTATCATAACAAGAATATTCGATTTTCTTACTTTTTGTTGGGTACCGTCAACCGGGGTTACTTGAAACACCAAGGGTATCTTGAGACAAACTGCATTTTTTTAAAAATCAGTATGTTAAGGACGTCTATGTTTGAAGAATTCGGTGGTGTTAACGCTCATGTTTCTCTATTGTTTACAAAAAGTTGACTAGTAGGTAAGTATATATTTCATAGTTTTAATAACATCAAAGTAGTCTCTTACGCGGTGAGAAAATTCTGCGGTTTATTTGGAAAATGAAATTCCCGTTTTTTCATTCAATATGTCTGTAATAATGTGCTGTGCGAGGTTAACCTATAAAGAGTGTCTAAAAAAAGTTACATCAGTATTTTAAAAAAATTGTATTTTCACAGGGTAAAGTGAGACATGTCACTCACATACAGGACACAACTTGGAGAGAGAAAATATACCGACTATTCCAATGAAAGTCCAATGAAGAAACCAGGAAAGAATTCTTGAAAAGTTTTGTTGCAAAAATCAAAAAATAAGCAAGAGATTTTACATAGTTGTTTGAGGGAGTATAAGGAGTCTGGCAATACTTTTGTTTTCCCTGATGTAGAAGATATAAATATAATAAAATTCGAACGAATTACCAGTATCCTAAAAATTCCTACCATAAGAAAAGGGCTTCATATTTTTAGTGGAGATGTTTTATTATAATATCCGATTATACCTACTAGTGAAACAGAAACTTTAACTATGATGATTTTTTATCCGATCTTTATAGGCTAGACTGGGATGTGCTATATACATTAAACAATGTAGAGGACATGATATATTTTTTTAACAAAAATGTAACTGCTCTTTGAATTACCGACAATATTAAATAAAGCACTTTCTAAATTAAAAAAAAATAAAACTGAGGCATCTTGGGATGAGTATAAACAACTCAGAAATTTTGTTACAATGTCCGTGAGGAATGAAAAAAGAGCCTATTTAAATCATCAATTTAAAGTCAATCCTAAAGGTTTCTGGCGTACTCTAAAGTGGCTAAATATTAATTCTACACCTATAAGTCACCCTGAACTAGTGGGTAATCCGGACGAATTCAAAAATTATTTTTCTGATAGTATTCCATCTACTAACCTCGACCATAACAACAATGAGTTCTTTGAATATTACAATAAAAATATATTTCCTAATATTACTAATGAATTTAGTTTTTCTGTAGTTAATGAAGGAACGTGGAAAAAATAATGTCCGAAATGCGATCTAACTCAAAAGGAGCTGATGGGATTGATATTAAAATGATTTCTTTTCTTATTCCATATCTTACTTCTCATATTACATTTATTTTAAATGCATGTATATTAGCAAATGAATTTCCGTCACGGTGGAAATGTGCCAATATCATTCCTATTGCTAAAACTAATAATCCATTCAATTGTCTCATTTTAGGCCTATAAGTATCTTACCCGTTCTTTCAAAAATCTAAGAAAATATTATGTATGAACAGTTAAGCTTATATTTCTCTAAAAATAATATTAGACCAGTTACTCAATCAGGTTTTTGGGCTTAACATAGTACTGCTACTGCATTGTTGCAGGTTAGTGATGACATAGTGAGGGCTTGTGATGAAGGTAAGAATACATGTCTTGTTCTGCTTGATTATAGCAAGGCCTTCGATACTCTTGACCATGTCATTCTATGTGCTAAGCTTAAGTATTTTGGACTAAGCAACTCTTCTTTGAATTTCATTAATAACTATTTAATGTACAGACAACAAACAGTAATACTGGGCAATGTAACTTCAGATTTTACTATTCTAATCAAAGGTGTGCCACAAGGAAGTGCACTGGGTCCATTGTTGTTCTCAGTTTACACTGCAGATTTTAGTAATCATTTAAAATATTCAGTTGCACACCAGTATGCAGATGACATGCAAATCTACCATTCTTTTAAATTTGAAAATGTAGAGTCAGCCAAAAAAAATATTAACGAGGATTTGGATCAGATTTCCAAAATTTCAAACTCTCATGGCCTTAAACTAAACGAATCTAAAACTCAAATGATCATTTTTGGTAAAAATAAGTATGATATCATGAGTAGTGATAACTTTAATATACATATAAATAACGTCAATTTAAATTTTACCAGTGTTTGCAAAAATTTAGCAGTAATTTTTGATAATAATCTGCACTTTGAATATTACGTATCGAACGTTCTTCAAAGAAGTTATGCGAAACTACGTACTCTTTATAAATTCCAGGAATTTCTTTCTGTGAACTGAAATTGTGTGATTCCCTCATCTTGGCATTGCCTGCATATTGTGATGTTGTTTATTGGCCAGATTTACTCTGTAAGAATAGGGATAGTCTACAGAAGCTTCAGAATAGTTGTATTAGATTTTGCTGATTTAGTTGAGTGGTTTAAATTGGAGCAGCGGTTTTTTATGCACTTATGCACATTAGTGTATAAGATAAATCAGTCAAAGCAATAGAGTCATCTCTATAATAAACTCGTCAAAGAATCCGACATTCATCCAAGAAGCACACGTCACAAAAGCCTATATAGTGTTCCCAGGCACAACACTGCCTTGTTTCTCCGTTCATTTAGTTACAACGTCGTCAAGGCCTTGAATTCTCTGCCTCCTGTCACAAAATCATGCTCAACCGTTGCGACCTTTAAAAATTGTCTAAAAGAATTCATAATTAGTTCTAACACTTTATAATTTTGTGTACTTGTTCAACTTTGTATATGTTATTCCATAGCGTTAATGTTAGCTTTTAGTTTTTTAGTGGGTGGTTACCTGAGTAGCTATGCTAGATCTCGCCACCCTTGTCCACCATTCTCTAATGTATTCTGTATATATATATAAATAAATATATATATAAATAAATAAAGACATATTGTTATTATTATTATTATTATTATTTCATATATTTATATTTTGATATTTTGTGTTCCTATTTTAAAAATATTATTCCTTATATGCAATAAGAAATATGTTAAGCTTCTGTTCTTGAAATGAGAGAAAATATATTTTTGCTCTATTTGTAGTCTAATTAATGGGTCCAATTTCTTGATAAAATATCTTTTGTAATATATGTATTTTATTTCTTAATGTTTTAATTTACCCTGGCAAAGTCTAACTTGCAATATTTGACGATTTAAATGCATATGTCAAGTTACCCAATTCATTGGGTAAATTGAGACGGTTCTAAAAAATTAATAACGGAGAGAAATTTTCTAAATTTTGTTATTTTGAAAATAGTAGGTCGTACCTTACAATGCATCTGATCATTTACATAAGTCGCACGTGCAGATTTATCTTTTTGCAAAAGTTGTTCATAAAATTGCCTCTAAACTGTCTTAAGTAACCCGGTTGGCGGTATATTGCCACTGAAAAATATTAAAAAATTTTAATGAAAGAACCTCTGCTCCAAACGTCATGGTTGATGGCCAAAAAGTTTTGAGAGCAGAAGTAGATATTCTTCCGAAACGTTAACTGCCTATAGCTTTCATTTTCCTTTTTTAGTTTATAACATTGTTCTAGTTTATATACTTTTAGGTATGAGTCATGTTGAAGCAATCAGGTATTCAAGAACCAACCTCTGGCGCAGAGGATTTTTAGTTAAAATTTTTAAATATTATTCAGTGGCAAAATACCCAACAAAAAGTAAGAAAATCTGAATATGCCACAAATAAACAATTATAGACAATATCAAGGATAATTGACTTAAAAAATGAAAAAAAAAAATTAGGGTTCTTCCGGACTACTATACGCATACATATTTCCAAAAATTTAAATAGCTTCATGTAAAAAAAATAAACATCAAAATGGGCCCTTCTTTGGCAGTGGGGACAACCTTGATGTACAGACCCTGTAAACCTTATTTTTATGCCCAAGAAATGGTCTTACCAGGTTTATTCTATCAGGTATCCGTGATCGAGAGTATTCGATCTATCTTATCCCGAGGTACCCTTTCAACATAATTTTAGCCATGGCACCATATTCTCGCATATTCTCGAATAGAAAATATATTTTTCCGATTTTTGCCCAACCTTATACTAAATACAGCTTGATGAAACTAACAGAGACCATCGCCGAGCAATAAATACTCTACAATTTGCAAAAGACTGTTATAGAAATTGCTTAAGCCATCCCAGAGAAATCAATGCATAAAGACGGAAAAAAAAAACATATACGGGTCGAACTGAGAACCTTCTTCATTCTAAACATTTTTAAAGTCATTTAAAAATACAGAGTATTTCTATTTTTACTCCTATTTCAGTGGTACAATTGACTAGTTAACTGGGTACCATTTCATTTTAAAATTTTTAGTAATTTTTTGCAAAGGGTTCCTTTAAAAAAAATTGAGAACTCTTGATATGAACCTGCCTAGGACTCCCTCCTCAGCACCAAAATTTATTTAATGAAACTGTAATTAGCGCCAGTTTCCCGCAGTTAAATATAACAAGACAGTCAGTCGCCTCTGCAGTGGAGTAAAACTAAAATTTGCAGGAAATTGTTTCACTATAGCAATTTTATTGCTGAAACTTGTAGACATTACAAGAGGTTTAGAAAAAAGTTTTGGATTAAATCTGTGTGGTGGAAAGCTTTTGTTTAAACAAAAGAATGTTCAAAATCGTGTTTTTCTCACTTTCTCTCCAATAACTCTGGTTCTACGACTCTCATCGTAATAAGGAAAGAGAAACAAATTATACACGATGAAGTTGCGAAGAAAATTAGATGTGTCCGAACTCTCTTGGTCAATTAATTAAATTGAAAAATATAGAAACAATTGTGGGTGGCTATTTTTACACAATTGGTAATAACTAAAACAATAATGCATAAATTTAACCAAACTTTAGAAGAATATGCCACTAATGGAGATAAATTATGGTTCCAAATTTCAAGCAGATATGTTTATAACAACGGCTCAAAAACAATAACAAAATCGAAAATTTAACAGTTGGCCGCCTTTGGGCATCAAGTCGTACGTTGTAGCTTATTTTATGTACGTTTCAGCAGCGTTAAATGTAACATTTTTAGTATTTTTGAAAACCATTTTTTTTATTTGTTAATTTTTTTTAAAACAAATGTATTTTACTAATCAATATTTTACCCAAAATTAAAAATAATTAGCATACATTAAAAAAAACACAAGATAAGAAAAAATTTAAAAAAAGTTTTATCTACACCCTATGGCAACCGAAATATCACATTTCTTTCATATTAGTCATTTATAAACAAATGAAGTCAAGTAGTGACTTGAAATTATCACTAAACATTTCATAATGTTTATAACTATTAATTTACTTTGTTAAATTATTTTTAATTTCAAAAGTATCATCGAATTGAATTTTCCTAACAGCACGCATGGCCTACTCTCGCAGCCTAGAACGTTCTAGCGCTCATTCAAAAGGTCGAATTGAATCTTGCTTCATCTCCCTTCAACTTCGTCTCTCACGATGTCTTTTTTGTTTTAGCAATTGTTTTTTCTTGTAGATTTTAGTTTTGCTGCACAATTTTGAAATAAACTATTTAATTCAACGATACTGTTAAAATTATAAACTAAAATTTTAAGTTTTTTTATTTCCTTATGGTAGTATTATTCGAAACAAATTTTCGAAGTAAAGATACATGTTTAAGTACAGGGTGGCCCATCTAAGCGAAAACGTTGACATAGCGGCTTTACGGTTGTAGTAGGAAAAAATTTGAATGCTGAAAAGATGGTATTTTTTCCTGGAATTCCCAATCTGAGGTTAAAATACAGTAGAATATCAAATGGTGAAAATATGCGGAAAAATGTGTTTCGAAATAGAGAAACACCTTATATATTTCTACTGAAAATTAAATGTTGTGATGTTATCAGTGATACTAAGTATTCAAATTCAATATTTGGGTTCCAGTTGATCGCAAAATCGCAATGTATTTCGTATTTTCTGATCAAGCCTGTATAATTTAAAAAAATTAGATATAATTTTTTTTTTCTGATTTCAACGATACTTGTTTGATATACTTGCTACAGATAGTTCCTGAGATATTCGAAAAAACGGTATACTAAATTTCATTAACAACTAAATTAAAAGAGATAGTAGTAGGCTATGAGAAACATTGGTGTTGAAGCATTCCTTGCATTTCTACTACTCTATGAACAATATGCACCAAGTTGGCTTTGGTTGGTACTAGTATGCTATGGAAGAACTCTTTTGCTACTACAACTGCAAAGTCGCTATGTTAACGTTTCCGTTTCCGCCCTGTACAATACATTTCAACTGTGGCAATAAAGGAGCTTTAAAGACTTCTTGCAATCTATCGCGTCTCCCTCCCATCAAGGAAGCAGCAAATGAAGACTGCTTAAGGGTTTATTTACAAGTTCATCAGTGGTTGGGCAATAAAAAAACCTCGAGGAATATGGGCGGCACAATACAATAAATGGCTTGATGCCCATAACATCGAAAAATTCCCCGATTAGATATGCAGTCTTTCTTACATTTACAGGAAACATGTTCTAGTAAATGTAAGAAAGATTGCGTATCTAGAACATGCTCATGTAAGAAGGTAGGTACCAAATGTACAGATATGTCACTACTGCACCGGAATAAATTACTCTAATACACAAGAGACCCTAATGGTGACACAGAGGAAGCAGAGGAAAATAATTACGTAGACCACAGTATATCGGATCCAGATGCAGGCTCAACCTCTGTGAAATGTCATATCTCGGCTCCCAATTGCCGTAGATAAAACTTATTTTTTTAAACTGTTTCTTGTCATATGTATTTTTAAAATGTGCTGACACTTTTTAATTTTTCAAAAAGACTAAAACTGTTTCCTTTAACGCCGCTGAAAAGTACATACAATAAGCTTCAATCTGAAACAAAAAGTTGGTTGCTCAAAAACGACCAAGTATTCAATTTTCGACTTTGTTATTGTTTTTGAGTCGTTTGTATAAACATTTCGACTTGGAATTTAAAGGCATAATTGTTACGGTTGTTTTTGTCAAGTAGACGTTGTAATATAATTTGTCATTTTGGCTAGAGGAGTGTATGTGTAAATACAGCATTGTTAGATGTTTAACTATAAAAATTCAATCACTAAATCTATACGTTAACTTTAGGTAGTTCATTGTTTAAAAGGATATCATCATCTAGTAATAAATAAATAAAAGGTCTTGTGTTAATAATGAGTTGTCATATATTAATAGTATTTCCAGTCACATTTCAATACTTTAGTAATCCTTTTGATTCTTAAATTTGCTTAATAAAATTGTCACATTTATCGACTGTCGTCCAGCTAACTTGTGTCTAAAAATAAACATAAATTTTAATAAAAATGTCTCGAGTAAAATGTATAAATAAGTACTTTACCTTAATCAATCAGAGTGTTGTGTGGTACATTATTATTCCTTGTAATTTGCTAGAGTTCTCATACATAGTGTTTAATCTGGAATAAATAGAACGAACACAGTAGGTTATAGGAATTGACAGCTACCGGTAATCAGCTGACTGGTATTGGCAGAGTTCGATTCAGTCTTAACCGAATACTCGCTCACTGAACAGTACTGTTCGGAGTAGCTCGATGAATGTTTTAACTTAATATATTTTGCTTTAATAAGTTAGTATTTCTTCAATTAAATTCATTTTGAAACAATAATAAGAACATAATTTTTATAGTTAGATTGTCGTAATATTATATCACTTCTTATTAAATCTCCGATCAACAGGTTGATCTATGTCGGGGTTGTCTTAATCGAAAGGGACGTCTGTAACAGAACTTCTCGAATTCTATCCAAATTACGGATGTCGTGTTGTATATTATGTTTAAAATAAATCATTTTTGTGATTACTGTTCAAGGTCGAATGGTATCATGAAAATCCTATTCTTTTTATTGTTTTTTCGTCTGCGTAGTACGACTGCGCTAGGCACCTGTCCTGTAAGGGGCCAGAGGTTTTCTAGTACTTCCTTCTTGACGTGGCCTTTGAGGCGATTAGACAGACGTTGCATCGTAGCTTGGTAAATTTGGTGAGAGTAATCTTTATCCACATTTTGGTTAATTTTGTTGAAATATTTGTATGGTGGGATTTCCGTATTTACCAATTATTAATAATGATTTGTGAAAAATCTGATCAGCATGATTGCTGGATGTATAGCTACAAAGCACGTGTTAGGTCGAGCACATGGTCGACATTTTGTTAAGCCCTAAGAGGGCTTTTTTGTCGTTAGTTTTTTTTATTAAGAAGCATTAGAATAGATGTAATTAGTGTAGAAAAATTGGCTAAAAAATTTTGGAGCTTATACCGATGATGGATGGTTTTGTTTCTTTTGTTGGTTTCTTTTCATGACTTCGAGATGATTGTAACTGGTTATAGTTCGAGGTGAAACTTTGCAGAGTCAATCGATTACCCTAGAATACAAGAACACCGTTCAACGCTCATACCTTTCCACTCCTGGGAGAAGTTCAGCGTTCTCATATTTTCATTTGGGGTATTTCAAATTCAACCGTAAGTCATAACTTGTATAAATTTTGTTTGTATATATATATATATATATATATGTGTATGTTTTGTAATTATTTCATAAGTTGACGAGTTAAATACCTACCTTCTTTATATTAAAGTCAAGAACTGGCTATCTAGAAAAGAATATAGTCCAGATCTAGGTATTTGTTATTTGTTATAATATTAAATTTTCTGTACCCATAACCATTATTTTGAAAAGTCTGTAAACTGCGTGCAATTGCATTTGGTATTATTATTGAACTTCACGTGTTAATAAATTTTATTTAAATTTAACTCATTTTCATTCATCACTTGATATTGCCAACGAATAGAAAAAGTAATTGATACTTATAAATTTGAAGCATTTCTTTTATTATTGACTTGGTATATGTTATATAAATAAACAAATTTGTTATAAGCTCCACTCATTGGGTTTTCTTTCTCGCACTATAAATTAATTTAACAGTTTATTAATATATTGTTCACTTAGGTACCTAGACAGTTAGGCAACCAGTACGTCTGTATGTACTGGGAACTCACACTGAGATTGATGGAAGCTAGCCGAGGACTGGTAAGGTGTGATTATTGAACTGGTTGATTATTATATCAAGGAGCAAAAACTCCACGTACCACATTTGTGACAACCAAACGTATCACACATATAATTTGGCGCCCAACTAAACTAAACTAAAAGCCAGTCGCATCTGTAATTCTAACTCCAGGTGATACTTCTGAGGATTTATAGTTAACCTACTAACTATACAGGTATATGTTTTTCCTAATTTTGTTGCATAAAACTATTTTTTTAACTGCACATTTTTTAAAAACTAGTTTAGAGAGGTTTATTTTCCACTGAATTCTTCCTACATATTGTTAATACAAATTACCATACTTTTTCAAGCTTTAATTAGCCTTGAACTTTTTTTCTGTTAAAAATATTTTGCATTTAAAAGTAAACGTAATCAAAATGTTGAAAATAGAGCCAGATAGATTACTTAAAGAGGAATTAGAATATGAAATTTCTATTAGAGGCGTAAAACCTCAAGGCACAAGTAAAGATTTAATTAAAACGTTGCGAGAACTAATAAATTTAGAAAATGAAGGTCACAGTTTTAAGACAGAATATGCTTTTAAATTTGAAGAAGAATTAATAATCTGTGAGGATAAATTAAAGGATATTGAAAGACTTTTAGGAGAACAATTTACTAATGCTATCGCTAGGAAATTGAAATCTAAATTAGCTCATGTTTTGGGTAGAATCGAAAGAATTGTAACTTCAAATAAGGATGAATCTGAGTCAAAATCAAAAATATTAACTTTAGCTTTAAAATATTTGACAGATTTTAAAAGTAAACAAGAATCTTTTGAACAAAAGGTTGGTGACTTAGCTGTACCTTTAGCTTTTCAACAAAGTCTTTTAAATAACAATCAAGGATCTTCAACGCCTATACAAAGCACAAGTAATGCTCATAATATTAGTGTATCTCAAGTTGCAGATAGTTTTAATAATTTAAATATTGATCAAAATTTAAAAATTAATTCTTGGGGTTTAAAATTTTCGGGTAAATCAGATTCTTTAAGTTTAAATGCTTTCTTTGAAAGAGTTGATGAAATTTGTGAGGCTAGAGGCATATCTAAACAACAACTTTTTAAAAGTTGTGCAGAACTTTTTGACGGAGAAGCTAGAGTATATTATAGAGCAGTTAAACATAAAGCTCATGATTGGGATTCACTTTGTAATCTTTTTAGAGAAGAATTTTTTAGAGATGGTAATAAAAATATTTGGGAACAAATAAAATCTAGAACTCAGGGTAGTACTGAAACTATAGCTATTTACGTAGCATATATGTTAAATTTATTTAGTAGATTATCTGTTCAGGTAGACGAAAGTATTAAATTGGAAATAATTCGTGAAAGAATTAGACCTGAGTATCAATATAGATTAGATCTTGTGGATGATATCACTTCTCTCGATCATTTCATAAAATTAGGCAGACGTATTGAGGATACTAAAAGAAACATTTCAAATTTTGTTCCTCCCTCTACTAGTAGTCATTCCATTGAAGTAGATTTGCAATATCAAGATAAAACTCAAACTAAAAAGAAATTAGATAATATAGAGCTAGAAAAACAAGTAACTTTTGAAGGCAATGGTAATAAAATTTCAATTTTAAAAGAAAATAAAACAGATACAAGTGAAAAAGAAGCACGTAGACATAATAGAGAAAATTCTTTAGATAATTTCAGGGGTAGTAAAGAAAATTTTGTAGATAGGCATAGAAGTAGTAGAGATAATTCTGTAGATAGATATAGGAGTAAGAGTAGAGATAAATTTGTAAATAGGGGTGATTTTGATAGGTACGATAGGGATTTGTCATTAGAAAATAAGAATAGAAATAAAAATTTTGATAGAGTCAATTACTCTAATAATAGTAGAAGTAGAGAATACTTGAATAGGAATTTAGGAAATGAATTTAGAAATTATAGTAGAGACAGATATGATAATAGAAGTTTAGAAAGAAACGATAGAAATAATGATAGATATGGAAGGTATAATAGTGGAGAGAGATACAACAATTACAATGATTCCAGAAATAATAGTAGAGAGAGATTTTATAGAGATTCTTCAAGAAATAGAGATAGATTTGGTGGAAACACTGATAATAGTAGATTTCATGGCAATAGAGTTAGTAGATTCGATTCATTTCATTCTGGAACAGCTAATAATAACAGGAATGTAAACGTAAGCCCAAAGATAATTTGTAATAAATGTAATGGAGTAAATCACATGGCTAAACATTGTACAGTAAAAACTAGAAAGTGTTATACTTGTGGATTAATAGGTTATACACGTAATAACTGTATCAGATGTAGATCTCAGGGAAACGCCCACAGAGACCAAATATAGACCGAGCTTTGGCCTCAAACACATCATCGGGCAATGATAAAATTAAGAAAAATAAATTAGGTCCAGAAAAATTTTCTTTTGATTCACATGATTTTCATAACGATATTAAACTTTCTTGCACAAATTTAGAATTACAAAATTTTAACCAATTTAGCAAACCAATTTTAAATTATGTACTTGATCAGGCTAGTGAAGGAGAGTCTCCTTATGTAACAGTTTCTATTTATAACTGGGAAATTAAAGGTTTATTAGATTCCGGGGCAAATAATATATTTATTAATGATAAAAGTTCAATTTTACTACAAAACATTGGAATTAAGTTGCACATTTTAAAAGATATCACTTGTACAGTTGCTAATAATCAAGAATTGAATTGCATTGGTTACATGGAAGTTCCAATTAGTTTAAAAGAAAAAATTCACATTTTTAAAGTTTATGTAATACCACAGTTACGTCATAATTTAGTGTTAGGTACTATATTTTGGATAAAAATGAATTTGATACCAGATTTAAGAAAAGGTGAATGGTATTTTGGCAATGAAGTAAATACAAATTTTCAATTAAATCATATACAAACCGCTGACGATTTAACTCTTAATCAAAGGGAAATTTTAAATAAGATTGTTGATAATTATTTTGTTTCAATGAAAGATTTCAAAGTAGGATGTACCTCGTTAGTTGAGCATATTATTAAAACTGATCATCCACCAATTAAATCTAGATATTATCCTGTAAGTCCATTTATACAAAAGAAAATTGATGATGAAATAACAAAAATGTTAGAGTTAGGAGTAATCGAAAAAGGTACTAGCGGATGGAGTTCACCAATTTTAATGGTTCCAAAAAAGGACAATACATATCGTTTTTGCGTAGATTTTCGTAAATTAAACTCTGTATCTGAAAAATGGGCATATCCATTGCCAAGAATAAGTTCAATTCTAGATAAATTAGGTAACGCAAAGTATCTTACTACTTTAGACATTCAGAGTGCATATTGGCAAATAAAAATGTCAGAAGACAGCAAAAAATATACTGCTTTCACAATTCCTGGACGAGGATTATTCCAATTTACAAAAATGCCTTTCGGGTTATCAAATGCACCTGCAACTTTTCAATTTTTAGTAGATAGATTATTTGGACCTGAACTAGAACCTTATGTTTTTAAATATTTAGATGATATTGTAATTGTAACACCAGATTTTGAATCTCATTTAACAATTTTAGAAGAAGTTTTCAAACGATTAAAAGATGCCAACTTAACTTTAAATAGAGAAAAATGTAAATTTTGTCGCAGTGAACTTAAATATCTTGGATATGTTGTAAATAGAGATGGACTTCATGTAGATCCTGAAAAAGTTAATGCCATTGTAGATCTTCCTAGACCTAAAACTCCAAAAGAAGTTCGCAGACTTAGCGGTATGGTTTCTTGGTATCGGAAATTTATTCCTAATTTGTCTAGTATAATAGAACCTCTTACTAACTTGACTCGTAAAAACACTAAGTTTATCTGGACACCAGAGTGTGAACAAGCTTTTTCCACAATAAAAGTTTCACTTATTAGTGCTCCAATACTTTCTTGTCCAAATTTTAATCATGAATTTATTATACAATGTGATGGTAGTT
Organism: Stenurella melanura; assembly: GCA_963583905.1. Classification (NCBI taxonomy): domain Eukaryota; kingdom Metazoa; phylum Arthropoda; class Insecta; order Coleoptera; family Cerambycidae; genus Stenurella; species Stenurella melanura. The sequence goes on from OY757309.1 coordinate 155,904,804, forward strand.
CACACGGGATAGGGGCCGTGTTAAGTCAATTTTATGATGGGAGAGAACATGTAATTTGTTATTTATCTCGATCATTGACAAAAAACGAACGAAAGTTTACAATTACTGAAATCGAATGCTTGGTAGTACTTTGGAGTATTGAAAAATGGAGATGTTACCTTGAAGGAACACATTTTACTGTTATTACTGACCACCATAGTTTGATATGGCTAAATAATCTGAAAAACCCACAAGGTCGTTTAGGACGATGGGCATTGCGTTTGCAACAGTTTAATTTTACAATTATACATAGACCTGGAAAACAACACGTTGTGCCAGATTATCTTTCTCGTGCCATTCCAGAAATATCTGAGATTAAATTAGAAGTCAAAGATTTAGACCCTTGGTATAAAAAAATGACTTTTCGAGTTCATTCAAATCCTTTAAAATATCCAAATTTTCGAATATCTGAAGATGGAAGTTTGTGTAAACATGTTGATAAGAGTTCTTCGGATTTATCTAGCTGGAAATTGGTTTTACCTAAAAGTAAACGTAGCGAAATTTTAAAAACATTTCATGATGATCCTATAACTGGAGGACATTTTGGTATTTATAAAACTTATCATCGTATTTTATCTAAATATTTTTGGCCTGGTATGAAATCAGATATCTCGAGATACATTAATAAGTGTAGAATTTGCTCTGAACATAAACCTGAACAAAAACTTAAAGCAGGAGAGATGGGTAGCAAGCCTATCGTAGATAGATGTTGGCAATATATCGCTACTGATTTAATAGGACCTTTACCTCGTAGTTCTAAAGGGCATCAATATATTTTAGTAATTTGTGATTATTTTAGTAAATTTACACTAATGTTTCCTTTACGTAAAGCTATCGCTACCAGTATTGTAAGAATTATGGAAGAGCAAGTTTTTCATTTGTTTGGTGTACCTGAATATCTCAAAACTGATAACGGTGCTCAGTTTACAAGCAAAGAATTTAAAAAGTTAATGAAAGATTATAATGTAAAACTATTATTTAATCCTCTTTATCATCCAGAACCAAATTTCACAGAAAGAGCCAATAGAGTAATTAAAACCATGATTTCTAGTTATGTTGGAGAAAATCATAAAAAGTGGGACTTGCATCTGTCTAAACTAGGTTGTGCTTATAGAACAGCTAAACATGAGGTAACACAAGAATCTCCTTACTTTATAAATTTTGGGTATGAAATGATTACAAATGGTAACGAATATAAACAAATTAGAGACAAAACTAATTGTATTAATATTGAAAATGATAACGATAATAATTTTAAGGATCCTAAATCCAGACAATCTAAATTAAAAGAACTTAGAAAATTTGTAAAAGAAAAGTTAAAAACAGCTCATGTTAAAACTAAACATAATTATAATTTGAGGCATAGGCCTGTTCAATTTAAAGAAGGAGATTATGTGTGGAAAAAAGAGTATACCTTATCAAGTGCTGCTAAAAATTATGCAGCAAAGCTGGGAAAGAAATATACAGGACCATTTAAAATCAAAAAGAAGCTTGGTATAAATGTTTATGAACTTGAAGATGACGAAGGCAATGTTAAGGGTAGTTGGCACGTTAAGGATCTAAAACCTGATAAAACGCTTGAGCTTAATGCTAAACCTTGATATTCTGGGGTCAGATCGAAACTGCAAATTTTGTTTTCTATTCGAATTTTTTTTGTATCTGGAAGGAAATTGGTTGTGACATTCTTTTCGATTTTAGCTAACTAGTGTTGTTAAAAAAAAATCTTCAATTTTTTTTTTTACTGGAACAGAGGGGAGTAATGTTACGGTTGTTTTTGTCAAGTAGACGTTGTAATATAATTTGTCATTTTGGCTAGAGGAGTGTATGTGTAAATACAGCATTGTTAGATGTTTAACTATAAAAATTCAATCACTAAATCTATACGTTAACTTTAGGTAGTTCATTGTTTAAAAGGATATCATCATCTAGTAATAAATAAATAAAAGGTCTTGTGTTAATAATGAGTTGTCATATATTAATAGTATTTCCAGTCACATTTCAATACTTTAGTAATCCTTTTGATTCTTAAATTTGCTTAATAAAATTGTCACATTTATCGACTGTCGTCCAGCTAACTTGTGTCTAAAAATAAACATAAATTTTAATAAAAATGTCTCGAGTAAAATGTATAAATAAGTACTTTACCTTAATCAATCAGAGTGTTGTGTGGTACATTATTATTCCTTGTAATTTGCTAGAGTTCTCATACATAGTGTTTAATCTGGAATAAATAGAACGAACACAGTAGGTTATAGGAATTGACAGCTACCGGTAATCAGCTGACTGGTATTGGCAGAGTTCGATTCAGTCTTAACCGAATACTCGCTCACTGAACAGTACTGTTCGGAGTAGCTCGATGAATGTTTTAACTTAATATATTTTGCTTTAATAAGTTAGTATTTCTTCAATTAAATTCATTTTGAAACAATAATAAGAACATAATTTTTATAGTTAGATTGTCGTAATATTATATCACTTCTTATTAAATCTCCGATCAACAGGTTGATCTATGTCGGGGTTGTCTTAATCGAAAGGGACGTCTGTAACAGAACTTCTCGAATTCTATCCAAATTACGGATGTCGTGTTGTATATTATGTTTAAAATAAATCATTTTTGTGATTACTGTTCAAGGTCGAATGGTATCATGAAAATCCTATTCTTTTTATTGTTTTTTCGTCTGCGTAGTACGACTGCGCTAGGCACCTGTCCTGTAAGGGGCCAGAGGTTTTCTAGTACTTCCTTCTTGACGTGACCTTTGAGGCGATTAGACAGACGTTGCATCGTAGCTTGGTAAATTTGGTGAGAGTAATCTTTATCCACATTTTGGTTAATTTTGTTGAAATATTTGTATGGTGGGATTTCCGTATTTACCAATTATTAATAATGATTTGTGAAAAATCTGATCAGCATGATTGCTGGATGTATAGCTACAAAGCACGTGTTAGGTCGAGCACATGGTCGACATTTAGTTAAGCCCTAAGAGGGCTTTTTTGTCGTTAGTTTTTTTTATTAAGAAGCATTAGAATAGATGTAATTAGTGTAGAAAAATTGGCTAAAAAATTTTGGAGCTTATACCGATGATGGATGGTTTTGTTTCTTTTGTTGGTTTCTTTTCATGACTTCGAGATGATTGTAACTGGTTATAGTTCGAGGTGAAACTTTGCAGAGTCAATCGATTACCCTAGAATACAAGAACACCGTTCAACGCTCATACCTTTCCACTCCTGGGAGAAGTTCAGCGTTCTCATATTTTCATTTGGGGTATTTCAAATTCAACCGTAAGTCATAACTTGTATAAATTTTGTTTGTATATATATATATGTGTATGTTTTGTAATTATTTCATAAGTTGACGAGTTAAATACCTACCTTGTTTATATTAAAGTCAAGAACTGGCTATCTAGAAAAGAATATAGTCCAGATCTAGGTATTTGTTATTTGTTATAATATTAAATTTTCTGTACCCATAACCATTATTTTGAAAAGTCTGTAAACTGCGTGCAATTGCATTTGGTATTATTATTGAACTTCACGTGTTAATAAATTTTATTTAAATTTAACTCATTTTCATTCATCACTTGATATTGCCAACGAATAGAAAAAGTAATTGATACTTATAAATTTGAAGCATTTCTTTTATTATTGACTTGGTATATGTTATATAAATAAACAAATTTGTTATAAGCTCCACTCATTGGGTTTTCTTTCTCGCACTATAAATTAATTTAACAGTTTATTAATATATTGTTCACTTAGGTACCTAGACAGTTAGGCAACCAGTACGTCTGTATGTACTGGGAACTCACACTGAGATTGATGGAAGCTAGCCGAGGACTGGTAAGGTGTGATTATTGAACTGGTTGATTATTATATTAAGGAGCAAAAACTCCACGTACCACATTTGTGACAACCAAACGTCGCATAATTTATTTCCATTAGTGGCATATTCTTCTAAAGTTAGGTTAAATTTAACGCATTATTGTTTAAGTTATTACCAATTGTTTAAAAATGGCCACCCACAATGAGCAGCATGCATGAATTTTAGAAATGCAATAATTTATTGTTTTTTCGTTATATATGTTATATAAGTTGAGAAAGTAATGAAGAAAAGGTATAAAAAAATGTGTAGCCTAAATAAACGACTTTGACATTCAAAATTTTATGGGAACTTATCCACGTGACTGAAAATACCACGCTATTGGTCTGACGTCATTCGGCATAATGTCTAATGGTTGTCTATCTGCCAAGGGGTTAAATCGTAAATTGTTTTGTGTTTTGTAAATGTGTATTGATATTTTCATAAAAGAAATCATTCATTTATGTATTTATTTTAATTATTAAGTGGTAAAAATGACGGACAGTGGGTTTTTACGGGGGCAGAGTGACAATTTGCCCGTTGTTGATGTGTTTATGATGACAAACTTTTTTGCTACTAATACTGATTTTATTAGTGCAGACATTGGAGGTACTAAAGCAACAAGGTATGTGTCATTCATTATTCTAAACATTAATTCAGTTGTGCCTATTTTTATCCTTTTACTGTAGTTAAATATAACAAATTATTTATGTACCTAACCTCAAAATAGGTAAACAAGGCAATGTTTTAATGTTATATTAATTAATATTTTTCATCTTAGAATGCTTTACTTTTTTATATAATAAATACCTCCCGTCACTTACTAAGTACGTACTTTTAGGTAGGTAGGTACATTAATAGTAAAAATAACTGTTGACATACATAGGTATATATAAATATATAACTGGATAATATGCAGAACGTCGAGAAGTTACATTATTCCCACCGTTCTTATAAATTTATACATTTTAATTCAAGGTTCCTATTAACAGAAGTTAGTAAACTTTCGTATTCCTATAAATAGGAAAGTGACCAAATTCACCATGATATGTAAACAAATTATCACAATAATATTAGGGTTAGGTACATATTTTCATAATATTATTATAAAATAATTAGTTTTAATGGGTAAATTTACATCAAAATGATCAATATAATCTTGAGGATGACGATAATTCTGCATTTCGGTTGTCTCGTCTCATAGCTCTGCACCATTTCTTCCTAACTTTATCGCGTCTAGGCACATTAAAAAATAACTTTTCTGGAGTTTTTATTGTAGTATTTGCACATTTGGGCACAATACAATATTTATAGCTACTTTTCCTTGTATTTTCCATAACACAACATAAATAATGTGTACGCATTCGCATTCACAATACGTTTTCCGTCGGTGCGATGTGCCCGATGACGTCACACACAAGTAGCGCGGAAACTTCTCCATTTAAACGCAGTTAAATTGACAGCTGCAGTAAATAATTTTTTCACATTTCATAGCATTCTAAACCTATTTTAAAAAATATATAATGTTTAATTTTTAAACTTTTTTTAGCACTACTATAGAATAGAAGGAAACTTTCCTTTTTGCTCAAATTTAAAATTTCTACGTTTGACATTTTATACCTATTTCAGAAGAAAAAATTTTGAAAATTATTTTATCAACATCTTTTGAAAATAAAAAAAAATGAAATTTTTTAACCACCACTACACTTCCACTCCATTACGTTAATGTTGGATTGAAAATGTGACAGATGGCAATAATATCTGGCATATGCACCTATTATACTTTTATTGAAAAATGTACAGTGTGGTCATCCCAAGAAATAATTCAGTCATGGTGGACATTTGTAAAGGTATTTGCGCAAGCCTGCCATATGTGGCACCTGCTATTTAGTATTGAACTTTTGCTGTTGGATGACCAATCTGTCTATTTTTTTGACCAAAACTTATCAAGTTTTCTTTGTAATAATAGCACTAACTATATTCCGATTATTATTCTCAATGTCAGTTCGTAATTATTAATTTTTTAGAGTGACTGCCATGCGCAAATAACGAGGGAAGTTCTGTGTAAATACCTTTACCGATTTTTTTAAAAATGGCGAAGGATCCGGTCATTCTTAAAACAATTCTAAATTTTTTAAACTTTTTAATGTTCATCTTATTTCCTGCCTACCTTTTTGTTTTATAATTGTAATGACATTTCTTGTTATTTTTTCCAGCTGATATCCGTCGCATTAGTGAGAACCGTATTCAAAGGGGCTCAGTGACTTTAGTCTTATGAGGCAATAGATACATGCATACAGATAGACTCGCAAACACGAGAACATACCAATTGACACACATTGGATCGAGAAACTCCATTTTGAAGTGGGATAAAAATCGAGAATTCACGAATTTGAGATAGAAAAGCAGAAAACTAAACGCGTTATATAACTTTCGACAAAGTAAGTAGACTGAAATAGACGATTAATATGTAATTTTAATAAAAAGCGATAGGAAAAAACGTTACATCAAGTTGTTCAGAATTTGCAGACTTTGATAGAGGTAAGGATAATAGTAATAGAAAATCCACATAAAACATGGACTACTCAAGTGAGTTCGTCAGCGACACCAAATAGCTATCTTGAGTCTAGTGGCAACTAAACTCTGTCTTGACTATTTTTACATTATTAATTTTATTTCGTTAGCTATAAAGTAACACGAATCTTAATAAATACATTAAGTTGGCTCCTAGGACACGAATTTGGGAAGCACAGGATTAGTTTTCTATTTACAATCATTAATCACGCATAATCATGATCATATATTAACGACCTAAAAACGTAAAAACTGTTGTAGATATATATTAATAAGTATTGCTTTCCTTTACTTTGTTGAGCTATTAGCTAGGGATTAATAAAAAGTAATAATAAAGTATCTTGTTAAGATTGAGCAATGTGAGCTAAATTCTGCACCTAGATGGCACCAGCGACTACTATGATTATTCATTTTGTAGTTCGTACTCTGTCTGTACTGCGGTACACGTCTGAAATTCAGTAAGCGTCAAAAAATGCCCATTTTATTTCTTTCGCGCGGGCTCGAAATTAACATTTCGTGGGTGCACTTTGCGATGTGCCGAAAACGCCAATTTTGATCTGTCGATCGCGATATAATACGGCCTTCCAGGTCGCGTATTTAGAAAGATCCGATCGATTAAAAAATTTGTGTTATCAGCTCTTCGTCGCCTCATCATCTTAAATTTTAAATTGTATAGAAGTGGTTCCATGTACTAAGGCCGCATTGTATTAAAATTATTAACAATAAGCTGTTTTTGGCAAATTTGGTGATGTTATTTAACTGAAAATAGATGTAAGTTGTACATAACAGTTATTTACGTAACCAGTTATGAAAAGACCAATTTTACTTGACGAATGTAATAATATTTGCCAAAACTAGCGAGCGAAGCGAGCGAGTTTTGCAAATTACGCGAGTCAAGTAAAATTACTCGTTCATAACGTGTTAAGTGCAAAATTTTATCTAATCCCGCTCTGAAATATAAAAGAAATTGCAATTTACTTTGAATTCTATTTTGCGCTTCCAAACATACCTACGCATGCAGTCGTACAAATAAATTTTGTGTTTATCGCTTTATCTGAGGATTACTATGGGTTGACATTTGTACCAACTTCAGTTGTCAATCTGCTGAACTTTTTTAAACAATTAAGTCAAAAATGGTTGATTCAGATGTGGATATTTCATCTGATATAAAAGAATCTGCTAATTTAGCAGTAAATTCAATAATACCTGGCAAATCAAGTATATATGAAGAAGTATACACGAAATTTGAAAAAGGGTGTCAACTAAAAACAATAAAAAGATGTTTGTGAAAATATTCTCTTAGCTTATTTTGAAACGATGAAAAACTATAAAGCATCTACAATATGAATATTGAGTAGGTATCAATATTAAAGGCAGAATTAAATGTCAAAAGAAACATTGAAATAAAGAATATATCATATTAATATAATGTTTGAAGAGAAAATCTGCAGGTTATCACGCTAAAAAATCCATTAATTTTACAAGGGAAAATTTTGGAAGTTTTATTAGAAATGCTGATGACGGAAAGTTTTTATTTGCATTTTAATAATAAAGCGTTCTTTGTGTCTTGGTCTTAAAGTTTTTTCTCTAAATGATGGGTTTAATAATAATCAGTTACGTAAAAATTCATTACATCACTAATTATTATGTAATGAAACTGACAGTTATGAAAAATGTGACGTTTCGTAACGTCAAAAATGCATTTAAAATTTGACATTTCATAACGGGATTAGATAATAGTGGCTATTATTCACGAGGATGAAATTTAAGACACGAGCCACAGGCGAGTATCGTAAATCATCAGAGTGAATAACAGCCATTATATGCGAGTAGAATAGTCTACTTTGTCCACGACTATTAAATATTTAATATTTATTTAATTCATCTTCATTTGTCCTATTTAAGAAAGATTCATATGTCATATTTTATAACTATTTACATTTTTCGGGTACCAAGTTTAATGAGGCGATTTCCGCAGCTTTCTTTATCTCCGGTGATGTCAAAGAAATCTCGTTTTCACTGTCAGTATCCATTTATTTAATTATATTACTCTTCTTGAGTACCTAATATGTAAAATTATTGTAAATAACGTTGGCGTTGAAATCGCACAAATTTTGACGTTTCAAATCAATGGGCTTGTTCGGCATTTTCTTTTTATTTCATAAATCGAAAGTGCAAGTATAAATCAATGGATCTGCAAAAAATCAGAATCTTATTCGCACGTTTAGTATCTTAAAAACTATAACAAATTTCCATCTCGCGAAAATGGGGCGTGGTCAGGCGCTACGTCACTATACGCATAGACTCGGCGATCTCAATAGACTTGATGCTCCTTATTGGTTATAATTATAAGTGTTTTCGAAGTATTGTTTGTTTTGCTTACTACTTGACAGTAGGGGAGTACAATTTGGTGAAATGTCAAAAAATTACAATTTTCTCTCGCTTTTGCCAGAACGAATTTTCGATTTCGACCCTACAATTTACGATTATCGCCGACCTTCTCCTTTCCGTAGACACATAGAACGAACTTCCACTCGACGTATTTATTTAGTTACCAGCGTTTAAAAATTCCATGTTTTTCTACTTTTCAGGTTAAATTTGAAAGGTCCCAGAAAGCCATTTTTCTTACGTCACTTGCGTATAGTGACGTCACAAATGAGTGCTCGGTTTTTGCAACTATTACTAATTTCAACTCCTTATACCTCGAGAACGGAAAAAGTTAATGATACGAAATTTTAAGTGTATAATGAGGATATCGAGTACTATATGAAAAAGGATAAAAACCGTATAAAAGGAATATCATGGAACAAGCCCATTACAGAATTACGCTTTGACACATTGTCATGGCTTGCTATTAAAAAAATACTGTTTGCAGGCACGTAAGTAAATGGTTTCAAAAACAATGTTGGGTATTGTCGCGTGTTGATAATAGATGATGCTTTGAAGAAAACTTACTAATGTACTTTTTAAGTGTTCATTAAAGTACCTCCTCGGCATGTACCATTTGAGTGCTTCCTAGAAAACTTGGAGAAACAACACTTGTCTTTTGGTTGCTACAATTTTGACACTTTAAATTTTGAATACAAAGCCACTAATGTCATTTTTTACAAACAACTGACTGTCCTCACTATTTACTGCAACCAGTGAATAATAAAATCATTATTCAATGCAGGCAATAATGGATAGCATTATCCTTGAGAAAACACATACATAATAAGTACATTATTTAATAGCCGTGGACGAATATATATTACATGATTGTTGAAGAATATTTTTTGCTAAAATTGGCTTATTAGGGAAATCTCTCGCCACTTGATGCTGATACTTCTACGAAGTAGAAATGATCTCTTACGAATATTTCAAATATTTCCTACAGAGGAGATTCGATGCGAAGTGTGTTTCATTTCCTATTGATTTGCAAAGTCAACCGTTATGGAGGAAGTTGATGCGAAGAGTATTCTAGAAATAAATAAGAAGAATCAGAATCAAAAAGAAGTGATACTCAAAACTTTATTGTCAAGACGAACTTGGTGAAATTGGTCTCTAGCCAATTTTTACCTAGACCAACGGTTACGGAAGAGATGCGGTGGTATTATCTACTCACTATTATCTTGTAATTAACAAAAATATAGTGTTATGCATTACACCCCCTATGATACGCCTATGCCTAATTGTAACTGGAAACTTGTGGTAGGAGAAGATTCTCGATTGTATTCTGGATGACTCTGGAGGCAATTTCAGAGTACATAAGGCGAAATTCCATGGCAGGAAAGAGAAGTTCTATTAAAGTGAAGTTTGGTAACGAAAAAGTGAGGTTAGAAGTATTGTCATTATGTAATCAGTAAATTATTAAATAAATTGTTAGTGGTTTACCCCTTGTTAAAATTATTTAGAACCCACGAATTCATACAGGGTGTTTCCTAAAGGGCAAAAACTCGTAACAATAACTTAAAATACAATAGTCATTATTAATTCGTATTCTCTGGATGATTCTGAAAATGAGATGTGATTTTTTTATCTCACATTCACTTTTTCACAATTCCACTGCAAAGGACCCCACACAAACCTTATAGAAATTGGGTTTCAGTAGAATCGTCTGAATTTTTGGTATAGCTTATGTCATCCTGATCAAAAGTCCCTGTGGCCACGATGCTCCATATTCAGTATTTTGGCTCCTATGGAGCACCAAAGCTCCATAGCTTCATCATAACTTACTAGCTTGAGAAGTTTTATAACATTTTTATAACGCATATTTTGATTATTGAAATACCTAACTTTATGCTTTTGAGGTTGTTGAATCCAAATCTAATATTTCCAGTTGGCAGCTGTCAATGAGCTGTCAATTAACAAGGAATAATAAAAAACGCAAAATTAATGTATAGGGCGCGTGCAAAATCTGACAGCTAACGAGAGTGGAGGGCATATAACCTCAATGTTCCAAATTAATTTTCGTGAAATTCGCTGCTTTCGTTTGCTTTTTTAACTTTCTTGTGCTGTTAGCTATTGAAATAAACATTTTTAAGTTTAATTTTCATCATATATAGACAATTATGTGTTTTGTACAATAATATTTCCTTCGATTTGGCGAGATGTGCATTGTTTACCTATGTGTTTTTAGTTATTTTCTTCGTATTTAAACAACGTATGGGATTGATCTTATTGTTATATATAGAGCATATTTAGATTATTTAAAATTTAAATGCTGTTGACTATTCTGTTACCAGTTTACTACAAAAAGCCATTATATTGTATGGAATCTGGTTGTCAGAGTTTCACTCCATGCCAATTTAAGCTTTAAGAGGTATGTGATTATTACTTAACATTGGAATTTAATACTTATTATGTAACATATTTAATAAATACATAGTAGTATACCTACCGCATGCACGAAAATAAAGTTATAGTTATTTCGGATTGCCATCGATTTACACCAAAGAAGATAAGTTTGTGGTCAATTAAGAGTTCAAAGAGAAAAGTGGTTAAATGCTTTAAAGCGGCATAACCCATAAATTTATTTGTTAGTCAATCTAGATGAGTTACCTTATCTAGTTCAGCAGGTTTTCCTAAAAATTAGAGAGTATAACATTTAAACGAAACTATTATCCATAAAGATAATGATAAGATAATGTCTGGAACTATGACCATATTTCATCTTTGACAGTAAGATCGGATCTCTCTAAGGCTCTTTTCGCTTTGCTGTTTTGATTGAGCACAAACTTTTCTTTTTTTGGTGTAAATCGATGGCAATCTGAAATAACTATAACTTTATTTTCGTGCATGAGGTAGGTATACTACTATGTATTTATTAAATATGTTACATAATAAGTATTAAATTCTAATGTTAACTAACAATCACATACCTTTTAAAGCTTAAATTGGCATTCAGTGATACTTTGACAACCAGATTCCATACAATATGATGGCTTTTTGTGGTAAACTAGTAGTAGAATAATTAACAGCATTTAAATCTTAAATAATCTAAATATGCTCCATATGTAATAATAAGATCAATCCCATACATTGTTTAAATACGAAGAAAATAACTAAAAACTCATAGATAAACAATGCACATCTCGCCAAATCGAAGAAAATGTTATTGTACAAAACACGTAATTGCCTATATATAATGAAAACTAAACTTAAAAATGTTTATTTCAATAGCTGATAGCACAAGAAAGTTAAAAAAGCAAACGAAAACAGCTAATTTCACGTTAATTAATTTGGAGCATTGAGATTATATGCCCTCCACTCTCATTAGCTGTCAGATTTTGCATGCGCCATATAACTTTATGTTTTTGAGGTTGCTGAATTCAAATCGATGTCAAATAGACGATATTGACAGCTAGTTGACAGCTGCCAACTGTCAATATGGTCTATTTGAGAACAGATTTTAATTTAGCAACCTCGAGAACATAACGTTATACACTTTCATTTTTTTTAGTTTTTTTTTTAATTAATAGCTGATTGACAGCTGCCAAAGGTCAATATCGTCTATTTGCCATTCGATTTGAATTCAGCAACCTCAAAAACATAAAGTTAGGTATTTCAATAATCAAAATATGCGTTGTAAAAATGTTATAAAACTAAGTGGTAACTTATGATGGAGCTATGGAGCTTTGTTGCTCCATGGTTTCTGCTGGGTCATTTAGGAAGTGATCCTTTTCACGCAATAAACACGTGCTAAAATTTATGATCTCGTAAGCACGTATTAATAAGGTTAACCGATTTTGCTGAAATTTAGAGATCATTTTTTGAGATTTCTAACAAGCTTGGAGGGTGATACAAAGCATTTAAACTGAATTTTTGAGCCACTCTATACATATTATCGTACATACAGATCGGGTCAAATACGGTCATGGATATAATATGTCCAGTTGACTTTCGTCCGCACTGACAGGAGACTACTTGAGAAATGACGATTTCCGACGTGCGGCGACTTTTAGTTTGTGTTCATGTCCAATAACATTTGGTAGGATTTTTTTGTATAGTTTTAACAGTTTGTAGCGAATTCTTTAGTATTATTGGATATTAGGTGTTCAGGACATCTTTCGACAATTCTCTAAACTTATCTAAACTAGTCTAAAGCTCATAGTTTTGGAGAAAAAAAAATAAACAAAAAATTTCAAAAAAACTTAATAACATACTTTGAGAACTGCTGGCATATTGGGGTGCGTTTTAGTACCTCGCGTCTTGTCGCACATGATACTTTGACATTCCTGCAAATAAGTATGCCGACAAAGCAGTTAAAAGCGACCAATAGAGGACACCGTCATGTTTTTTGCTTCTTCGCGGCCAAACTGTCTTATTACGCGTGCTTTACTCTCCCTTGTAATATTCTCAAGCAATAATTTCAGTTTGTGTCTTTACTTGGTAGGTAAACAACGTACACTCGAAGCGACCTACCCGTTCCTTGGTTTTGTCTGTTGCTTTTGTTCTTTTTGAATTTTGTGCCACTTGTGTTAAGATCTATTTTATTAACTTCGTTCAAGTCGTTAGTACTTAGTTACATAAGACACTACTTCTCGTTCGTGTTATTTGTGTTACTTTTTGGATTTTGGATCAAGTTTTTCTTTTTGTATTCTTTATTGATAACGTTAATTTACAGTTTAGTGTGATGTTTCAAAACGCAGATTTGGACATTACTGGAGATTACACTTATCCAGAGCTCGCGGATATGCACTTGGTGTATGGAGAAAGTGTTGAACGGAGTGCGTATGTCCTTAGTTCGACGTGACGAAATGTGTATCGATACCTGATTGGGAAAAATTATGCGCTCAATTCGTTAAAAATATCAGATTTTTTCCTAACTTAAAATACACAACTACTTTCTGTTATCGTATCTCGGACGTCTAACTATTCGTTTTTAAATTTAATAAAATAATTACTAATTTTTTAAGGTTTTAACACAATGTTACAAATGTTAATAAACCACTTTTAAATTTTATGAATTCCTATAAACGACAATAAAAGCTACAGTAACTTTGTTCAAATTTAAAAAACACATGTAAACAAATCCTATTTAAACCCCTGTGGTCATGCTATGCTTGCGTTGCGTCGAAAGAGAAGGAGTTATTTACATTTTCATAATTAGTTGTATAAAAGTTCGGTACAAGTAATCCCATCAAACTGCCGCATTCCTTCCGGCGGGAACACAAGTCGGGTATTACAGTTTTTTATTATTTCTAATATTCGAAACCATAACATCCATTAACCCTGAAAAACAGTGGTTCTCAAATGTTTCCTAGCTTAACATTAAAATGGTAAACCTAGGTCAGTTTTTTTAAAGTGCCCCTAGAGAAAGAAATCATATTGGTTTTTTGTTTCTCTGGTGGGTCCCTATTACCAGTTTTTTTTAATGACATGAAAGTAATTACACCCTGCAGTTCAAAATTTTGAAAAATGCGGATGCACTTCCCATAAGAAGCCACCTGTCATTGACGATGACAGAGAAATGCTAGAAATAAAGATTTATGCTGCAGTCAAATTTCTACTAAGTATACAGATTGAAGAAAGGAATATTTTGACCATTGGTTCTAATACTTTCTATTTGAATTTATTTTCTAGCTTCCTTTCTTAAAATCCCTCATTTTTATTCTTGACAATGAATTTCGTGTTTGTAGAATTACTTGTTTCTTTGCGAAAAAGACAATGCAATGTTTTTATTTAACAAATCAAATACGGCAAACAAAATTCATTTTCATTCTGTATACATCTGCTTCTTGATCTTCTATTAGTGCATGGGAGTAACGCCTTTAACGGACAAACGATATGTGACATAATTTCTTCGTGTATCCGGTGTTCAGCACGTTGGCATTATGTTAGACGTCTGAGGTTTTTTATATTAAGAATTTATTTTATAATTTTAGAATTTATACGTGAAACACATAATCCTCATTTGCGTAAAGTAGTCGAATAAGAAGTGTGGTATATGAGAAACCCCATTTAATAATAAAATAATATATACTAAACATATTAACACTTTCACTTATAAAAAGAACATGACATTGTGGATACATAAATAAGAACAATTTATATATTTTTTAATGTTGGTAATGTTGTATTTAGATTATATTAGAAATGTAATCTGCCACAAGTCTGGATATTAAATTACAATTTCTAGTTACATGTACAGATTATTTAACACAATTTATTAATTCAATGCAATTATGTTTGCTTTACTGCATCAATTGTTGTTTTAGACGAAGTAGAATATTTTATGAAAATCTTCAATGCACTTTATTTTGGAGTCAGATAAATTAATATACAGTGTGTCCCACTTTTCATGGAGCCACCACTATATCTCAATATCTCACTCATCTGATATCTGAATATCTTGAAATTTTGGAGATGAATACATATAGGCATGTATATAAAGTAGTCCAAAAAAAGGGGTAAACTTGAAAAGTGCTGCGACCAGGACGAGACCTAGATACCCCCGTTTTCGAGGGTGCTGAACACGATGTTGATATTTTAAGGCCTCGCACCACTCAGGAACTACTCCTAAACCCGGTAAACTACCCCTTTTATAGTAGGCCGTTCGGACTTTGACCATCCAACATATTATCAACCCCCGTGGTTGAAATTACCCCTCCCTCGATACTAAAATCTCCCCAAGAATTTCAAAATTGATAAAAATTTGTTTCTATTTGTTTTCAAGAGTGCTCAATGCAATGGCAACATACATTTCTCTCCTACCCTCCCCTAACCAGCCCCAAATCCCCGATACCACCCCCTTTTTACCTTTCTGACTACTGGGCGTGTGGGGTTGTCAAAAACTATCCAACGAGGAAGAAACATTTGAATTATAATGCATCATATATACCGCCCTGTTTTATTAACTTCGTTCAAGTCGTTAGTACTTAGTTACATAAGACACTACTTCTCGTTCGTGTTATTTGTGTTACTTTTTGGATTTTGGATCAAGTTTTTCTTTTTGTATTCTTTATTGATAACGTTAATTTACAGTTTAGTGTGATGTTTTAAAACGCAGATTTGGACATTACTGGAGATTACACTTATCCAGAGCTCGCGGATATGCACTTGGTGTATGGAGAAAGTGTTGAACGGAGTGCGTATGTCCTTAGTTCGACGTGACGAAATGTGTATCGATACCTGATTGGGAAAAATTATGCGCTCAATTCGTTAAAAATATCAGATTTTTTCCTAACTTAAAATACACAACTACTTTCTGTTATCGTATCTCGGACGTCTAACTATTCGTTTTTAAATTTAATAAAATAATTACTAATTTTTTAAGGTTTTAACACAATGTTACAAATGTTAATAAACCACTTTTAAATTTTATGAATTCTTATAAACGACAATAAAAGCTACAGTAACTTTGTTCAAATTTAAAAAACACATGTAAACAAATCCTATTTAAACCCCTGTGGTCATGCTATGCTTGCGTTGCGTCGAAAGAGAAGGAGTTATTTACATTTTCATAATTAGTTGTATAAAAGTTCGGTACAAGTAATCCCATCAAACTGCCGCATTCCTTCCGGCGGGAACACAAGTCGGGTATTACAGTTTTTTATTAAAGCCACCTGTCATTGACGATGACAGAGAAATGCTAGAAATAAAGATTTATGCTGCAGTCAAATTTCTACTAAGTATACAGATTGAAGAAAGGAATATTTTGACCATTGGTTCTAATACTTTCTATTTGAATTTATTTTCTAGCTTCCTTTCTTAAAATCCCTCATTTTTATTCTTGACAATGAATTTCGTGTTTGTAGAATTACTTGTTTCTTTGCGAAAAAGACAATGCAATGTTTTTATTTAACAAATCAAATACGGCAAACAAAATTCATTTTCATTCTGTATACATCTGCTTCTTGATCTTCTATTAGTGCATGGGAGTAACGCCTTTAACGGACAAACGATATGTGACATAATTTCTTCGTGTATCCGGTGTTCAGCACGTTCGCATTATGTTAGACGTCTGAGGTTTTTTATATTAAGAATTTATTTTATAATTTTAGAATTTATACGTGAAACACATAATCCTCATTTGCGTAAAGTAGTCGAATAAGAAGTGTGGTATATGAGAAACCCCATTTAATAATAAAATAATATATACTAAACATATTAACACTTTCACTTATGAAAAGAACATGACATTGTGGATACATAAATAAGAACAATTTATATATTTTTTAATGTTGGTAATGTTGTATTTAGATTATATTAGAAATGTAATCTGCCACAAGTCTGGATATTAAATTACAATTTCTAGTTACATGTACAGATTATTTAACACAATTTATTAATTCAATGCAATTATGTTTGCTTTACTGCATCAATTGTTGTTTTAGACGAAGTAGAATATTTTATGAAAATCTTCAATGCACTTTATTTTGGAGTCAGATAAATTAATATACAGTGTGTCCCACTTTTCATGGAGCCACCACTATATCTCAATATCTCACTCATCTGATATCTGAATATCTTGAAATTTTGGAGATGAATACATATAGGCATGTATATAAAGTAGTCCAAAAAAAGGGGTAAACTTGAAAAGTGCTGCGACCAGGACGAGACCTAGATACCCCCGTTTTCGAGGGTGCTGAACACGATGTTGATATTTTAAGGCCTCGCACCACTCAGGAACTACTCCTAAACCCGGTAAACTACCCCTTTTATAGTAGGCCGTTCGGACTTTGACCATCCAACATATTATCAACCCCCGTGGTTGAAACTACCCCTCCCTCGATACTAAAATCTCCCCAAGAATTTCAAAATTGATAAAAATTTGTTTCTATTTGTTTTCAAGAGTGCTCAATGCAATGGCAACATACATTTCTCTCCTACCCTCCCCTAACCAGCCCCAAATCCCCGATACCACCCCCTTTTTACCTTTCTGACTACTGGGCGTGTGGGGTTGTCAAAAACTATCCAACGAGGAAGAAACATTTGAATTATAATGCATCATATATACCGCCCTGTGTATCAGAATTGAAACACCAACTTTTGCCGACATAATATATAACTAGCATATGGTGTAACGCGAATTTAAGATGCCCTACAATACTCAAACCAGGTGGGTAATAGAAGCAGACCAATACAGCTTCAAGTGGCTAGAGGAAAATATTATACCATCGTCTATATATGATGTATTGTTAGAATATAGTCAATCAGATGACTCCGTGTCCGGTAATGAATTTTTAAAATGTATTTGGTGGGTATCTACATATACACATACCTAAAACCGTAAAAAAAAATATATATTTCTTCTTTTCAGACGGTGAAGAAATAATCGATGAGGATTATTTAAATTCCGAAGACGAGATTACCTACGATGTAGAGACGGATGAGTAATCAATTAAATATACAATAAAAATTCCTTTCGCACCAGCGCATCAAAATTATGTTATTTTTAATAAAAATTTATCTATGTCCTGTAATTTGTTTTACTTTCTATAATAAAACACTTTTTTCTTAGTATAGTCATAATTTCTATTGACCTTCTTGTGTTTACATCTACATTCATCTATCTCACCTATACTCCCATTGAATATGGCGAACAATGCACTGATCTGGTGAGTATTTATACCCGCTAAATTGTCTGGCTATCAATATACTTTCTGAAGGTATATCGAAGAACACTTCCTTCAAACTTCAGCTTTGAACAAGGACATTATGGAACACTATCCTTCTTAACAACTTTAGGGCCACCTGGCAGGTATTTATAAATAAGAAAATTGTCTGGAAATTTTTTTCTATACTTAAAAATGAATAAATTAAAACATGTTCAAACGCCAGCCGTGTAGGAATACATTAATGTTTATGATTAATTTGCATTTTTTAAAATTTAGGGAGTACTTTTGCAATCGCGCCAACCTTGCCAGATATTGATTTTGTTATTTAAGGTGGCCATTCCCTAGAAAGAGACATCCGATAGGGAAATATTTATTATTTTTGCCCATAACTTCTTTTTCTTAGTACCTATATTTAAAAAAAATATAAGAGTACCTAAGTAGAAATATAACAAGACTATTACTATGAATTTTCACTCAATAATTTCAGTGGTTTGCAAAATAGCTCGATTTAAAACTACGAAATAGGAAGATTAACACAATTTTTAAATCTAAATCGAGCTATTTTGCAAACCACTAAAATTATTGAGTGAAAATTCATAGTAATAGTCTTGTTATGGTTCTACTTAGGTACTCTTATAGTTTTTTTAAATATACGTACTAAGAAAAAAAAGTTATAGCAAAAAATAATAAATATTTCCCTATCGGATGTCTCTTTCTAGGGAATGGCCACCTTAACTAGTATTAAATTAAGTGTACACAAAATTGTGACTTTGTACCTCGCACGTTAATCGAGGTGGCTACCAGCTCTTAGACTATAGGCTTCTCTGCAAAGATCCAAATTTAAACATAATGCCAACATTCTATAATTTGGCCGATTAGCAAGTAACACCTAATACAAGAAAGCAAGCTGAAGTCGGAAAAAACTTAACCCAAACTTTTTCTCACTGCACATCAGAATAATTATATATAAATTGCACAGTTTCAACTAAAGGAGAAGTTAGTTATATAGGTGTTAAATTTATTAAAACCGACTACTGGTTGGTCCCGTAGTCCCCCACCGGCCATGCAGATTAAATTAGTATCTACATAACCCCCTACTATGTGGATGCTAGTGTTACAAGTACAATGAGAATTGCCAAATAAGAAATTAGACAAATTCATTTTAGGATTTTGATTTGCTAGCATAACCAGAATTCAGGTTATCGAATGAAGATTTCATTTATATGTTTGCAGATAGTTTTTATTTTTAGTTTTCATAGATAGTATTTTCTGCTGTTTGCAAAATCCTATAAGGGATATGTTTCGTTACAATTACAAACAAACAAATAATAATTCACTTTTAAACATGCATAGAGTATACAGGGCATAATTAGTTTCGTGTCATTAAAAAAAACTGGTGGTAGGGAATGACAAGAGAAACAAAAGAACCTTATATAACATGGGGTCTAAAGCTCATAGTTTTGGAGAGAAAAAAATAAACAAAAATTTCGCAAATTTTCAATAAAATCTTTTGAGAACTGCTGGAATATTGAGGTAGGTTTAGATCGTCGCGCGTGTCTTTGCCTATGATACTCAATATTTGTGTAGTTAGTTATAAAATGTCGGCGGTCTTTACCGATGCGGTAAATAAGATGAAAGACGTCGACGTTTTCTGAGTGTTTAGTAGATCTGATCTGAAGAAAACTATACTCTGACTCTCCCCTGTGCAATATTTTAGTTACTGTGGGTGTTTCGTTATGTACACACGTCCAACCTGCCGTTTGTTGTTTTTGTTATTTTTGAATTTCGGGTCGCTGTGTATTTATAGTGATGATTTATTTTATTGAATTTACCGTTCAAGTCGTTAAATTCTTGATTACGTACAGACACAACTTACTTGTTCGTTCTTTTTGTATTCTATTTTGGATTTTGGACCAAGTTTTTCTTTTATTTTTCTTTATTGACAACGTTAGTTGATACTTTATTGTTTAGTGTTAAACGGAGTACGTATGTCCTTAATTCGACGTACCGAACTGTGTATTGATGCAGATGCAGAGATTTCGAATAATTTACTTAGGTAGTAGCTTTTAACCCAGGACACTCATTTATGTTACAAACGTTAATAAATCACCATTTAAATATTCTAAATTATAAACATTAATCCAATATTTTGTTCCAAATTAAAAGACACACATGTAAAGAAATGCTCTGTTTACACTTCTATGGCCATTATTTGCTTGCAGTTGTGCAGGAAAAGGTAACGAATTATTTGCCTCTTTATAATTGCCTCAGTTGGGTTGAGGCGGTCCATCAAAGGCGGTCGATGATCCAAGGCCTTTGCACTTTTTTTATGACAATTCAAAAGTTGTGTAATTGGGAACTACAAGTCCATTGACCAAGAAAAGCAGTGGTTCTCAATTATTTTCTACATTAGTATTAAAAAAAAAATATATTGAAAATGTTGACCTAGGTCAGTTTTTTTCAAAGTGCCCCTAGAGGGAAAAGTCATAAAGGTTTTTTGTTTGTCTAGTCGGTCCCCATTACCAGTTTTTTTAATGACATGAAACTGATTACACCCTGTATATGCTCCAATACTAGTTAGCTAATAGATAGGTGAAGATCTGCAGTCAATGTCAAATATAATTACTTCAAAGCTATTCATGGAAATTGTCTTGGTTTTGCATGAAACCTCTTTATGCGTGGCTTTGTGTAGTTCTGATGAGCTCCAGGATAAGGGCGAAAACCGTTTCAAAGGCTAAGCATTTCCAAGAAACAGAATGATAGATTTCATGAAAATGTAATCCATTAGAAAGAAAAATTATTAAGACAAGATAGGTAAATAAATTGATTTTAGGCATTTGTTCTGACTTTTAATTGAATATTCATGACCGTAGGGGGCTATATAGATACTAGTTTAATCTGCATGGCCGTAGGGGACTATGTGGATGCTAGTGTTACAATGAGAATTGTCAAATAAGAAATTAAACAAATCCATTTTAGGATTTTAATTTGCTAGCGTAACCAGAATGCAGGTTATCGAAAGAATGCAAAGATTGCATTCATATTTTTACACAGTTTTTCTTTTTAGTTCACGTAGATAGTTTTTTCTGCTGTTTGCAAAATCCTATAAAGAATATGGTTCATTAGAATTAATGCTTCAGTTCAGATCAAATATGATGGATATTAACGCTGAATCAATTTTAATATTATGGACTAAATTAGTAAGTACATACATGGGTTGGAACAAAGTTGTGGTTGTAGCATATTCCGACGTCAGATTGCCAACAGAAGCATCGGTATGGCATAGAATAATTATTTATGCCATCAATCCTAAGAGGTGAATGAGTAGTCTCAAAGGTTATAGAATTGCATTATCGTCAGGGATGACTATGTGTAGGTAACAATGTCTCTAAGTAGGTGAAAACGCCAATCGAAGAGAAATTAACAGAAGCGTATTAACCATGTCATTTAACCAAAGTGTACATTCCGGGGAGTGAAGGTATAACAGTCATTTAGATTTTAATAAATGTAAATTACTGCACATATTAATGTTTTTTCGAAAAACAAGAGATTTATAAAATGATAATTTGGTCATAGTATGATATACCCACGTTTAGATAAAACTACAAATTTGTAAGCTTTCATAATGTGATATCACATCATTAATTGTTTATGTGTGGCACTAATTTTCAAATAAAATTAACAGAATAGTCATTTTAAGCACCCTCAAGCGATAAAATAGCTTATATTAATTTAAATAAGCAATTTATATATTGTAATATAATATGTAGATGTATTAAAGGCAACAATTAAGAAATTGTCCTGTTTAGTAATAAGCTGTATGTGGTTATTACATATTATATAAACAAATTAATTAAGGAAATTAATTTCGAAGAAAATTATCCAAGAATTGTTGCGCCACTGGTGGAATTCTTTTAAGGGTAACCGGCAGTCTGCAAGAGAGTTGTGGAAATTTCCATTCTCTGAATGCATGGTTACCAATTATAAAAAAAGGACTAGCTGTGGGCTACAAGCACTGTTGATACTGCCTGTCCATGTGGTCAACAGGGTCGGACTACGATTATTTATTGATGTCAAAAATAAGATAAATTCTGTATTCTCTAATATTTCTACTTTACTTGACAGGAAATTATATCTAATATTATTCACGAACACAATAATTTGCTTTATGGCTTATCGCATTCTTTCAAAATGTACTGTTAATGATTATAAAAATCGTTGTTCAGTAATATAAAATTCCTTTTTACATACGTGAAATATCTCTATGCGAATCTGGATAACTTCTCCTTTTTTAATAGCGTAATAAAATTAATTTTATTGTACATTTTTTATGAATATTAAGTTTTTGTTTAGTTATGTTATAATAATGCACTCATTTGATTACATTAAATATAAAATATAACTCGTGGTCTATCGTACTCGTAATAAGTAATAACATATCAAATTGCAGTTCAGTAATTTTATCACAGGAGTAAAAAAACTGTAACAGCTCGAAATCTTATCAGTTATAGTGATTTATCATCATCATTGCAAAAACTAACAATTTATGTTTTCAACAATATTACATACTCATCTTTTGAGTAAATTACAATTTTTTTGTATCATCCACCAGTGGTTTACATTTACGCATCCCAAGGAATATTATGCGTGTTTAGAAAATAACATAAAGCAAAATTATATTCACATAATTTTTTTAATAACGTTTCAACATTGTAATTTATGTCTTACCATTGATAAAACTCAGTACTTAAGTAGCTATTTTAATATTGTACCTATTCATTCAATCAAATGGGTATATAATTAGTACAGGAGCCAGCGTGCAATTACCTGACATTTGTGTCAGCTAGAGTCGTTATCAGTCTTGTTGGTTAAAGCATTACAGGCAATGAAAGGCAGACAATGTCAGAAATTTTCTTAGTGGGGCAAACTCGAAATGTCTTTTACAATTAGTGCAAGTAATTGTATCAGGCAAATGTTTTTTTTCATCGATTACTCACCACTTAGTGAATAGAAAAATAAGATTATTGGCATACATCCCGATTGGTGGAGGTTCAGAAACCAACATTGTAACCTTGCAGGATATGTCATTGGGCATGGCAAATAAGTGTCAAGCTGATTGCTTTGCTATCGATAAATTACCACTTCGTAATTTTAAAAATATGATTAGCATACATTCCGGTTAGTGGAGGCACAGTTTAATAATATACAGTTGGGTCACTTCCCTTATTTTTGTCCATGACGCGTGGGTTACACTCAATACGAAACAAATTAGTTCTAGATTATAGTGCGCGTATGTTTAAAAGTTGCATAATAAGATTACCTGTTGTGTGTTATTTGTTTTCATTTTCAAAAGTTCAAAACGATTGGAAAAATGAGTACTGCAAGTTGTTTAAATTATTAATGAATTCATTTAATAACACCTCCAGCTGCTTCCAATGCAATTTTTTTAGAAATTGTACAAATTTCAATGAACTGTTTGATTCATTACATTATTATTATGCGTGTAACACCCTGACAATATTCTTTAATGTTTGAAACTGTTTCCTAATGATGTGAATCTTGTGCTATGATTATATTACAACATAGGACATAACCAATAAATTTGACATTTAGTTCGGTACGCCGCGCGCCGGTGTTCGCTACTCGATTTTAAAACTGGCGCCATTTCCCTCTGTGCGCGTGGTCTTTGCGCACTCGGCCCGGTCTAGAGCATATAAATCGAAACCAAGTCTCATTTTTTCTACATAGAGTAGATAGGGAGTGAGTCTACTGTATAATTCTCTACTGTGGTGGAGGCACAGCGGCAGATATTTTGAATATGTTTGCTCTTAAGCATTAAATATAAAGCTGATTTTTCTAAACAGCTAATTTCATTTGTAAACTAAGTTTGCAACATTAACACAAGTTAGCATATCACTTTTACTGTCTGCCATGCTCAAAGAAGGATTAATCATATCTTTAGCTGACACAAATGTATCAAATAATTACACGCTGGCTCCTATACCATTATTATAGGAGTACAGGAATTTTGTAATAATCATAGTAGTATTTTTTCTTGTATAGAAATCAGTTCTATAACAATCTAAACTCAAATATTCTGTAGAACATATGTAACAGCGCATGATAGAATATTTCGTATTGAAATTGGAGCATATTCGTTATATACGGAGAACGCCAGAAGCATGCAGACTGTCACTTTATTTTATTTTTGATAAAGCTGAAACAACGAAGATATTCAAGATATCAAAACTGTAATATACACCGTGTGCCTCAGGTTCATTTCGCTTTCAAAATAACAAAAGGTACGGTAGTGTCTCGCGCCAAGTTCACTCTAACATCCTCCATACTCATAGAAATAATAAGCGAGCACCCATGTATCTTTTCAGGAATGATATCTACCCCCACCACTGCCCAATTTTTTACTTGAAATTTCTCAATAAATATACGGGTTAACTAAGAATTTCCTAATTTCACTAGTAAATCGACAGTTCTCTATCGACTGAGACCAGAATCAATTATATTACATATTAATGAAGATGCGTGCATCGCAATGCGTAGCCACGCCCCTTGCGCAAAAAAGCAACACGGTACTATTCTTAAATAGAAATATATAAACACGATTTGATTCAAAGATGCACAGTAGGCAATGCGAAACTTTGGACCGCCCTCCGCCTCCCTGAATGAGGTCCCCGTAGGACTCCCCCGTGGTCCTCGTAGGACTTCGCCATGGCCCCCATAAGGCTTTGCTGGACCCAGTGCACATTTTACAATGCAACTTCTTCATCTCTGGGGCCCACAAGGATTCCTGTTCGCTCTGTGACATCTGTAGCAGTAGTACCATATGTGACTAAATTAATCTTAAATTTTACGTTTTCGTAAGTTTATTCTCATATTTAATGTTTTTATTCACATTTCTAGATTGGAACCTACGTAACATCAATAAACCCTCTCATATAGAATAATTTTCTAATATCGTTGATTATTAGAAACATACACCTTATTATAGGTTGAATCTCCAACCTGTAAATATCAATACAATATTAAAAAATAATATGTATTCTATATGAGAGGGTGTATTCTAATCTAGAAATGCGAATAAATATTAAAAATGAGAATAAACTTATAAAAACGTAAAATTTTGAAGTTATGTTAGTCATTTGGTACTGCTTTATTGCCCATTTTCGGTCACCTCATTTTGAGACCGCCGTCTGGAGGGCACACAAACCTCATCCAATCACATAGAAATGCAAATGAAAACAATTAGAGATACGTTGCTAGCAGCTGCAGTTTAAACCTGTTATTAAAAAATAATAACTTTTGTCCACGACTATTAAATAATGTACTCATTATTTATGTGTTTCCTCAAGGATAATGCTATCTATTATTCCCTGCAGTGAGTAAAGATTTCAATATTCACTGATTGCAGTGAATAATGAGGACAGTCACTTGTTTATAAGAAATGACATTAGTGACTTTTTACTCAACATTTCAAATGTCAAAATTGCAGCAACCAAAAACAAGTGTTGTCTCTCTAAGTTTTCTAGGAAGCACTCAAATGGTACATGCCGAGGAAGTACTTTAATGAATACTCAAAAAGTACATTAGTAAGTTTTTTTCAAAGCATCATCTATTAACAACACGCGGCAATCCTCAACATTGTTTTTAAAACCACTTACCTACGTGCGTGCAAACTGTGTTGTTTTATTAGTAAGTCATAACAATGTGTCAAAACGTAATTCTGTAATTGATTTGAAATGTCAAAATTTGTGCGATTTCAACGCCAACGTTATTTACAATAATTTTACATATTAGGTACTCAAAAAGAGTAACATAATTAAATAAATGGATACTGACAGTAAAAACGAGATTTCTTTGACTCCGCCAGAAATAAGGAAAGTTGCAGAAATCGCCTCATTAAACTTGTTACCCGAAAAATCTAAATAAGAATACGACATGAATTTTTCTTAAATAGAGGAAATGAAATGAAGATGAATTAAATAAATATTAAATATTTAATAGTCGTGGACAAAGTCTATACTTTGTCGTAAATCACCAGAGTGAATAATAGCCATTATATGCGAGTGGAATACTATTATTCCATCTCTTAAAAAGAAAACAATAAGTTGTGTGCCCTCCACGTCGACAGCGTGACGTCAACCGAAAATGGTCTATTCTCGCAAAATATAACCTCACTTCTATGAAATTTTCGAACTGATCACCAGGCGCCACCTAGTGTTCTCTAGACTATCTCAGTCTTGTCAGGGCTTCCATCCGTACATCCAGCCCGGAAATTTTAAATTTTTAAGTACTTATAGCCATCTAGTGCCGTGAATCCAGACATCAACATCATATACCGAAAGCAATTTTGTTACAGATGTCAAGTTTATATTTCTCGAAAAGAAGCTGAGTGCGCTCAGGAATCGAACTGTCATCATAACAAATTTATTAACTCCTAAAATACATACATTACCTCTCCGGATCGCGATCCGGAGCCAACCTGACAACCGTGGACCTCAGGATTCGTAGGCTGTCGCTTACATCAGCGAGTCACTTGAAGTGGTTGATAAAATTCTGAGTGATTTTAACCGTGTAACAAAAGCGTGCTCTGATAATGCTCTATGCATTTGCTAAATTATGACATATATTCAAGAGATTCGGTAGTGTCTTGCGCCAAGTTCACTCCAACATCCTCCACGCTCAAAGAAATAATAAGCCAGCATGCGTGTCTTATCTATCGTATCTTTACAGGAATAATATCTACAAAAAGTAATGAAATGCCCAAAAAAAACAGATTCTCTGTAAAAAAGTAGCGCCAAGTACACTTTGTCCGAAAAAAATATCTTTCCTCTCTACATAAAATGAGAAAACGTGATCTCTCCAAAAATTGTTGAAATCAATTAAAATTGCCAAGTCCGGTATCTATTTTCAAAAAAAAATGAATGAATACAAAAAAAACTTGGCCTGTTTCAGTAAGAGGCAAAAGGCTGCTTGGATTCGTCAGTGCCACTCGATCAATCTTATACGAATTTCCACCTCAAGTAGATGAAACCTCTGACTGCAATATTATATATTACTTCCGATTATCAACATATGCAAGATTTGCGGAAACATGGAAAGTTTCTTTGTATTTAAAAAAAAGAAAATCATATATTTTTTTTTATATAGATACCGGACTTGGCAATTTTAATTGATTTCAAATATTTTTGGAGATATTACATTTTCTCATTTTATGTCTTTGTAGAGAGGAAGATATTTCTTTCGGACAGAGTGTCTACTTGGCGTACAGCTTGCGTTATCGACAGCATTTGAGCAATAAAAATTATAACGTAATTAGTTGGCTGGCTACTTATCCTAAGTAAAAGTGAAATGTGCCGTGTACAAACAAATTGTTAATGAAATAGGTATTTGCAGTTGGCCACGCCCGATTACAACTTCTACTAGTTTTTACCGATTTAATTCAACAATGGTACGTTTCGTACACGTGCGATGTTTGCATATTTCAAAATGGGGCGTCAGCCGAGTTGTGTAATTTCACAAGCATAGTAATGCATTTTCCCACGTGTTGTATACAAGATTTTATTTATCATGGTTCTGAATTTTTAGGAAATTGGTTATTGATTTCTCATAATTTGCTTAACAAATGTGAACGTTCAATTTGAAATTTTAAATACGTAATTAAAGCAACAATATAAAAAAAATACGTCAAATTTTCTACTAAAATGAAATGCAGGGTTTAGAGTGTTCTCTATCAAGCTGTATTATATTAGGTCAAGTACATTCTAAATATTTGCCTCGTTTTCACAATTAACAACTTTTCTTTGCTTCCATTTTGCATATTTTCAATAAACATCGCAGGTTTCTTTCTTGACAATTACTTTAGCTTCATGACAAATATTAATGTACTCCGTCAAAGGCGGAGGGTCCCTAAGGCAGGTTTTCTTCCTAATTTATTTTTGAACAAAGAAAAATTGAAAAATGTATATTTTTCATATCCACTTTTAATATCTAACCAATTTCACAACAAACGGAATCATTTACACCCCCCCCCCCCTATTCTACTCCCCTGAGACCACTGAATCGCTCGCTGAGATATCTTAATGCTCTACTAAGTAGCATCGTCGGCTAGTGATTCGGGGCATATACAAGAACAGCCCCCCCCCCCCTACCATGAACATAAATCTCTGCGTGTAATCCACAATACTATTGTATAGACAGCTAGGAGGTAAGAATGGCACATGGGGCATTATCCAATGGATCCTACAACAAACGGAATCATCCCCCCCCATGAACATATTATTAACTCTTTCGTCCTTCCGAAATCATTTAATTCCCAGTTGTCAGTTGTACTTGAAATCTGACATACTTTCAGCACCCCATGTGTCCATTCTTACCTCCGAGCTGTCTATACATTAGTATTGTGGATTATTCTCAAGGATCTATGTTCATGGGGGGAGGCATTAACTAAAGAGGGGAAGTATACTTGCATATGCCTTGGATCATTAGACGATGATGTGTTGCTCCTTAGTAGCATATTAAGATATCTCATCGGGCGACTCAGTAATTTTAGCGGGTATAATAGGGGGATGGGGGGCTGGAAATGATTCCGTTTGTTGTGGAATTGTTTAGATATTTAAAGTAGATATAATCAGAAATTTTACAATTTTTTTTGTTCAAAAATAAATAGTAATAATAATAATAATAATAATAATAATAATAATAATAATAATAATAATAATAATAATAATAATAATAATAATAATAATAATAATAGAAAAATGTGCTGTCCTTCATATCGCAAAGGGAAAAATACAAAATGAAGAGGGCTTAACCCTCATGGATGGCACCTCAATTTCAATAATGAATGAAGAGGAACGATACAAATATCTAGGAATTCTACAGGCTGCTAATATAGACCACGCAAGAAACAAGGAGGAGATTGGGAATAAGTTCATTAAAAGAGTAATTACTATCCTAAAAACAGAACTTTGCTCCAAAAATAAATTCAACGCAGTTAACACGTGGGCCTTTCCGGTTATCATATACACTTTTGGAGTTCTGAAATGGTCAACAACTGAATTGCAGGCATTGGACAGACGTGTGAGAACTACGTTAATGAAGTATGGAATACACCACCCCAAATCTGCTATGGAAAGGTTATACCTACCACGCACAGCTGGGGGACGAGGCTTGGTTAACCTGGAAATAGCACACGAGGAACAAAGAAATAATTTAAGAAAATACTTCTTAGAGAGGGAGCTGCCGTTCTTGAAAGCCTTGTGCACAATTGACCAGAAACTCTCACCCCTAAACCTGTCTACGCCGGAACCTGAAACTGAGAGAATTGGTTTAAAAGATCTGGAAAACCAGTGGAAGGGGAAGGCACTACACGGTAGATACTATTCTGGACTGCATCAGGATGTAGCAGATAAAGTAAGCTCTGTATCTTACCTTACCGCAGGATATCTGTATGCTGAAACAGAGGCCTCGCTTGCTGCCATACAAGATCAAGTAGTACCTACAAGGACTTATAGAAGACACATTCTCCGAGAACAAGTTGAAAACTCTAAATGTAGAATGTGCAATGCAAGTGAGGAATCCATTCAACATATAATATCTGCATGTACGTACTTAGCGCCTACTGCATACCTTAGCAGACACAACAATATGGCTAAGATCCTCCACCAGCAATTATGTAGAACAGCAGGCACACAAAAGGGAGATACAGCTTATTATAAATATAACCCCCCCGCCGTCAGTGAGAACAACAATTTTAAAATCTATTGGGACATGCCTATTCAGACTGATCACCCAATTACACATAACAGACCTGACATCGTAGTTATGGACAAAATTAATAGAACAGTCAACCTAATAGATATAACGATTCCTTTAGACGACAACATCGAGAAGGCCTACAGAGAGAAAATACGAAAATATGAAGATCTTGCCATCGAAATAAAGAATGTGTGGGAGGTCCAAAAAGTTACAATAGTCCCAATCGTTATATCAGCAAACGGAATAGTACATAAAAACACCAAGAAACACCTAAAAGAACTCAATGTTTGCACAACGCACTTAATACAAATGCAAAAAGCCGTTATTCTAGGCACAACATCTATTGTACGGAGAACTCTTTCCAACTCGTAGCCAAACACATATGCTTTGGTCCCAGGATCCGGCATTGTGATATAAACCAGGAGAACCTGTGAAAAAAAAAAAAAAAAAAAATAATAATAATAATAATAATAATAATAATAATAATAATAATAATAATAATAATAATAATAATAATAATAATAATAATAATAATAATAATAATAATAATAATAATAATAATAATAATAATAATAATAATAATAATAATAATAATAATAATAATAATAATAATAATAATAATGATTGATGAATAATTATTGATTGGAAGAGAAGCGAAATCAAACAAATGGATCGAAATGGATCGAAAAACAAGGAAACTGTTAACAATGGGAGGCATGCATCATCCGAAGGCCGACACTGAGAGGCTCTACATTAAGAGAAAAAATGGAGGGCGAGGGCTTTTAGAACTAGAGGCTGCATACGATGTCGCAATCGTGGGGCTCAACGACTATATTCAAAAAAGCAGCGACAAATTCTCACAACTAATAAAGGAAGAAGACCTCACCGCCACAAAGTATTCACTGCACAAAGAAGCCACAAAAATACAGAGTCATTATTTAGAGAATGAAGACATAAGAGACAACATCAAAGCCAAGATCAAGAGTAAGAAAGAAATAGAAAAAGTCAGACTCCTGGAAAGCAAGCCACTACACGGACAGTTCTTCCGAAATTTAAATAAACCTACAACTAGCAAGGAAGAGACCATGGCATGGTTGAGAAGTTCACAATTAAAGGGGGAAACCGAAAGTCTAATAATAGCCGCACAAGACCAGGCTCTCAGCACAAGATATTATAAGAGGAAAATCCTTAATCAAGAAGTAGATCCTAAATGTCGAATGTGTGGTAATGCAGACGAGCATATAAGCCATATAGTAGCAGGGTGTACCACGTTAGCCCCAACCGAATATACACACAGACATAATAAAGTTGCAGCCTATATCCACTGGGTAGTGTGTAAACATATGGACATACCAGTCACCGAAAAATGGCACCAACACAAGCCAGAAACTGTTACCGAAGCGCACAATATAACAATAACATGGGATATGCCAATATTGACTGACCGCATGATATCAGCGAACAGACCAGATATAGTCGTGCATGATAGACAAACAAAATCCTGTCTGCTAATTGATGTATCAATTCCTGATGACGCTAATGTTGCACTCAAAGTGGCTGAAAAGCTTAGTAAATATAAAGACCTAGAGATCGAGGTTAGCAGAATGTGGAAAACCAGAACACGAGTGGTACCAGTGATAGTAGGCGCTCTCGGTACAATAAAAAAGGGAACCCAAGAATATCTAGGAATGATACCCGGAACACCGAACCTACACGATGTCCAAAGAATTGCTCTCATGGGAACAGCACACATTTTAAGAAAAGTTATTGGATAGGTGGAGATCCTTAGTTTTCTGGTAGAAAACTGGAGTACGCCATTAAATCGTCCGAGCCCACCCCCAAACAGGGATGGGCGAAAGTTAACCAGCAACATAATGCTGAGAAGTACAATGATAATAATAATAATAATAATAATAATAATAATAATAATAATAATAATAATAATAATAATAATAATAATAACCCGTGGGGGTTGCTAGTCCCCTATCGGGCGCCTCCCCGGGTGGTGGATAGGGGGACGCTCACCAGATATGGTGGGTACCGGGGAAATAAAATACCCGGGGCGAACCAAAACTAGCAAAAAGAAAATCCATGTTGCGTCTGTTCCCTATGTTAAAGGCGGCATATGGTCAGCGTCTGTAGTCCAGGTTAGGGTCGGCTGCATTTAACGGGGCTTGGCGGCAGCTCCTGAAACAAAAACGCAAAACCCAATTAAAATGGTGAAACCAAATAATAAGAAAAATGAAAGGCGAATGTCCGAGGAGGACCCTGGCGTACCTGGAGTTGACCCTGGGCGTCAGGTTTATGCGAGCGGTCAATGGCGGGAACGGCTGAGACCACGGGCCACCCGCCGGGAGGAACCCGAAGAAGCGACCGTGAACATAGGGGAAGAAGAACTAGAAACACAACATAATCCCGGAGTTGGTAACCAATCTGAAATTAACCAGAGCGGACCACCCCCTACAGAGGAACCGAGTGAAAAGCCCGAAAAGAAAAGGAAAGGAAGAGGGCAGCCTTGGGAAAAACAGGAAAAGGAAGAACTGTTATGGTGTTTCTACTACTGCCAAGAAAAGGGAAACGACGACTACCGAAATGTCTATAAGCTATGGAGGGAAAGAAATCCTAATGTAAGAGTTAAAATGACTGCTAACACACTCCAGACCCAAAGAAGACACACCGAACGAACTTACCCTCAAGCAGAAAAAGATCGCTTAAAGGTGGATGCAAGAAGGCATGCGCTAGCTGAACGAACGAGGACAAATGAAGTAAATAAACCAAGACAATCTCTACTACTCCCAGGTGAACACCAAAATGAACTAGAACAGCTAATAAGATCAAATATGGAACAACTAAATGAAAGAAGCTACCTAAAGAAAATCTTTAAAACAGAGGAAGCCGCCAAATTAATCAGCGAGGGTAATACCGCTCTAAAAAACATTCTCACTGAAAACCACACATTAATCGAAATCAGCAACGCAATTTATGTCACAGCCGAAATAATAACAAATACCCTTATCAAACCAAAGGAGGAAAACAACACCCAAAGCAGAAGACCTACAGACAGAACACCTCCATGGGAAAGTAGGCTGACTAGAAAGGTCGAAGGTCTTAGAAAAGACCTATCGATTCTAGTCGAACATAAACGAGGAAGAGTAGGGGGAACAAAAGTGGCTAAAGTTGCCAAGAAATGGGGAATCGGAGAAGAGAAACCGCTAAATGAGGTGATCGAAGAGCTAAAACAACGAGCAACAGCTATGGCACAGAGGCTTAGAAGGTACAAAAGGAGATCTCAACAATACCGGGACAATAAGCTATTCAACTCCGATACAAAGAAGTTTTACCGGTCACTAAGGAGTAATGCTAATGATGGAAAACCACCCGACATTGAAAACGTAGAAAGATTCTGGAAGGAAATATATGAGGTTGATATCAAACACAACGAAGAAGCCGCATGGATAAAAAAGTGCGAAAGAAGGAAAATACCACAAATGAACTGGGAGCCGATCAGAGAGGAAGAAGTAAGAGCAGCAATAGCCAAAACCCAAAACTGGAAAGCAGCCGGTATTGACTGCATTCCAAATTTTTGGATCAAGGAATTGCACGCCACCCACACACACCTTGCTAGAGAATATAATAGAATAATAAGCAACTGCGAAATCCCAGACTGGCTAGCAAGAGGAAGAACTATCCTTCTAGCTAAGAATAGCAAAACCACAGAACCTAAGAACTATCGACCCATTACCTGTCTCAACAACATTTACAAGAATCTAACGAGTGTCCTCACAGAAAGAATTACCGAACATGTGACAGCGAACAACCTGTTACCACTAGAACAGAAGGGATGCTGCCGAGGGTCAAGGGGATGTAAGGACCACCTCTTGCTGTCCAAGGCAATTGTCGGGGATTGCAAAAAATTTAAAAAGTCCCTAGCAATGGGATGGATTGACTACAAGAAAGCCTTCGACAGTGTCCCTCACACCTGGCTCATTAAAGCATCCGAGTTGATCGGCATGAAAGGGCCTATCTTAGAATTTCTCCGTGCGCTGATGAAAACTTGGAAAATTAAAATGCACATCTCAACCAAGGAAGGGAAAATTACTACCAACGAAATAACAGTTAAAAGAGGAATCTACCAAGGAGATTCTCTGTCTCCTCTGCTTTTCTGCATTGCCCTGGTACCACTTACCCAACTTTTAAAAGACACACGAACCGGATACAAAGTGACCAACACCAAAGAGCTCATAAATCACCTTTTATATACGGATGACCTAAAACTGATAGCATCCAGTAAAGCCCAACTGAATAGATTATTATCAACCACCAAGGATTTCAGCGAAGATATAAAAATGGAGTTCGGCCTAGATAAGTGTGCAGTAGTATCGTTTAAGAGCGGAAAAATAGAGGAAATGGAAAATATCAACTTGGACAACCAATACGAAATTGAGGCACTCGAGCAAGGATCCTTTTATAAATATTTAGGAATAGGCGAAGGCGACGGAATTGACCACGAGGGATCCAAAGTGAAATTGAAGAACGAGTATACCCACAGAGTACGGAAAATACTACGAACAGAACTAAATGCACGAAACAAAATCAGTGCTATCGGAGCCCTTGCAGTCCCCGTGATCCAATACAGCGTGGGCATAATAAACTGGAGAGCGGAAGAACTCAGACAACTGGACACAGAAACGCGCAAGCTTCTTACCATGCACGGAGCATTACATCCAAAAGCAGACGTGTGTCGGCTGTACGTTCCAAGAAATAGAGGGGGAAGAGGACTTAAACAAATAGAAGCGGCAGCAGAAATTGAAATATGTAGTCTAGCTTCCTATCTAACGAAAAACTCCCAATCTAATTACCTGCTACATGCCGCTATGCAACACGACCAAGAACAACGCTACTATTCAGTAATAAAGGGAGCCCTAAAAATAGCCAAGGAACTCAAATCTAACGAAGAGCCGGAACCAACGATGCAGGAAATGCCTCTCCCTAAGATAGTAAAAGAAAGACTTAAGAGCCGGATGATAACAAGGTGGAAAGAGAAACCCATGCACGGACAACTAGCAAGGAATATGGACAATCTGAGGATAGATAAACGAACCTCCTTTGCATGGCTTACTAATGGTTTCCTCAAATCAGAATCCGAGAGTCTACTTATCGCAGCACAAGATCAGGCACTAAAAACGCGATATATTGAACACCGGATAATGAAGATTAGAAGGGATGAGATGTGTCGGATGTGCAAGGTGAGGAGTGAAACCGTTACACACCTTATGTCTGCTTGCTCCATACTTGCGGAGAGAGAATACTTAGAACGCCACAACCGCGTGTGTTGTCTGATTCACTATGAGATAAGCCGATTCTACGAATGCGAGTCACTGGCACAAAACTGGTACCAACATAAGCCAAACAATGTCAGCAACAGCAAAGATGGAAAAACCACCATTCTTTATGATCACCCCATCAGAACTGATCGGACGATGTCAGGCCACGGCGAAGAGGAAGCCCCAAACCGCCCTGATATTGTGATAAGAAGTGAAAAGATTACTTACCTGATTGATGTGGCAGTCCCCTCAGATACTAACATAATTAAGAAGGAAGCGGAGAAGAAACTGAAATACAAAAGTTTGGCTATAGAAATTCAGAGAATGTGGAGAACAAAAGTAATTACAATACCCATCATCATCGGATCAACGGGATACGTCTCTGATGAGTTCTACAGCCATGTCAAGCAGCTACCCGGAGAACATCGAGCGGAAAGAATACAACAAACAGCGATCCTTGGCACCGCACACATACTAAGGAAGGTGTTGTCGTAGACCTGAAAATGAAGGCTTATAATATGCACCCTCGTAATTTATACTTACCTGACCTTAGATGCATGGTTTGCATCCGGTCCGCGTAACGATACCTACCTTAAATACTTAAATAGGTAGTGATAAGCACTGAAGATAATAATAATAATAATAATAATAATAATAATAATAATAATAATAATAATACACCTCTCACTACTAATTTAATAACAACGGAATATCGAAAGATTGATAAATACCAAAACCTGGCCGTCGAAATTAAATGTAATTGGAAGCTAAAAAATATCAGCATAATCCCATTAGTCATCTCAGTGGAAGGAGTAGTTTCGACTAGGCTCCCAAGTTACTTGGAAAAATTACAGTTACCCCAACACATCAGTAAGATTATGCAGAAAGCAACTATATTACAGACCTGCCATCTGGTCCGAAAATTCTTCACCATAGGATAAAGTGAATTCTTTCCCTAGTGTGAATGCAACCAACTGAAAAGAGAGTTGTGACATTTTTGAATAATAATAATAATAATAATAATAATAATAATAATAATAATAAAACCTGCGTGTGGAGCACATGAATCTCACTCGCTCCACTCCACTACGTGGATGTGGAAGTAAAATAAACAACTTTTGTCCTACGCAATTGCCAAAGTGTAATTATAAGATGCACATTTGATTTTTTCCTATTTTGTCTGACATTCTTTTTTGTTCGTGTTCCTTGAATCAGTCAAAACTGTTGACGGTTATGAATTCATTTCTTGATAATCATCTTGCTTTATCTCAGAGGAATATTACAGTCTACCGATCAAGTTTGAAACCGATTAGAGTTGACTGCAAAGTTATAACCGATTCACAAAATACGACCAAATAAAGTGTAGAAAGAAATTCAAACTTTCGTGTCTTGGTCTTTCTAGTCGGTATGTCGTGGCATGTCTGGTCAGTATGGTCACTTCCCCTACTGAGTGTAATCCACGCGTTGATGGCAGGAATAAGTGCATGTCCACTACGGAGCACCGACCCTCGCATCGAGGTTTGGTGCTCCGTAATAAACGCATCGCACCATAATTTATATCGGCTGTATTATCAAATGATGATGGCCATTACTTTACTTTACTTTATTAGCTTCCCCCGCTTTGTGGCTTTGAGCAAAACTTAATCCTTATGTAACATTTCCTTGTCCTGTCGCCATCTGCACTCCCTTAAAGGATAATCTCAGGGCAGTGTAACCCAGTTCCGGATATACCCCGAAGAAGGTTCTTCCAGTTTGTCCATCTTCCCATCTTCTCTGCCATTCCTCTATTACTCTCTGTCTCGTTCTTGCCTTTCTCGCTCTCCTATAAATCCAAATTTCTTGACCTTCTATTTCTTCTCCCATCTTTGTCCTTTTTGTAATCTAATCCACCATTTCATTCTTTCTATTTTCCCCACTTTTTCTTCTCCACATGATAATGCATTCAACTCCCATCCCCCTCATTCCCTCGATCATCAATTTCATATCAATTATTTCTCTTTCTCTCGCCCCTCCTTTCCCCAACCTCTAGAGAGTCTGCAGGCTATCTGTAACGATGGATGCCTGCATTATCTCTCGTGGTATCATTTCCTTGTCATTCATTCGTCTCTAAATCATCTGGATGGTTTTTCCCATGGCCACTATGGCGCACTGTCTAGCGCACCGCCATCAGTGCTGTGATATTCTTGGTGTAAGGGTCGGTGCGAGGGCCGGTGCTCCGTAGGGGACATGCACTAAGGCTATCGATGCGTGGACTACAGTTAGTAGGGAAAGTGACCCTACTGTATTATTAAAGTGTGATTTAACCATTATAACTTTTATCCTAGCATCGATAAACCGGACCTAAGAAGGCGAAACGAATTTCAACTATAAACATTTTGAGAACCGGAATTACTATTATGCCATGAAAATCAGGCCACAATCAACATATCCTAATTAAAATATTATGGAACTTAGCATAATAATAAAAACGGTGCGCACATTTAACAGGCATGTCATATTATTTATGACATTGATTGTATCTTTTTTTTCTTCTTCAATGCTTTGGGACTTCCTGGCACATGTATTTTTTCTTTTAAGCGGTACTCGGGGAGTCTACAAAATATCACAATTAACCAGTATGTTACTGGTAAATAACTTCTACGCCTGTGACTTTTACGTCAAAGGATGAGTTAGAGGTTGCTTTTTTTTAGATAAATAACACAAATAAGTATATAAAACTTGAAATTAAATATTTCGCCGACGTTTCGGAAATCCAATCTGTTTCCTTTTTCAAGGCTTTTTTGAAAAATCTTTTTTGCTGTTATCTGTACCTAAATGTGCTTCATATTTATTATACCTATAGTTTAGAATTAAGAGTATTATGACACAGTATATGTTCATGAATAAAATTTAACTCAAAAATTAAGTATATTAATCTTTAAAGCATATTTCTTTAAGACTAAAATAATTAAAATACCTCTAATACCCAATAACTATTAATAGAAGGATGTTTCTATCTTTCAATAGTACATAAACAAAACTGCATTACCAATTACAAGCTACTTTTTTACGGTATTGTTTAAAAGATAATAGAGATAATTGATGTAAATCAATATCACCATTTGCTATTTATTATTTCAACCTTTTAGTGACGCATTTATTAACAGCTCTTGTTTGAGTCAGTATAATTTTTTCAATATTTAATGTGTGTGGGTATGTGAATCATGTACGGAAATATAAAATGTTATCTATTAAATTATTTTTATTATATAATTATTACGCTAATTTAGACTAATTACAAAATCAACATTTAATCACTGATAAATCCATAAACGAGTATTATCTCTCATGAATGAAAATTAACCAAATAGCAATGATTTAGAAAAATGGTGGTAATGGCCGACAATACTAGGTACAACTACATGGACCTACAACTGCTACTAAAGGCGAAGAGTTGAGAACGTTCTACGAAGATTTAGAAACCTTACTCCTTACTCCTCCAAATAGAGGAATTACCATTGTTATGGATTTCTGCGTCAAAGTTGGTTCTACACTGGAACATGATCACTTGCGAGCTGTTATTGGTTTTAGTATTGATGAACTAAATGAAAGGGAAGAAAGGTTAATTCAGTTCTGCCTACATAATAGCTATATGATAGTTGATACTGTATCCCAACAATATCCACGGTATCGTTACACTTGTCCGCCAACTAAAGATTGCAGGCACTTATTTCATGTACCTATGAAATAATGCCGTATATTTTTCAATACAAATTTCAGCATTCATCGTCTTGGCAAATATCTCACGGACAAGCAAGCTTTGCTAAAAGACACGGTAGTAGAAAGCGAATACTGAATTTGCAGAAACTTGTCGAGAAGCCAAGAGAATCTTGCGTCTAGTTCTCTACATATATTTAAGGTACATAGAAAAAAGCCATGAAAACCGACCGTAAATCAATGTCTCATTAGGATAAGGAATATCCCACAGAGCCCTTAAAATTCTTGTGCACAGTAACAAATTTAGAAGTATTGTCTTTGGTAAATAAATATTTATTTGGTACAGTGATAAATTATAAATTTATTTTGTTTTGCTTGTATCAAGATACAATAATATCTTATACAGGGTGTAATTAGTTTCATGTCATTAAAAAAAACTGGTAATAGGGACCGACTAGACAAACAGAAAACCTATATGACCTTTTTCTCTAGGGGCACTTTGAAAAAACTGACCTGGGTTTACAATTTTAATGTTATGGCACGAAAGATTTGAAAACCACTGTTTTTCAGGGTCAATGGATGTTATAGTTCCGAATATTAGAAATAATAAAAAACTGTGATACCCGACTTGCGTCCCCGTCGGCAGAAGTGCGGCACTTTGGTGGGATTATTTGTATTGAACTTTTTATACCACTAATTATGAAAATGTAAATAATTCCTTCTCTTTCGGCACAACGTAAGCATAGCATGGCCGCAGGGGTTTAAATAGGATTTGTTTACATGTGTTTTTTAATTTGGAACAAAGCTATTGTAGCTTTTATTGTCGTTTATAAGAATTTGTAAAATTTAACAGTGGTTTATTAACATTTGTAACATTGTGTTAAAAGCTTAAAAAATTAGTAATTGTTTTATGAAATTGGAAAACGAACAGTTAGACGTCCGAGATAGGTACAATAACAGAAATTAGTTGTGTATTTTAAGTTAGGAAAAAATCTGATTTTTTTAACGAATTGAGCGCATAATTTTTCCCAATCAGGTATCGAAAACTAAAAATCAAGTCTTTGGTCTCTATGGAAATCAATGTAAACAATAATAAACAGATTAAAAACAAGACAACGAATACTAATCATAATAATCATACTTTTAATGCCCAATAGGTAACACCCAATAACTGAACAATTTTTTTCAATTCTTTACAAAAATTATTCGAAATGACCTCCATCTCCACGTATACACATTTCGGTACGTCGAACTAATAACATACTTACTCCGTTCAACACATTTGGTAAATTAGGATCATTTTTTATGGTTCTATGCACATTAAAATAGGTCGTTGCAATTGTTCTAAAGCTCTTCCGCACCACCTGCATTTCCACCACTTTCTCCATGTGCCAAGTCCATATCCGCGAGCTCTGGATACGTGTAATCTCCCATAATGTCCAAAATCTGCGTTTTAAAACACCACACTAAACTGTGAATTAACGTTATCAAGAAAGAAAACAAAAAGAAAAACTTGGTCCAAAATCCAAAAAGTAACACAAAAAGTACGAACGAGAAGTAGTGTCTTACGTAACCAAGCACTAACGACTTGAACGATAAGTGAATGAAATAAATCTTAACACAAGTGTCACAAAATTCAAAAAGAAAACAGACAAAACCAAGGAACGGGTACGTCGCGTCATGCGTGCGTTCTTTACCAAGTAAGGATAAAACTGAAATTATTACTTGAGAATATTACAAGGGAGAGATAGTACGCTTAATAGGATAATTGGCCGCGAAGAAGTAAAAAACATGACGATGTCTTCTGTCGGTCGCTTTTAACTGCTTTGTCGGCATACTTATTTGCAGGAATGCCAAAGTATCTTGTGCGACAAGACTCGAGGCAATAAAACCTACCCCAATATGCCAGCAGTTCTCAAACTAGGTTATTAATTATTTTGGAAATTTTTGTTTATTTTTTTTCTCCAAAACTATGAGCTTTAGACCCCATGTTATATAAGGTTTTTTGATTGTCTTGTCATTCCCTACCACCAGTTTTTTTTAATGACGTGAAACTAATTACACCCTGTATATTTGTGGAGCATTGACAAATTCGATATTCTATGATACACTGACAGTATTAAGTTCTACTCTGCCGGGGGTAGGTTTTACATGCCTGCTGTAAACCGTTACATCCTAAAATTATTTCGGTAGGAGGGAGTCGGGTAACTGTATCAACATAATTTGAAATTATAATTAAAATAGGTGTGTTTCCGTTAATTTCTTATTTTAATCATGCCAGAACACATTTTACATAAGAATAATGTTGTTCTATATATTAAGCGGTGAGGTTTTTTATGTGTCTTAACAATTGCAACAGTTAGCACATTCGCTATCCAAAGGAAATCTACACCAAAATTACATAATAACACAATCAACTGGGATGAATATCGCAACAAGGTAAACCAACACATGAATCTAACTATAAGTCTCAAAAATTCTGACGAAGTCAATGAAGCACTAGTGGTTCTAACCAATATCTTGAAGCAGTCAGCTATAGAAAGTACTACACAAATGAAAAAAGATGAAAACATTAACTCAATACCAAATGTAAATTAAGCAATTAAGAGCCAAGAAAAAAAATCAAGATCAAGATGGCAACGTACACATGAACCAGATGACAAAACTGCATTTAATCGAATAAATAACCGCTTAAAACTGAACTCAGAGACTTCTGAGAAAAATCATTCAATGATTACAGTGTCAGCTTAAACAGGTTTGACAATTCAATATGAAGGCCAATCAAATCCAAGAAAAAGCGAACAAATTCCTCCAGTAAGAAATTTAACAATACCCAATGCTGAATGGGCCCGAAGAGAACAAGAAACAGCTAATATTTTTGTGGAACACCTTGCTGAGAAATTCAACCTTATGATGAAGTAATAGATGCCGCTAACGAAAGAAGCATCTCTATCATTCTGCAAAGTACACCCAATATTAAAGCTTTTACACCAAATGAAGTACAAAGAGAAATTAGTTTTCCTAATGTTCGTAAAGCCTCAGGCATTGGCGGTGTAACACCAAAAATGCTTAGAAAGCTACCTATAAAAGGAGAGCTAGCAGCACTCCTTTTATAGGTAGCTTTCTAAGCATTTTTGGTGTAACATCTTTAATGTCATCATAAGATTAAAATATTGACCCAAAATGCTAGAGACTGCTGAAATTATCTGGATGCCAAATCCAGGAAAGACTCCAAATGATGTTTCATCGCACCGTTCAATAAGTTTAGTACCTACAATTTCAAAGGTACTTGAAGGCCTTCTCCTGCAGAGAATAAATTCTGATACCCTCATTCACGATTGGTTTCCTTCTTTTCAGTTTGGTTTTCGACAAAGTCATTCAACCGTCCAATAGACACATCGAATAACGAAAGTAATCAACCAAGCGTTTGAACAAAACTATACTGCACTTCAGTATTTCTAGACGTAAACCAGCCTTTGACAAGGTATGGCATAATGGTTTACTATACAAAATCAAAGAGATCCTTCTGTTGAAGTACTACAACATCCTGAGGTCCTATCTATCAGTGAGAGAGTTTAGAACCAAAGTAGGTGAAGAGGTTTCTCAGAAATATCCCATTAAAGCAGGAGTTCTCCAGGGTAGCGTCTTAGGACCAATCCTATGTGTACTATATATTTATGATCTACCAATAACTGCAGAAACAACAATCGGAACTTTTGTCGATGATACGACCACCTTAGCTGTCCACGAAAATCCAGCAACAGCTTCTCATCTTGTTCCAAACCATTAAAATTAACACTCCACTACGTGAACGTGGAAATAAAATTAACACAAGGAAAGTTACAGAAATTGCAGCACTTTACCTGCTTGGGGATTATCAAACTATTGAAAAATTATATCG
Source organism: Stenurella melanura (assembly GCA_963583905.1). NCBI lineage: Eukaryota > Metazoa > Arthropoda > Insecta > Coleoptera > Cerambycidae > Stenurella > Stenurella melanura. Next base: position 155,948,010 of record OY757309.1, read on the forward strand.
GGTTTAAATTTTTGAAAAGTCGCAATGTAAGTCGATTTTATGAGGTATTCTACGCGTGAACTTTTTTATGCACGACATAAATAAACAAATATCTTGCTATATTTAACTTCAGAGAATCAGCTCTTGCATGTTTAAAAGTGAATTATTTATTATTTGCTTATAGTAATGAAACATATTCTTGCAAACAGCGGAAAAAAACTATCTAGAGAACTAAAAGAAAAACTATATATAAAAAATATTAATGAAATTTTTGCATTCTTTCGATAACCTGACTTCAGGTTATGCCAGAAAATCAAAATCCCAAAATAAATTAGTCCAATTTCTTGTTTGATATTCTCATTATAACACTAGCATCCACATAGTCCCCAACGGCTAAGCAGATGAAACTAATATCTACATGACCCCCTACGGTGGGGCCTGAGTGCGGCGACCTTTAGTCGCCCCGCTAGAAGAAGAAGAAGACCTCCTACGGTATGAAAATTCCGTTATAAATGAGAACAAAGGCCTAAAATGGATTTATTTACCTATCATGCCTTAAAAATTTGTTCATTCTGATGGATTACATTTTCATAAAATCTCTCATTCAGTTTCTTGGAAATGCTTAGCCTTTGAAACGTTTTTCGCCCTTATTCTGAGCTCATCAGAAAGGCACAAAGCCACGCATAATAATGTTTCATTCAAAACCAAGGCAATATTCATGAATAAGTATGAAATATTCTATATTTGACATTGGCTGATAAAAAACAACAGATCTTCACCTATCTATTAGCTAACTACTTGGATAATGAGAATGTCAAATGAGAAATTGGACAAATTTGTTTTAGGATTTTCATTTGCTAGCATAACCAGAAGTCAGATTATCGAAAGAATGCAAAGATTTCATTAATATTTTTTTATAGTTTTTCTTTTAGTTCTCATAGATAATTTTTTTCCGCTGTTTGCAAAATCCTGTAAAGAATATGTTTCACCGCTCTTGCATATCTAAAAAGCTGCTATTTTTTTACAAATAAAAAAAGTTTGTAATTGTATTTTTTTTTTTATTGGTGAGGGCGTATTATACGTCGTACAGAGATGAAAATAGACGTTGAACTTTAATATTAATACTTTCAATATACAAATATTTTGTGTTTAACAGTATTGTAAAACAATCGTTAAAGTTTATTAATAAAGTTGTTTATTTATGTTGTGCAAAAAAAGGTTCAGGCGTAAAAAATCTCATAAAATCGGCCAAAATTGAGATTTTTCAATAATTCCAACGGGAAATCATGTCTCAATAGTTTTTTGAATTTTCTAAATGAGTTTCGTAATTACAATTTTACAACAAAATGGCAAAATTGTTAATTAAGGATTTTAAAAAAATGATCGTTAATTACTCAAAAAGTAATGATCCTTGCTAAAATTCTTTGTGCGTTATCGGGACAATATAGACACCATATTCTTTTAGCCCTCTATGTGCAATTGTTTTCGAGTAAAGAAATAGTGAAAATATCGTGTTTTGACAGCTTTGGAAGCCATTTTCAAATTAACAATTGCACCTACCGACCTCTACCGTGCTCATTTTTTTAGAGAATTTCATAACAACAATTTTCCTAATGCACATACCCAAGCAGCACAATTAGTTTATTTTACCAGTTTAAAGCCACAATGACCTAAGATAGTTGATATAACGTAATTGCAACCATTACTTTCAGGCATATGCACTTAATAGTAATTAATTAAGCAATATTTAAGTAATATTTTCTTAAGAAATGCTTGATAAAGTCACATCGACTTTAGTTTAATTTTCAAGAAATATTAACGTAAATAATGTTCCTTAAAATTTAACGATAAAGTTAAAGTGCATATTGAGGTCAATGTATAAGAAAATATTACGTAATTTTAGACTAACTTATTAACTTTGGAGTCGGTGACTTTTGTCTGGACAGAAACAGGGAAATTTTACCAATTTTTAACATAAGTGTAACCTATGTTTTGTCTTGTCCTTGTAGTCAGATTTTAGTTAAAACTTTAACCTCATGGTCACAAATAGTTCCAATTTTAGGTAAAATTTACGTTAATTTTACTTCCCCACTTGCCTAGAATATGTGTTTAACCTAAAGGTAAATATTACTTCATATAATGTCCTAGAAGTTATTTTTACTTAAAAATTGAATTAGGTCTCTTCCCTGGATGGCAAAACGTTTTCATTGTCTAAATTACTTCAAAGGACTAAAATGACTGTATTATGTTGATTCCCCTCCCAGCAGTGTCAACTATCAAAAGTTGCTTCTTTACTTTTACTTTAATGCCCCAAGCATTAAAGTAAAAGCAATGGGGTAGTGTCACATTTTTTATATAATAAATTTTCAGAGGTTATGTTGACAGCTGTTGACCAAAAAAACAAGTTTTAATATTTAAAATTTGTTTCGAAATATCGCCCGTCGGAAGGCAAGAGATCGACACGCCACCTACAGTCAGATTAGGGAAATTTTACTTCCTGACCTTTCCTCATATTGAAATCACGAACCTAGTTATTCATTTTTTCTGGAAATAAAAACGTGTCGTTATTTTTTGTTGGATAACTTGGAAGGGAGAAAGTCCGACTAAAACCAGCTTTTTCCACTAATTGGTTTAAGTATATTTTTATAATTTTACGCATGAATAACACTATGAACTAAGCCCACCTGACCAACGCATGTATTTGTTTTGATCTCAGATAAATAAAAGACATATTTATCTGAGGTATCAATCATGGCAGTCTCTAGAGACGGCCATGTTTTAATACTCTTTTTGCTGTTTTTGACGCATAAACAATGATTGTTGTTCTATTTTCCTTGAACCTGATGGCAAACCTGGACTGGAAAATATGAGCGATTTAGCTCTAAATGAAATTTAAAGATTTTACAATTTTGAAGACTACAAAATTATTTTAACCTGTATTGGTCCCATTTAACTTTAAAGTCAATAATATAAGTTTTAACGACTTCGACTGTAGGAAAAATGTTAGTGAGGTCTCAAATATTGGGAAAGAATACTTTGAAGTCGCGCGGTACTATATTCGCCATATTTTTCAACCAGCTGTAAAAGACCATTTTATAATGAAATTTTGATGAGTGATTAATTGAAAAAAATCGTTAATATAGGGTTATTTAACAGATATCAAGTACAATATTAGCATATTTCATGCTCCAGGAAAGTCCTGCAGAGCAATGGTATAGGCTTTTACAAATATTTTTAAAACACATTGAAGTTGGAAACAAATTTTTTTCTTTAAAAACGTAAAACACTTGAGGCACTTTTATTATTCCGAAGTAGAATTGATATATTTACGACGAAAATTGCAGCAAAAAACCACAGAGATAAGAAAGGTGGACACATTATTTCACAACTAAGTATGTCTGACATTATATGATATACTCCTACCCCATTATTATAATATATGTCTGGTTTCTATTATGTCTTATTCTGCTGATGCCTTATAAGTAAATTATTATTGCTGTAGATAAAACCTTATTAGTTTGAGAAAGAAAGACTGCAGTTGAAAAAGGATAAGTGGTTTGGTAGATATTACGTAATAACGGCCACTATTAAACACAATGTTTACGTTTAAAGTACCTGTTCAAGGAGATATGTTCTATAACTTATAGGCCATTATAACTGAGTAGCCTTATTTAAGACGTATTACCGACGTCGTCTCATTCCCCATTTACTTATATTTTTACGTATATTTTAAGTCAATTAGGTTACGTTAAACGGGAAAATGACACCAAATCTAGGTCTGCATTACGTAATTCAGACCTAAGGTGCTACTTGGGTATGTTATACTAAAAGTTAGCAGGAACGGAGATATTTAAAGTAATGTAGAAAAAGAGTCTATTTTACTCACTAATTGTTAATTATAAAATCAAGCGGATCACTAATTTGTAAGCAAACTTAAGGTGTTCAACTACACCTTAAAACGAAGCGATTCCGACAATAATCTCGCCTATGGGCAAAAAATCCAATCAAAATCCCTCACCGCCTAGCCTATAAGGCTGTAGCAGGTACCCTCTTCCAAACCAGATGATCTGGTTGGTCACAATACCTAACATCAATTTTAACACAATTTTATCCACGGCGCATTCGTTATATTATCGAATAGAGAAAACATTTCTCCTATTATTGCTCTCCCCTAGTAGCACCAATGTTGCACCAATATATAATCCATATAAGACCAATATATGAATATAGGACGAATATTCATATATTGGTCCTATATGGATTATATATTGGTCCAATATGTTGTGCTACTAGGGTCATTACACCGTACATAACCAGATTAAACTAATAGGAAACTACCGTCAACTGATACCCTACAGTTTGCAAAACGTTTCCATAGCAATCGCTTATGCCAAATGTTCGACCAAACATAAGAAAACATGCACACCGGTCGAATTGAAATCTCCCTTCTTAAAAGATACTAATGAACATGGTACAAATAATACAAGGTATGCTGTTGCGCAGCTTTTGCAGTAACCAATCATATGCTTTGGAACCAACGGGAACCATATTGATAATCGGACCAATAGCGTTTCGTGCGCATATTTCAAATAATATAACTGTATTCTTCTGTACAAAAGGATATGATTCCACATACCATTTAAAAACAGATGCTTTATTTTGGAAATAAGGTTAAAATTTGACAAAATATTATTAATTTGGAAAAATTTCAGAATGGTTTTGAATAATAATGTAAGATTGTACCTACATACATACATTTCAACATTGATGTAGCAAATTTTCATTGCAATTTTAGTGCTTTTTTTACTACCCAAGACATTCTTTGTAAAAAATATGGTAAAAGGGTACTTCTTTGATGCAGTATATAGGTATATATTTTATTTTATATGATCTAGTTCGGCTATTTAAAGAGTTTATAGGTTAAGTTATCAATACTAAAAAAATTAACATGTATATATAGTTCTATATAATCAATATTTATCAAAGGATTCGTGAATACTACATCAGTTTTTAGTATGATTTTATGATAAATGTCAATTTTTTAATATAAAGAATTTATTTTTACACAAGTTATTTGTAGAATAACATTAATCTTTTTAGTTTTTTTAGTTATTCTCTAACAAAATAAACACAATTCTTAATAAATAAAATAAGTAATATACCGAGACTTTTTACAACATACAGAGTATATTATAGAGTATCTTGACAAGAGACGTAAGCGTCATTAATCAAATTTAAAATCAGTACAGTTTTAGATATCCTAGATTTAGGTATCATACTGCATATTAACTTTTCTTTGAAATTAAACGATATGCATGGATATGTTTAGTTATTCTTACTTTTTGCTTTGTACATTATATCTTGGAACTGTTTATACTGCACCCAACCATGTCTTAAGTTTGTTATAAATAATAATCGTTTCTTTTTTAACCTCACACCATAGAGAAACCAAACATAAAACACGGCTACTTTTACACCTGGTTGCAGGGGTACAATGCGAGGGACAATATTATAAAAACTTGAAATATGTATAACGTCACAGAATATTAGGATTCTCTGTCAATATACTGTGATATATCATTTCAATATGGTTCCCGTTGGTTCAATGCGCAGAAAAGACAAATTCTGGTAGCTCGGACAAGCATACCTTGTATATATTTCTACCATGCTAATGAATAACTCAAACAAACTTCCCATACAGCAGATTAGATCACCATCTATGACAGAATAGAAATTGATGGCAATGAGTAATGAAATTTAACGGTAAAATCCTACAAAAATATTTAGACAAAATTTAATTGATTTGCAAACTCTCTCTAGTTTCATAGTATATTTGTAGATATAGTCTCATTATTAATATGTTAAAGCACAATAAAACTTTGAGCACAAATTGAAACGTCGGAAATCCAGGAATTTCCAGTGGAATTTTATTTTCACAGCAAGTGTGACTGAGTAGATTAAGTTAGAAATGGCGCCAGTAGTTGATTCAGTCTGAAACAGATGACGCAATACTTCATTCTAAATAAGTCACATTTGTTTGAGGAACTGAACTAAAGCGACTTACTCCTAGAATCTCGAATGTCTAACGGATATAAATTACCGAGCAAGATTTTGGACCTCTGCTCAACGGTCGATGGGAAGTAAGGACTGTTCTTACTCCGTTCAAGGCCAACAAAAGGCGTAGAACAAGTCGGAGACGATTGGCCTATCCTACAGACGGTATGGTATTACGAAACAAGCGGAAGGTGCGGTAAATCGACGAGCATTCAGTATTGCTCGACGTTTATCCGAACGTATATGAAACTGACAGGCAGGTTAGGACTAAGATTATTTGCGCCACAATTGAGTCAAATTTTTACAAAGAAGTATTTAAAATAGCTCTAAAACTTAAGTTAAATTGCGCGTGATTAATTCTAAAGATTGTTTTAATTTAAAAAATAATTCTCACCAATAATACAATAACTTTACGAGATTTATATTGAATAAATGGAAACACAGTTTTTGAAAAACGTTTAAGAATGCGAAATTGATAAAAAATATTTTTGATAATATTTTTTTACTCCAGGTGTAATTTGCAATATTAAAAAATCTCTAGGCCTATCTTTAACTTATTTTAAAGAGAAATAATTTATTTGTGGAACATTAGAACATATCATTGTCGACCATCTTTGTTATGTTTCTTTAGTTGCAAAACACACAGCAAAATATTATAAGTTCAAAGGCCAAAATTAGGGCATTATTAATTTTTGCAATAATTAACATTCAAATGAGTCAAAAAATTAAACAGATATTATGTTTTACAGTATAATCAAGTACAAAACCTTGATGCAAAATTATCGGTTATTGTAGAAACTTAGTTCATTACATGAATATTTTTGGATAACGTCTTCAAGAGGCTTATCAAGAGGTGTTAGGTATCAAAGAAGTACTTAATAGATTTGCATTTTTTCAACTTTGCAACCATCCATACAGATAAGGCAGATCTTGGCAATTCTGCCTTTGATAACTTTACATATACGATGTAATGAATATGATACATTCAAAAATTAAAATAGCCACATGATATAGAATACCTACCTCGTTATATAAATTTGAGGTGCTGTCAATTGACAACGCGGCGATAACGGGGTTACCTCGTGAGGTTTTTACTTAACATAAACTTTGGTACCTTTGAGTACGATGGATTATATAATCACATACCTAAAATGTCACCAGCTGACTACTCCGATCGTCACTGAAGGGGATGCGTTCTGGTGCTATATGAAGGCTTAGAAGCCAAGTGGGTGAGATAAAATAAGCAACAGCCGGCCAGATGTTAACGAAACACATACGTTTTTGTTTACTTTAATTTTAATTTAGTTTTGCTCAATAATGAAGTCTGTTTCCTTATTTAAATTGAAAGATTGGAAATTAGAATTGAAAAGATATTTATTTATTGGTTTAACAATCCTTGTAACAGGACAGTTTATTAAACATCAGAGAAAAAAAATAGGTAATGAAGTGGAAAGCGCCCGGAGTTGGGGGGCCGCAGTTGAAAGTAATTACTGTACATTGAAACCGATTCAAAGAAACGACATACCTACAGGGTGAGCAAACCTATCCCTTAGGACTTTTTTCTCGTAACGCGCAAAAAATATTGTTACCGCGAGGTAAGCCCATTCCCAGCAACTCCACCGTAAATGGATATTTACCTGTACAACGGTTAATAAATAAAACAAAAAGAAATAAAAAATAAAAGATGCCAGATTCAGAAACAGAGAAAGAGAAAACTTAGAAGAAGAGAAATAAGGAGATGACGATAGATGGAAACTTAAAAGAAGATTGGAAACTGAAAAGAAGCATCTCACAAACACCTACACTTCCCATCCTGTATTCCCACCCCATGCGCCATGCGGCTCTCGCTGCTGACAATAAGCATCTCCAATGTCCAACAGTCCAACCCGTCGTATACAGCCGGTGCGGCGGTATATAAAACATCCGATATTTGGTTCCGGCACGCGGTTTGGCCGTCCGTTGGGCGTGTTTCACGGACGACCAAGCTGCGTGTTGGAACGAACCTCCATGGATGCCCGCAATCGGCAGCAATGCCCACCTTACGCTGGTAAATCAATCAATCAATCAATATTCGTAACTTGAATATCAAATTCGACGGAGAATATAAATAGCAAGGTCTGCATCTTACCAGGTAAATCAAATTTAATCTGATTGCAATACCGCGAAACCCTCAAAAATCGAATTTGTTAATTTCTTAATTTTATCTACATTTATTTGTTTCCGGGGGATAGGTATTGATGTTGTCGATATATGAATCTAAATATATATTTCTTCAAAAGGATTATCCTGCATCCTATTATTTTTTGGCTACTTTAATAGGAGAGAGAAGAATAGGAATAATAACGTACGATTCCTGGTCCAGTGAAAACTAGGTGGTATGAAACGAAGAGGAGTTAATTCAAAATGTTGAGCTGGTATTACATAGGAACTGGTTGCAAATAATTTCGCTGAGGCCAGGAAATAATTTTATGTGGTTGCATTGTAATATAAGTCTCAAGAGTCCGTCGATTCCTCTAAAATTTAAGGCACCCACATAAACATATATTTATTCTTACACTCGATGTATCCCTTCAGCTAAATGTACAAGTGAAAACCTGTATGGTCAAGATTTAAAACAACGTTTTAATGACCAGATAATGAAGCGGAAATTAACTACAAAATCTAGCATATACTCAGGTATGTACCTAACTTGGTTATTGATCGTACACTATTGTTATAACTAATATTACGAAACCAGAGTAAAGTCACGAGAGACGCAGAAATTAAATTTTAAACACTATTACCAATAAGCCCAAAGCTCAAAGTCATATATAGAGTTGGTGTGATAATATATGTCCCCTTGAAAAATTATTTTGTCAAAATGCGAAAATGAACATTACAACTTTTATATATTAATCACTATCATCTTGAACTTCATTATCTAATACAAATATTGAAGTTGTAAAAATGAATAAATAACATAACAAATTCCAATATCGGTGTATTAGGCAATAAGACCAATTGACTGAGTGAATGAGTGAAATTTTATTTCATAACTTTTAGTGAGTTCTTTGAAGGCGGTCAACTATATGTAGTAAAAATTGTTATAATTCTAATAAAACTAATGAACAGTCAGCTAGTTATAGATAATTAAAGTAATATGAAGGTTCAAATAATTAGTCGTCAGTTTTTATTCATCTATTATTATACTATACAGAAGTTTCCACTTAGGAAAAAACGTTAGTGAGTACCTATACAGGGTGTCCCACTTAAAACTGCCGGTGTCATATTCACGACAACGAAAGAGATATTTGAATTATGTAAAACATATTCACTGAACTATATAAACGACTTTAGTTCTGAGTAAAAACAATCTTTCTACAAATTGAGGAATACATATCATTTAATTCAATACGATTTTTTTAAGTAACAAAAATGCCGTAATTTTTTCTAAATTAAACGAACTCATTTGTTTTATTAACTTTATTATTATCAATTGTTGACAAGACATGTTTAAAATAACATTTCCTTAAATTGTTCATGAAAATTTAAGGGTGCCCCATTCAGAAATAAGCAATAATGTAATGTCGATCAAATCAAAAGTTGCAATAAATATATATTATTACCGTCTAAACCAGTCCCCTTTACTACGAAAGATGTCCCAAGAAACATATGTGATTTTTCGAAAATTGCCTATATTGTAAAAGTTGCTTAAAATGCAAGGTTTCTTTACATGCGCCTCTTTTCAAGGCTCCTGGGATCAAAAAAGGACCCCGCACGGAACATATGGAAATTCGCCCCCGGTTAAAGTGTTTGATACTCGGGGATATTATCCAAATGTCGATGTTGATCAAAAGTCTCTATGGGCTCAAGGTCGAAAATTGGACGGTTTTCCAGATATCGGGGGTGTAAAGGGGGATGTTCATTTCTTGTGGGAAGTGGCCCCTGCTCCAGTAAAATTCGCTGGAATCGATATATGTCATTCCTCTCGACCTCCTGATCAAAAATTCTCAGGGGCACAAGTATGGAAAATAAACAGTTTTCTAGATATGGGAGGTGCAAAGGGGGGGTGCTCATTTTCTATAGGAAGTGACCGCCAGTGAATTTCACTGGAATCGACGTATGTTGTTCCTCTCGACTTTCTGATCAAAAGTTCTCATAGACACAAGGTCGGTAAATGCACAATTTTTTCGATATCGGGGGTTCAAAGTCGACTTTGCAACCCCCGATATCTGGAAAACTGTGCATGTACCGGCCTTGTGCCCATAAGAAATTTTGATCAGGAGGTCGAGAGGAACAACATATGTCGATTCCAGTGAATTTCACTGGGGGTCACTTCCTATAAAGGAAATGAGCGCCCCGCTTTGCATCCCCCATATCTAGAAAACTGTCCATTTTTCAAACTTGTGCCCCTGAGAATTTTTATCAGGTCAAAAGGAATAACATATGTCGATTCCAGCGAATTTTACTGGAGCGGGGGCCACTTCCGTCCAATTTCCGACCTTGAGCCCATAGAGACTTTTGATCAACATCGATATTTGCATAATATCCCCGAGTATCAAACACTTTAACCGGGGGCGAATTTCCATATGTTCCGTGCGGGGTCCTTTCTTTACATCGCAACTATAACTCACTTTGTAGAAACATCGTGTTTACTGAAAATTAAAAACATATACATCGTCTAGAGAATGAATATCTTCTTCAAAATTTAAATATTTTTTTCAGATATCGAGAAAATAAATGGCCACGACAGTTTTAAGTGGGACACCCTGTATAAGTTATCGCTTATCAATACATACATTCTATAGAGGCGGAATTAGTGTTCAAGATATTAAAGTAATCACAGTTGAGAAAATACAGTTATTTATTGTCCTCGGTTTTCAAGGCTTTTGATAGAATTTATAATTTATGAAGAAAAATTATTACAGACAAAGAAATTGAATGTAGGTCGTCTATAAAAAAAGCTTCCTTATAATATGTAAAGCTATAATACATACATAAATTTAGTTCCTTAGAGAGAGCTAATAGTCACCATTTAGTTTTCTATTTAGAACCCATTATATCAAGAAGGTAGGACAAAATTTGAGAGGCAAAATAAAAAAGCTTATAAGGAACTACCCAACAAATAAGTTTGCTTTTAGGAAGAGAGAGTCAAAGAAAATGTGACAAAATGAACGACTCGGTGAATTCATGAAAATGAAAGTCCTCACTACAAAAATTGATTGGAAGATGACTACACTGAACAATTTAAGTTCGCTCTCTTATAAGAAACTAATTAACAAAATAGTTATTTAAAAAGTATAAATTCTATGTTTAAATGTAGAGGTAGGAGGAAACTTCCAAGTTAGCGATCGTATGAGGGGGTCTGTTATGTTATTACAAAGGTGGGGAGAGGAGATTAAAAATGTTCCATTTTTGGGAACTTATTTGCTGAATGGCTTATATATACTTTTACAAAAATAGTGCTAATTTGAAGCCTATTGTGTCTTTGTTTTACTTCTCTCGCATACCGAAAGGAAATATTGTATTCGAGAAAAAATCATCCTCCGAGATTTCGTCGAACTTCCAAGTTTCAGACCATGTAGTTTACGAAAATAAAGAATTTTCAATTCCATCAGTCTGTCTGCCTGCCTGTCCGTCCGTCCTGAATTCCATGTTTCCCGGTGTAAGCAGGTAGAGCAAAAACAGAAAAATTAAAGAATCAGCCACAATATTGCTGAATAAGGATAGATGCGGGTCAAATAGTAGATGTCTACAACGTGTAAATAATAATAGCGCTTAAAACTGTCAACTATTTCAGTTCTGGAGTCGGGGGGCATAACACATCCTTGGGAAATTTGATGATGAATTGATGGGACAAATTTAAAAAAACTCTTTATACCTTCCTTTATCAGGCCTTACTAGGTGGTTTGCTTGATTTTGCAGTAGACGACCTATACGGCGCCATACATCCAAGATGGCGACTACCCCAGACATCATCGGAAGTTATCGACTAGAACTTTTGATAGGACCATCCTATCAATATTTTGTATTGAATCTTTTGTATTTACAAGGAAATTCTCTATAAAAAAGGTGCCTAGGAATCTATCGATATCTTTTACCGTTTAGATGTTTTGTATAAGAACAGTTTTAATTTTGGTATCACTCGTATCATTTAAGAAAATTTGTTTCAGATAAGAACAGATCGATAATCGTAAGTCAGCTTATTATTTTCAACAGTTTAAAATTAACTTTGGACACAATATCTATTCCACCACAAATTCGTCTCCAAGTATCCCTGCCTCCATCTGCAAAAAAAGACAAGGCTGCAGAGTAATTATTACCAGTTGTGTATTTTATGCCAAAGTAAGAATTTACCATTGGTTAAACCTATAGACTAATGATAAAGTGTTAGAGTGTGTTAGAAAGAGAGTAGAATTGAACGAGGGTGAATACGTGTTAATTGACAATAATCGAATAAGAAATGTGACAGTTGAAGAGTTGATAAACGAAAATGCATCATGGCTGCTACATGAATAGTATTCATAAAATCAAAATAGAGCGAAGTGAGAGATTATTTGAACAGGAAAAGGATAATAAAAATGTTTCTTCTGTCTGGAAGAAGGAAAGAGAAGAAATCTATTAATTAAAACAAACGCTGTCGGTCTGAAATTAAAAGAAGCAATTGAAATGAAACCATAAAAATTCGATTTAGTGATTGTACAGATCCTCACGCAATGGACATTCCATATCGCAAACCTTTGCTGGATAAAACATGTATTTAATGTGTTGCGAAAAAAATTTGCTAATGCCCCAGGTAAAGATTATCAATTCATTGCGGATGAAACAACAGACTGAAGTAGTATTTTTAAGTTCATTAAATTACTTTCTTATTATGGGAAATATTACAACGATGGCTGAACTTGAAATAAATTACGAATCAAGTGCAAATTGTGGAAAAATAAAAACGTGAAAAAAGATTAAAAGTCTGATAGAGGAAGACATCGACGATGTTATCTTTAGCAATCCAAAAAGATTGAATGTGTCACAACGAGCATCTCTAAAGGCAACTGTAGATACTACCCTAGCTAATTCGAAGAGTGATTTCACAGATATTGGAAAAAACATGAGAACTTTCCTTGAAGGAGGTTATATGAAATATTGTACAAAGAGCGGTGGTATCCCATCAGAAATGAATACTAACAGGTTCTTTTGAAAGAAAAAATAGATGGTGTAGTTCCAACTGAAGTTAGTCTCTTCTTTAAATGGTGCTATCAAGGGAATGTCGATATGATCCATATGAAAAACAGGAAACTGCGAATTTGAACAAGGCTAAAAGATTGTCTTAAATCTTTATGTATGAGATGCTGTCACCGTATCAATCAAGCATTGTCTTCCCTCCTACCCGGGATATGCCTTTGCAAGTTGCTGTTGGCCATACTATGCAGTCTGCAACTCGTAGCAAATTTATTATTGAGTTTCTACACAAAATAGGAGTTTCTATTGATATTGATATTAAAGTACTTTGCTTAGAAACGATAGCGAATGAGGTAATTAAAAGCACGGAAGAGTGTGGAGGTACCTACGTACTCCCTGAACTGATAAAAGGAAGATTCCTATTTTGTGAGCGGATAACATTGATTTTCTTGAGAATGCACCTTATGAAAATTCTTTAAAACCAAAAATTAAAAATTGGCTAATACGTTTTTTAACTGGCTATAACTGATAACCGGTAGGTTATGCGACAAAATTGGTATGCCCTTTTTTGTTACAAATCTTATTTAGAACAAAAGAGATTCAGTACAAAAATTTTATAGGATAACTTCCGATGATGTATGGGACGGTCACCATCTTGGATGCATGACGTCGTATAGGCCGTCTGCCTCAAAATCAAGCAAAGTATCTAAGTAAGACATTATTATGGAAGGCAGAAGGAATGTATTAAAATTGGTCACATCGATTCATCATGAAATTTCCCACGGAGAATATATTTCATCAAGTATGCCCCCGACTACTGCGTGAGTAAAAGTATTTATGGATATTGAATACAATAGACATATTCTTAGAGATATGTATTTGACGTACACGACACAAAAAATCTTTCAAAAACCGCTTTGAAAAAGGAAACAGAATAGGTTCCTTTCCGAAACGTTTGCGAAATTTATTTTATATTCTCATTAGTATTCGTTACGTCAAGATGGTCAGTTTCAAAATAAGGTACATGTATTTACAAAGCAATATAGGTGTGTTGTAATGTAATTGTATACAGTGGATAGTTTTTAAACGGACAAAATCAACTCAACCCAAGAATGAAAAGGAAAGGAAATAAAATAAAACAGAAATCACAAGACGCTGCAGAAACACAGATAAGCTATAAATTAATTTATTTTATTTTATTTTATTTTATTGATATTATTCTATTCTATCTTTCTATCTGATCTTTACCATCTTAATTTCTATCAGCTCGATTTGTTGATTCAAAACATAATATTTTATTATTAATTTGGAGAGCGGAAATTGCAACCAATTGTCTCAAAGAAACGGCATACAGGGAGAGCAAACTATCCCTTCGGACCTCTTTTTTCCCACAACGCGCAAAAATATATTGTTACCGCGAGATAGTGCCCTTCCCAGCAACTCCACTGTAAATGGATATTTACCTGTGGAAAGGTTAAAAAATAAAAACAAAACAAGAAATATAAAAAAATGAAAGCTGCCAGATCCAGAAACAGAAGAAACAGAGACCTTAGAAGGAGAAAAATAAGGAGACGACAATAGATGGAAAGTTAAAAGAAGCATGGAAACTTAAAAGAAGCATATCACAAACACCTACACTTCCTAGATTCCCACTCCATGCGTCATGCGGCTCTCGCTGCTGACAACAAGCATGTCCAATGTCCAACCCGGCGTATGCAGCCGGTCCGGCGGTATATAAAACATTTGGTTCCGGCATGCGGTCTGGCCGTCCGCTGGGCGTGTTCGACGGACGACCAAGCTGCGTGTTGGAACGAACCTCCATGGATGCCCGGAATCAGCAACAATGCCCACCTAACGCTGGCAAATCAATCAATCAATCATTAGTATTCGTTACGTCAAAATAATCATCCTCTACTTCTGTTTCGTAAAAGTCACAGGCATAGAGGTTATTTCCCAGCCATATGCTGGATAATTTTATTATTTTGTAGATTCCTCGAACGTTATTTAGAAGTGAAGACATATGTGCCAGGAAATCCCAAAAAACAAAAGTATGTAGAAGATTAAGAGAGTGCCACAACTAGCACTTAGACAATATTTAATCCAAAATCTGTATCTAAAATGGTAATAAGTATGGTGAAAGAGTATAGCAGGGTAAACATGGGCTGAATGCCCCTCGGGAAATTCGGCTGATATTTTTACCTTGACATCACAATACTAAGAGGAACTGTTCTGCAAGGTATTACACCTCTGCCCCTCTGGTTTTTAGAATAAAATAATTAATCGAATTTTGAAAAATATTTTTTTTCTTTTTAATAACGTAACCAATTTTTATGATTTTTGTAATATGTGTGGTAGAAATACTAAAGAGGTATTAAACAAAAAATTATTGAGTAATTGTAGCAAGTGATGTACCAAAATATTTGAATTAAAAATTTCTAAACAAAAAAATTTTCTCGTATATTGAGACACCATCACAATCTTTTTTTCAAAAATGCCCCCTACTATGCTCTATAACATAATTTTTTTTCCTAAATTTCATAAGAGTGTTAAAAAAAATCATAATCACTAATCATATTTAATATGTATAATATTTATTGTCTTCCTAATAGAAGACTACTAAACAATTAATTCAATTCCACAGTTTTTTATATTTATGTATATTTTATATGCATCAGGAGTATCAAAAATAAGGGTAACGAGCGTCCACTGTAAACGTAATATACTACTGTATGCACACTCTTAATGGGCGACAAATTAAAACACATTTTTTTTTAAATCTCAAATTCATGTCTATATATGTTTTTCTTTAGTATACTTGTACAACGTCACGTTATTACGAGAAGTGCAAAAAAATTGTATCGCTGGTATAATATGGTGACTTTACAGATATTAGTAATAATCCTTGTCCGGTAGGACAAAAACAAAATTGAAGCTAGAGGTTGATATAACATTGTGTCTAAATGTGTTACAGTACAGACACTTGAAACCATTTTTCCAAATAGTGCTGTATGTAGTGCTTGTTGTATAGAAATATGTAAGCGAAAAAATTCAGGAGACTTCAGCAAAATCGAACTAAATCTAGGAAATACTTCTACAGAACTTGAATTAAACCTAGAATTAGAACCAGATGTTACCTGTGAAATGCAATTTTCAGAGCAATATCTTGAACTCCCCGTACAAATATTCAGAGATATTGTTTCATTCGTTCTAGCATCGCAAATTTAATTACTGTATCTGAAAAAACTTGCTTACATTGTTATCCTAAGCGATTTATTTTCATGCTTACAGGAAACACATTTTGGCACAATGTTGTATTAAGAATTTGTTTGTCCTGCGATTTCCAGGACTAAATGATCACACATGACACATTTAGGATTCTTCTCACTCTGCATTTTCGTTAATTAATATTATTACTAACCGCAATTAAACCACCAACTGGAGGCAGAAAATATAACATAACAGGCACATACCAATGCGACGAAAACCCTACGAAAACAAGTAGCTGACTATATCGAAAATCACTTAGACCATTT
This sequence comes from Stenurella melanura, assembly GCA_963583905.1. Lineage (NCBI taxonomy): Eukaryota > Metazoa > Arthropoda > Insecta > Coleoptera > Cerambycidae > Stenurella > Stenurella melanura. Next base: position 155,964,731 of record OY757309.1, read on the forward strand.
CATGCCATTCATGCAGGCATCCATCCATGAACTAGCACCCCGTTACAATAGATACAACTCTAATACGGGAAAAATAAATGCATTCATTCGAGATCTGAGAAGAGAAGGTTTTTGGGGGGGGGGGGGGTAGGAAACAATTGCAGTAACAACAAATATGAAAAACAGGACAATAATAGTACATCAAGAAGAAGGAGAGCATATAATCTTCCATCCTACTAACCAACCAACAGGGAAGAGAGAACACACCACTAGAGATAGTATATAGGAAGCACTGAAACGAAAGAAATCACTACGATAGCGCGATTATTGCACAAGAAAAACATGAAGCAGAACAACCAGAAGAAACATACGCTCGAACTGGGGCTATAACACCCCGCCCAGAATTAGAGGAAGCAACGCACATAAACATGTACCAAATATCACAAAGAACAGAGGAAGCCAACAGTCAAGAATTACAACACGATGACATCATTCTGGCGACATGGAATGTCAGAGGATGCATAACGAGAGAGAAAAGAGAAAAAATCGATGAGGTTCTTATGATGGAACACATACACGTTGCATGCATACAAGAGACACACACGATAGACGGAACTGCAGTTACTCAAAACTACAAATGGCATCTAAGTGGAGGGGACAAAGAAAAAACCAGCAGAGAAGTCGCATGGGCAATAAGACGGAACACCCCTATCCAGATAAAGACAAGAAAAGTAAACGAAAACATAACCATGGCAGACTTACAAATTGGAAAGGAAAACATATGCATACTAGGAGTACATGTGCCCACCGACAAACGGGCAGGACGAGTATGCAGGCAGATTACCCAAGAGACTAGAAGAAATAGGAATAGAAAAATGAACACAATAATACTAGGAGACTTCAACGCGCATATAGGAAAGGACGACCAAACACATGAAGACAAGAATATCATAGGAAAAACCTTACTTCACACATGGACAAACGATAATGGAAGCTTGCTAAAAAACTTGACACATCTGTTAGATCTAACAGTTAGAAACACATGGAGCAAGAACCTAACCTGCCTTAATACCTGGAATAAAGGAAACATCAACCCTCAAATAGACCATATCCTAGTGGATAGAAAAATAAGGGACAGGGTCAAAAATATGAAGGCAAAACAAGCAACAAACGTCAAAACAGATCACAAAATATTATATGGAACACTAGTAATAAAGAAACAAGAAGAAAAAAAGAAAAAAAAGATACAACAAAACAGCAAATGACACATGGAACATCTCACTGCTACAAAACAAAGGAATAAAAAAGAAATACCAGGAGGAGATAGAAAAACAGTTAACAGGAAAGGAACTAAATTGGTCAAAATCAAAATAGCGGCGAGGAAAACGTTGAAAAGGAACAAATCCCCTATGAGCCCAAAAAGAAAAGACACGAAAAGAAATTACGAAAAACTAAAGAAAATAAAGGCCACAGGAAAACAATATACACCAAACATAGGCAAAAAGATAATAGAAGCGAGGAAAGAAAGAAGAGACACAGAGAGGAGGCACGAATGGAAAAAAAAAAAAAATGCAGGGAATTCTTCGAAAACATAGAATCCACTCCAGCAGGACAGAGATTAAACCAAACCTTTAGACACCCCAAAACATACAGGAGAAACAACAATACGCAGTCAAGAAAATACATACCACTGCAGCATTGGGTCAGGAAACTAGAAGAAGGAAACGCAGAGAGAAGTCAAATAGAACCAATACAAGAAATGGACCACTGGCCTCTGGGAAAGCCACCGTCAAAAGACGAACTACTAGAAATAATGGCCAGAGCTAAAAGAAACACGGCCCCGGGAATAGATAAAATAACGAACTAGTATACTATGGATCGGACAACATAAAACAGCTAATCCTAGAAATCATCACCAACGCATGGACGGAAACCACACCCCTGCCTGAGGAATGGAATACAACCATACAGATACCGCTCCCTAAAATCAAATCACCACAAAACGTGAACGATTACAGAAGAATAACACTCAGCAGTGTAGGGTATAAATACTACGCACAATTCCTCCTCAGAGAAATGGAAAAATACATCGGCGAACTACCAGATTATCAAACGGCATTTATCAAGGGTAAATCGACAGACGACCACATGTACACCACCAGACGGATCCTGGAAGAAAAGTGGAAAGAAGGAACAAAACTATATATAGTCTCAATTGACCTCCAAAAGGCATTTGATACTATAAGGCATGAGGCTATAGTCAACACTTTGCTCAACAGGGGAGTACCGCAATACTTAATAAACAGAATAATAAAAGCATGCCTACACGAAAACACTGCAATACAATGGTTTGGACAGACGACGGAATCAAAAATGAAGAATATAGGAGTCAAACAAGGATGTCCCCTATCCCCCCGACTATTCACCACAGTCCTGGACCAAGTCAAAACAGCCTACAGAGTCACAAGAGCTCTACTACCCTTCATTGAGGACAACAAACCACCATGGTGCCTAACCAAAAAGGTATACACGACCATCATAATGCCTACTATGATGATATATGGAGTCAAAAACGCAGCAACGATAAAGGCCAACCGAAGAAGCCTGAGAAGAGCTGAAAGGGACATTATCCAACTGCTAGCAAAAACAGGAAAACCACAAAAACGACAGAAAACGTCAACATTACTAGAGGGAAGAACAATAATCAAAAGAATAGAATCATACGCAATGAAATACTGGAGACATGTCCAAAGACGGGACACGACACACCTACTGAAGAAAGCGCTGCGAATGAACAGCAACAAACTGAAAATAGGGAGGCCATGCTACACATGGATTACAACAATCGAGAGAATTATGAATAAGCTAGGAAAGGATTATACACACTGGGAAAAGTTTGCACAACAAAAAATGGAATACAATAAAGAAATATCAAGGATATACACACTGCCAGACTCAGAAACAGAAGAAACAGAAAACTCAGAAGTAGAATAGGAGAGAAGATGATCACAGACAGAAACTAAGAAGAAGCATATCACAAAAACCTGAAAGTAAAAAGAAGCACGAAAACCTAAAAGAAGCATCTCACAAGCGCCTACACTTTCCATCCGATGAAGACAGAAGGAAAACAAGAAGAAACATCTCACAAACACCTACACGCTCCATCCTATACTCCTACCCCATGCGTCATGCGGCTCTCGCTGCTGACAACAAGCATGTCCAATCCAGCGTATGCAGCTGGTCCGGCGGTATATAAAAGCACTGGGGGTTTGTTCTGGCACACGGTGGGATGATCGGTGGGCGATCGGGCTGCGTGGTGGAACAAATCTCCCTGCACCGGAATTGGCAGCAATGCCCACCTTACGCTGGCAAATCAATCAATCAATCAATCAATCAATCAAATCCGCAAGGAATATTACTACTATCCGCAAAGTTACTATATTATACTGTTATTTTTTTGCACTTTAATATTTACACGAGAAAAATAATCCCTGAATTGCCATCAGTCAAATCTCGTAATAACATGACGTCGTACAAGTACGCATATATTATTAGTGATTATGATTTTTTTAACACTATTCTACCCTTATGAAAATGTTGAAAAAAATATGTGTTATAGAGTATAGCAGGGGGCATTAAAAAAAAATTGTGGTGGTGTCTTTCAATATACATGAAATTTTTTATGTTTTATAATTTCTAATTCTGCAAATACTGCAAATATCCAATAATTTTTTTGTTTAATACCTCTTTGATATATCTACCATATATAAAAATCATAAAAATTGGTTACGTTATTAAAGAGAAAAAACATATTTTTCAAAATTCGATTAATTAACTTAGTCTAAAAACCAGAGGGGGCAAGGGTGTAATATCTTGCAGCATATTTCCTCTTAGTAATGTGATGTCAAGGCATCCGGCCCATGCTAACCCTCTTTACAGTCAGGGGCGCGTTTAGGTAAATTGGGGCCCTAGGCGCTGTGAGATTTGAGGGCCCCTCGATTAAAAAAATATTATGCAATATTTGAAGGCAAGTAAGTATATTTGTACAAATACATATTATCATATTATTTTTTTCCGGCTTTATATGTTAGCAAACTTGTCAATCTGAACGTTTGATATCACAGTTTTGTTTCCTCTGATACAGTATCCAGAAGAGACAAATTTTGAAGTCGCTGTTGCCCCGAAGTACATCGTAGGTGGTTATTAATTATTTTGAGCGTCGAAAAAGTGCGTTTACATGAGGGATTACTGACAGGAATGGTCAAGTAAATACACAAAAGGGTTTCAACATTAAGAAATGTCGCCTGCAACACATTGAGAATAAAGGACTCCGCAGTTTTTTATAGTAAGAATGTTCTGGGGAAAATATTCTCCTGGATCCCCTGATTAAAATTCTCTCTGACCACCAGTACGACCGAATTCGATTTTTTGATCTAGAGGCGACTGAAACTGTGAACATCTTCGAAGGTCTGCGTAAATGTTCCATAAAAATTCTGAAAATATTCATGCTCATTTCTTGAAGAAAAATAAGCATCTTTTGTCTCTTGGCATTTTTTTCAGTGCTTCCTTCTCCCGGAAAAAAATAACAAACAAAAATATTTTTTGTATTTTTTTACGGGAAAAGGAAGCAACTTAAAGACAAACACCAAGAGACAAAAGATGCTCATTTTTGTTCAAAGAACACGCCTACCGGTTTTCAGAATTTCTTAGACAAAAATAATTTCGACCAAGAATTTCCCTAAAATTTTATTTTTTTCTACTTCAGAAAAATCCCAAAATATTCAGGCAAGTTCTTTAGGTAAAAATAATCAGCTTATGCTCCTTCAACTTTTTCTTCAAAGTGCTTCCTTTTCCCGTAAAAAAATTGCAAAAAAATTATTTTTTCTGTTTTATTTTTTTCCGGGAGAAGGAAGCACTTTGAAAAAAAAAACACCAAGAAACAAAAGACGTTTATTTTCTCTAAAAAATGAGTGAATATTTTCAGAATTTTTATGGAACATTTAATCAGGGGGCCCAGGAAAACATTTTCCCCAAGTTTCAGAACTATCAACTGGTCCTTTATATATTTCAGCAGGCGACTTAAGCCGACATATATCAAAAATTGATGAAATTTATCTGGAGATAGCTCGGAATCTATGTCGCCTCTATAGGTTGATACTAATGCATTGATCATTGCAGTGAACTGATTATTAGCTTATTTTCCATCCTCATACTCTTTTTCCAAATTTTCTTTATTTTCAGATTCTTTTTCTATTTGTTCATCATCGCCAGATTCCCTAGAATCGTTTCCTAATGGTTCTTCCTGTTCGCAGTTCTCAGCACTGGTTTCAAAATCAAAATTTTCTCAGTTATTTTCTCGGGTTTTCTAGATTGTTTGTCTCAGGTTCTTGAATTTTCGCATCATCATTATCAGTAGATTTATTTTCATTAATGTGAAATAGACCGAAAAGCTGATTCGTCATCTGGCACGTGCTGACTGCCGAAACTTAAATAGTAACGTCTGAGGAATAGCCAACAAATTGGTCTGTTAATTGATTGCATCTTTTTTTAATACACTGAAAAAAATATGTTCAGTGAATGAAAGTTCATTGAGAATTTATGAATCTGTTTATTGATCTAATGTATATGTTCATTAATAAAATGTAGACATTTATTGTTACTATGTAAACGTACATGAACCGATTCATTAATATTACGAACATATTTTTTTCAGTGTGATGCAGTGAATAAAGATTTAAAAAATGAATATTCAAGAATATTCAAACACGATAAACACAAACAATAAATTCCTATAGACTTCTACATTGAAATATGAAAAAAATTGAAATGCAAAGGAAGAACTATAAAATGATTTCAAGTTCAAATGATATAAAATGTAAATAAACGACAAATGTTCGTGAACACATTCTCGCATGAACCATTCTTATTTTGTCATTTTTGTTGCAATTGAGATCTGATGAAGATGATATGGAAAAGGGAAAAAAGAAATGTATTTCATGATAGTAAATATCATTATTGCTATCAGTAAAGCGAAAATAAATAACGACATAACAAAGAAATAAAATTTTTACATCGCTTTTTTACCTCAATAAATCGGGAAATGGGGGCCCCTGGAAAAGTGGGGCCCTAGGCGCGCGCCTAGTGCGCCTAGGCCTAAAGGCGCCCCTGTTTACAGTTTAAACTGCAAATTAAATAAAATTTACAGTTTAAACTTGGATTTAGTCAAATTTACAGTTGGCACTGTAGATTTTCTTTAATTTGTGAATTAATAGGAATGATAAAAATAAAACGTTGCATGTTCGTTCTATGGTTTTTTAGATAAGTAATAAATAAGGAAATATATGCGAGTTACAGAAGAAATTTAGTCATTATCTTGATACATTTTTATTACAAATAAAGCAGATTATCATCTAGGATCAAAATTACATAGGTTCAAACCAGTTATATTTTCATGAGGTCACTCTGTACATATTCATTATTATTTCAATTACAAAAAGTTGAATAATGTTGTGTAATTCTGCCAGAAATAATTACCTTATAACACGTCAAACAAAATTGGCTCCTAAATTGCCTAATAGCCTCTCATCATGAATCTGCAAAAACTATTGGTCCAAACATTTGACCAAATTCCTAGTACCTAGCCTAGAAGTGCAATATCACCCAACCAGAAATAAAAATATATCACATGATGACACGTGTCTTGTTTTAAAATTATAATTTATTTAAATTCACCTCAACATTTTTCTATTACGGGCATGACTAAAAATTATAAAGTTATGTAAACATGGATCATGTGATTTCATTCATAAAATTTTAAATTTATCAGTTAATTATAAAACACAGACATCAAGAACAAGTATTTTTAGATTGTGAAATGGAGGAACTGGTTAAATCCAGTTACCTTCGCCAACTGAGTTCTTATCTCATTCCATTAAATGCCGTCACTAAATTAATTCCTGTGGCAAAATAAAGGCGTCCATACACCACGCGCAATATTATTTTATTAAGAATTAATGTAACTTATAATTTAATTAATGTATCATCAACGTTTATATTTATTTTTAAAATACCCACTTAAATATTGTTATGATCTTTAAACAAATAAATTAATTTTTTTACTAACTTATCAAAATGCAAGAGAATTAGTGCTTCAGTTCAAGCAAAGGCAGTAAACAGCTGTCCGCAAGAACCTAAATATGCAATAGCAATGGCGCCTAAACAACCATGGACTCTCTATACTCCATTTGAAATTGAAAAGGAGTAATAAAAGGCAAAGCATCAGTAGATTTTATATTCACGTTATAAATATTCCTTCGACTTACGAGTTTTTGTTTAAAATAATTCGGTACTGAGGTAACAAGAACTCCACGAAGTATTCTTTTAGTAAAAAATATACCGAATACTGATCATCTGAATTTTTTAAAACGATTTAATGTACTTTTAGATTCATCCAAAGATGAAATATACACATCAAAGTTAAACACAGATAAAACTATAAATTCACGCTGCTCTCTTTTTAGTTGATAATTGATTAAGGTAGTTTGTGTGCCAACAAATGTTTTTGTAAGTAGCAATTTATCAACAGAGTTATAAAAAGTTTGGGTTCAAAAATAATACCTAACTATTTTGAACTTTCTGCTGGTTAGACCAAGCGCCGGAGCCGAAAAAAGACCAGAATATGCCCAATTAAGGTCACTGTGTTTTACTTACTAGATCTTACAGTCCTGAATCAGTACTTAGATTAGCGAATAAAAGTACCTTCTGCTTATTTTTTTTACAACTAAAGGAATTTTGAAGAAACGGTTTTTTTTCCCCGATAATCATTTTTCTTGAAGAGATAGAAAAAATGTTTCAGATATAAGTTGTAGGCAGTAAAGTTATCTACAGGCTTGTTTAAATCCGTTGTCAAAATAATGAAATTTTATATTATAATTTAAAACGAGAAACCAACTTACTCATTTAAACCCTAAAATATTTTCGAGAAATTTTTTTTTATGTGTATAAATTAAAACTAAAATCATTCTCAATAGTGTGATGCGGACGGATTTTGAAAATATATTTTTTGCGCGACTTCACCTCAAGAGAGTGAAAATCGGAAAAATCAGAGTAATTCTTGGAATTGAATACTAATATAGACATACTTGGGCTTAAATTGTAAGTTTTTATCTCTACTTTTAAAATTTCTAGAGGAAATGAACATTTTTCTCACTTTGAAAATTGTTCAAATTTTTAGAATCGCTCTAAAGTTCATATTTTTTACAAATTCAGTTTCTTCTCTAATAGTCCAATGAATTTTATTAAGACAGGTATTTCAAGCTTTGGATTTTTAAAGTGCGACCAGTAAACCCCAAGATGTCGACATCTCTACAACAAAGATGAAAATATTTGCTTAAATGAAATTTAATGAACCACTGTAAAAGATACTAAATTTTGAAAGTAATATGAAATTTAGAGCAACTTCAAAATCAAGTTTTCAAAGTGAAAGAAAACACGTTGAAAAGTCCAGAATAATTTTTTGTTCTGTGGATTATGAAAGTAGTTATAGAGACCTACAATTTGAGCCGAAGAACGTCTACATTGGTACTTGATTTCAACAGCTATAATATTTTCCCGATTTTCATTCTTTTGGGATTAAGTCACGCAAAAATTAATATTACCGAAATCTGTCCACATCACTTTCTTGAAGACACTAGCTGTCATTTACTATATTGTCAACTCAAGCACGTATTTTTTCGAGAAATGTTTTTAAATTAAAGGATTAGGTTGATTTCTTTGGATCCTTCGTCGTTCTCAAGGATAGATTTCATTATTTTGACAATAGATTTCAACAGATATTGTTTAAATTGTTTATTTGTGGCTAATTCACATTTTATTATTTTTTTATTGGGTATTTTGATACTAAAAATTTTAATAAAAAAACGTCTACGCCAAATGGATCAGACAGAGATTGGTTCTTGAATATTTAAAATGTCTCACACCTAAAATACATAAACTGGAACAATGTTATAAACTAAAACCTGAAGATGATAATTAATGACATTTAACGTTTTCGGAAGATTATCTATATTCCTTCTCAAAACTCTTTAACCATCGACCATGAGAGTTTGTTGTTTATGTATTTCCATAGTCAGCTGAGACACTAAGCATCCTTACCCTAGCCAGAATTCGAATGCGGAACTTCGTAGTGAAATACTACTAATTCTAAAAAAATTCTAATAAATAAATAGGCTTCTTCCATATTCTATCTTGATTTCTTTCCAATATACTTGGTATCTATGTCTTTACATAAAAAGTTTCACGCTTGGTACATTTACAACTTACAAATTTTCGCATTTTATGAACAGTCTCAAAATAGAGATTCATGTTTTCTACATTAAAGTGATCAAAGATTAAGCTTCATATTAACACATTTTGTTAACAAATATATAGTGATAAATGAAAATATATTTGGAACAATTCGTAGTTTCGTGTTTTAGTTAGAGTAAGTTTAAGATTGTATACGTTGCCACTTAAATAAATGTCCGTGAATAATTTCAATTTTTAAAATCACTGTAACGGATATCACTTTTTGTTGCAGGCGTTGAGCGGTTTTCTTATGACGACGCAGAATGGAAAATTATTACACATATCGGATAATGCTGTTGATTACCTGGTCCATTCCATGGTGTAAGTGTTTCACAGATGAGCGAACTTTTTGGTCTTTTGAGCTTAAGAGTGAGATTAATTAGGCACCTTTTTTTTGTACATTTTATTTTTAGTTACTTGTAATATCCCCATTAATAAATAGTTTTTTAAATAGTATTGATAGCTATTGTACTTAATATAGGAGGGATTCAGAAAGCAATTGAAACTGTTACCAATAAACTGAGTATATCTCTGTGTTATTGAACATGGGATTATATTCAATTTTTTGGAAATATCAAGTTTAACCTATCGTATCAAGTTCATATGAAAAAAGACATTTGTTTTATTTATATTTATATCATTTTCAAGTAAGCACATTTTTATTAAAAATCTAGTATATTTGAACTTTGTACAGATTCTATTTACTCATATACAAAAACGATGACACTTCTCTCATCGACATTTACAAATATCTCGTTATAGTATTTAAAATCAACATGCATAGCCAAGATAAAGAGGAGACCATAATATGAAGCCACGGGGCACACCTGATGACATTAAGTATTTACGTGAATAATTATTTTCAGTAGAATCTGTCTAATTGCGACGAGCAAAATTTATTGCATAGTAAACTTTTATAACTTAACGTTTATCATGTTCGTTATTAATCATTTAAACGCTATAATTCGAAAATAAATAAAAATCGGATTACCAGCATTGATTTTTTAGTAATACACTTAGTATACATTCCCATAGTTTGGGACTGTCCTCATGATCCTGTAAATTTATTACAAGAATATAATGCTGCTCTGGCGAAAGCAGATCAAAATACAGAAAACAATGTGAAAGAGATTCAGAAAAGCTACCTTTATCTAAAAGGAGAATTCTAAAGGAGTAAATATCGCTAGTTATTCTTAATATAATATTGCGACAAAATTAAAATTACGAAGTTCGTTACACCCTATTTGTCACTTACAGACAGGGGTTGCGAGAGATGCTATTTAGAGAGACATCCCATATATATTTCTTAGGCGTCATTCACACCAAATCATATTTTCTCGATGCCAGTTACAAACCTAACTTGGGCAGAGAAATCGCTATTATTAAATAGGGCAAGCTATTATAAAATAATTGTTAGGCTGTCCGCCGACAGGTGGCGCGACTAGTATAAAACTTCTAAATAAATCTTATGTTCAGTTGAGTAAAGGTTCTCTTTTTACAAGTAAAACTAGAAATATTTAATTGAAATATTAGTATATTATTTAATGTGTTATTTAACCCTCATTCCACAGACATTTTATTACACAAATCCAAAAGCTCAAAGTCAAAAATAGTTTTATTTTACAACCGAAACAAGGTTGGCTAACGCGTAGTAGTTTTTATAAATCTAAAGTTATAAAAGGCAATGATCACATGGAATGGGCTTCTCTTACCCTGAAAATTCAGCCTAGTATCTTGTTCAGTGAATTTAAGCCAATTAGCAATTTGGGTGACATCGATAATTTATATCGGAATAAGACTAACGATTCACAAGTTGATTGCAATTCCTTTAGTAGTACAATCTTTTCGATTTTTAATCGTTTTTATAAAACAAGTGATCGTCCAGATAAATCTGAGTAATTGTAATTTTCATATAAATTAAAAGAACACTTGCTACCATTGAGGTTAACTTGCATCATATTAATTTCATATTTTTATCGTAAACGTTTTGGTAAGGGCAGAGTTTTGGTAGAGAAATTTTGGTTCGGGCACACGGTACCAGTTTTAAATAAATTTTTGTGAGACTTGGCCGCATGGTACGCCACACGGTTAATCCCTATAGTTTAAAATAAATATTTGGATATTAATTGGAAAACAGCAGCTTACAAATGTTTGGTTTATGGAAATTAAATATCAATTGACGAAGGTGACTATAATTTTTACCACACAAGATAATTTTATACCTGGTAACTACAATATTTTACGCAGATACCAAGTATTCCTGGAGGTCGTCCTCTCGTCCCCAATATTAAAGGATGAGTTTGTTTCATTTCTTAATTCTCGATCATACCACTAGTGAGCCAATATCAGTAAATTTCCTATATTTCATTAACGATTAATTTTAATAATCATCGAAGTGTCGATTTTTATGTAATAATACCCAGTATTTCAGTGTTTTCACGCGTATATTATATTGTAAATGTTAGTATAATTTATTTTTCAAAGTGTTTTGGTTTCATGATTTAATTTATCTCACATGTAATTGTCTGTAGTTAAGCTTTATATTAAATGGAGCCATCCAATACCATTGTAACTGTGTAATGCTTGAACTGTGTTAATAAATAAGTTTGGTATTTTAGCCGTTCTGTTTATTTGTAACCTCCTCTAACTCACTCGTATAGGATTTGTAAGACCTTGGACCTCATTGTGTCAAAATGTTAGATCTTTCACTATAGGTCGTAACAAGTTATTGAGTTCTATGTTAAAAACTTGTCGATGGAGGAAAGAAACTTAGATTTCTACAGTTGTAGAATGTAGAAGTTGAACTTTTTTCCTCAAGAACCAGAGGTAAATTGTTTGCGAATACATTATTTGTATAGAACTAGTAAAGCAATAGACGCCGCATTGCATCTTTTTCTAATATTTTTTAATATTCAGTAGAGATCCTTTTTGTTAAGGTCTTACTTTAAATGTATTAAAAACTTAGTTTACCTTAAGCAAACATAAGAAGTTGGCAGTTGTAATAATCCGATCATACTGTAGAAAACCGGTGGTCCACTTAATAATGCTTCTAATGCTTTCTTTCAAAATAAAGAGGGTGACATTATATGTATATTACAAAAATACATACATTTTAGGGTAAACCATATTTTCATTTATAGAGGTAGTGACTAGTTTGAACTTATTACTTTAATAACACTAATAAATATTAATATTTTGATACTGCAGAATAGATAAGCATGAAAGTATACTGAAATTTACATTTCATCAGGAGATAAATAAAGTTATAATGTATGAAAGCTTTAAACTTCAACATCATGTGCTATAATTTGCATAAATTATGCTAATTATGCTGCTAAATCACGGCACCACTTCCTAATTTTTCTAATCTCAAAAAACTATTCATCATATATGATTTTATAATAACACGATTACCTTATAGGTAAACACTTGGGTGCATGTGGATAATCTATATAATTACGACATTTCGAGTCTAAAAACCTTGTATCTACTTACATCAATAGTTTAGATGTACTCATTGATTTTAATGAGATATGATATAGGGCAACCCAAGAGGAAATAACAGGAATTCATAGGAAAAATAGACGGAATCACAATAAATCATGGAGAAAACACAGGAAAACGAAAGAAATCACGAAATATAACTAACAGCGGAGAAACCGTGCAAGAGAGAAAATTTGGTGTACTCTGGGATGCGGTTGCTCCACGGACTTAGATTTTTTCGTGGAAGCCAACTGCTCTAAAAAAATGTTTTATTTTTTCATTTTTATAAACAATTACATTACCCCGACTAACTGAATGATTTATCACGGCTGAATTCACCCAATTTCAGGGCACCGTCTGAACAGTTAGGTAACTCATATGAGTTGATGTCCTCGCCCGAAATTTACTGCTCATATGTGAACTTGCATTGTATGATTATTTATTTTTGTTTATGTGCCTGAGCATCTTGGTAAAATGTCATTGATTTTTAAGTCACATACTGTAATCGCCAAATAGGAAGAAGCTGCGCGAAACCGGATTTCTAGCCTTAGCCCTCCTTGTAGTAAACGTGGGCCGTTACTCAGAGATGTCTCCTTCCAATTACACCAATTATATACGAGTGACGTACAGTATTCGGAAGAACTGGTGGGACTTATCTTCGTCAAGCAGCTTCTTCCTGTTTGGTGACCACAGTAATTTACAATTTACTTCGTAAGTAATTTCCACAGTAAATCGTTACGTGTATGCTTATCTTTAGTAGACGCTAGGTTAAAATAGAACATAAATACCTACTGCGTAGTTGCTTTGCACTTTTTATCAGCTGAATAAGCTGCTCTAACACTTTTTTTTATCTGAAACTATTGTTAGTTCGCATTTTTTATCGCTATATTTTGCATTTAAATTTCAACAATGAATATTAAAAGTAAAATACCTATAACACCTTTATTATGTATTGGAGAAATATTATAATGAACGTTTTTGTGATTCATAGAACGCAAACACCAATTTCTTCTATAATTTTTGCTGGACTTTATCTCTCCAGCCCATATTATGGAGATGAAATTAATATGATATGGTGATAAGAGCTGCTTGGCAATAAAATACTGAGCCTACAACCAAATTTGAATTTAAGAGGATTAAATATAAAGCTTCCCGATTATTGGCAAATACAAAGAATTTCAAGCAGGGTCGTAGCCTGCAGAAGGGGAGCTTGCAAGAAACATTGATCACTATATTTGGAATCCTTGAAAATTATACTAAAATCTCATAATCCCTTACAATGTATTAATACTCTACAACTTAATTTGTATATTTACTATGGTTGAGAATGCACTCTGGCGTCTACGAAATTACAGTTACAAAAATAAGAATATACCCTGATAACAACAAACGTCCCCAGGACGTTCACTTAGGTCCTCGTTAGGTCTGAACGTCCCGGGTTTATATGGTACGTACCGAGGACGTCCGGTTGCTATCGTCCCTAAAACGTTCTGAATAAAACGTTTTAAGGACATCCTGCTAGAGTCTAGTCAAGACAAACCTAAACACATTTGTGAAATAACCTCTAGGAGTGAGGTTTTTTTTGGGGTAGATCAGGATATGATTAAAAAAGGAAATTAAAAACTGTGAAAATGAAATTAAAATCCTTAAAAAGTTTTTCATATTTCATGGTCCATTTAAATTTTGTCAATTTGATTTTTCTGATTTCAGAAAACTTATATTCGTTTCAACTATTTTTTTCATCTTGCGAAATCACATTAATTTGTACTTTTTGACAGTACAGTGTAGTTATTATACTACTATCCTCTATATTAGTGTGCTACTATCATTTAGTACGAAAATATCGCAATGAGAATAAATGGAAATACTGGAATGAATAACAATTAAAAATATGTTAAGTTCCTATAAAGCTCTTTTATTTTAAAATTCCGGCCAAACGTCCTGTTTGAGATGTAGGAGTTTCGGTTAGTTGCTCAGTTGCTGTCAAACTATGGAGAATTCAATTTGGCAGCTTTATGGTTATTGGCGTTATTGCATTGTATCATTTTTATTTTTTCCATTCTTCCGCCCACTGCCACTAGTCACTTTTAACGGCTACAAAAGAAAGTACCAAAAATAGGTAAGTCTATTTAATTGATTTATTAATATATAAGTATTTAGATCGATATTTTATTCTAGATAAATTTGGTGCTGCTTATTTGTAGGTTATAGCCTACTACCACCCACCTTATTTGGCTCTGTTAAAATTTTATGGGAGATCACCTGTGAACCTGGGTATGTGGTTTTTAGTTGTTTATCATGGAGCGAACTTATTCACTTAAAAGAAGATTATTGGTTAAACATTATAAATACAATACTTCCCTTCGGTATGCGAGGGACGTAAAAATTGAAAAGAAGTACCTACTCAGTGTGTTAAACGAAGTGGTTCGAGATCTCTGATGAACAAGTGGAGGTGATGAAACTTTTAATAGGTAAGGTTTGATACATCGAGTAATAAAAACATTTGCCAGAAAACATCAACAAACTTGTAAAGTATATTTAGGGATTTCAGTAAATTAATATAAAGAAAAAACTAATAAAGGTACTTTTTGAGGAAAATTTACAAATTTGTAACTTATAGGCCCTATTTGTTATATTTTTTCTGAAGTTATGCTGTACGTACGTACAAAAACTTGTATACATCATCAATGTTCAACCTAATGACCCTGCTTCTAACCATAAATCCTAATGCATCTTAACCCATAGCTGTTTTCTTTACTTGAATTCTGTAATAATATTGGCAAAAAATATAACGTTAAACTTATAATAATGTTATATTAATCTGGTAGCATTAGTCACAACATATATTTCTGCTTCTCTCGTTCTTTGGTATTATTGGGACGTCTCGTAGATCGTAGATGAATATTATACTCCAGTAAAAACAGAAACTAAATACACACGGTTTTATTAAGTATAAAACTCAC
Organism: Stenurella melanura; assembly: GCA_963583905.1. NCBI lineage: Eukaryota > Metazoa > Arthropoda > Insecta > Coleoptera > Cerambycidae > Stenurella > Stenurella melanura. Next base: position 155,980,501 of record OY757309.1, read on the forward strand.
TGAAATTTATTAAATTAATTTGACACCTATTCGTCTTCTTTTTATAATGTATATCTGGTTGTATACTCCAACACTTCCCCTCAACCAGTTATCTCATTATCTATTACAATCTACTAAACCCAGGTCCTTTTGAAATTTGCTGAACTTAGGTCCATTTAACTCTTTAGTAAATATATCCGCCACCATATCTTCTGTTGGCAAATACTTAAGTTGAAGATTTTCAGTTTCTAAGACGTCACGTATGAAGTGATGACGAATGTCTATGTGCTTGGTTCTCGAGTGAAAAACATGATTCTTCGCCAATTTCTGAGCACCTTGATTGTCATTGAATATGATAAATTTAAAATCGTCATTTACGTATCCAATTTCACTTAAAGATCTTTTTAAGTGCACAGCTTCTTTAGCTGCCTCAGTTAATGCCATATACTCGGACTCAGTACTAGACAAAGCTACCGTTCTTTGTTTACGAGCTTCCCAGCTAATTGCAGCTCCAGCTAGCATAAAAACATAGCCGGTGTATGATCTTCTATCTTAAGAACATGAACCCCAATCTGCATCGACAAAACCAACTACAGATTTTCCAGACCTTTCATAACGTAATCCATATGAAGTTGTACCGTTGAGGTACCGCAGGACTCTTTTTGCTGCCTTCCAATGTTCCAGATTATAACAGTTATTAAATTGGCTCAAATAAGTCACCGTGAATGCTATATCAGGACGGGTACCAGTTGATAAATAAATCAATGATCCTATTAACTGTCTGAATGGATACTTTTTCATCTCCTCTTCAGAAGTGGATTCGGGCTTTGTTAGTTTTACGTTGGGTGCTATCGGCGTATTAACTGGTTTTGATAATTCCATATTAAAATGTTTTAAAATTTTCTTGATATATGTGCTTTGTGAAATCTTGATTATGCTGTTGTCCTTACTTTGTTCAATTTCAATTCCAAGACAATGGTGAATTCTTCCAAAATCTTTCATTTTAAATTTTTTCATTAGATCTCGTTTTATATCGGTTATCCAATCAATATTTCCTGAAGCCAATATCAAGTCATCAACATATACAGCAATTAACATTATATCACTTCCTTGTTTTGCTGTATAAACACACGGGTCTCCATTTAAAGATTTTAACCCTATTTCTTGGAGTTTCTTGTCCAGTTTCTTATTCCACTGACGACCTGATTGTTTTAATCCATATAAAGCCTTTTGTAACATGCACACTTTACCTCCATCATGTAACTCTTCTAGCATTCTTCTTGCATTTCTTTTTATTGTCTCGTTTTTGTAACCTTTATCATTGACAATTTGGAGCAATATCTCTTCAAAAAATTCTGGTATTTCCATGAAAATGTTTTCTTCTATATCACCATGCAAAAAAGCCGTTACGACATCCAACTGATGCACAACCAATTTGTGTTCGGCTGCCAGAGCAAATAATGTACGAATTGAAGTTAACCGGGCAACAGGAGAAAATGTTTCATCGAAATCGACTCCAGGACGCTGCGCGTATCCTTTTGCAACAAGTCGAGCCTTTCTTTTCTCTAACATTCCATTTGCTCCTAATTTATTCCTTAATATCATTCTACAACCAATTATATTTTCTTCTTCTGGTCTATCAACAAGTTTCCATGTATTATTTTCTAATAAAGAGATTATTTCACTTCGAATTGCGTCCATCCATTCATTTTCATTAGAACTAGACAATGCTTCTTTTACTGATATTTCAGCTAATGCTGTAAATTCCTGGTTTTCTTGTTCTTCTTCAATGTCACTTAAAACTTCCTTATATATCTTCCTCGGTCTTCCCTTGTTCCAGTTCGTACAATCCGTGGTCTTCCTCTTCCCCTTTTTGTACTTACAACAGGATTTTCATTTCCTTCATTTTCATCATTTATTTCTTGAATTCTATTTTCATCTTCATTATTTATTTCTTGAATTCTATTTTCATTTTCATCATTTATTTCTTGAATTCTATTTTCATCTTCATTATTTATTTCTTGAATTCTATTTTCATTTTCATTATCTATTTCTTGAATTCTATTTTCATTTTCATTATTTACTACAATTTCCAATCCATTACCGATTTCATTTTCAGCTATTGGCGTAAACTCAATGAGTGTCTTGTTTTGCTGATATTCATTGAGAAATTTTACGTCACGGGCAACCTGCACCTTTTTATTTTGAATCATCCAAACTCTGTATGCTTTTGACGTTTCTGAATATCCAAGAAAAATAGCTTCTTCAGAGCGTTGATCAAATTTTCCCTTATTTGGTGATTTATTTAAGACATCATTTAGAACCAAAAATTTGAAAATAATTAACATTTGGGGGTGTTCCATTCCAAAATTCGTACGGTGTCTTATTGTCTATACTTTTAGATGGACATCTATTTCTAATATAGTTTGCAATAAACGTTGCTTCTGCCCAAAACTTTGGCGATAAATTTGATTCGATCATCATACAACGTGCCATCTCTACCAATGTACGATTTTTTTGTTCAGAAATTCCGTTCTGTTCAGGGGTATACGGAACTGTTAGTCTTCTTTTGATTCCATTATCTTCCAAATACTTATCAAATTCTCTGTTAATTTATTCTTTTCCATTGTCAGATTGTAGTTGTTTGATTGTTCTTCCTGTTTGATTTTCAACAAAATTTTTATAACTTTTGAAAGCTTCCAGTGCCTCGCTCTTTGATTTTAAAAATTTTATTTCGCACCAACGTGAAAAATCATCAATGAACGTAATGAAATATCTTGAACTACCAATTGACGTATGACGCATCGGACCACAAATGTCAGTATGAACGATATTCAGCATCTCTGAGCTACGGCTTGAATTGGATGGAAATGGAGCTTGAGTGAGCTTACTCAATAAACATGTATTACAAGAAGTCAATTTTTCCCGCTTCCCGATTTCAATGCCTACTACTGTTCCATTTTCAGCAATTCTCTTTAAATCTCTTTCATTCAAATGTCCCATTTTCTTGTGCCACTCCTCCATATTTGAGGACGTTATTGTTGCCAAATTTACATTTTCCATTGATTCTTCAATGTAGTATAAACCATCTGTTTTATGTGCAACCAGTAATACATCTTTATTTCTGTCTACTATTTTTGCGATGTTTCTGGTAAAAATCACATCAAAACCTTTTTCGGTTATTTTTGCAACAGACATTAAATTAGTACGAAGATCAGGCACATGTAAAGAATTTTCCAAGCTAATAATTCTCTTACCGTCATTGCAATTTATTGGTAGTTTTATCATTCCCTTGGCGTAAACTTTAGTAGTAACATTACTAGCCAGGTTTAGTTGCTTGCATGCAGAATTCTCCAAATTCTCAAATTTTGTTTCTTGAGGACACATATGGGATGTGCAACCGCTGTCTAAACACCATTTGCTACTTTCAACTTTTTGACTTGTATTGAAAATAGATTCCAATATTTCAGGTTTAACGTTAAAACCAACTTCTGCTACGTTGCCAGCATTCTGTTGTGAATAATTTCCTTTGACGGGACAATTTACAGGTTTGTGTCCTATTTTTCGACAACGGTGACATTTATATTTAAAATTATCTTTTACAAATGAATTTTGACTTTCCTTATAAGATTCAACCTTCTTTGGCTTTACATATTTGTTAAAATTGTATTTTTTACGAATAAACATGGCATTCCCGTTCGATCTGTATTCTTAGTTCTTTCTTGCATCATTTTCTTCGATAATTTTTATCTTCAAACTATCTGGCGTTGGAAGTTTATCACGTGATTCTATAGCACATCGAAAATTTTCATAACTTTGAGGTAAACTATAAAGTAACATGATCGCCAGTAGATCTTTATTGATTTCAACCTCCATTTCTTGAAGCTTATCTACTGCATCAAAAAATGTTTCTATGTGAGTTCGTACGTCTTCACCTTCTTCTAATTTTTGTAACATCAATTGTTTCAGCAGCATTGCTTTACGAGCAGGACCCTTGGATTGATAAATCTCGTGCAATTTTTTTCATACGTCATTTGACGTTATACAGCCTTTTATTTGCTTTAATTCTGAAGGATTAATCGCAAGAATTAGATCTGCACGTGCCTTCCTATCTGTAGATTCCCATACAGCAGTAGCAGCTAATGATTCAGCACTCTCATCATTTTTCGGTTTCACTTTTGTCCCACTTACAAAATCCCAGAGATCATTTTTTATTAGTAATGCCTCCGCCTGCAATTTCCAGGTATCGAAGTTTTCTTTATTCAAGGATTCAATGCGACATATACTAGTTCCGCTCATAGCGTTTTTTTTTTTTTTTTTTAATAAAGTTTTACTAACTTCTGTTTTATCCTTTCCAAGTTTTCTATTCTTCTCTAAGCACTTCCTGGGCCCATAACCTATTGGGACGTCTCGTAGATCGTAGATGAATATTATACTCCAGTAAAAACAGAAACTAAATACACACGGTTTTATTAAGTATAAAACTCACTGACATTCATTAAATTAATTTGACACCTATTCGTCTTCTTTTTATAATGTATATCTGGTTGTATACTCCAACAGGTATTATTTGTAGAATCGATCATTCATATAAAGAGGTGTTCTTAAAATTTTTAAATGAACAAGGGAACCTTTCAAATGCAAAAGTCAGTTAAACAAAAAAATTTTCACATTTAAATTGATTTTTTTTAAATAAGACACCAAGAAAATTATAACAATTTATTTTAAATATAAGCTTGCCATCAGGTGGCATATATTAGTCTTAATGTTTTTTGCCAAGATTTCATCTGAAATGTTAATTTTTCTTTTATTTGCACAGGGGCTGCTGAAGTCGCTAACGCTTCAAAGTCTTGGAAGGATACCGAAATGGCTATTACATCGTGATTGAAGAGGGCAAAAGAAAGAACAGAGAGGGTGTCAAAAAAGAGAGAATATTAGAAAATAATATAAACTAAGATAATTATAAAAAGACGAAGTGTACAAAACGTTAAGAGAAGGTGAGATATACATTTATCTTACGTTTTATTGCATACTATATTATTCAATATGACTTAATGTATAGATAACTATATTATACTATACTAGGTATTATAATATATAACTTTTAAATCCCATAAAAATTGTATTTTTGACACTTGACACTTGAATTTGTAGAGTAAGAAGTTAATTTTAAAAAAATACAAATGCCATAATTTATTTTTCAATAGCACAATAGAAATAAAATGTTCGCATAAATTTGTCATTTGGTGTTGATAAATAAAAATACTAAGTATTAAAATCAATCTAATTTAATAATTTTTCTACATGGTAATTATATATTGTCATTTTTTTATCTTTTTGGCTTTTCTAACCACATTTATTCCCTTCGAAATAGAATCCAATCACTGGATTCAATTTCGAAAGAAATGCATGCGGTTAGAAAACCCAAAAAGGAACATAAATACCCTCTGCTGTGAATACACCTTAAAAGTGGTGGAGGGGGAGGTACCTATATGTTTTGCATAGTATGTCCCAACAACGTTTTCAGGACGTCCTCTCTAGACCTACATTCGTCCCACATACGTCCTGGGTGGGACGTCCTCGGGACACCCCGTTTTGCTGACACGGAACGTCCCTCAAACGTCCTCGATACGTCTTACGTCGGTAGAGTACGTCCTCGGGACGTTTTCATGTCCTGTGAGTACGTTCTTGGGACGTTTTCGGGACGTCCATGTGCTATTAGGGTAGTGCTACTTAGCAAAGAAATTTTATGTTCATTATTTATTATGTCTAATGAAATATCACGTAGTAACAGGCAACTCTATTAAGGGGCGGATGGGGTGCCTAAAATCATACCGGTAAATTGATTGTCGGCGGCCCAAAAATTGAACAGACTGTGGTCCGAGAAATAATAATATAGTAATCAACAAATCACAAAATACAGCCAAGTAAGGTGAGGCAATAGTGTGTCGGACCTCGATATTTCGAGCTCTACGATAGCTAGAAATTTTTTAAAGAATAGGGTCGTTGACCATTTTTAAAAATTTTTATATTCAAGTAATTTATAAAATTTTATTTGACCCGTATTTTTTTATTTTACATTCCAAATTCATTTTAATAGTGAAATTAATTATTTAAATTACGAAATTTTGAATTGGCGCCTATGGTGACGTTAGATGTGAGAGTATGCGCAGTTAACAAATAGAGGAATAATCGACGGGCGTCGTACGTTTACTGTTACAGCACAGAGTAGTGTGGTTATAGTATCGACGTGAGTCATTGTCATATTAATTGTCTTCAAACTATTATTGTTCTTGTTATTAGGATTTACCTTGATTAAAATATGAAGTACACTGTAAGCTAAAGTAAGTATGTAAATGATTTTCTATTAATAACTGTTGCCGATATGTTTTAAAATAGAAATTTAAACTTTTTAGGTTATAATTTACTGAAAAATCAACACAATGTAAACAACAAATACGCAACAAATCTACCGAGCATTACCGCCAACATGATAAAGAAAAAACGAAAATCTCTAAAATTGAATTAGGTGTTTTCGCAAATTTTAAATTCACTTTCACTGTGAAGACAATGCTTTATTATAGTTAAAATCACTTGAATTTTGAGAAACAGTCGAATAATACCTTAAAATAAGCCATTTTAATTTTATATTGAAACTTTTTCGCCAAAAACACTACATCAATTCACTACGAACCCATGACGTCATCAGTTATATTGTCAGTATCATTTTGTGTTATAAACACGTTATTTTGCAGATACATTTCCTAAAGTAGCTTTTACAAACCCGTATTAGGTAGGCGTTACTTATTTAATCACATCTAAAATGAAAATAAAGTGAATAAAATGTCGTGTTTAACAATTTTTAAACACGATTTAAGAAACTAATATAGTACTTCATTTTAATAATATCAAAAAAGCAAATTTGCACATAGTGAAAACACCTAATTCTTATTACATACGACATCATTTACCGCCTTGTTATTTTGAAAACCAATTTTTTCTTGCATGTGATTATTAGGACTTTCTTTAATATGATATATGAAATATATATTTAGTATATTTTTTGATGGTATAATAATATTTTATAAATTTTGTTGAAGGAAACGGCCCTATTGCAAGTAAACTAGATAAAAAAGTCTATACGAAATTACAGGACCAAGTGCCTTTTTTTAAATGGAATGCTATGTATATCAGTACATTTTTTGAAGCCCCCTTTCTAGGCTTTATTCATTCCTATATTAGCATTGAATATCCTAACCACTTGGCTGCAATGAATTTTTTTATTGAAATAATGCAATCTGTAGATGGATATTAAAAATATCACCACAGTCACAATTACGGGTTTTAAGAAAAACTTATGTCAATACCAGTTACGAGACATCTAATTAATGTTTTTGAATCACTTTCATTTCCTAAAACTATACAGGGTGGCCAAAAATTATTTTACAATTAAAACTTTTTAAATTGAATTTTTTCAATTTTTCAAATAGAACACCCTGTATATTTTTCAACGATGTGATGTAGAAATGAAAAAAGAACATTTTTGTAACTACTTCCTATGGCTAATTGCAACAATTTTCGTTTCATAAATAAGTGTCAAATTCAAGAATAAACTTAAAAAAAGATGTTCCCTCAAATAATTCATTAGAAAAATTTATAATAGGTGTTCGAGGTGCTGCCCATTTTAATTGACACACGTCTTTATGCAATTTTGAAATGAGGCCATTTAGTGGGACCATTTCTTCCTATCCATTGAAATGAGTAAATAATATTTAACATGTCCTTTACTGTAATGTTTTGTTACATTTTTTTGCTGTTTTCGTTATTCGACAAGCAATAAAACCTTAGTTTGGTATAAATTGTCGTGTACAACGGAGCGTTTATCACACCTATCGGTCGTTAGTTACAATTTGTATTGAATTTAAAGTATTTGGAATTGTACAATATGAATATAATAAAGCGGAACTGGTAGACATGACTTTTGTTTTGGGCGAATCAGACAGATTTTGCTTACTTGACAATAGAATTTATCACCAACGTTATCCTGTAAGAAGGATTCCTGATGTTAGCAGCTTCCAAACATTCTCGATAGATTTCTGAAAACTGGGAATGTCGAATATAAAAAAAGTAAAATAATAGAACGTATTGTGAATGAAGAAAATGAGTTTTCTGTGGTGCTGGCCACGGTTGAGAATCCCCATGTCAGTCAAAGACAAGTGAGCTCATTAGTAGGAATAAGTAGACGGTCTGTGGGTCGAATCTTAAGAACAAATAAGTTGCATGCATACTATATTCAAATGCACCAGGAATTATCTGATGACGATTTTCAAAAGCGCCTACAATTTTGTAATTGGGCCAGAGGTAAAATGCAAGATGGTGTCAACTTCTTCAATGTTTTATTCACTGACGATGCAACTTTTCATAAAAATGGATTTGTTAATAGGAACAATTTCCATTATTATGCTTCTGAAAATCCTCACTTTTTTATGCAAGTTGATAACCAACACAGATGGTTTATAAACGGGGAGAAATTATTGGAGAACATGTAATAGGGCCACATTTCTTTGATGGTACATTGACTGGAGCTATTTATCTTCATTTTTTGGAAAAGTGTCTGCTACAATCATTGGTAAATCTCCCTGAAAGAATTCGAAATAGGATGTGGTTTCAGCAAGATGGTGCTCCACCACATTATTTAAATGCAGTTAGAGACCACTTAAATAATACCTATCCTTATCAATGGATTGGAAGAAATGGACCGACTGAATGGCCTGCTAGATCCCCAGCTCTTACAAACATGGATCTCTTTTTATGGGGATACATGAAGGAAAATGTTTATAGAGACACACCAACAACAGTACAAAATATGAAGGAAAGAATAATAACAGCCTTTAGATCTATCACCCGGGCAGTTTTAGGAACAGTGCGAACCTTATTTCAAAAGCGCATAGAGATGTGTCTCAATCAAAATAGGCAACATGTGGAACATTATAATTTTTTCTACTGAATAATTTGAAGAAACCTCTTTTCTCTAAGTTTATTTTTGAATTTTGTAATTATTGCTCAATAAAACGAAATTGGTTGCAATTAGCCATAGGGAAGTACTTACAAAAAATGTTCGTTTTTCATTCCTACATCACATCGTTGAAAAATGTTCCATTTGAAAAAATTGAGAAAATTTAGCTTAAAAAGTTCTGAATTTAAAAAATAATTTTTGGCCACCCTGTACAGATGTCTCGTCACTGGTTTGTCTAAAATCCATAATTGTGGCTGTGGTGATTTTTTAATATTCATCTGCAGATTGCATTATTTCAACAACAAAAAATTATTACAGCCAAGTAGTTGGGATACATTCAATGCAAATATAGGAATGAATAGAGCCTAGAAAGAGGCTTCAAAAAATGTACTAATATACATGGCATTCCATTGAAAAAAAAGCACTTGGTTCTGTAATTTCGTCTTGGCTCGCCCTGTATGTTCTAAAATAATTTCCAGTTATAGAGTTTTTTTATCTAGTACTTGCATTTTTTTTTTAATTTCTAGCTAATGTAGAACTCGAGATATCGAGGTCCGACGCACTATTGCCCCACCCTGTATAATGATAAAACAACGTAAACTTTATAACAATATAATATAAATAATAAATATAATAAAATAATAATAAATAATAAAATAAAATGAATGTAATAAATCGTTCTTCGATATGTTGCTTGTATTGAAACATATCCTCTACAGGATTTTGCAAACAGCAGAAAAAATAACTATCTATGAGAATGTTGCTTGGTTGCCTTGGTTTGATCCAAATGGTTAATAATTTCGTCATTGTTGATATCACTTAACACCAAAGAATTTATATAAATAGAAGCCGAGATAAAGTGTAAGAGTTATACGATACTGTTGCCATCATGTCCAACATACCCTTTTCTCACCATTTCGTTCTAAGATACAATATTGCCTATAACGCTATCTCTGTTGCAATCACTCCAAGACCGTGGTATGAGTGTAGCAAAGACATATGTGAAATTTAGTAATTTAAGAACTGTGTCTGTTTTAACTACTCTAACCTCAAAATTATTTTCGTGTTTTGTAAATTTAAACAATTATTCTCGTTGAATCGTAAAAATAGTGAAGAAATGTGTTGTTTGTGGTGTAGTTGAGGATAAGAATAGCCTGATGTCTTACATTTATTTGTCATGTTAAAAACAGTAGTACTGCAACAAAGATGGGACTATAGTAATTTTTATCATAAAGAAAGAGATAGTTATAAAATGTAATGTCTGAACTTGAGTACGAGATGTTGACAACACACTTATAAATGTGTATCTGCTTCTATTTATATAAATTCTTTGCTTAACACCTTGTTTTCAATATTCATCGACATAAATGACTATACTAGGGCCAAGAAGTCTTGTCAGTAGAGCCAGTGGCGTACGGATTTACGAAATTCGTAATTTCGCACGTAAGAAATGAAAGCACACGGATTGTGTTAATTATGCTTGAGCTACTTAAATTTAAAATATTATGCTTAAATCTGGCAACATTATCTCTACGACTCCGTTGCATTAAAACCGTTACTATTTTAATATGTATGTGGGCCCCATTTATTGCTGTAGTTTAGCTTCGTGAAGTTTGTTTATCAGAGCTACGCCAGTAGTTGAACAAATTATTAGATATGAAGGCACCACAATCAAACGTTTATTCTATTTGGTCGATTGTACCAATTACACATAATGATCTAGTCGTGATTTTCATCTCTAGTAGGTGGATAAAACGTAAAACACTTCTCTGGATTATGTGGGATTATTTATAGTAGAATGAGGTGCCGCTTAAGTATTTAATAACAGCTACTATCCTTTGACGAGTATGCCACTTATTTTTTGCTCTACTGACTAGACTTATTGAAGTTACTTATCAGATATTCCGCAGAAAAGTGTCTAGGCACACCAATTTTGCAATTATTCGCGCATGCACAAAGCGTGATTTCATTCATCTGACTATTTATTCCATGCCTTAGTGTTTACCGTCAACCGGATGGTTGGCACATAGGTAACACCCTCATTTCTGACTCGGGCAGGTACAACTCCCTCGGAGATTTGTATGATCGATGTAACGACAAAACGCCACTAGCGGACCTCGTCTTTCAACTGGGTGACAGTCCGTTAACACGCAAAATAACACAAATCAGAATACATAGGGCCCCATTTCAGATAAAACATCCCCCTACCGTAGCAGGCGTTGCCTATCTTTCGGTAACCTATCTAGCCAAAATTCTACTAACCAAAACTTTTACCTATCCTACACATTTCTTTTCACATCGTTCTACATTACGTCTATCCTCTTCCTTTTCTACCTGTTTGTCATCTGTTTGTAATTTTGTCTTTTTGTTGTTTTGTCATTTTTTGTTCTAAATCCACTTTAGACCTTTCGTAAAATAATAACTTTTTAAATCCTGATTCATCTTCCTCTTCCTCTTCCATAGCTTCCTATTGGCGGGCAGACCACTGGGACCACATTGCTTCGAACGGGTTTTCTCGTTGAGTTTTTTCCCGTATCAACAGCAAAAATTTATTCAGTGTATCATCGAGGTTCCTTTTATTTATTTGAAATCTTCTTCTCTTAAATATATGTAATTTTATTACCAGTTTTAAGTCATTGAAGGCAACAGGAGTTTTTACTTTAATATAAATTTTATTGAACTGAAGAGGTCGCGGTCCACCAAACCGCACTAACACCACGGCGCTGCGCGACGTGGTTGTGCGGTTCGTTCCGGATCACGATCCGGGGAGGTAATATAGTACTGTTTTAATTGTTAATAAATTTGTTTTGGTGAATTTTTTTTCTTTAATTCTGTAACAATTGATATATTTTTTCACAAATTCTTTTCTATGATTTCTTTAGGTTAGGTTAGTAGGTTTTTATTCTGATATCTAATTGTTAATAATTATTAGCGCCTCAGGCAGTATTAACGTCGCAGACAAAGAAAAGAGGTGTGCGGGAGGTGTCCCCCCGCCTTTCTTTCATAAAATAACACGAAGGCGCGTACATCATGCATACGCGAATAATTGCAAAGTTGGTGTACGTAGACGCTTGTATTCCGCAGCTTATTTTTTAAAGTAGAAAACTACCGCTAAGCTACTTGTGAAATAGGCAATGCAAGTATAGACTGATAGGTCAGCGCCAATGTAGAATAAGCCCCTTGAAATAAATTGTATTTCAAAATTACGATATAGCAGCAAATGACGCAGTTCTTGCATTTCTTAGGTTCGGTGTATGATTTTGACTTCGAAATATCCTTTGATATTCCAGGAGCTACTTCATAATTGCTATCGGTTGTAGTTCCGTCTTCGTAAATGTCTGATTCAAATGAAAAACTGTCAATATCAAATGCAAACCATTTTACACGAATCTCCAATTGTTTACTTGATGTTTCTGTAATTACCTGCAAAATATCTCTTCCTTAAGTTTTGCTTGAGTTGCAGTAGAGTCAATAGTTAGCAATTTCTCTGACATACCTTTCGGGGAGTTTTCAGGTAGCTCTCCCTTGATGATTTCTTCAAAAAGATGTGGGTCCAGAATGTTCAAATTCGTATTTAAAACAGCGTTGTTTGAAAATCTCATGGTAATTGACTCTACTGCTGTATCCATTATGACGTTATAAAAGTCGATCCTGAATTTTTCTTTCTGGCATTTCGGAACTTCATCAAATGCTTTTTCATCAAGGAATTTCTTTCTAAAAAATCGATTGTGGAAGCTGTTACTTTGTGATAGTTAATCATGACGATAAGAGAACAAAGTTATGTCTTTTCTCATATCGAATTTCCTTCTCTTTTGTGAAAGCATTTCAGGCAATTGTTCTTCCACATAGAACTTGAATGCACTTCTTGCAAAATCGAGGTTCGCCCATTCTACGAATTTATCTGCAGAGGCTTCAATTTCAGTCATATTCTTCGTATTTTACTAACTTCGATATGGATTCTTCAACAATCGAATTACATTTCAATACATCTAACCCCCTTGTCTGCATGTATATCTTGACAGGGGGCCGGCTATAGAGAACCCTTTGAGAAATATCTGCACAATCAAAATATTCTCATATTTTAACAAATAGGTTTTGTAACCGGCAAACACTTGGTGGTAGTACTTGAAAAAATTAAAGCTTAACGTAGTTGCAGATTTGGTCCATATAAGCGAAAACTAAGTATTGCATATCACCAATAAAATTCAGCTGATGCGCATAATCAATTACAGAAATTAGAAATGTATCGCAATTACAATATTTTGCGTCCGTCTCAATATATTTTTTATTATAATTTATTGATTGATTAATTGATTTTCCAGCGTAAATTCCGGGCATCCAGTCTGGAAGGTTCGGTCCAGCATGCAGGTCGGTCGTCCGCCGAACACGTCCAACGGACGGCCAAACCGCGTGCCGGAATCAAACCTTAGATGTTTTATATACTACCCGCTGCTACTTTGATTTGGACATTAGACATGCTTATTGTCAGCAGCAAGAGCCACATGAATCATGTGGTAGGAATATAGGATGGGAAGTGTATGTGTTTATGAGATACTTCTTTTAATTTTCCATGCTTCTTTTTTTGTTTTCATCTGTCATCATCGGATGAGAAGTGTAGGCGTTTGCCATATGCTTCTCTTTAGTTTCCATGCTTCTTTTAAGTTTCCATCTATCATTATCTCCATATTTATTCTTCTGTTTCTTCTGTTTCCGAATCCAGCAGTGTGCATCTCTTTCCCCCAGCTTGCGTTCACTTTGTGTGCCAAAACATACATACATTCACTCGCCGCAGGGAGCTTTTTATTTTTAACCGTTCCACAGGTAAATATCCATTTACGGTGGAAGTGCAAGGAAGGGCACTGTCTAGCGGTAGAAAGAACTTTTTACAGCAGGTTAGGAGAGAAAATTTTGCACATCCTGTATATTAGTCTGTTTTTGTAATAATAACCTTCAACTGCCGCTTTCTAATTCCGGATATTCTTCTATTTCATTCTTAAATGTTTTCTTAACCACTTCTCAAGTCACCGAGGTAATTCCTTGAAAATCCAGAATTATTTTGCGTAAGGTAAAGAGAAACGAGTCCCTACAGTTTATAGTGGAGTCCGAACCACACCTTGGGGATAATTTTATAATTAAAATTATTTCACGGTGAGTAGGGATTGAACCTGCTATTATTTAAATATATTTAATAACTTTTCAATTTTTGTTTAATTTTTTTTAAATTTTAATAAAGAAATAAACCAATAAATAAACTAAAACACTAATAAACTAGTGTTACAAATTAAACAAAACAAAACAATTTTCATCCACAGCTGGCTATCTATATTGCCCTATAAACACATGTGTTGCTCTAATCCACTTGAAGAAGGGACCCAGGTAGAAATCCAGCTATAGGCACTGCATTAGTATAGACACTTGTTTACTTTATTTTTTGATACTATTAACACACTTTACAGTGATTTTTCAATTATTAATGGGCTTGTTCAGCATTTTTTTTTAATTTCACAAATCGAAAGTGTAAGTATAAATTAATGGATCTGCAAAATATCAGAATCTTATTCGCACGTTTAGTATCTTAAAAACTATTACAAATTTTCATCTCGAGAAAATGGGGCGTGGCCAGGCGCTACGTCACTATACGCATAGACTCGGCGATCTCAATAGACTTGATGCTCCTTATTGGTTATAATTATAAGTGTTTTCGAAGTATTGTTTGTTTTGCTTACTACTTGACAGTTGGGAAGTACAATTTGGTGAAATGTCAAAAAATTACAATTTTCTCTCGCTTCTGCCAGAACGAATTTTCGATTTCGACCCCGCAATTTACGATTATAATTCATCGCCGACCTTCTCCTTTCCGTAGACACATAGAACGAACTTCCACTCGACGTATTTATTTAGTTACCAGCGTTTAAAAATTCCATGTTTTTCGACTTTTCAGGTTAAATTTGAAAGGTCCCAGAAAGCCATTTTTCTTACGTCACTTGCGTATAGTGACGTCACAAATGAGCGCTCGGTTTTTGCAACTATTACTAAATTCAACTCCTTATATCTCGAGAACGGAAAAAGTTAATAATACGAAATTTTAAGTGTATAATGAGAATATCGAGTACTATATGAAAAAGTATAAAAACCATATAAAAAGAATATCATGGAACAAGCCCATTCGGGGTGCGTTTTGTTTTTCTATTATTACACTTCATTTCAGGCAGAACTTTTTAATCTACCGATGACTTAAATTTTATCGAGTTTAATGGAGTTTTAACCGGTTCTTTTTGCGTTTTCTTTAAGAGCTTCACATTGCATATCTGACACTGTTGCTTTTTTACTTTGGATAGATTTTTCTGGATATGAACTAGGTATATTATTCATGTTATGCCAATAAATTCAAATTTATTGTAAACTTGTAATTTATTCATATTATTCATGATATAAAATCATATATGAAAATATGAATTTTTTTCTAAATATTTGTGGTTCTCTGACGATAGTTAATAAACCAAAATATAAGAAAATATAACAATTTTCATTTAAACTAACCGAGAACTACCAACGGACATCAAGTTAATTTGTTAGCACTCGCTAATGAAATAAAAACATCTATAAGCTTGAGCAGAAAACACGACCACGACATCTGTTGTTATTAATTCAATAATGCATTTCAAATATCTGTACCTTCCATCTGTTGCTGTTCTTACAAACTAAATGGAAATATTGGCAGATATCTATCTGGTTTCTGAATCATTATAATATATTGTCTGCGTCAGAACAGTATTATCAGACTGTAATTGTAAATGCTGAATTCGCCCACACTGCCATCTGTCCCCTACATGCGAAAATTACATAATTGTTTGAAGGAATCTAGTATACCACCGCACCTTGCTTACTTACTGCAGAAAGACCGAACGTTAGATGTCAGGATGTGTTAAATAAATTGTTTCGTATTGTTAAACTCGATATAGTCCAGGAGCATTCTGTACAAATATCCTATGAATAGCCCCCCATACACAGAAGGGAATTTTAAACGATTTGTCCCGCCGTCCAGATCTACCAGATCGCATCTGCAGATCTGGTCTCTCGAGGTACAGCTATTTGGTCTCCACACACAGAAAGATTGCATCCGTTATTTTCGCCAAATATAAAGTCGCTGAGGGGACGAATAGTTCAGTAAATTGGTGAATCCTCTTTAAATTCTGAGGCCTCCGAGGGGCCTGGACGAGCGTTCAGGTATTTAAGGCGTGTTTAAAATCTAGAAGGGATTTGTTGTGTTAAAAGATGAGCAGGGTTAAGAAAAAGGAAAAATTGCACCTATGGGTATATGTATCTGGCAAATTTGTGAAAATGAAGAGAAGAAATATCGGAAAAACTGGATGAAAACGTGGATTCAGGGGTGAAAAAAATGGACATATACGTTTAATTCTTGTTTTTCAAAAAATTGGACTTATGGGTTTATGTATCTGACAAATTTGTGAAAATGAAAAGAAGAAAAATCGAACACAGTGGATGAAAATGTGGATCCAGGAGAGAAAAAAAAATGAACACATGCATTTAATTCTCATTTTTCTAAAAATAAACCAAATCATCATAATCTTCTCATTTCATATTTTTATTTACGTACGAACTATTTTAAACTTTCCACAAACATGTTTTCCCTATATAAATCTATAAAATCGGTGAATAATTATTTTCTTTATTCCATGTTCCACTGTGTCAGTTTTTACTATTCGAACGGAATTGATGTCTCAGCGTATGTGTACCGACAGGGCTGAACCTGCAGCGATTCTATGTCACGCATTGGATGTTTTAACGATCAAATCCGTCGCACATCACTAACGTAAACATCGATCTAGGCATCGACAACAGATTTAGTCTGTGGCGGGACATATCGTTTAAAATTTCTTTCCGTGTATGGGAGCCTAATAAGATATACCAAAAACGCTGTGCGAGTGAGTAAGTATTACCAGTGACATAGTCTGTTTTTAAACCAGGAGGAGTAAACATGGAAGTCCCATTCACACCATAAAGTAACCACAAAATACACTACAACCTTTTTGGCGTTTTGGGCAACCAATAATACATGACTTAAGTGAAATTGTGTGTATTTTATTACATTTTACACTATATCTATTTGATCTCTATGTATTTTATACATCATCCATACCATTTACGCAATATAAACACACCAATTAGCCACTCTTACCTTCAGATGTATATACCTAAAGGGGATTAAAAACTGATGCATAATGTGCAAACTATAAAATAGAAATTATAACCAAATAATTTATGACACGAAATTAAAATTACAATATCTTAAAATTTACGACTATCGCCTTGCGTAAAACTGGCGAGGGCGTATCCAATCACAGATGTATGATTTCGCGTGTTAAATTTAGACCACTTCTCCTGGTTTAAAAATATGCTATCGAGGAAGTCGCCTTCCATGCAAGGTGATTTTGCCACGTCCTAAAATTTTAACGTAACTTCCGGTCACGACTTTTTATGTTTTCTTAAGTCGTCACGAAATACATGAATAAAATTGATGTGAAATTGTAGGTTTTGAGATACACAATGAAATTATAGTGGGAAGTCAGGCTTAATTTATTCGCAACCCTGAGGTACCCTCGATTAAAGTCTTTTTTTCCTGTTTTATTAAGTCATCGCCCACTAAACACGAAATGTGTTTGAAACGTTTCCAAAAAACAGCAATGAGTAATAAATGAAACATTTCCTAGAAACGTACCTGTTATGTTTCTAACATATCCCACTAAACATGAAATATATATGAAATGTTTCCAAAACATTGCAATCAGGAATAGATGAAACATTTTCTACAAACGCATCTATTATGTCTCTAACACATTTTAGAAATTTATAATTTTTGCCACCTTCCAGAAACATTTCATATATGTATATTGTTTTAGTGGTAAATATATTTTTACCATTATGAAAGTTTCCAAAAAATAGTAATGAGTAATAAATGAAACATTTCTTAAAAACGTACCTGTTATGTGTGTAACATATCCCACTAAACACGAAATATGTATGAAACGTTTCCAAAAAACTCTAATCAGGAATAAATGAAATATTTCCTAGAAACGTATCTGTTATGTTTCTAACATAAGCCACTAAACACGAATTATTTATGAAACGTTTCCAAAAAATTGTAATCAGGAATAAACGAAACATTTCCTATGAACGTATCTGTTATATTTCTGACACATTTTTGCCATGTTTCAGAAACAGTTCATATAGGTATATAGTATATGGAGTGGGGATAGTACAGACAGAGCTGGGAGAGATGTTGTTTGGTGATGGTGCCCGCCATTTGCCTTTGCCATTTGTGTAATATATAGAAACGTCTAGTACAAGGAATTAGTTCGTTTTGCCAGTTGTTAATTTTATAATTTTGTGGTTTTTGTGACATTTACATTGGTTTTCTGGCAATAGACGATACTTATTCAATGAAGGTTGGTGTGATTTTATTGTTTACAATGAATAAGTCGACGACATTGGATGCACGTCGCACATAACCTAGATGTAGCCAGCAAATTTAACATTTTATATAGTTTTTTCAGATTCTCTTTTACTTTTAACTATTGAAATATACTGTTATAAAGGGTCTACCACCACTTCCATAGGTGATTTGACCAATAAATTAAATCCTACGATTTGCATGCTGTTATGTAGCTTAGTGAAGGAGTAAATAAAATATGTATGTAGGTATTTTCTCGTGATCTTTACATTTCGCCGAGTTATCATAAAAAATACCTAAAAATAAAGCTATTTTTAAAATTTATTTGTGAACTGTAATAAGGAGACGAAATCAAAGGAATTTTTTTCAGAATGTTTAGTACTTTATTACATATTTTTCTCATTTCAAATTATCAATAAATTCTATTTTAAAATACAAAAAAAATATTCATTCGCCATTTTCAGATAGTTATACGCAGTGTGTCTAACTAAACTCTTTTATTATGTATAGTTCAGTGGTGTGTCCCCGTATATTGACTTCGCGATAGGGATAATATTCCAAAGAAAGGTTAGTACGGCTTTCATTTTCTGGAGTCTCAGTCTGCTTGACCTTAAATGGATTTTTACCAAATTACAGGTCAAATGGTATCAAACTCGCCGAGGTAACCTAAGAAGAAAATAAATCATTGTAGGTAAACGGATTTTTATGTTAATTTTACGCAAAAATTTTATTTGAATAAAATATTTTGCATTGAAAATCTGAGCCATGCGCCAACTTTCATTGCAACAAGAAATGATACTACAAATTAAAGTAAATACAGCTTTTTATTTTTCAGCACGTATGTGTTGCATTAAAAACTATAAACTGCGTGTAAAATGTCAAAAATTTGACAGTATTAGTTAGTGTAAATCGGCTAGACAATCTAAATGCTTACCCTCGAGCAAAAGATATTTGTTGTACAATGTTATGTGTTGGAGAAAATTAGCTACAAATGAGTGGTCAGACAATTTGAAGAACAGTTTCCAGGAATTTCAATAAGCGACGTTACCGTTAAAAATATTGCTAGAAAATTTTATATAATTGGGACCGTTGAAAATCGCAAAAAAGAGAAGAAAAGATTAGATGAAGACGATACGGCAACAGTTTTGGCTTTGGGCAAAATTTCATTAAGACTTAGGGCGGCAGAACTTGGTGTGAGTAAATCGCATTTGCAAAGAATATTTAAAATACATAATAAGATAATACCGTACAAATCTAAATTTTGTCACACTTTGGAATCAAACGACGGAAGCAAAACGGTTGGACTTTTGTTTATGGATTGGAGAGAAGTGTCTCACACAAACAATTTAGGTGGGGGCACTATTTGAATAGGTTTTTATTTGAATTCGTTAATTAAAAAAATTAAAAACTATTTACTTTCATTTGTTTTTTACAATGAAAGTTGGCATATGGCTCTAACTTTCAATGCAAAATATTTCATTCAAATAGAATTTTTCTGTAAAATTAACAGAAAGATCAGTTTACCTATAATGTTCATTTTCTTCTTAAGGTACCTTTGCGAGTTAAATCCCATTTGAACTGTAATTTGGTAAAAATCTATTTAAGGTCAAGCATCCGAGACTGTCGAAAATGAAAGCCGTACTAATTTTTTTTGGTACGTTACACTTATTGCAAAATCAATCTGGGAACACACTGTAAAGAGTGACCACTTTTGGATTTCTTTAAAAAAAAGCTAGTGAATACTTGTTTTATTTCTGAAAATTACATTTCAACCAGACTGGTGGAACATACTGAAAAGAAATATTTGGTGCTACCCATATTTCATTTTTACCTTTACAAGTATATTTGCCAATTCTATACTTATGTTGCCACATAACTTTAATTTAATTACATGTTTGGAAATATAGGGTCATGTTAAAAATAATTATTCGTGAAGGGTATTGCAATCATCGTTGGGAAGTAAAAAAATAAAAAACTAGGAACGTCTGTGTAAATATCTTTATAGATTTTTCATTTTTTTTAGCTGCTGTACGAAAAAGGGACAATATCATTACTAATAAACCGTTTGAAACATTAGTTTCAACGTGGTTTCTCCAGGCACAGTTGAGTTACGATAGAAGAAAGAAGAACAAAACGATTGGTTGGTGCTGATATTGAAGTACACACCGTTAATGTTTTCATTTTAACTTCATATTTTATTTTTATTTTTGGTCTGTAAGACTGGGTATGTGTAGTGGAAGCATGCAGAAAACATGTTACATTTTTTACATTAGGTTTTATATATTTTACAAATGTATATATTTTATAAACATTTGAATATATATTTGGTTTTACACTGTTGAGTATAATTTTAATTTACTTCTAGGAAACCTAAAAGTTTAAAGGAATAAAATTGAATGGGATTACAGACCAGTGGCAATTGTGTTGGAGCTACTATCGAACTACTGTAGTGAATTTTTTTGACAAAATAGCCATCAAATAATTTAATAATTAGTGTCAGTTTTGTTATGTATAACTATCGACTCCTATCCAACTGCACAATTTCTAACGTTTTATTCTATAAAACTATATGGTACATGTTTTTTCCAATAATGCAATATTTATCTGTTGTATTCAAGAGGAGTAATTGAAAAATTCCCTATTTTTTCTTGTTTCTCTATATAATCCTTTATTTGTGGCATATTCTTGATTTCTTGCTCTGTATTGGGCATTTGGCCACTTCTGAAAAATATTCAAAAATTTACAGAAGGAAATCTCGCGTCAAGTGAATCGAATAGAGGTTGATTTTATAATACTTAATACAAAATGTCTCACTCCTAAAAACAAATGTAATTGTGAAAAGACCATTATAACTAAAAAGTAAATTGTCCCTGTTAGCGTTTCGGAAAATTTCTCTCTTATTTCCATTGTTGTTTGACGTATTAGAAGCAAAAGTTTTGATATCGGTGATAGAGATAAATTTTTTTAATTTTTGGGCGAGATATTTGTGGTAATCAGAAGTATATTGAAAAATCAGCCTTTGTCCGATTCATTCGGCACAGAGGCTTCTCTCACTAAATTTGAAATATTTTTACAGAAGTGGTAAAATACTCGATAAAGAGGAAGAATTCACAAAAGTATCAGATACATGTCTTTTAAAATGTTTCTTCGAAATGTTTCTTGGGTAGGACATCTCTAGTTTCTGCAATGTGTCGGAAACGTTTCTGTTGTGGTTTCAGGAACGTGTCATATTCTGCAGTATGTACATTCCTAGAGATGTGTAAACATTTTTGTAATTATTCATAAATGTTTTGGGTACGTGTCTTTTGAAATGTTTCTTTTGAAACGTTTCTTGGGTATGACATCTCTAGTTTCTGCAATGTGCCGGAAACGTTTTTGTTGTGGTTTCAGGAACGTGTCATATTCTGCAGTATGTACGTTCCTAGAGATGTGTAAGAAACAATTTTGTAATTATGCATAAATGTTTTGGGTACGTGTCTTTTGAAATGTGTCTTTTGAAACAATTCATGGGTAGGACATCTCTAGTTTCTGTGATGTGTCTGGAACGTTTCTGTTGCGCTCTTAGAAACATTTCATGTTTCAGAACATTCGTTTCAGAAACATGTCAAAAACAGAGAAATGTTCAGTTGGCGAATACACCGATTAATTTATTTTAAAAATTAAAGTAGAAGTGATTATTTTAAAATGAATTGAATTGAGATTATTAATTACCTAGATATATGAAAAATAATTTATAAATATTAATTTTCTAATTGATGGTCTATGTATTAATGTTTATTTATTTTATCGCTTTCAAGGATGGGTTCTATAAACAAGATTTTGTAAACTATTTTTCCCATCACTAGCATTACAGAATACATAAAAGTAAAAAATTTCGTAATTTTCTATTGATATAATTTTTCCATCTCCTACAACACATTCCTTTTTCAGAAATAATTTTGTTAAATAACTTTTCTATAATCCTGGATTATTAGCCAGGTTTCAGATTTTTTGCCAGACTTTCGGGTTTCTTGTCCCACTGTGCGCCGGTCCGACGAAGTCGTAATCAGCGCCATCGTATTAGGTGGAGAGCTGGCTGTGTAGATTTCCTATGAATAAGATACATGAAAATCTTAATGTGAGTAAGTACTACCACAGACATACAGAGACATACTTTTCATTTTTGCAAATTTTACCTGTGTCATGGAATTCTGACGTCACTTTCGGTCACGATTTTTTGTGTCATCGAATACATGAATAAAACTAATGTCAAAGTGTAGGTTTTGAGGCATACAGTGAGATTGAAGTAGGCTGCCAGGCTTAATTTGCCTGTAACCCTGAGACACCCTCGATGAAAGTATTTTTTTTTGTTTTCTTAAGTCATCGAATACATGCATTATATTTTTTAAAGTACAAGCCTTCCAGTTATTAAAAAAAATGGGCTTCCTCTTCTTATTTGCCCGCATCCTTCCATTTTGATGTCACTTCCGGTAAAATTCCATGACGCGGGCAAAATTTGCTTATATGAAAAGTGGCTCTCTGTAGGTCTGTGGTAGTACTTACTCATACAAAGCTTTTCATGTATTTTATTCATAGGAAATTTATACCTACAGCGGACTCTCTGTTATATCACGGCTCGTAACGACGATTTTTCGTTTCATAACGCCATCGCGTGAGACATATTATCTGGTCGTTCTAATTCGCAACTTAATTTTTTTGTATGCCGGTGATCAGTCACCACTAACATTAAGGATTAAGGAAAATACGTTTGAATTAATACAAGTAAATACTATTTTTTTAAAATGAAAATTACCGTTAACTAAAATATATTTACAAAACAATCTGAATAACCTTATACTGTAAGGCATTTTAACCAAGAATACTGCAACTACTAAAACAAACTCTGCCGTTGCTTTCATGAATATATACCCCTAAATTCATGATTATATAGTTAAACGATATCATCTAAATAATTTTTTTGTAAAATATAAATCAATAGTTTTTCAACTAATACCTAAAAAATGGTTAATTATGACGATACGATATATTTTGTTCGAAGAAATCAAACATATACAGGGTGATCTATTTAAATTGTGACAGTCTCATGATTCTTTCTTACGCGATACATTAAGGATAAGGGCAATAAGACATGCCAACTACTTCTGAAAATGTGAAAGAATGGAATAGGAATGTTTGTGCAAGTATTGTTAGACAAACTCTATGAGTTTGAAGAGCGTGTTGAAAAATGTATCGAAGTTTATGTGCATTACTTTGACATTTATTGAAGTAATGGACAAAAAATGTTGTTATTTAATTATTAACATTTTTTAGACTACATTTCTGTTTCTACTTTTCATTTAGTATGTGAGTTTATTTTTATTGGTAATAGAGGTCAGAGACTAATCAAATTAAAAATGTCTTAAGTTTACTGTTTATCAATTAAACATTTTCATTAAAAACAATAAACTTTCAACTTTCACAAAAAAGTGTTTGAGACAAAGACTGCCTATTTCTTTCCTGGAATATTATGTTTTTTTTATTTTACCCTCAAAACCCAACAAATTTTGTTTGAAATATTTCACTATTTCAATTTAAATGCACCACCCTGTATATTACTTTTCATCACAATGAAATTGTATTACATAACTCACCTAAGTATCTAGCAATCTTTAAGGATTCCACCTGCTTATATGACACTAAAAATTCACTTGCGATTTTAAGTCTAGCGAGCTGAGAGGATCCAACAATTTTGGTAAGGTTACTACGGTCACGACACAAAAAGCAAACAGGTAAAATATTGCAGATTTGTGCAGCAGTGAAATCAGTGGATTGATTGGCACCAAAACTCGTTCAGTTGAATATAAGACCAGCTGTCAGTGAATTATGAAATGCATTTGATGTTAAAGATATGTGTTTTGAGAAATCAAGGATAAGACTAACTTCATATTTACATGAATTTGTGTATATTATCCATGGTTTTAATTATTGTCGTTCTTTGTAGTAATTGCGCAATGCATTCGAGAATAAGTAATAGGTTTTATAAATTTTAATTAGTTAATTTGTTACACCGACCAATGAAATAGCAATGTCAATTATAATTCAAGTAATTTAGAAGTAGTATTAGTTCACACCTAGACATTTAAATATTCCATTATTACACTCTTCGCAAATACGAAAACGAAGGATGATGGACACTTTTCTAAAATCGTAAATATCGCTCATTAATCCGGTCAAATTAGACCAATAAATAGCAGTGAAGGCACAAAAATTCACACCCAGCTGAAAGTTGGTAGGATTGTTCAAAACACCATTATAAATGAACCCAAAAAAGTACTCATCGATCGGATACCTGGAAAAAAATTTACGCGGGGTCAAAGGTCACAAAAATGGGTTTTTCGCGATTTTCAGCAAAACGGTAAGTTTTATCATAAAATTAGCTCAGACAAAAATTGTAGATTAGATAATTATCTATAAAAAATGTTTCAATACTTTTTTTCCTAAGAGCCACCGTTTCTGAGATATAACGATTCAAAAAGCTGGAAGAGTTGTAATCGTCATAATATGCACACGTTTCCACGCCACCTTTGAGGTAGTGTTCTTAGCGCTTTTTTTTAACGTGGTTTCCCCGGTAGGCTTATTCCACGGGTCTGTTGCGATTCTGTTTAATTTGAAACTATTGAATAATAAGAGATATTAGCAAGGGTTGAAAATTATAAAAGCGGTGTAAATAAAAAAAAAATAGGGAAATTTATTCGTCTGATTCATAATTCTCTGATACTTCTGCTTCCTCTTCTTCTTGTTCTTCTTTTTCATCCTGGGTGCAAGTAAATTGCCTCAATAGTGATGCATCGCATGTCTCCTCGTTGCTATCAAACGAATCCTCTACTGTTGCTGATTCAACATTGGAGCACGACCGACCTTGACAATTTGTACATGCTAGAGAACAAAACAGTCCAACTTTTTTGCAACCACATTTAGCACTACATCCCTTTCACAGTTGCAAAAAAATGTGTTTAGCAGTTTTTCTGGCGCAGGTGGGAGTAAAGTCTGAACTGGTTCCAATGTATTGTCGACCAAATTCCAACCCCAGTCTCTTGGGTCTAGGTGATAACCAAGCCACACTTGAACTTGGTAATATACCCGAAAAAGATGTTGATGAGCAGCCATTGAGGTTGGAGAAAGACAAGCTAATTGCACTTGTTTTTTATTTCGAGTATTTTTAACGAAATATGCATATCGAAACTCTAAGCAGGTACTTAGTTTTTTTAGGAGCTCCGTACATAGAAAGAAGAAAGCGAATTCCGTTGGTGATAACTTCTTGTGGAGTTGAATTACTCTTTTTAAAAACTTCAGCACACAGCATCATTACTAGCTTGTTTTACCAATATATTTTCAGCAGTAAATTTTTCTTTCAAAATTGAAATGAACCGAGATTTGTTGTGAGTATTTGCAAGAAATTTCTGTTTACTAGTAGGAACTGTCATAAATTGATCAAATAAAATATCAGAAGATGAAGATGTTGCTGAAGTTCGACGACGTTGTTCTGCGGCTTTAACATTTCTCGTACAATCATTATAGCCATCAAATACGACAGTAACTCTGGGACCAAAATGTCGACGTACTCTGATCGATAGAAACATATTTTTACTTGTATTACAGCTTCAGTGATGTATCATATTATGACGATTACAACTCTTCCAACTTTTTGAATCGTCATATCTCAGAAACGGTGGCTCTCAAGAAAAAAGAATTGACACATTTTTTATAGATAATTATCTGATCTATAATTTTCGCCTGAGCTAATTTTATGATAGAACTTACCGTTTTTTACTCATTTTTGTGACCTTTGACCCCGCGTAATTTTTTTTTTTTTCCAGGTATCGGATCGATGAGGACTTTTTTGAGTTCATTTATAATGGTGTTTTGAACAATCCTACCAACTTTCAGCTGGGTGTGAATTTTTGTACCTTCCGATGTCTAAATATACCGGACTACATAGGGAAAAATGTTTGTGAACGAACTCTGAACAACTTTCAAAACGTCTGTCCGTCTATCCGTCACGTTCATTGTAAGGACCATTACGAAGCAAAAGTCTAAATGTATTGGACAGTACGTTAGATTCAGCTGGAAGAATAACCCTATTAAAAAAATCGTTCCATAAATAAAAAAGTTATTAATGATTTTAATTTAAACTCTTATTTTTTATGTTTTATCGAGTAAACAATTTAATGCTGGAATAATTTTCTCGCGCAGAAGATAAAGATAAACAACGAGCGAGATTTTCTAAGAGAGAATAGTCCAATAATGTGTCCTTTGATTTATTATTCCCGCTCATAAGTACACATAATTTTTGAAGGTATTGGGTGTGACTTTATTTTATTATTTTATTTAGGTAAGTAATGCTTAAAAAATCACAAGTGGTAGAGGGAATCTGGCAGGAAAAAGGAGTGCAAGCCGGCCATGGAATTTGAAAATTCATCTTGTCATTCCTTAAATTTGTGTCATGCAATTATTCTCTGAAAATTACAAGGCTTATAGTCGAGGGGGGTGGGAGGTGATGTTTGCAAAAACTACTTTCAATAACTCGGAAAATGGCTAATTCAAAGTTAAAGAGAATTTGAAAATACATGACCTGAGCCTAATTGTTTTAATCAAGAACGATAAAAACGCCAGATACCGTTTTCAAGTAGAATTGACCAGGCTAATCAGAAAAAGTATCCAGATGGAAAAATGTTAGTGCACCACTTTTCTGGTAAAGAATATCAGAGAACATGTTTGTAGACACGCCACACAGTGGGGCAAAACGCTACATTTGTGGACAAAAATCTCCTGCCAGCTCAAATTTTGACCATATTTATTAAACTTTTTTTTTAAATGCTCGTAAGGATTGTAGCTTTAACGCCCAACTGCTACAATTTTGAAATAAATAAAACATAACCCAAGAAATCAAAAATAATACTAGACAATTTTTGTACAATATTCTTATCTATCAAATGAATCCATTATCACAAAAAATATTATACAAGGAAGTCTCAAGGTAGAAAATAGAGAAAAATACCTGCGAACAACAATACATTGGAATATGTGTTACATAACTTAAACAAATTTAATAAATCAATTTTATTGGCTAACATCTCCTGTCAGCTCTATGTTTAAGCAAATTTCTTTTTTTTAAATATTCAGGCTGAATGCATTTTCAATGGACATCTGTTAAAAATTTGACAACAGTTAAACATAACCTAAAAAATCCAAAATAATGGCAGAACATTTTCTTAAAAAAAAAATCATTTGATAGAGATAAGTTACGCAGCCACATAAAAAAAACTGGCCTGGGGATCTGGCCATACTCACTCTATGTTTTTGGGGTCGCTGAATCCGAATCCGGGGTCTATTTAACTCCACCACATCAAAATTTTGCCATAACCTCAAGAAACCCATAATTTAAGCGATTTCGACATTTATTCACATAAATCGCTGTCACTTTTTCTAGACAAAAATGACCCCCTCTTTCTTGCACTAGATCGTTTAAAAATTAAATTTCCAATCCGATGATGTGTGGCACGATATTCTTCCTGTGCCTTTTAAGTGAGATATCGGCCGCCAAATTACGAGGATTTCGCTTCTTGAGCGCCATGGCCCAGCTTCGAGGGCCATTTCTGCCAAACGAAAGTTAGCAAAAATCTGAAAAAAATCAGGGGTACGTAAAAAGATGTAAGAAATCTGAGTTCAATACGTGCCTTGGTTTTCGATATATGGCCGCTCGAAGTCACCGGAAGGTGAAAATCGAATTTTTATACTGGTTCCCGAGGCTGTATCTCGAAAACAAAACGAGATACAGAGCTGCCGATGCTATATTCGATTTCTCTCGCTTTCCAAGATACTCCTGAATTTTTTGGATACTTTACCTTAGAAATGCAAAACAATGAAAGTGCCGGCAAAAATCTCAAAAAATTCAGAATTCAGAAATCGAATGGCGCAAACTGCAGCTCTGTATCTCGTTTAGTTTTCGAGATATTGTCTCGGGAAGCGGTAAAAGAATTCAATTTTCACCTTCCGGTGACTTCGAGCGGCAATATCTCGAAAACCAAGGCGCATATCAACCTCCAATTTACGCCAAACGATTTCTTAAGTCTTTCTACGTACCCCTGAATTCTTTCAGATTTTTCAAAGCTTTTGTTTGGAAGAAATGGCCCTCGAAGCTGGGTCGTGTCGCTCGAGAAGTGAAATCCTCGGACCTCTCACTTTGGCGGCTGATATCTTACTTAAAGAGCTCCGGAAAAATATCGTGCCACACATTATCAGATTGGAAATTTAATTTGCAATCGATCTAGTACAAGAAAGAGCGGGGTCATTTTTGTCTAGAAAAAGTT
This sequence comes from Stenurella melanura, assembly GCA_963583905.1. Lineage (NCBI taxonomy): Eukaryota > Metazoa > Arthropoda > Insecta > Coleoptera > Cerambycidae > Stenurella > Stenurella melanura. The sequence goes on from OY757309.1 coordinate 156,009,317, forward strand.
AGAGCGATTTATGTGAAGAGATGTCGAAATCACCTGAATTTTTTGAGATTATGGCAAAATCCTGATGAGATGGAGTTAAACAGACCTGGGATTCGGATTCAGCGACCACAAAAACATGTAGTAAACATGGTCAGATCCCCAGGCCAGAAAGATTTTTTTTTTTTTTGTGTGAATGTGTTATTTTTATAAAAATTTTCCGGCATTATTTCTAAGTTTTTTGGTTGTTTTATTTTTTTTCAAAACTGTAGCAGTCTGGCGTTAAAGCTACATTCCTCACGATCAAAAATTATCAAATTTGGTCAAAATTTGAGCTAGCAGGCGATGTTTGTCCACAAATGTAGCTTTTTTGCCCCACTGTGCGCCACGGGTGGAGTTATAAAATAACTTTTATAACTAAAACATCTGGTTTTATATCCTATTAACTCAAACCAAAATTGAAAATAATGTATATAGAATTTTCTGAGACATCAAAAAATAACGATTAAGAAAAATTCAACACACTGTAGCCAAAAATTTAAGCCGTTGCGGACATATGTTCATATGAAGTTTTCTTCATAAAATGACCCAGGGAATCACACCCTGAAGCAATATTAGCACGTCATGAAGCAACACCCTGTATAACTCGCCGTTTCAGCACAAAAATATTGTATGATTTGATCTCCCTTTTAACACAAGTTGAATAGAGAGTTAAATTTGAAGAAGAGCTTAGTCCGAAGTCGATAACCCTTTTTGTTCCCCCTCGACAGAGGCAAGAGCGTTATCAGCTCTAACTTCCGTCCTGATCATCCCACTGCCATGATTTTCTTTTCAAATTAAAGACGAAAAAGGTCCCTCCATGAGCAAAGGAAATATATATACAACCTTTTTTTTTCCAAAAATCAAAAACCGTTCTCACCTATGAAAGTTGATGGGATTATACATACAATGAGTAAAAACCATCAATTTATCGAGTTTCTGGGCAAAGTCACGTAGCTCCGAAACTTTTTACCGTCCCACACTGTCCCTCCCTAATTCCCTCACCAACTTCCCACTTTGACCAGAATTAAGCTTCAACTACATCCTCTAAAAATTTCAGGTCCCTATCGTCCTTCTTTCCTGGAGAAATCAACTGTTTAACACTTGAAACCACCGGCAAAAAAACTTTCTTCGAGAATTCCTCAATTAGGTGTTTTCACAAATTTTAAATTCACTTTCACTGTGAAGATAATGCTTTGCTATAGTTAAAAACACTTGCATTTTGAGAAACAGTCGAATAATACCTTAAAATGAGCCATATTAATTTTGTATTGAAATTTTTTCGCCAAAACACTACATCAATTCACTACGCACTCATGACGCCATCAGTTATATTGTCAGTGTCATTATTTTGAGTCGCAAACATGTTATTTTGCAGATGATTTTCCTAAAGTAGCTTTTACAAATCCCGTATTAGGTAGGCGTTACTTATTTAGTCACATGTAAAACGTAAATAACGTGAATAAAATGTTGTGTTTAACAATTTTTAAACGCGATTTAAGAAACTAATATAACCGATTACGTCACCGCGTGTTTTGCGTACTTCAATTACTAAAACTTTATGTTACTTATTTGTTGAAATTATAATTTGATGGACGATATAATGCTTTTTAAATATCAATAAGTGTTTTGGTATAACAAGTACTTCATTTTAATAATATCAAAAAAGCAAATTTGCACATAGTGAAAACACCTAATTGTCCACAACTCGAGATCTAATTAATATTTTTGGAGAAACCTTGGCTCAGATCACGTATTTTTAAATTATTATCTTAAACTTTTTTGAATTCGGCTTTTTTCCATGGAGACATTATTTTCCGAGTTATCGCCGAATAAGCAGTTTCTGCCAACCTTGTGTACAAATACCTCCCCTCCCACCTCTCGAGTATGAGATTTGTGATTTTCAGAGAATAATTGCATGATGCAAACTTAAAGAATGGGTAAAAAATGATTAAATTCCATTGTCGGCTTCCAAATTCAGATCCGTTCTACTAAAGTCGCACACCCACCAAACCATACATCATTTTAATTGATGAAAAAGTGACTAACTGAAAATGTAAAAGTATATAGGGTCTCTTTAAGAAAAATTGACTATGACGTTATATCTCAAAAAACAAAATAGCTGTTGGAAATCATATGTCGTCACCGAATAGAACAAAAAATTACAAAATCATTTGTTATGGATATTTTTTAATCGAACTTATAGTTTAGTTAGAAATCCGCTGTTTCCACACATTTGCCCAACCCTGTATATACTGCCAAAATCATAACCATTCCCTTTTGACTTTTCCGCAGTTCGGTAAAAATAAGAATTTTACTTTATACATGTGTTCAACTCATTAACTAACTGGGAAAATTTATAAATATTGTGCATATGTCTAAAGGGTCTATAATGAGGAGCCATAATTTACATAACAAATGGAAAATTTGCCGGGGCTTTACACTCTTCAAAATAATTACAAAAGAGATATATTATTAAGGCAACGGGAATATTAAACAAAATTATGTTAAACTGTTACAGTTATAACGATACTTATTGTTAATAGAGTAATCTTTACTGTGATAGTAAAGCGGTAATTACTGATAATAATATCTATTAGTTTTACAGAAGCAACTAGTGCATTTACAGGAATCAGTGGCACTCACACAAATAATTTGAAGTTCTAAATAGTATATATTTTAACTCTTTATTATCTAACAATAACGTATTCCTACTTGCATTTCTAATGTGCTCGTATCACATGAATATAAATACACTACACTTAGTAGACAACCCCTAAATCCAAAGTATGTGCTGTTTGGAAAGAGGTTACATATTTGAAATAACGCGGACAACATCCATTACCCACTAACATTGCCAGTGTTGAAATTGGTATCTTCGATATAGACAGACCGACTAAGTGTGTTTGCCACTAATACGCTTTAGCCGGCTAAGCTACAGTGCCGGCTTAAATGAAATTGTATAAATAATTGCGTATTGTTTTTTTCACTATCTTTCATATACATATTGTTACGTGCTTACGCTCCCTAGGGGCTGGTAGCTCATGAGTAGTAGCCGAAACTAAATAGCTAGCAATGGTGATCTGCCACTGTAAATGGATTCATCAAAGCCTGTAGTGTGCGCCATCTTTGAGACACTAGTAGTATGTTCTCTAAAAACTTATAGAACAGGATCGACATTTCTACATTGTTCTGGATTGCATCACGCGAAGGTTCTGGACTTTGCTGAATGGTTTTAGAGGCAATTTGTAGAGTATATAAGCCGATGTAAATAAGCGGGAAGGAAGTCTTTAATGAACTGAAGGTTAGAAAATCCGAAATGATGCAAAGTGAACAGTAGAGTGTAAGTATCAAGTAATAAACATTTTTAAAGGTTATTTTGGTTAGTAAAAGTGCATTTTAGTTAATGGAAGTATTGTGAAGTAAGTAAGTTATTCAATAAAGTGTGTTAGTATTTGTCTTTTGTTATAATTTTTGAACCCACAGATTTTTAATGGAGGTTTCCTAGGGGTGGAAACACTTGACAATATAATAAATCAAGTATATATATATTAACAACATCTCACCGACATTGGCAGTGTCGAAACTGGGATCAAACCATACACGATTTGCAATACGATCAAGCGTGTTCAGTATGCTGAGCACGTGTTATGTAACACGTTTTAACCCGCTGCGCGACCTTGTCGACTGCGTCTTAATTTGAATAATTTTTATTGTGTACAATTTTTGAAATTATGCAGCTGAACAAGAGTTATTTATTATATTTTATTAAGTTGGCTGAATAGACCTAAAAAAATAACTTGAAGATTAGTGTCATTAACAAAATTGTGCAAAAAATTAGACGTTGCAGAGAGTAAATGCAACGATGGTAGCAGCTTAGACAGAGCCCTGCGGAAAGTTGGGAAATTATAACGAAGGTTTCTAATATGATTTCAATACGTCAAAAGTTAAGCAAGCAGGAAGATCAGTATTCACGCCCACAGCTTGTAGATTGGTTAAGGGGTGGCTTGACTCTTTAGGTCTTTCTTCGCTTCACCCTAAAAAATCATTTGGGAATTTCTCTACAATTAGCTATTGCCCAGGATTCCCACACTTTTTACAAAACTTGTGATTTCTAATTTCCATATGGCATTATTTCCGTATTGTACTTTAACCTATTACGTATAAATACATGTCTTGCATTCGCAAAGTATAATCCACAGTCACAAAGCAACTTAAGTTTAAGATTTCCTCTATGCATAAAATTACTATCACTATAATGTGCAACTTTGCCAAAATCTTGAAAATTATTCTACACTCTGTTATGTATGACCATACATCTGGCATGATATCGCCCAATTAACACGGTTTTATAAGGAGCAGATCTACAGCAACCTATCTCGTTTGTATCACTCAATACCTAAGTGAAAAGCTTGATCAGTCCAGACAGGTTGATGTGATTTACATAGACTTCTCCAAGGCCTTCGACCGACTTGATCATGGTGTTCTACTATCAAAGATTATCACTTTTGGTTTATCAGTGGATCTAATAAACTTAATCAAAACTTATTTTCAAAATAGATACCAATACGTTCAATACTGTGGTTACAAGTCCTTCGAACTCCTGCAGGAATCCGGTGTTCCCCAAGGGTCTGTACTGGGTCCGCTTCTCTTTAACTTGTTTGTGGAGGATTTTGATGCAGACGACTTAAAAAATTTTCTCGAAGTAACATCAATCGAAGACAGAGATTGCAAAATAATCTAAACAAACTTCATGACTGATGCATTATCAATAAACTACCACTGAACGCACAGAAATGTAATACCTTATCGTTTACTAGAAAGCATAACATGTTTCTCTATGATTCTAATCTTCACAAACTTGGAAAGTCGCCTGATATATTTCGTACCAACCCATCACAAATAAAGAAATTTGTTTTTAATTGAAACGATTGTTCATCCTAAAGACTCATATTTTCACTTCTGTTTTTCTCTCCTTGCTTTTACCTTTCTTTTTTACACCATGCACACATAATACTCTAAAATAAGTTTATATGTCTACTTAATATATAATTTTGTTTATGATATGATATGATATTTGTTTATATGATATATTGATATGTTTTGTACTTTATATTCACTTGTAATTGTAGTATTTCTCCCTTCATCCTGTAATTGGGCCTTGCGCCTGTTGGATATCGTAATAAATAAATAAATAAATAAAATAAATACAAAATTATCTGGCATTGAAAACATGTTTTTCACCATGTCAGATGTTAAAGAATGTGGTCGTGGCATTTAAAAAATTAAGTTTGACATAGTGTAAATCATTTTTATGCTACAATCAATTTTTATGCATAAAAGAGACCTCAAACTTAATTACAGAAAAATTTAAGGTGGTGTTTTAACGCAGCCATTGTAAATACTTGTTTAAAAAAAAACGTCATGGCGCTTCAAAATTAAGTCTGACATGGTGAAAAAAATTTTTCAATAACAGACAAATTTCTATGCGTAAACCTCAGTTGTTTTTTTAAGGTGGTGTTATGAGATGCCAGTAATTGATCCTCATGCATTGATGCTGCGCATTTAAAATTAAGTCTGACAAATTAATTAACAAAACTTGTTAGCCAGACAAGTTGTAATAGATAGGAGAGATCTTAAACTTGTCAGACAGACAATTTTTTTTAAGACGGCTCATTATTTACCACAAATTGCGAGAATATCAAGCACGTGTTCTGAAAAATAGAATATTTTTTTTTTAGCTAAACTCAAACTTCATACTAGTTTGGCGGGCGTAACATGATTTTTCATGTTTCCCAACCATTTTCACCTTTTAAATTTAATGTGTTCGATGGAGTACCTTTTTTGACATGGGAGCTCGATTTATTAGAAGGCTCAGGGCTTAGTGCAAGCTACTAAAATAATACGACAAGCCATTAAATGAAACTTGAGATGTCTGATATATTGCCTGGTTTATGTTTTAGTTACATACACATAAATTAACTATACAGGGTGTTCTCTGACTAAGATAGTTATTTGAATTCTGTGAAAAGTATTCATTACAACATTATATAAATAACAATTTTTAGTGACAAAAATCTTTGTACAAATTGAGGTATAGATGAAGTTGCTATATAAAGATATTTTTCGATTACAGGAACTTTGAAAATGTACTTATATTCTATGCAACTATTGTAATACGAAGAATTTTCAAAACGTCACCGGTTTTCGAGATATTTGAACTTCAATATAATTTGCTTAAGTAACAAAAATCACTACAACTTTTTTAAATTAGGCAAACCTAAGTGATCAGAATAATTGGTTATCAACTTTATTATTCTAAATAGTCGCGTCATTTTACCTCTAAAAAAAAAGGCACAGGGTCATATGACTTCATTTTTGTTGCAAAGGCATTTAGAAAAAACAGTACCTTTTATTTTTTGCCGGAAATGTTTGGTTTCATTTTTTGTCCAATAATTGGCCAATATGAATGGCCAATTCAATTAAATTAATTGAAAAATTTGTTATCATACACAATATGTCATAGAATTAGACGAAAATTGTTACTCAAGGGTATTTGGGGTCACTGATTACGAATCTGTGCAATTTGGTAAATTCAAAATGACGGACCGGAAGTAAAGTGAGCTTCTCAGGAAAAACTCGAATCTTTTTCCTTTTTGGACTGAAAATGAGTACTCGGGGGTTCTGAGATCACTGATCACGAATTAGAGGTCCAATTTACGAAATTCAAAATGGCAGACCGAAATAACAGTTAATTTTTCCGGAAGACTCGCATTTTTTTCTTCTTTGGGCTGAAAGTGGGAACTCGGGGGTTTTCGTTATCGCTGATAACGAATCTGCTGTCCAATTAGGGGAATTCACAATGGCGTACCGGAATTAGTATGTTTTCAGGAAATACTTGTAGCTCGCATACTTTCAGACCAAGAAAGTAAAAATACGAGGTTTTCCGGAGAAATTAATTGCTCCTCTGGCCCGCTATTTTGAATTTCGTAAATTGGACCTCTAATTCGTGTTCAGCGCCCTCAAAAACCCCCGAGTAACCATTCTTGTCTAATTCTATGGCATATTGTGTATGATAACAAATTTTTAATTAATTTAGTTAAATTGGCCATTAATATTGGCCAATTATTGAAAAAAAATGAAACCAAATATTTTTCCCAAAAAATAAAAGTGTTTTTTCCAAATGCCCTTCTGAACCATTTGCAACAGAAATGAAATCCATTGACCCTGTACCTTTGTTTTAGAGGTTTTCAGATTTTTCATACTAAAATGATGCGACTACAATTATTGACATTTGAAGAAAAGCTCAAAATAATAATTTCTCAAATTTTTAATGATAACGTACAGGGTACTCTATTAAAAAACTAGTAATAATTTAATTTCCAATCGAATCAGAAGCTGAGATAAATCTGTTTCATTACTGTCTTAACCAGTCCTTTTTACTATGAAATATACGCCAAAAGACTTATTATCTGAAAATCGCTGCTTAAGGAATCTTTATTTTCACAATCAGATTTTCTATTCAAGTCTCTTTAAATGAAATCAAATTGATTTGCACTCTAGCATGTGAAAATTACTTCTCATAGAATTTCACTAATATAATGTTTGAAAAGGGATTTAGTAATGGGGGGTGGCAGACACCCAAAAATTTGTTGAGAACCCTTGTTCTTATAGTCACATTAAAACACACATTATATTTTGATAACTCCTTTAACAATGGAGTGGGGATGTTGGAGGTGGTGGTTAGGGCGGCGATGTTATAAAGAAAATAGAGACCTTGACTTCTAGTATATATACTAAATTCCAAGTTTCTGGACTTTTGCTAGCTTGCTTTACTTGTTTTCTCCTATTTACCCCCAGCCCCTTCATAGTAGAACGGTTTTGGATTTGGAAGCCAATACTGGAATTAAAAAAAAAATTGATGCCATTCTTTAAGTTTGTGTCATGCAATTATTCTCTGAAAATCACAAGTCTCATACTCGAGAGGGAGGGAGATACTTGCACACAAAGTTTGCAAAGACAACTTTTCCAGCGATAATTCGGAAAATGCCTGTATGAAAAAAAGTCTAATTCAAAGTTAAAGAGAATTTGAAAATACGTGATCAGAGCTAAGGTTTGTCCAAAAATCTTAATTAGATCGCTAGTTATGGGCAATTGAAGAATTCTAGGAAAAAGTTTTTTGCCGGTGGTTTCAGATTTCTGGACTGAGCTTGCTCTACATATTTTCCCTTATTTACTGCCCAAACCTTCACAGGAGTAAGCTGAAAATATAATCTAGTTCCAGATTTCCTTATAATACATATGTAAGCCAAACAAGTCAATATCTCAAACCGTTCCAGAAAAACTGTACGCACAAGATAAAGTTACAGACTGACACACAGATTTTTTTTGTCCAAATTTCAAATCTCGACTCACTCATGATATTCTAAACCTGTTTCAAAAGAAAAAAAAATGGTTTGACTTTTTTTACGATTAATGTAAAATAAAACAATTCTAAAATAGTCATGGCATTTTTGTTAGTTAACAAATTGTATTGAGGTTCAAGTATTTCGAAAATCAGTTCGGTTTCATGCAACGGGCTCTCAACATAGTTCAGGAATGGTGTAACAGACATGGGCTCTCTGTCAACCCTGGCAAGACAGAGCTAATGCTGTTCACTAAAAGGAGAAAAATAAGCGACTTCCAGCTTTCTTCTCTTATGGGCACACGTTTGTGTCTTTCCCGCACAGTAAGGTATCTCGGGGTAACCTTGGACTCCAAGCTGTCATGTAAGGACCACGTTGAAGCTCAAACGAGGAAAGCGTGCGCCTCCTTATGGATGTGCAAACGGTCCAAAATGGGGAATAAGTCCGAAGATTGCCCTTTGGACATACACCACCATGGTGAAACCCCTAATAACATATGCGGCACTAGTGTGGTGGCGCTGAAAGGAGCGCTCCACAATTAGGGCTCGCCTATGTCAAGTTCAAAGGCTAACTTGCCCTGGAATTACAGGAGCTATCAGAACCACTCCAACGATATCAATGGAGGCCATTCTTGGACTCACTCCCTTGCATATCGAGGTGGAACTGGAAGCTAAAAAAGCAGCATATAGACTGTTCAAAAATGGAATGTGGAATGGGACTGGCCGGGGATGGGGGCACACAAAGGCCCTGGATCTGCCGGTAAGGGACCGGGTCATCACCCAAGCGGAGGATAACCGGTGTCTCCCTGTCTATAATTTCACTATTCCATACTCAGCGGTGTTTCCCAGTCTAGAGGACTGGGAGTGCGATAAAAACCGTTTCTGAGTCCCAAAGGTCTCGAGTGGTACACAGACGGATCTAAGACTCGGAAGGGAACTGGTGCTGGCATACACGACTGCAAACCAAGGGCTCGTATATCGGTGCCACTTGGAAGGTATCCTAGTGTATTCCAAGCAGAAGTATATGCCATATTGGTGTGAGTAAGCGAGAATCTCAGAAGAGGTATCGCTAACAAACACATTCATATATGTAGCAACAGCCAAGCTGCCTTGAAGGCTCTTGTACCAAACAAAGTGACCTCAAGACTAGTTTTAAACTGTCGGAATATTTTGACAGAACTGTGCGAACACAACTCTGTCAAAGTCATATGGGTGCCCGGTCACAGAGGTGTGGAGGGCAACGAAGAAGCAGACCGATTGGCGGGAGAAGGAGCAATAATTCCGTTCCCTGGCCCTGAGCCAGCCTTCGGTTTGCCAAGAACTCTGATTCAATCAGAGTTACGATACTGTGCCACTGCAAGGTTCAGCAACTATTGGACTCAGGCCCCTGGAATGAGGCAGTCGAGGCTCCATATAAAGGGACCCTCGACTAACTCAACCATTAAGTGGCTGCTTGGGCTCGATAGAGAAAAAATGAGACGGATAGTAGGCTTGTTAACAGGACACTGTCCTCTGAACAAACATCTTCACACAATGGGGTTGAAAAACACCCCTATTTGTAGGATGTGTGGAGCAGAGGATGAAACCACAACTCATATCCTATGCAATTGCGCACCCTGAGGTGCGTTAAGGTATAGGCATCTCCAAAGGCAATTTTTACAGCCGGAGGAGTTACGGGATCAACCATGGAATAGACTGCTATCCTTTGTGGAGAGCTCTGGTCTCTTCTAGAAGATCCCACATGACGCGAATGCACAATGGGCCGACAGGCCTGAGTGCTGCGGATTACACAGATCTGCTCGCGCGATAATAATAAAAATAATAATATTTCGGAAATTATTCATATCTTAAGAGGGAACACCACGTCAGGTTAGTGGGGAGGGGGATAAAGCACCAAATTAGGAGATATCTCCCTTACAATCAAATTTTATCCAAAAATAGTCTTCAACAATCCTGTAGTATTTATTTATGTACAACTTACACATATTTTCAGTTAAATAACATCACCCAATTTGCAGAAAACAGCTTATTGTTAATCATTAAAATTATGATTAACAATAAGCCGTTTTCTGCAAATTGGGTGATGTTATTTAACTGAAAATATGTGTAAGTTGTACATAAATAAATACTACAGGATTGTTGAAGACTATTTTTGGATGAAATTTGATTGTAAGGAAGATATCTCCTAATTTAGTGCTTTATCCCCCTCCCCACTAGCCTGACGTGGTGTTCCCTCTTAAAAATTGTTTAGAATGCATCTATTTTCAAGGTCGCTACGATCTTTTTTTTTCTTCAGATTATTGGCCTTACAAACAAAGTGTTTTGGTCACGAACATATAACTACCTGCGATGAGACAAAAATAAACCGAATTAGCGGATATAAAAACTTACACATGTATACGAAAATGTAGAAATACCAAGGTACCCGTTACCGGGACCTGATTATGCATTCAGCTTTAATGAAAATAGTGTATTACACGAAATAACAGCCCTAGCAAATTTTGTAAGTTAAAAAGAAATAATAAATTAAAATAAAATAAAATTCTTGTGCTACTCTTTTATAAGAAAGCTTCCTTTCTTATAAAAGAGTAGCGCTAGAGATTTTTTTAATTTCATTTTATTATTTCTTTTTAACTTACACAATTTGCTAGGGCTGTTATTTTGAGTAATATACTCAAGGAGGACTCACTTCTCGTCCAGGGGACTTTCAGGGTATTTAATAAGACAAACAGAGTTTAGCCACGGGATCTAAAAATGACATTTCCTGGAAATGCTATGTATCCTTCAATTTATAGAAGAATTCTTTTTAGTCAAACTAAAGTCAATTGTATAGTATAGTGAATACCATTTACAGAATTCAAATATCTGTAACCCCAACTTTTTGCTATCTAGGAATTTGTAAATCTAATTTAATTTAAATCATAGCGGCATGTTCCTATATTTTCACTGCTATCTACTCATTGCTTTAGTCAGAAGAAAAATACAATATTTTTCAACAGTAACATGTAATTCATTAACAAAACTTATATGCATTTTCTGAAATGAATAAAATTACGATAAGGAGAAAATTCTTCAACAATAACTTGAAATTTATTGTAATTTTTAAAATTTATTTTCATTATCTAAAATATGCATTACGTAGGTAAATACATGTATAATATGTCAATATATAACTCATATTTATACTAATTGTCGACCACCATCGAAGAAAGGAAACGGGCTTATTAGTCCGAGAGTCGATCGTAAAAAAGCCTGCAAAAGGTTGCGATTTTCATGGGAACTGCTTACTTCCACATTTACGTAGTGGTGTTGGTAGCATACCTAGTAATCGTAAAAAAATTAATTTATCTTTTGTTGAAATAGAGTAAATAAATAAAGGGATTTGGTGTACATACTAGAAGACAAGAATTCAAATTTTCTTATGACATCTGCCACCGCCAACCTTACCCTCACTCCATTATTAAAGCGGTTAACAAAATAAAGTTATGATTGATTGTGTATACGAGAACAAAAGTTCTCAAAATATTTTATGGCGGTAATTCCGCCGTATCAAGGTACTTAGTCTAATGCACGATTACAAGATGTTATGTAATCATAAAGTATGTGTTCTACAGTTTCTATTGAGTAAATGGTGTTTAATCTTACTATTTGAAGATATAATATTTATTAAGTGCTTGCATGACATTTTGACCAAGTCTTGGTCTTCTATGCTTAAAACAAAGCATATTTCTTGAAAATCAAAATAATATCTGAGAGTTGCATCACATGTGTTTGGTCCAGAGGGATTCAAATACACGTCTTTAACTAGGCAGCCTGGACCACCATCATAGGAGAATTGAGGCGAAGAGGGGTACCGGATTATTTAATCAGGCTAACGGAAGACTACCTTGCGAACCGTAAGATTAAGATTGGAAGGGAACACATCTCACAGGGATCGGTCGTGGGGCCGACCCTGTGGAACATTATGTATGACGGTGTCCTGAGACTTGAGATGCCACCGGGAGCGCTGATGCTGGCGTTCGCGGACGACCTGGCAGTTATGGTGCATGCAGATGACGAAGATTCATTAATCCACTGGACACACGAGTCACTCAGAATAGTCGACGAATGGCTCACAGATCACAAATTGTCCCTGGCAGCAGAAAAGACGGAGGCAATCATGCTCAAGGGACATAGAAAAAAGAGAACCATCAGCTTCAATGTCCAAGGCGCACAAATCCACCCGGGTAAGACGCTAAAATACCTGGGAATTATGCTGGATGTGCAGGGAACCTTCGGAGAACATATCCGTATGACGTGCAGCAAAGCGGAGAGGAGAGTGGGAGCGCTAACAAGAATACTGCCCAACATAGGTGGACCCAGCAGTACAAAAAGGAGCATACTTTACAACGTGGTACAGTCGACCCTGTTATATGCCGCACCTGTGTGGTTTAGGGCGATGAAGATAGGCAAGTATAGAGACATGATGGAGAGGATAGCAAGGCGTATGTTACTGCGAGTGGCCTCCGCCTATAAGCCAAATCTCAAAGCCTGGCAAGACTGCAAATTCAGAAAGTTGGACTACTTCGTGACCCAATTCCTAACCGGACACGGGTCATTCAAAGACTATATCAGAAGAATACGTAAATCTCCTGACGCGACATGTATGTACTGCAACGAGGACACGGCAGAACACACAATATTCGTATGTAGGAGATGGCAAGCCCAGAGGCGGAGTACATATCGGGAGATTGGTACAGACCTAACGGTAGATAACATAATCTCCGTCATGATGGAAAGTTGTAAATCTTGGATGGTGGCCAGTAAAATGGTAAAGGAAATTATGACCACAAAGGAAATAGGCGAACGTAACAGCCAGAGAGCTGCAAAAGAATAGAGAAGGATGGAAAGAACCCAGTGCGAGAAAAACAGAGCAGCCCAGCGCTCCGAAGAATGTCTAACCGACGGTTCCGGAGTGATGGGTAGTGTACACAGGGGGGGTTTTAGCCGGTAAGGGTCCGGCACTACTCGCCCGCAATAGAACAAAGCGGCGAGTGTCCATGAGGATTTCCCCCCTACAACAAAAAAAAAGGAGGGATTCAAATATGCAAGATATATAGATTGTCTCGTTCAAAAATTTGACTTTGATGTAATTTGCATCTAAACCGCCACAAAATATGTTATTTAATAAATTTAAAAATATGTTCTCTGATCGACTATAAATCATGTTCCACAAATCGTCAAAGTGAAGTTAATAGGATAGTACACGCTAATAAAGCATATTTGCGCTTATACATATATTCCGGTCTAGAAATGTATAAGTACAAACGAAGCTAAGAGTGTACAAAACAATAATCAGACCAATAGTTAGCTACGGCAGCGAAGCATGGGTCCTAACAAAACAGTTTAAAAATATAAAAAAATGTATTTGAAAGAAAACTTCTGCGAATAATCCTAGGACCAGTACTCGACAATGGTATCTGGAGAATAAGATACTGCATCAACTTTTCAATGAAGCACCACTCTCAGAATACATTCGATTACAAAGGTTGCAATGGGCTGGGCACGTAGTAAGAATGGAAGATGGAAAACTACCACAAAGAGCGCTTACCACACGAATAATTGTAGGCCAGTGGGAAAACCAAGGAAAAGATGGAAAGACGTAGTAGCGGAAGATGCAAGGAGTCTTCTAGGAATCAGAAGTTGGAGAAGAACCGCCACGGACAGAGATATTTGGAGGCAAAAGCTAACGGAGGTCAAGGCTCGACTTGGGCTGTAGGACCATAGAAGAAGAACAAGTTATCAGTGGAATTTCTGGTCGGTCTTTTCTTATGTTCACAGTTGCAGCCCACCTCGCCTAGTACTAAAAATTAAAATGTACTGTTTGCATGCTGGGTTGACATATTTTCCATGAGACTACATGTAAAAGTTTTTTAAAATTTTTAACTTTGAGTTTCCTAATGACTTGGACTGGATTTTTTACAGAAAATTGTGTCATATAAAAATCTATTAAAATAACATTATTTCAGATTTTTTTCATTATTTTCGTCTAACGCCTCTACCTCCTTAAGTCAACGGAAGTAGGCAAAAAGACTGATTTTTACCAACTTTCGATGGCTCAATCTCGAAAACGAAATGAGATACAGGGCTGCGGTTTGCGCCATTCGATTTCTCTCGCCTACCTACGTACCCATGAATTTGTTGAGATTCTTGATTTATGGGACTTCGACATCTCTTCACATAAGCCGTTCTAACTTTTTCTACACAAAATAGACCCCCCTTCTTTTGTCGATTGGAAATCAAATTTTCAATCCGATTATGTGGGGCACGATATGATAAGGTAATTCTTAAGAGATAGCAGCTGCCAAAGTAAGAGGTCCGATAATTTCCCTTCTCCGGCGACACGGGTCCGCTTCGAAAATGACAGCTGACTTCTTGCTGTTCTATCCCATACAGCACAAGGACATCCACAGAACATACTGGGGACAACTTTTCAGGACATATGGGATATCCTGGGAAGATCCCATTATCACCTTAGGATGTCCGTAGGATATCCAAATGGGACAGTTCGGGTTTTGCTGATGACGTCCTCGGGACGTCAGTACGGGTGTGTACAGGACATCATCAGCTCTTATACGGGCTATGCCTGGGCTTTACTATGAACAACCTGAGGACATTGATCGGACTTTATATAGGACATCCCCAATTTTTTTACGGTTTATTGGATATTTCTAAAGACAGCAAAAAATACATATTATTTTATAGGATCATTGCTTTTAAACTGAGCCAATAAGCGAAGACAAAGGAATACAAGTTTATATAATGGCAGAGGTAAAATGACAAATAAAAATGTGATACATATCTGTACAACTCCATACACATATTTGTATCTATCAATTGGCTTATATCACTTTAAAAGTAAATCTACCAAACTAATAGAGGTTATATATAGTCCAATGAAATAGGTCGACAAATTAAAATTAGGTAAATACTTGAATTTTTGATATGTTACTTTGAAGTATTTGAACACGATTAATGAAAGGATTTTTGTTTTTCAACCCCGAGAAGGGGTGAAAAAAAATATAAAGTGTTTTCAAAAGTACTCAAAATGTGTAAAAGATAGTAAGAAAAGTTTCAAATAAAAATTGTAAAAGCATGGAATATTACATAAAAATTGATCTCTTGCCTTTTTTGGTATTATTAAAATCAACAGAGTTTAGGGTGGTTAGAACTTATAAGCGATGATATGTACAACTTTAAAAAACCATAGCGCGCTGAAAAGTTATAATGGATTAAAAAAAATTCTATTCACTGAGAAAAATATTACGTAAAAGGATTACGTATCTGACAATAACATCTGCGGAAAATAACCAATCATATTTTCCCCTTTTAGATAATATAATAAATACAAAGATATAACATAGCAGCATTATATTAATGAAATATTTAACGTAATCTTATTTGTAGAAAGAACTTTAAAATAAACGTGGAAAAGACATCGACGCCCGGCGGATTTCTTAGAACTTTCGACTTGTCACAAAAAGGCGGCTAATTCAAAACACAGTAAATGTATTAAAACCAAATTATAAATAACTGCTATTTAAATAAGATATACATTTTTAATGAATTATTTGCCCTGGAGGGGATTATCAAATAGAACAAACAAATACGTTTTTAGAAGCAAATTTTACAAACCAATAAAAGACACTATAAATAAATAGCCTCAAAATAATATATATACGTTTCATTATTTTTGTTTTTGAAATCTCCTAAATAATAATATCTATAAAAGGACGCCTCTAGGACTTGCCCAGGATATTCCTACAGTGGATATTTTGTTAGGCTTTTAATATCTTTGCGGGATATTACTAGGACATCCTGCCAGGATTTGTCTAGGATATCCCCATTTGGGATATTCTCAGGTTGTATATATTTTATTGGGATATCCTAAGGATATCCTGAGGAATGTTGTCCTCAATTGGGATATACGGGACCAAATGAGGATATCCTAGGGATGTCATGTGCTGTGTGGGATCAGTGCGCAGGCTGACTATTATTTTTGAATAAACTAATAAGTAAATATTAGATTCTAGAAAGCTATTTTACACTCGGTGTCGTGAGCTCTCTGGCTATTACTAGAAAGAAGCATTCGATTTGGGTCTCCTGCTATTCACCAGGTCTTCTTCATTTTAATATATTTGGTATTTTATAAAATGTAGTTGTATGTATATCATGTGATTGTAAAAATTAAATATGAAATACCCCCTTTTTAAGAATGCAATATTACAATAGGTAAAAGGAATGCCAAAAAATGAATCTAGTTTGTAAATTGGCGGATTTTCTTGGGGATAATTTTAATTATAAATTATCCACAAGAAGTGGTTCGGACTTCACAATAAACTGAGGGACACGTTTCTCTTTGTCAACAAGAAATCATCCTGAATTTTACGGAGCTACTTCGGTGACTTGAGAAGAGGTTAAAAAAAACGAATATTTTTAGAAAAAGGGATAGCCAGGTGCGCGCAGCCTATGTTTATGATGGTCATTCATACCCACCGCCAGGGTAGGGAAAGATTTGAGTACCGTAGTTTCCCAGTTCATTTCTGCATTTTTAAAAACGTCCCACAATGGGCCGGAACTTTCAAGAAGTGGCCAGAATTACTAAATTTTCAAGTCTCTCAAAGGGTTTAAAATTAGTATCTGGTTAAAGTGAATAGATTAGTTCAATGCAATATTTCTTTATCGCACTCTGATTATATTAAAGTTTCACTACGTATTTCGCTTGAACTACAATTTTATTTAGGCTTATAACTCTAGATTTATTTCGTAGTATTTTTAGCTGCCACTTAGAGCTCTGTAGCTTTTCTAAAAAGGCGCGTTGCATTTTGGAGACTAATTAAGTTATTTCTTCAGGCTTTGTAGTTCCAGCCTATAATCCTAGGCGAATTGATTTATTTCGAGTATGGAATGGAATGTCAACATGGTTGACATTTTGCCAAATCAGAACCTGAACATTTTCCTAAAGACTGTTAATTAATCACAACTTTGCGACCTCGTCCCTCGTCCTAGAAATACCAAACATAGTTTTTCAGTGGAAGTTGTCCAGTTCGTTGCTCGTCCGAATACTGCTGAAGAATCTTCTCAAGAAGGTATCGAGTCTTCAGAGGAATTTTCATCTGATGACGACGCGCAAAGCGATTATGAGAGCGGCTACTATCAACGCTATCATATATTTTTTTTTATTTGCTACTACCATTTATTTTTTTGATTACTCAAATATTTTACAATAAATGATTACATATCAGCACTTGATTTATGTTCGCCTAGCATTATTTCTTTTCTCTAGCACATAAAACATCAACTTTTGTAAGTATTTTCAAAAGAAATGTCGTCTGCAAAATTTCAAACTCCTCGGAGAGATAATATTTTTTTAAGTTTTTTTTAAAGAAGGGTTCACATATTTTTACTTTATCTGCAAAATTTCATTTTCTTTATACTAACAATTTTTTCACCCCAGCTCTCTCGGGAAGATTAAACATTATGAAGGTTTTTTCAAAAAGAGGTCACAATTATTAGATATAATTTTTCGCCTTCCATCTAACATAATTTTTTGAGACAATTTTTTTACACGTTTTTGCATTTTGCATGTATGCAACATATATCTGCATATTCTGCATGCTGCTCGTCCATTGTCAAAGGCACAGAATTATGGCCACTTTAAAAAAATTCTGGACCACTGTGCGTCCATATTCTTTGAGTTAGCCACTGATTGTAGCTGTCCATTTGAGTTATACGCTATTGTTGGTCTGCATTTGCAGATACAAAACTGTTAAATTTGTGGCAACTGCGCTCTAAGGTATTTGACGTTGAGGCTTTAGAGATATCTTTGTTCTATCTAATACAGATATCACCGTATTCTTTATTATGACTTTCATTGAGGAGCCATTACAAGTTATTAGCACTCAGAAATATCAGGATGAGCAGTGGGGCCACTAATATCCACGAAGTGGGACCACCTTTCAAGAATGTTCTTGAAATAACGCGTTCTTACACGGTATCTTAAAAAAAGTTATGTTGCACAATTGAAAAAAAAGTGTTACAGTCACAATAAAATTGTTACATAATATGGAATAAAATCAAAACTGCAAGTAAGAATTTTAATTTTATTATCGATTATAATTTAACAAACTAATGTAAGCATTCACATATTGGGTTATTGTTAATAGTTATGGGTATACAGGGTGTAATTAGTTTCATGTCATTAAAAAAACGGTGGTAGGGAACGACAAGACAAACAAAAAAAACTTATATAATATGGAGTCTAAAGCTCATAGTTTGGAGAAAAAAAAAATAAACAAAAATTTCGCAAATTTTCAATTACATTTTTTGAGAACTGCTGGAATATTGAGGTAGGTTTAGATCTAGATCTGATCTGAAGAAAACTATACTCTAACTCTTCCTTGTGCAATATTTTAGTTACTGTGGGTATTTCGATATGTACACACGTCCAACCGGCCGTTAGTTGTTTTTGTTATTTTTGAATTTCGCGTCATTGTGTATTTATAGTTAAGATTTATTTTATTGACTTACCGTTCAAGTTGTCAAATTCTTGATTACGTAGAGACACAACTTACTTGTTCGTTCTTTTTGTATTCCTTTTTGGCTTTTGTACCAAGTTCTTATTTTATTTTTCTTTATTGACAACGTTAGTTGATAGTTTAGTGTTTGGTGTTGAACGAAGTGCGTATGTCCTTAATTAAACGTACCAAACTGTGTATTGAAGCAGATGCAGTGATTTTGAATAATTCAGGTAGGTAGTAAGCTTTTAACCCAGGACACTCATTTATGCTACAAATGTTAATAAACCACATTTAAATTTTCTAAATTATAAACAATCCAATATTTTGTTCCAAATTAAAAAACACATATGTAAAGAAATGCTCTGTTTAAACCTCTATGGCCATTATTTGCTTGCAATTGTGCACGAAGAGAGAACGAATTATTTACCCCTTTATAATTGCCCCAGTTCAGTTGAGGCGGTCCATCAAAGGCGGTCGATGATCCAAGGCCTTTGCTTGTGTGGGCGAGCACTTTTTTGTGAGAATTTAAAAGTTGTATAAGTCTATTGACCAAGAAAAGCAGTGGTTCTCAATTATTGCCTACCATAATAATAAAAATATTGACCTAGATCAGTTTTTTTCAAAGCGCCCCCTAGAGGGAAAAGTCATAAAGGTTTTTTGTTTGTCTAGTCGGTCCCCATTACCAGTTTTTTTAATGATATGATTACACCTTGTATAAGTTTTCCTTTTTCAAAATTATTCATTAAATAGATTTTATTAAGAAAATTTGAAACATGCAAATCTAAATCACTCCAACGAAATAATGTATTATATAGCGTTTATCAGTACGTTAAGATCTATGAAAGGTGAAGTGAATTATTTAATTGCTGATACACATCCTAAATCTGATAGAATTAATAGACTCAGGAGTTGCCCAACATAAATTCGTTTGATACAGCAGTAGGTAATATAATACAATGTAACACATGTAATTAATTGCAATATTTTTTGTGAAAAGTTATGAGATGTGCAATAAAAAATATAAAACTCAACTTATATTACTTTTTGTAGTAGTATCACCCCATGGAGACAAACCTACGAGTTGTTTGAAAATTTTGTATTGGAGAATGAAATGAAAGTGGCAAAAGAGTGATTATCTAGACAATTGAACAAAATGCCAGTTTTTTTATGTTTTGTAATTAAATAAAACATGTCGAATACTAGTTTTATTGATAAAAAAACTTCGTAGAGTATTCGATAGAATATGCAACAATTATATAAAAAGTGCAGTAAATTGGTCAAGAGTATAATGGTTAACTTGTTTTATTTTGGCTTCCTGATTCTCTTAAATTCATTTCAATAACAGTGTTATCTGAAACATAAGATAACACTTTGATGTTTAGTAACTGAGAGCGGGAAAAGAGTTTGCGAAAATATTAACAAAACGAAATAGAAACATAAAATTATTTACATTTTTTCTACAAAATTAAACAATATTAAACCACTGTTTTGTAAGCTTCATGTGGACCCGGCTTTAGAAGCAATTAGTTATGCACATAAATTCAATACTGTTACTAATACAATATATTTAAAATTTTCAAGAAATGATATAAATGAAAGTAAGGACTAATAACGGACTATTTAGAAATCCTTGCCAATTATTATTAATTTCGCGTTAGTTTAAAAATAATTCACTACTAATGTAATGTTATTCGACACAATGTTCTGCAGGGGTGTGTTTAAACTCGTAATTATATTTATTTTTGCTATTTATGTAGTGCCAATTTCTAGTTACTGGTATGATCCTTTAATTAATTTGTTTAATTGGAATAGTTTCACAGGTAAATATATAGATAAATATCTTGAGTCAATTAAACAGAAATATTTATCAATTTTTTTCTTGTAAAATTTCTATTTTTAGTCATAAAATTCTATATACTAATTTTTACATCTGCACAAACAAAAAAGTAAAGAAGGATAATATTTTGCTTACTTAATTCCACATAAAACCAACTTTTATGATTCTAAGGAAATAAGTATACATACGTGTTTGTGTCTAATTTATATCTAATCACAAAAGTTTGAAACGTCTCAAGTTATATTTACGACCTTATTTCAGGTCCTAAGTAAATATAATTATTAAATACAAAATTAACGATAATTACAAAATTTTGACAAACGTGTAAAGAAATGGGTTGAAAACGACTATCGTGTTACTTCTGAATTTCTAATTACTTAATGTAGAGATTTGATTACCCAACTTCATTGGCTTGAAGAATTCTACCACATATGTTCCAAAAGTATACTCTGCAACTAATTGTTTGAACATATCTTGTTACGACATATTGATTTGAAATTTGAAATTTTTTAATAGCTGCTGATTGCACATACTTAATTTATTCAAATATACATATGTAAATAAGTTTAAGTACCATAAGTTACTATTGGATATCGGACGAAGTTGGAAACATATTTGTTTAAACGTGTTAAATTGCAAAAAAGTCATTTTTTCTCTATTTTTTTTACAAATATCGCCGGTAATATTCATCGTGTTACATAAAAAAGAGGTTGTTCGCAATAACATTTCTAAATCAAAATATATAATGTCTCTATTGAACATGTATATACGTAACCTAAAAAAAAATATAAGTGCGAATACATAGCCTTTTAAATAATTTAATGTAGCTTTAATATTAAATAATGTATTCACAGATACAATTTTGTGAAAGCATGCTCTTTGGTAACACCACAAAAGAATTTCGAATGAAAATGTTTCTCTAAATGACCAAGAAACTACAAATTGTTTAAAACTTTGTTATCAACTTATAGGGTAAAACTATTATTACTTTTTTCGCAAGTGCAAAAAGACTAATATATCGCATTCGATCGACACATTTCTAAAACCAATAATATCGCTAGTAGAGAAAAAGAAAATCATATAGCTGTATTGGTGATAGAATTCAGAACATTGTGAAAATATCCATCCATCTGCGTCTATCTGTTAGTCCGTCATGTTTTCTGTAAGTATGATAACTTAAGAAAAAAAACTCCGATTGTATTGAATGGCCTTTTGAGAACTTTTATGTTAGGCTTTCTTAACATTGTGACGTGATGGTGAAAAACGGCCAACGGCATCGTGTTCAGCACGTCAAAACCCTTCGGAATCACCTATTTGGTTAAAAAGAAACAAGTAATGGTTTTTTTGTAGGTCAGCTAGAAAAAAAGTCCTATTGTTCTTTAGCAAAATCGATTGGTAACTAGAGAAATGATTAATTAATAAAGAAAAATTTGAAACCAATTTTTCTTGTGTTTTGTAATTAAACCGTAGAGTTACGCAATGCTAAAATGACAGGTTACTCATAACGAACGATAAACTGCAAACATTACAGGGTGATGTAACGGTAATTTGTCGTGGTACTTTTTTGAAGCCGCCCTGCTTGTAATTCTAAATGAGTGAAATCGCTTTTTACAGCTCTACCCGTGATTGAACACTATCCGAATTTGAAGCGTACCTACAATTAATCGTCTGTGTTGTGAAACAGACAGTGGCAAAGGCGACCTTAACTCGCAAGACGAAATTCAACAAAGGAAACACGTTATCAAGGCCTTCGCTAAGAGATATATGTGTTCTATGTATATAATAGCGTTGCAAAGATTCGAGGATACTGCTAGATCGTCGGCAAATTGGTATATTTTAAAATACATTTGTGATGTTCATCCATAGCTAAATAAATCTGTAACTTATTTTCTTAAAAAACTCACGTGACAAAACAAGTTTTCTTAGGTATACTTAAAGTGAACTAGAGCCAATGTTTAACTTAGATTTAGTGAAAATGATGGCCGGGTGTAATATTCCGTGGAATAAACCGAACAGGCTTATTTTAGGGGATTCAATGCAAATTGCGTGCGAGAGGAATATGTAAACTTTGTCTGATGCAACCAAAGTAGTTCTCCCCTTCCCCGTTCTCGAGGATGCTGACACTGTGGTGGTGGGCAGAATTTCTCGTTGGGGTTCCCACCTCCGCAAACAGCCAGAACCACCACTAAACGGGGTCAACGTGTATTGATAAAATTTCACGGAATTTAACTTATTGATCCCTACAGCATGCCAATAATGGAGAGGAACCTGACACCCTCCCACTCCCTCAACGGCCAATAACCATCCGCCAAAGGAGTGAGAGAGCGCTCTCCACATACCATAAGCAAAAATAGTTTTCTCCCATTTACGAGGATGCTGAACACGGGAAAGACAATGAAAATCGTATCTGACACATAATGTAAGAAAAGCCAGCGTAACAATATATGCAGTAATTGTATGCGCTAATAAAAATATTTTATATAATATATTATAATGAAATAAAGCAGATATTTTATTTATTATATCATATTTCCCAAAAAGTGTGTAAAAAAGTATACATTCATCTGTTCTCAGCTCCGCGGTAAATGAATATGGCTACTTTCTTGGCGAGATCGAGGTGACATCTTATGTTTTTTTCCTGTATAGCATCCTCAAAAACGGAATGCACTCTCATCTATTTGGAGTGTTGTTATTGGCCCCCGGGGAGGAATTCCACCAATCACCACGGCGCGCGGCGCCAATATTCTTGAATAAAGATGACAGTCTCGGATGTTTAGGAGTCGAGCTTGAACTCTTTGCCTCAATCATCGCTATAGACCGGCCTCGTAAGGGGTGAGCCTACTTTTTCACCCCCCCCCCCCACAAATGCGGACTGTGTAGGTGATATTAGCAGACCTACCCTGATACTGGATGTTGGACCCAGCCAACTAGGTTGTTTTTTCTGGCGCTCTTCTGTTTTGGTCTTCTTTCTTCGCTGGCATGTCGGTTTCCGGGAGCGTATTTCGTCTGTAGTGAGAGTGAACACCTGTTGCCAAGCCCTCTCGAAGTGTGGAGGGGTTTGGGGCGTGTTGACTAATCGGAAGCCCGGGGTGCCAATTGGCATCATGTGCTCCCATTTCGTCGGAAGGAAGTGTGAACTGTGTAGCTCAAGAGACGCTTATTTTAGCGTCAGAGGCCGGCACGGGCTAGGGTAAGGGTACCGAGCTGGTTGTTTGTTTGGTAACCCCAGGATCAAGTAATTTGGGTGTTTTTGGTCATTGTCTCCTTGCGGTGTGGCTTAAAGGTCGGGCTGAAACAAAAAAGCGGTTAAGTTATCCTTACCCGTTATCTAGGATCTGGAGCTTCGACCTCTTGTGCCTTGGGCGTCGTTGGGGTAGTAGTCAGTCGCCTGTCAGACCAGCGGATTCCCATGCTCTGTTGCACGGGTATATAGATTCTTTGCTCTGTCCAAGGTGACTTCAGTTACCGGGGTGTATTCCAGGTCTCTGAAGATGCCGCCGTTTCTGACAAACCATGGTGCATCCACGTTTCCCACGGCTTGCACCCTCTTCAGGTTGGTGACTGCTTGGTATCCCCAGGCAACAGAGGCGTAGGTCAGAATAGGTGCAATGAGGGTCCTGATAAGCATGAGCTTGTTCCTCAGGTTGAGCTGGATCTGTCTACCCACCATAGGGTAAATTAGACTCCTCCTCGTCCTCGCTTTCTTTATTATCGCTTCCGTGTTCTGCCTACACATCAGGCTTCGATCCATGATAACGCCAAGGTACTTGACGGTATCGTGCCATTGGATGTTCTCGTCGTTCATGGAGACGTATCCTGTGGGAGTTTGCTTCCTGACTGTTTTGAAGAGGATGGCTTTGCTCTTATCCGCGTTGACTTTGAGTTTCCACATGTTGCACCACTCTTCCAGAAGGGATGCTGCTTCCTGGATGTCACGGGTGGCAAGTCTTCCACTCCATGATTATGACCGTGTCGTCTGCGTAGGGCACCAAAGAGGTCCTTGTGGTTCTTGGCATGTCGGAGATGTAGATGGTGAACAGGTGCGGAGAGAGTCTCTGCGGTACGCCTGCTTCCAAGCGCCTGTAGTTCGACAGCTTGTCAGCAGTTGCCTCCGGTGAAGGTAAGATCTCACAATCTTGACGATGCCGACTGGGTAACCTATTGACATCACCACGGTATTCATAATCCTCGAAGGGGGAGGGGGGCGGTTGAACTAATCTCGTTACATCGATGGCACCACGAATGAATCATTTTGGTGTCCTAAGTGTTGTATTGTGTACACTCCACTAAGTTCTAGCATCATCATATTGACAACGTATAATTGTATAATTTTTGCACATAAAATAATTAAAACCATTCTTATAAATATATCTGAGCTCGCCCCTCGTAAATTGTAAAAAGACTACAACATGCGAACTCTGAATATGATGTATGGGCGAATCTTAAGTGGCTATTGTTCCATTGTCTTTTGATAAGTTATTTTAAGATAACACCATAGTAGTGCACAAATTAAAATACTTTATTGCCGAGATATCTTTAATATACTCACCATCGTATGAGCATAGCATAAAAGTGCCATAATATGAAGTTTAGCAAAGGCAGACGTCAAGTTATATTTAACTACTGCATGGACTTATAACATCAGCCTGGACGGTGTAGCTAACTTTGTCTATAAATCTCAAACATGTTCGGAGGCAGATGGTTTATTTTTTTATGAGTTCCCTGAAGTGTAAATAACAAAATCATCTAAAGTTTGCATGATTTCCAGATCGGCAACTTAAAAAAAAATAAATTAAAAACTTTCTTTTCGGTAGTTTTCCAAAATGTTTAACGTTAGTCGATGTATGGGAAAATAAAAAATACTTTCATATAGAGCATACATTTTTACGCAAAATATGTTCTTTACAAAGATTTAATTTATTAAAGTCCCAGAATTTCCGTAAAAAATTCTTGAAGTAGAAGTAATGAAGCAAGCGTGGAGCGAATCTGGGTCGTGCCATGTTTGCAAAATATTACTTCAGGTACGAAATATATTATGCATATAAAATTGCAATATTCTTTTTGAATATGAAAAGCTGGGTATCTGCATAAGAAAGGTGAGACTTAGAAATTTAAAATGATACCTTAGCTTTCTTATTTGTGTAAATTTTGTTTGTCTAAGCAAAGGGTTTTTCGCACACCAAGTACTGCAAAACGCGCGTTCGGGCGCAGGCTACCTAGCACCGCGCTTCATCGAATATCTCCACTTCACTAATTTCATATGGAAAATCCGTGGTATTGGATGAAATTTTTGCAGTTACATTTTTTGTGTGTTCTAAAAATATTTTTTGTTTTCTACTACCTCGACTCATTTTCGAAATTTTGGGACAATACCGGAAAAACAAAGTTATTGAATTTGTTTTTAATGTTCTCGGTCTGGAAATCAGGCGTACCTTACGTGAGGTTATTGCTTAGCTTCCAAAAAACTCATTAAATAAATCATCTCTCTCGAATTTGTTTAGAGGTAAATACCTCTAATGACTGGACTACATGTTGAAATCTTGTAACTAAATAATTATTCTTTTTAATTTAAATTAAAGTAATTATATTATGATTAACATATGGCCGTATCAGAGGACATATTCTTTGAGATTTTAACCATTATTTATCAAATATAAATCTTGTATTGGAAACTTACTTACTATCTTAAATTTAACAGTTGCAAGTTGATTGGGTCCTTGCTTGCATAATTAAAATAATAAATTTAAACTAAAGTTCGCCAAAATCGGTCAGATGTTAAATTAGCACATAATCTCGTTCTTATTATAATAATTTTATAATAAATGAACCATAAAAAGGTAACAACATTTTTAATTGTTTGACACAAACCTACAACTTAAACCCAAATAATTAAACGATAAATATCCGTTGGTTTATTTGCGGTTTATATTTGCAGAAAAAAATGACAATTAAAGAATACTACTTAGAAACTGAAGAATTTCTTATAATTGTTTGAATATTAAAGTCTTCGCCAGTTCACTGAATTATTACTTCCACATCCACGTAGTGGATTGGAAGTATAGTAATCGCAAAAAAATTTTCAAAAATTTTTATTCGTGAAATAGGTTTAGAATGTCATGAAACGTCGAGATTTTAAATGTGAGCGAAAAAAAATTTTTCTGTCTGTCTGTCTGTAACTTTTTTTTTTGTCCGCACGTTTTCTCCGGAACGGTTTAAGATATTGACCTGAAATTTTGTACACGTATATATTATAACGAGATCTGGAACTGGATTGTTTTTTGAGGATATCCGGTGCAGGGTTGGGGGTTAAATAGGGGAAAATAAGTAAATCAAGCTTGTAAGAGTACAGAAACTTGAAATTCGGTGTATGCACTAGAAGTTAAGGCCTCAGATTTTTTTGTAATATTTTTCAACCCCCCACCACCCCTACCCCATTAATGGGGTTGATAAAACAAAGTTGAGATATTCATTTGAAATTTCGTACACGTATGTATTATAACGACATCTGGAATTAGATTCTATTTTGGGATGATTCCGTTGAAGGGTTGGGGGTTAATTTGGGGTAAATAGAGGAATATAAGTAAAACAAGTTGGTAAGAGTACAGAAACTTGAAATTGATAAAATAAAGTTGAGATATTCATTTGAAATTTCGTACACGTATGTATTATAACGACGCCTGGAATTAGTTTATATTTTGAGATGATTCCGTTGAAGGGTTGAGGGTTAATTTGGGGTAAATATAGGAATATACGTAAAACAAGCTGGTAAGACTACAGAAACTTGAAATTCGGTGTATGTGCTAGAAGCCAAAGCGTAAGATTTTTTTATAATATTTTTCAACCCCCACCACACCTACTCCAATATGAAAAGGGTTGATGAAATAAAATTGAGATATTCATTTGAAATTTGGTACACGTATGCATTATAACGACATCTGGAACTAGATTATACTTTGAGATGATTCCGTTGAAGGGTTGGGGGTTATTTAGGGGTAAATTGGGGGAATTAAGTAAGGCAAGCTGGTATGAGTACAGAACCTTGAAATTCGGTGTATGTACTAGAAGCCAAGGAGTCAGATTTTTTAATAATATATTTCAGCCCCCCACCACCCCTACTCCGTTATTCAAGGCGTTGATAAAATAAAATTGACATATTCACATGAAATTTAGTACGCATGTGTATTATAACGACATCTGGAACTAGTCTATATTTTGAGATGATTCCGTTGAAGGGTTGGGGGTTAAATAGGTGTATATAAGTGAAAATAAGTAAAGCAAGCTGGTAAAAGTACAGAAATTTGGGATTTGGTGTATATACTAGAAGCGAAGGTCTCATGTTTTTTTATTGGTAATTTCCATCCCCCCACCACCCTTATTAAAATAGTTGAAAAAATAAAATTTAAATTTTCACTCGAAATTTGGTACATTTATGTGTTATAACTATATCTGAAACTAGATTATATTTTGACATGATTGCGTTGAAGGAGTGGGGGTAACTAGAGGTAAATAGGGAAAGATATGTAAAGCAAGCTGGTAAGAGTACTGCAATTTGAAATTCGGTGTATGTCCTAGAAGCCAAGGCCTCAGATTTTTTAATAAAATTTTGAACCCTTCCACTACCCTTACTACATTATTAAAGGGGTTGATAAAATAAAATTGAGATATTCACTTGTAATTTGGTAGACGTATGTATTATAACGACATCTGGAACTAGATTATATTTTGGGATGATTCCGTAGAAGGGTTGGGGTTAATAGGAGTAACTAGGGGAAAATAAGTAAATATAGCTGGTAAGAGTACAGAAATTTGGGATTCGGTGTATATACCAGAAACCAAGGCCTTAGATTTCTTTCTAATATTTTTCAAACTCTACCACCTCCGCTTCTTTATTAATGGGATTGATAACATAAAATTGAGATGACTCCATTGAAGGGGTGGGAGGTGGTAGGTTGTGAATAGTGGAAAATAAGTACGGTAAATTAGAAACTTCATTTTTAACGTATATGGTAGAAACCAACTCCTCAAACTTTTCTATGACATTGCCCCAATTATTATTAAAATTCTATGACCAATAATTTCCACATATTAGAGTGCAAATATAGTCAAGATGTTTCCTTTAAAGTGACTTGGATGAAGAATCTGGATGTGGAAGTAGTGATTCCTTAGGCAGCGGTTTTTTTATAATTGTTGAACAGCAGCATTTGAAAATAAGCTTATTTTTTTTAATATAAATTCATGTTAGGATGCCAGTATGACGTATCAAAATCTCATCGGTACTCTATGCAGTTTCTTCTCATAATGGTATAAAAGGTTGCACCTCAGTTCTAACATTTTTTTGGAATTTATAACTTATCGATTTTTTCGAAAACAGTAGAGGTAGCTTGTCCAGAATTGAAAATAATCGAAAATTTCTGTTTCTAAGGCATCGTACTTGCAAAAAAATGTGAATGACAGACGGACGAACACATTTCGATGACTACATAATATTTCTCTACGAATGATATTTACCGTTATAGAAATATGCCGATCAAGTTCAATAATATACCATCATATTTACGAAGAGTAACGAGTAACTTCACGCGCATAGCTTGCAAAACCACTTAATTAAACAATTAAAAAGCAAAAAGTGGAGAAAATTGAACCTTTAAAGAAAACGGCCAATAAAAATTATGAAACAAAATTTCACCGCCGCGCCGCTCGTTTAATTACCCAATATCGATATTGAGATCGATTGAAAATAGGTCAAATTTTGTTGATTGTTCATTTTTATACCGTCTTCAATGCCGTGTCGGTAGTGTAGCAGGCCTAATATTAGTAATAATAGCAATAATAGTGTGCCTAGGAAGTTCGCAATATAAAAAACTTTCTTTACTGTGCCGTTTATTTTTATTTTACAGATAAGTCAAATGGTTTCAGCAGTCGCTATGGCTTTGAAGATAGCTTAAGGTAAGAATTTTTGACAATATCAAAATACGTGCGCAAATTGAGTTATATAATATTAAATTTAAGATTTTCTGGTGACCTAATTTATAAATATAATGTTGGTAGATGTTTTACAACACATGTATTATTGTAATTAACCTCTTGCTGCTGTATAATAAGTTTGACAGCACCTGCCACGGTTGTCTGTTAGGCGGTCAAATCGTTGGCCGCATGAGTTCAACGTTTGCGCTGTTTATTATCTGATTTCCACTGAAATATTAACCATTCTATCCAGCTGAAGGGACCAAAAAATCATGGGATGTGGGAAATGCGATACTGGGGAGTCATCTGGTGGGAAGTATTTCTTAGAGAATCTATCTATTGGGGTGATGGTGTATTTAAAGCATCATATCCATAACACAGCCCCACAAAAAAAATATTTTTTTTGGAATTGTTATCGAGACACCTGTATCCCTATGTAATTTTCGACGCTGAATCTTAATCCGAGGTCAAAAAAAATCGTACACTCCCGAAATCAACACCTAGCGCTAAAAAACACTCTCGGGTCAAAATCTCAATAAATCGAATTAAATATAAACATTCAAGTATATAACGCATAAATACAGAGTTAACACTACTTTCCATTGAAAATCACCCCCATGAGTGGGTGAAAACTACCCCTCACACAACAGGAAATTTAAAAAACTGCAGTGATGGAAAAAAAGCTTACGACGCCCAGTTATTTTAGAAACAATATGTAACTGCATTAGTTTCGATGTGATGCTCAGAAACTACCCCCATAGAGTGGCGGAAATCACCCCTAAATTTAAACTGACAAAATGATTAAAAATTTAAAATCTTTAGGGTGCAATATGAACATGAAACTTCATTTCCTCGATTCCCATCTTGATTATTTCCCAGAAAATTGCGACTGCAGTGAAGACCAGGGTTAATGCTTTCACCAAGATATATCAGAAATGGAAAAAAGCTTTTCTAAAAGATACTGCAACTATTTTTTGAATTTTCTGTTATGTGAGGAGTAATTTTTACCCTCTCATGGGGATGTCACTGAATGACTTTGGTGCAATGCAAGTATTCACCTCCAAACTGCAGTGCTGCACATATTTAGTCAATTTTAACATCGATTAAAATAGAAATCTCGATGACAAATTTTTTTCCCCGATATAGGGGTGGTTTCCGCTACTCTATGGGGGTAGATTTTGACCATCGCATCGAGACTAATGCAGTTACGTACTGTTTCTAAAATAACTGGGCATCGTAAGCTTTTTTTGCAATCCCTGCAGTTTTTATAAATTTCCTGTTGTGTGAGGGGTAGTTTTGACCCATTCATGAGGGTGATTTTCAATGGAAAGTAGTGTTAACTCTGTATTTATGCGTTATATACTTGAATGTTTATATCTAATTTGATTTATTGAGATTTAAGATTATTCGTGGAGCGTTAAGTAATTTTTACCCTGTTTAGGGAGTGTTTTTGAGCGCTAGGGGTTGATTTTGGGGGTGTACGATTTTTTTTGACCCCGGATTCGGATTCAGCGTCGAAAATTACATGGGGATACACTTGTCTCGGTAGCAGTTCCAATTATTTTTTTTATTTGTGGGGCTGTGTAATATATCGCCTGGTTAGTGCTAACTTTTATAATTCAAGTAAATTATCATCACTTATCACATTCTTCTGGATATATAAGAGCGTGCACATTGTGAGGATACAATCATTTTAATGAGAATTTTGTCTCGTAAAGATTTTTGTGGACTTAATTAAGGTTAAATTCCGAGCTATTTGCTGTAATAATTTAGCATTGTCACCTATAAATAGGTAGCTACTCACACGCCTGCCGCAGGGACAATCTAGGGTGCAGGGCGGACGGGGCAATCTAGGAGGTTTCTCTATACACGTACCTGCCGTTTAGTGTTACAGTGAATGTCAGAGGTATTTGTGAAGATGGCTCTAGCACTTTAAAAAATCAAAAGATCGGCATTACCTTAGCTGTTTCCGTGGTGGTAACGCAAAAAAAAGAAAAAGGAAGTACTGGGTGAAGATGTGGTTACACATGTGGGACGGGTCTTTATAGACTTTTATCACCCGCGTCCAAACTTCATGCTCTTGATCCTTCTCTTTTTCCATTATATTCGTATTTACCTCAAAGCTGCACAATACAAACAAGCACTACGCACCTGTTTCGGTAGAAAACTGAGTCGAAATTGCCCCAATCACGCTACACACACGAGTTGCGGCAGGGCGGCTGGAGCTGATCTAGGAAGCTAGGAGGGTCCGGTGCGGCCTGCCGCCCTGCAAAGGAAGCAATCTAGGAAATTGCCACTGCTTGCCTACACACGTCACCAACAAGGAGGCAATTAAGTGTCAACCCCACTTCTACACCCTGGATTGCCCCTGCGGCAGGCGTGTCAGTAGCTATCTATTACAAATTTTGCCCCTGTTTTTGATGGAATTACAACAAATATATTGAAAAATATTAATATAAATATAGCTGAACCATTATCTTATGTTTTCTTGAAGATATTTTTCCAGAGGAATTAAAAAAATCAGTTGTAACTCTTATATACAAAAAAGGGTGACAAAAGCTTAATGGAAAATTATAGACCTATATCTGTCATAAACAACACTGCTAAGTTATTAGAAACATATATGAAAAGCAGACTGGTGAAACATTTAAATGATAATAAATTATTGTCAAATTTTCAATTTGGTTTTGGGGAAAATCAATACTGAGAATGAAATGTATGAAGTAACTAAAACTTTGTACAATTCACTAGATAAAGACAAAAAATAAGTCGCAGTATTTCTTGATTTGGCCAAGGCATTCGACACTGTGTGTCATAAAATAATAGAAAAGCTAACCATATACGGTGTTCAAGGACTAGTAAACAATTTGTTTCATAGCTATCTGCATTTCAGACAACAGTGTGTAAAAATTGGACAATTTATGAGCGATTACAAACATCAACTGCTTTATGGAATCTCACACGGCACATATTCTCAATTTATATTAATGAACTACTTTTCCTTGAAACAGTGTTAAATCATATCTTACGCTGACGACACTGTTCTCTTAGTAGAAGGAGATAACTGGAAGCAGGTAAAAGAAATGTTAGTGATAGAATTTTCCAAATTTCAACAGTGACTGATTGAAAATTTACTTACGTTAAATTTAGAAAAAACAAAACTTGTGAAACATATTCTCTATAGGATTTTGCAAACAGCGGAATAAAAACTATCTATGAGAACTATATGTAAAATTATTAATGAAATCTTTGCATTCCTTCGATAATCTGACTTCTGGTTATGCTAGCAAATCAAAATTTTAAAATAAATTTGTCCAATTTCTTATTTGACATTCTCATTAAAAGACTAGCATCCAACATAGTTCCCTACGGCTAAGTAGATTAAACTAGTATCTACATGACCCACTACGGTATGAAGATTCAGTTAAAAATGAGAACAAAGGTCTAAAATGAATTTATTTATTTACCTACCTTGTCTTAAAATTTTTTTCATTCTAATGGATTACATTTTCATAAAATCTCTCATTCAGTTTCTTGGAAACGCTTAGCCTTTGAAACATTTTTCGCTCTTATTCTGAGCTCATCAGAAAGGAACAAAGTCACTCATAATGATGTTTCATGCAAAACCAAGGCAACATCCATGAACAAGTATGAAATATTTAGGGGGTCATGTGGATACTAGTTTAATCTACTTAGCCGTAGGGGGACTATGTTGGATGCTAGTGCTATAATGAGAATGTCAAATAAGAAATTGGACAGATTTATTTCATAATTTTGATTTGCTAGCATAACCAGAAGTTAGGTTATCGAAAGAATGCAAAGATTTCATTAATAATTTTACATATAGTTTTTCTTTTTGTTCTCAGATAGTTTTCTCCTGCTGTATGCAAAATTCTATAAAGGATATGTTTCATTACTATAAGTAGACAAATAATAAATAATTCACTTTTAAACAGACCAAATTTATGTTTTAATATTTATAACAAATTTTTACCAAATATTCAAACAATAAATTTACACCCATTCCTATGTATTTCAAATAATTATTTAAATTTTCACTGTGCCGAAGTATTACAATCCGTAGATAATGTGAAGTACCTAGGTATTACTATTGATCAAAATATGAATTAGACTGAACATACAAAAAATTTAAATATAAAAATTCGTAAAATTATTTGGAAGTTCTATGAGCTGCGAAATATTTTACCTGCACCCATATTAAAAACAGTGTATTGTGCCTTGGCCGAATCGGTAATGCGATATAGAATTTCAAGCTGAGGTGGAGTATATCGTTTAAATTTAGAATTACTTAGAATTACTCAGAAATATTTAATAAAAGTTGTTCTAATTAAGAACATGAGATACCCATCAAATCAATTATTTAAAGAATTTGATCTCATTTATGTAAAATCTATACTTGTACTTTCCTACAAACAATTTATTTTCAGAATAATCCCACAGAACATAATTACAACACACGATGTAAAGAAAATCGTAATATTAAAGTTCCCTTTTAGGTAGAGCGACCAGTCAAAGATATTTCATACTATAGTCCTAAGTTTTATAATCTTTTACTGATTTATATAAAAATGAGTAATCATGTTAAATCTCTTAATGAATAAACATATAATTCTGACTGTTATTGACTTTTGCATATTCATAGCAATAAATATGGTGCAAAAAAGAAATGAATACGTGGTCTTAATTTTATAATAAATCAACAGTTTAAATAACCTGTAAATATCTCAATCAATATACACATAAAAATAATTTATATGAAAATAATATGTATGCACACAGACAGGCCTTCTCTAGCTTATAGTCTAGGTGCCCGTGTACAAAAAATGAATTTGTGCATATCCTCTTGTAACTTCTTGTATGGACTTCTTTCCTTGGCGAACATTTTCGAAAACGCGAGGTTCCCCCTCCACTTCTTCCGAAAGATTTCCACGCGTCGTGCTGGAAAATAGGGAAATCTATTTTGTCGGAGAATTCGAAAATTTAATTCTACATGTTACTATTAAGCAATGTTGAAAAAATCATTTGGTTATCAATAAATTTGTAAAAATTGTTAATTCAGAATTTTTATAAAGAATTTAATACCTACATATATTGGATTTGATTCATATAATGCTAATTTATGCTGTGGTATAATCAAGGCATTGGAATTCCTAGGGTCGTAATTATTATTGAAATTAAGAATAATTACATTTTATAATTTAGAGTTTCATATATATGTATACATGGTACCGTTAATAAATTATAGTCTTTGAACAAATGTTTGTATTACTCGGACAGCGCTTGTCATTCTCAACATTTAAACATATCAAAAACGTTTAGCAAAATAGTAAAGTGTTTCCAGTTTTATGAAATGAGTTTATATTTAATTGTTTTAATTTAGGGCAACAGCGATTTTTTTATATTGTTATTTGGTTATAAGAATTAATATAATTAATAAGTTAGGCAATTCCAAAACGATATATGCTATAGTGTGCTGCCTATTCAATCTTACTGATCAATTAGGAATTAGCAGATTTCTTATCGTTGTTTGTTGAAAGTGTATTGCGATGGTATTCCCATTTCGAAAATTTACCAGATAAGCTACATTTCTGCTTGTATGCATTTGTAATTCCAAAATATTAATTATTAGGCTAATTTAAAATTAGTTTCAGATCTACGGTTAGGTAGTTTGAAACATTTGATTTACCTTTGTACTTCTCAAGGAAAGTATTACTGAGCATGGGACTATAGAATTTCAGTAAAAATATTAAATAAAAAATTATTATGCAGTTTGTCCTAAAATAACAGGCACACACAAAAAAATTTATTTCTGGCCTGGGAATCTGACCATGCTCACTATATGTTTTTGGAAGCGCTGAATCCGAATCCGAGGTCTGCTTAACTTCATCACATCAGGATTTTGCCATAACCTCAAGAAACCCATAATTCAAGCGATTTCGACATCTCTTCACATATATCGCTGTAACTTTTTCCAGGCAAAAATGACCCCCTCTTTTTATACTAGATCGATTGCAAATTAAATTTCCAATCCGACGATATTCTTCCGGCCCTTTGTAAGTGAGATATCGGCCGCCAAATGTCCGAGAATTTCGCTTCTCAAGCGATACGGCCCAGCTTCGAGGGCCATTTCTGCCAAACCAAAGTTAACAAAAATTTGAGAAAATTCAGGGGTACGTAGAAAGATATAAGAAATCGTGTGGTGTAAATTTGAGGTCAAGGCGTGCCTTGGTGTTCGAGATATGGCCGCTCGAATTCACCGGAAGGTGAAAATTGAATTTTTTTACCACTTCCCAAGGCTATATCTCGAAAACGAAACGAAATAAGGTTTACTCTATTCGATTTCTGTCGCCTTTCTACATACCTCTAAATTTTCCAGATGCCTTACCTTAGTTTTGCAAAAACAAGAAAGTGCCAGCAAAAATA
Source organism: Stenurella melanura (assembly GCA_963583905.1). Lineage (NCBI taxonomy): Eukaryota > Metazoa > Arthropoda > Insecta > Coleoptera > Cerambycidae > Stenurella > Stenurella melanura. The sequence goes on from OY757309.1 coordinate 156,045,540, forward strand.
TGAAAAAATTCAGTGGTGTGTAGGAAGGTGAGAGAAATTGAATGGCGTAAACCGCAGCTCTGTATCTTGTTTCGTTTTCGAGATGTAACCTCAGGAAGCGGTAGAAAAATTCAATTTTCACCTTCCGGTGACTTCGAGCGGCCATATCTCGAAAACTAAGGCGCACACCACCTCCGATTTAAGCCAAATAATCTCTCACAACTTTCTACGTACCCGTGAATTTTTCCAGATTTTTGCTAGCTTTCGTTTGAAAGAACTGGCCCTCGAAGTTGAGCCATGAAGCGAAATCCTCGGACCTCTCACTTTGGCGGCCGATATCTCACTTAAAAAGCTCCGGGAAAATATCGTGCCCACATCATCAGATTGGAAATTTAATTTGTAATCGATATAGTATAAAAAAGAGGAGGTCAATGTTGTCTAGAAAAAAATTACAGCGATTTATTTGAAGAGATATCGAAATCACTTAAATTATGGGTTTTTTGAGGCTACGGCAAAATCCTGATGCGACCCCAAAAGATATAGTAAAGATGGTCAGATCCCCAGGCCATAAAGAATTTTTTTTTGTGTGGCTGTGTAATTTTACAAGACTATTTTTTCTTCCAAATATATACTAATAGTACGGTGTGTTCCAAGAAAAATATTCAAATGAAAATGGCAGAAAGGACACGATGTTTTATCGACAAGAAATCTGTATTATCAGGGTTACAAAGCCTTAGTATTTTTTTGTGTGCCTTTGAATTTATATCTTGTTAACTTAAAATTTGGTCATGGTTCTTAAGCTATTCGGTCAAGTTATTTAAAAAAACGCTTTGCAAAGCTAATTAAGACTGTTTTGATTTAAGATTCATCATCGACAACACATTATTTTGATTAATAGAAAAGGCAAGTTTGTCATTTGAGCAGGATGTTTTTCGTACCATCACTGCTCATAGAGTAAAAGAGTTATAAGAGCTTTTCTACCTAGGGTGTATGATATACTTTTACCGCCATAAAAAATACAGCTCCCTTACATTATTCCTGAGATATGGGCAAAAATTACGAAAACCAATCAAATTTTCATTTATTCTGTGATAGTCCAGGATATCGCGTGCAAATTCGACGACGAAAAGTTCACCGTCTGCCCCTCGGCAATCGAAGAGAGCATATAACTACGAAACTTTTTCTTTGGAAATTTTTGGGTATAGTGGGCAGATATTGAGGGGGGTGACATTTTTTTAAAAACAAATGTTTACCGATATCTTTCCGCATAGCTAGTTAGTATATGTACTTCACATATCCTAACTACGCTGGTAGACGAAACTTCTGGTAAGTGCGCGGTAACCAGAAACTGAAAAAAAAAAAACATTTATTTACCGGCCCAAACCTAGCGCAAAATATTTGTTGGCGTGTACATTGCTATACTGTAATGGCAAACATTTCGGTCTGGTGAGCAATTTGCCATAAATGTGGTTAAAAATAACCCAAATTTCAAGTTTTGGTCATGATCTCTACTCTAACATAGACCCATATAAAATACAAGAAATAATGTATTTGTTTGAAGCGGTGACAAGCATAATTATTTTTATGTTAAATAATGGTGAAGTACCCTTGCATTTACTCCACTGAACCTCAATTTAGCTTTTTATTTCAGGGTTTTATGTAGTTTAATCCTAGTTAATCAATGTCATGTCTATATATTAAGTAGAAACTCTTTAAAGGTAAAATTGTAACACCATGTAACTCGAAACAGATCCATTTTCTTATATTAATGGGTCTATCGTCATTCTCCAGACACTGACACGTTGCATTTATTTATTAAATATTATGCATTATACATTATGCGTTATAATTATAGTTCTAGGATTCCAACAACACGCGACAATGGAAAAGTGAGTTATTTGGTAAATTTGATAACAGAGGCGCAGCAAAATGGTTTAACTTATGAACTTCCAACAAATGCTAATAAATATATGCCACTGCATAATGACAACAATATAGGTATGTAGGCAAGTATTTTAAATGTAATCTTTAACTATGACAAAGAAGAATTTTATCAGTTTTTAGTCATGGTAGTACTCAGGACTCATAGTAGGTAAATAAAAATAGTAAATTAATATTTTGCATTTACCAGTAATTGTAATTGCTAAATTTGTAATTTAGTTAAAATCAATCATTTATTCTCAACAAAAAATATCTTTAGAAATGTCTCACACAGTGAGAGAGTTAAGTTATATCAGCAAGCTTGAAAATTAGTAGAAACACCGTCGCAAAGGTATTACTTATAGAATAGCAGGTTTTACATTAAGCGTGGCAGGAATTAAATTCAATTCAATTTATTTAATTTTGCCACAATATAATACAAATTTTAAATTAATACATTACTTTTGAGCACCTAAATTAAAAAAAATTGTGTTGTGCTCCATTTATTTTACAGAATTGCAGTTAATGCAAGTGAAATGCCCATATGTAAGGAATAACAGTGGTGTAGATTGTAATATATAAAAAAATATATATACATATATAACCTATATTATTATATAATATTTACATATATAATATATATACCTAAACAATATTATTACTAAAAAGGAATCCATCTATTCAACAAGTGCAGCAGAGGAACAGCAAAGCGGACCTCAGTCTGATTGAGTAGAGAATTATTAAATATATTGCAAGAACTGTTTTTGTTTTGTACAACGTACATTTTTACTTTGTTTTTAAATTAGGTAATGTTCTTATAGTATTTGGTATATTATTATAAAACTTTGTTCCTAAAAACGAAATAAATTTCTGACATGTAGTTTTTGTAAAGAATTGTTGTTGAATCTGATTATTTATTATTGCCTGGGTATTATGATCTAACAGGCTTTTCTCACATTTTGTATGTACGAAAATTATTGATTGTGTAATATGTATAAGCCTAACATTTAATAGCTTGGTCTCGTCGTGTAGCAGTTGTGTGGGATAATTTTTTGTTTTTTTTTTAACATGACTTTAATTACATAATTTTGTGTAATTTGTAGCATATTGACCGTAGTATTATATTGACCACCCCAACTTATAATAGCATATCTAAGTATAGATTCTGCCAACGCTTTATATACAAATATTAGCTGTTTCTTATATAATATATTGCGCAATTGGTAAAAGATAGGGATAAGTGTTATTTTTTCTGTCATTAATTCTATATGGCATCTCCATTTTAAGTGTTGATCAACTATAAGTCCTAAATATTTTATTTCATTTACAGACTCAATTTTCTTATCGCATATACAGTTTTGATAATAATTCATAATACCGTTGTTATTATGTAGAAGTAGTTTTTTCATGGGATTGCAGTTAATATTTGTGATGGAAAAACTAATGAATTTGGTTTTAAGATAATTTAATGTTGATAGATTTTTATCTAGCCATGTTCTAACTGTGCTGAAATCTATTGATACCTTTTGCATAATATTTTGCCAATCATTCCATCAGCATATGCTACTATTTTTATTTGAGTGTTTACCATGAATAAACTGTTAATATAAATTATAAACAATATTGGTCCCAGCACAGTACCTTGTGGTACGCCTGTTTCAGTGGTTAGCTAGTTACTGAACTTATTATTAATTCTGACATACTGATGTCTATCTTTTAAATAATTTTTTATTATAGTTAGTGCAATACCTCGTATTCCTATTTTTTTCAATTTATTCATTAGGAAATTATGTGAGACCGTATCGAAGGCTTTAGCCAGATCTAGAAACACAGCTACACACTTATTTTTTCTGTTTAATTGATTATTTACAAAATCAGTAACGTCATAAATCGCAGACACTGTGCTTTGATTATTTCTAAAACCATACTGACAATGTGAAAGTAGTCTAAAGTTCTCAAGATAATTTATAATTTCATTGCCTTTTCAAATATTTTTGCGATGGTGTTTACTAGTATAATTGGTTTATAATTACTACATGTAATGAATCACCTGATTTGAAAATTGGTGTTATACTCTTTGAATTTTTGCGGAACTGTTCCAGTTGAAAAAATTGAATTAATAATATGCTTTAAAACATTCAAATGATTTACTTTAATTACTTTACTAGGTACTTCATCTAGACCTGGGCTACATTTATGTTTTAGAAAGTTTATAATATTTATTAATTCCTTATCATCCACAGGGTTTAAGAATATGGAGTGTGTTATATTAGGCTCTTCGTCTTTACATGGATTTTTATCATTATTTATTTCATTCGCAATTTTTTATTCCATTGAAGTAAAACATGAATTAAGTGTGTTCGCATTGTGTAAGTCATCCTTAATAATTTTGTTATTTTCATCCTTTAAATTTATTAAATTTGCACTCTTATAATTTACATTAGCTGATTCCTTTATAATATGCCAAAGTTGTTTATTGTTTGTGCCAGCATTCTCTAGTTTTCTCTTGTAATAATTATTTTTTGCATTCTGAATTACTTTATTTAGTTTGTTTCTGTATTTTTTATATTTATCTAATATTTGTAAGTCGTTTTTATTATTTAAAATTTTCTTTTTCAATTTATCTCTTTCTTTCATAGATTTAATTAACTATAACTGATCCCCGGTTTTAATTTGTTGTACTTGTTTTTTATTTCAAATTTTTCCGTTGTTTGGCAGATGCATTTTTTAATGGTTATTATAAAGTTATTTGTTGCTGTTTCTGGATGATCAAAATCTGATGCCATATTACAATTTTCTTTTTCTAGTAGTTTTGTTTTTTTTCATTTACTTTGTATACATTAGTGTTTTGCATTTGTTCTATACATTTTTTGTTATTAGTACACAGTATTATACTTGGCAGAAAATGATCAGTTATGGAGGAATCGACATGAAAATTCAATTAATCTTCTTGGAGAAGGCAAAACAATATTTTAAAACTTTTATACTTCATTAATACATCAGTAGAAAAGCCGAGCAATGCCAGTATTGATAGATCATATATAATTGGTATTACATGGTGAATTCCACAGGCGAAATGGGAAATTCGAGGCAATAAGAGTGAACGAAAAATTACATTATCTGACGCTTGACTAAGTCTAATCCAATGTTTTTGGTCTTGTTTTCCAATATAGAAGATTCTGTATTCTGTCATTTCTCATTAAAGAAATAGCTGACTTTTGCATGTTACCAGAAAATGCCAGGTTTGCTACTATAACTTAATTGCAACTTTTTCTTATGCACTTCTCACAACTTACCATATTTTCAAGTACTGCCAAAACCGCTGTCTTAGCCTGGGCAAGTGAAAAATACCCCAGTACTAGACGGAACTACCAGGATTGGTTCGTTCCTAGGCGTTTATTACATATCCTTTAAAATAAAGAACTAAAAAATTATTAGGTTACATGTACGAACTTTACTGCCTCATCATACTACTATTGAAAGAGTATTCATGTGTTACGTTTAATCAAAATAGTCATAGCTATTATAGAAAAGAAAATTATTTAGTCCATCAAATTTTAACCCCCACAACTTCCTTTACAGTTTTTCCTAGGAGCAACCAGTGATGCAATCTTCCTGGGGTTTACACCTGCCTCCTCGTTTAATCCAGGAGCGATTCTGTAATTTTGCTCAAAATGTGACCGCCCTGAGCATGCATGTATTTTAGTGAAATCGATACAGAAGTTTGGGTTCTAGGCGTGACCACAGAAAATAGACGTTATACTACAGACGATAGGCTACAAATAGCAGATTTCAGATGACAGGCTACAGACTGTAGACTACAGATGGCAGGCTGTAGACGGAAGACTACAGATGGCAGACTAAAGACAACCGACTAAAGACGGCAGACTACAGACGATAGACTATAGACGACAATCATTTTAAAGATCACTTTCTGGTATTCAAAGAATTTGAGAACTGTTAGTCATATTAAATCTCACACTACTAAATTCTTAATAGTAACAAAAAGCAGGTTCAAAAAAAAATATTTTAAATAACTATAAACTAGATATTTTCATGAATTTATATTTCTCTTCTAGCAGGGAAGCGAAGTCACAATTTAATTGGTATTTATTTCAGATCTGGGCACGTACGACTTTATAATAGTAGGAGCTGGTTCATGTGGTACAGTAATAGCAAATAGATTATCTGAAAGGTCATCATGGAATATATTATTACTAGAAGCAGGAGACTTTGGTTCCAATCTAACGGATATCCCCAATATGTATTTTTCAGTAGAATTCACAAAATACAATTGGGGCTTTGTGAGCACACCACAAACAACATCATGCTTGGGTAATAATTACTACTATAAAGTTATCTATATCTCTTATTATGATAGAAACCTTGTAATTACTATTATGGTCAACTGCACCATGCGAAAACTACTTGAAGGAATCGCTAATTTGAAAAATTGTGTAATTTATCTGTTTTTTGAGAATATGTCAGAAAGTATCATAGTTGTAGTTTATTACCTCGACAGGAATATTGAGTTATCGTGCTACAGTTCATTATTGATACAACGGGCCCTTTCAGTAGGTGCTAAAGTCTTAAACTAAGTATATTTATTTGAAAGTTTAAACATTGCAATGCATTTTAATCCATTAGGTTTCTTATAGTTTGTTGCTTAGTGGCAGAAAAAAATATTTATATAGAACGCATTTGAAACGCGCCAATGCCGATACGTCACACACACTTAGACTACATAGTAAATTTTAGTTACTTATGTCAGCTGTACTGATTAAAAAAAGTTGACAAGTGACGAAGTGACAGTTGGCTTGTGACTTCATATCAGACAATGTTTCCAATTTTATGTACAGGGTGCCCCAAATTGCTTGATTTTTGCTGGTTTTCCTATTTTCAGACCAGGTAGAGAAAAACTGACGTATGAGTCTAGAGCTCGATTTTTGTGAAACGCCGATTGGTGAAAACCGCATTTCGATATTTCTAACCGTCTCCGAGATATCGGCAAAAATTGACATTTGGCAGATTCCGAAAAACTGTCATAACTTTTTATTTGTGAATATTTTTTCAAACGGTAAAAACTTTCTACATGCATTTTTTGACGTAGAATAAGATCCATTTGTCAAAAAAATATATCGCTTTTCAATTGTTCGATATCAAAGCTAATTTTGTTATTTCAAATGGAAACCGTAGTTGGCTTTGACTTTAGAAAATAGGAAAAAAATAAGCTTTCCAAAAATATATATGTCAAGATATGTCTTGTCATCCTTGCTGCCAATATAACACATTTCTCTTTAAAAATGACATTTTAGCAGAGTTGGCCAAGGAAAACAAGAGTTTTAGTTATTCAAATGAAAACAATAGTTTTTCTATTAAATTAATTTTATTAATTAAACATATTTCATTAAGTAGGTAACAAATCTTTAACGATTGAAGTATCCCAAATAGTGTTCAAATTGTCTACCATTTTGGTCGATGCACAATTGACATCTCTTCTTTAATGATTTCTCGGTATTTAAGAGTTGTAAAGGTGTTATCCCAACGATTGTATTTCTCACTCGTTGCTCTAAATCTTGATGCGTTGCTGGTATGGTTTTAAATATCTGGTCTTTGATGAAACACAAAATAAAAAAGTCCAAAGGACTTAGGTCCGGAGATCTTGCAGGCCATGGTATGGGCCCCCTTGTTCCCATCCTTGAACATTTGATTTAGTTTGTTCCTTTTAACCGCCGCATTATGGGCTGGTGCGCCATTTTGTTGATGAAACTTTCGTACCAAATCGGCAAGGGGCAAGTCTTCTAAATATGGTTCAACAATGTTTTCCAAAATATTAACGTACCGTTGGGCGTTAAGGTTTTCCTCATAAATAAAAGGTCCAATCATTCGTTGCCCCACTATTCCAATCCAAATATTGAAACCAAATCATCCTTTCATATTTCTAGGTTTAATGCATCTTCAGAATTTCGGCCTGATTCAATATAGCATATAAACATCTGGCATTTTTCAAAGTTTTCATACATTTTGGAATAATGCAGAGAGATTATAACAGATGTCAACTTTAACACTTATTTTATTTACTGTCAAACTAACTTTTAGGTATGCAAAGCAACTGTTTTTGTGTGGCCAACTGGGTTAAAATGTTAAATGGTAAAAAATGTCATTTTTCTCTACCTGGTCTGAAAATAGGAAAACCAGCCAAAATCAAGCAATTTGGGGCACCCTGTACTTTCGTTTGTACTTTTACTTGTCTGTTATTTTCCCCTTTCAGAAGGTAAAGGAATATTTTATTTGGAGTATTGACATTATCATTTGAATTTGGATTACTTCTTAGGGGGTTATTTAAAGCAAAAATTTACGCAAATGAGTTCGGAGGCCATATAGATTTATCATAGAAATAAATTGCATACTGCTGCAACAGTAAATGAATATGTGTCTGTCTATCAAGAATTTAGACAAGGTTAGAGAAATGTGTACTAGTAAGAGGTCTCAATTTTGAAAAGTTGATAACTAATTTGGAAAAACTGTTTTTTAATAAGTTATTAAAATGTATTATATTATTAAAAGAGATTATTTTCTTCCAAAAGAATAGGAGAAAAGGTAACTGTTTAAAGTCAATTTCATACTTTCTAACTTTTTGAAAGATCGGTACAGTTTATTATTAGTTTAACAACTGCTTATGACCGCTCAGCAAAATTTTTTTTTAAAGGAACGACATTCGCGAAATCTAAAACGAGGAAGTTTACAAGACCCCATCCGAGTACACACTGTATGTCGAATATATCAAATCACACAGATATTCACTCACTTTTTCCGCGTCATTGTAGGAATAAAGTTAAACTTCCTGAATATGGTTATGATATAAACAAGAGGTGTCTTTAATATGCAAGACTCAAAGTTCTTAGGAATTTACCAGATTTAATATAGAATGTACTGAGTATCCCTTAATTTTTTAAAATCCCTACTTTACAATGGCATGCCCTATGATATTTCTGAGTTTTATACATTCATCTTCTTAATTGGATTTATACTGTATTTTGTCTGAGTTTATTGACATCAAATTTGATAGATAAAACACGTTTAGTTATAAAATTCCAAACCAAACTTGCTTTGCATATCGAATCTCGTTACATTCTCACATATTTTTCAAAGATCCAATTAGAACCTATTTTAGATTGACAGCTAGATTGAAAATGGTAATGATTAAGCGTGTTAATTTTCGTTGTCGAAAATACTTTATGTGTCTAATGCTCTATGTAGTTATTGTAAAGTACGGAATAACTTACATTTTAAAGATGTATTATTATATTATATATTATATATTATATTATATATATATATTTTCAAATCGTAGGGATGGATAACAGAAAATGCCCAATGCCTAGAGGAAGAGGGATTGGAGGGACAACTCTAATAAACGGATTAGTTTATTCTCGAGGATCAAGCATTGATTTTGACAGATGGGCCGATCATGTTAACGACCCAAGGTGGTCGCATCAAATAGTTGAGAATTACTTTAGAAAGTCAGAAAATTTCTCACATCGTGACGGAGGCGCTCCAGTCGATGACGCAGCTCATGGAAGAAACGGTGAATTACATGTGGAGTACCATTTACCAAGAAGTCCTCAACTGAATGCCTTTCTTAAAGCAAATGAAGAATTACATTTACCGATTGCAGATTATAATGCTGGTACTGGCTTAGGAGCTTCACCAGCACAGGTAAACACAGAATTTGGAAGAAGATATGATGGAGGAAAAGCTTTCATACATCCCGTTTTGAATAGAGTAAATCTAAAAGTTATGCCTAATAGTTATGTAACGAAGATATTGATACATAAAAATAATAAAACTGCTTTTGGAGTCACATTTACCCATCATGGTCACAATTACATTGCCAAAGCTGAGAAAGAAATGATATTGAGTGCAGGTGCCATTAGTACTCCACAACTTCTAATGTTATCTGGGATTGGTCCTAGACACCATTTAGAAAAAAATAATATTCCCGTAATACAGGATTTGGAAGTAGGCAGCACCTTAAGGGACCATTCCTGTTTCTATGGTTTGAATTTTGGAACAAATTATACTGAGCTTGAGAAACCCTTAGAAAATTATGTACAGGAATTTTTGAATGGTTATGGGCCTTTAGCAGCTCCTGGAAATAACCAAGGCGTTGGTTTTTATGAATCTCAATTTACAAAAGGTGAGATTTCTTTTAATTAATAATTTATAAATGTTCCTCATTAATCCCGTAAAATCGTTATTCTCCAATCGTGCTTAACGGATGTATTTTACTTCCAGAAATCAGCTATTTGTGCATTAAGAGTGCAAAGTGCCTCATTATCGCTCGAAAGAGTAAGTTGATCGGTTTTTATTGCCTGCGTAAAAATATAAATTAATTATGGTCAATCTCGTCGTTTAATTGTTACAAATAGTTATCGTTATACGTATGATACTGTTGACGGACTTTTTGCATAGGCCCGCCAAGCCCCGGAATACCTTTGTATATACAATCCACAAAACTCCAACTTCGATGCCAAGATAAAACTGGTTGCCTACGCATTAGGCTCGAAGTTTCCCTATTACAGACTGGCAAAGTCCGAAAGCAATTAGAACGTTTCATTTATTTCATTAAAATAATTATAAAGCATAGTCACACCTAAATGAAATTTCGTACCAGTATTCGTTCAACATTCATCTAGGATTGCGTTCGAACCACAAACCAATATCTTGCTAGGTACGGTCTCTAGACCATCTGAAAGGAGCTCAGTGGAAGAGTTAACATAATCCAGGTAAAACCGCGGTTCAATTGCACGTGAGTGGGCTCTAAAGAAACCTCACGACGCCGCGACGTCCTCGCAAACACGCATGACGTCACATGCGTGTAGGATAATGCTCGCGGTCGTAATTTGGGATAAAACACCTGAAAGCGTCTCATGAAGCAGCATCCAATTAAGTAATTAATTACAGCCACGCCTCTTATAGCAAAACAAGATTATACATCACCTAGTCTCGACTACGCCCTATCCAACAAGGGTAGTTTCATCTAGATCCGAGGGTTATCGAGAAATTAACCAAAGCATCACTGCATACCAACTGACATAATCCAAATTGCGTACGTGACAAATGGACCGAAGCCAGAAATCCGTTACCAAGTCTCTCGAAACCTCAGGCGCAAGGTTATATATTCGAATTACGCCAGAGTCTCAGGGAATTCATATATTTCTCTAGTGCAAAACAAGCGTCTTTTGCAGATCGTCGGCGCGTCGCGTGTTTTTCTGGTGAAGTTCCATTTAGGCCATTGTTTCTAAATTTTAAAATTAACCAGTAAATTCTCAATGCCGTATTATTAGATCAAGTTACTCCAGTCAAATTAAATTGTGTTGGGTAGTGCCAGAGATTAATTAAAAATTCATTTTACCTGTGGCGTTTTTCATGAATATATTCATAACATCGTTTAGTAATTGAATTTTGTTATCTTGGCTTTATGTTTTACGAATATAACTTCTTTCAGTGTCAAGCAATTAACCACCAGTAATAAGTTTTGTCACCTGTCGAGAGGTATATGCGGGATTTTAATCTTTTGTATTCAGAAATTTTTGTTTGTTAATCAAATTCATACCATCAAAAGTGCAAACCAATTTTTTTTAAATTAAATAAATATTCGACTCTCGTTTGTGTAAACTAAGAGTGAGTAATGAGTGAAATGATTTGCAAGATTTACATAGCTAAAATTTGGGGAGAGATATCTGTTTCAATTCAACGGTCGCAGCTAGATCGTCGATTATTACTTCTTAAAACATCTGCTCTAATTTCAGCGTATAATTAATAATTTTTGCCTCTCTTCTTACAAGTAAATTTATTAATCATTCATTTTGTTTCGTGTTACCTTTACTTAGATCATAACTAATTATCGGTTATCATTACCGTCATCTATTTTGAAATCGTGCTTAATTTTTTTCGCTTTGTGCAAAGCTTCCACGTTGGGAGAATTTAATTTAGCCCCCACATGTAAGCAAGCCATTTTCAATCAATTTAATTTCATAGATCGCTTTGTCAGTGTAACCATATTGTCATTGTAATCGAGTTTATTAATTCATTTTATACATTAATGTTTTGTAAATTTATAATCCTTTAATTTTCAAGGAAGGTTTTGTCCTACCCGAGCGTTGAAACCTCTTTTATACAAATACGTTGCATAAAGTAAGCTTTGTAACTTCGCTATTTAATTCTTGTATGATCACTGATCAGTTATCATTGCTAAATTCTAATTGGTTCAATTCATATCAATTTTTGTATAAATACTGAACCACATAACGAGTGTTCAATAATTCCGGCCCTAGCCAACTGCGTCCGAGATTTCATTACTAGTACATGCAGTAACTACATTATCATTTGTGACTTATATAAATAGCACGAACGGTTGCACAGGCACAGGGTTATTCACTCATACCTGGAGATCGTAACCTACGAGTACTTTTTTTAAATTTTAATTTGTTAAAAAATTTGTTCTTAAATTTATTCTTTGTGTTTGTCTCTTATTATTTCATTTAGCTAATTCTGCTTTTCAGATAGCGCCCCCCTATGGGGAAACGAACGTTCCCATTTTAATTAGTTTTAAGACATGTTATACTACCGGGTCTAAATACCCCCATCTCCAGCAACAACTGACGTTACTGTAGGTTAAGTTGTAATCTTAGGGTTGTTGTTTTTACCACCTAAATATTGAACCTTGTTAGATATAGCATTATTGCTGTAATTGCTTAAATTTTTTTCTTTTTCTCTGTTATTGTTTGTTCATTTGTTTCATGTTCTTATTTTAATATATCCCAGTTGACTACGAATTCCGCCTTTTATTTTCCGCACCATTCAGGAGCGTATCAAGGGGGCTACTCTACATAATTTATTTACATTCTTGCTTAGTAGTTGGACGGGGGAATAGTCCTCCACTTCTAGTATTCCCAGATCGGTAGTCAAAAAGGATCACCCCTGAGAACCGACAAGGAGGCGTTCGACATCACTAAGATCACTGGCGCCCTCTATAAATTCATGATCTATTGCTAAGGAGTGTAAGGGACGACTAGCCCTTATCTACTTCTTCTTCTTTCTCCACTCACACAGAACGTCCTCGGCGTGGACAATACCACAAGTGTCTAAGAGTGCTATGTAGTATTTAATTTTTGACTTCCCTTTGAATGTAAAATGATACAATTCCCTGTCAGTGTGTGATTACTTTATAAATATCAAGTAGTCTTTTAAAGAAGCTAGTATTGACATAAGAGGAAATATGTTTCTCAGGGTCAATATTATACAGCATGGTAAATGATCAGTACACCGCTTCAAAGCAGCCAATATTGTCTGCAAAGAAGCACTGCCGTAAAAGTACACTACCTCTTACTTATTTTAAGTTTTATTTCTTTAGTCTTTATTTAAACTTTCTATCATTTTGTTTTGCTTTTTGAAATTTCTCTTCAATAAATTTTTTACAAATGTTTCCAACCATGTTTTTAAAAGAGATAAGCATTTAACTAATTTTCTCGAAGTGTGTAGCTTTCGTTACCATGAAATGGTTTTTTCTTTAATCGTGATTTAAATCCCTTCTCTTTAGTCATTTTATTAAGAGGAAGAATATTGTTATCATTTGGAAACCATTTTCTTAACCACTTGTGATCTCTGAAGTAACGTCGAGTAGCTGCAGCTAATATAGATATAAAACAATTTTCGGTTGGCATGAATTTACTTACTCATGTGACACGAATAGATTTGAAATATATATCCGTTGAGCAAGGTAACGTAAGAATAAGTCTCGACGCCCACACTTCTGTCATAAACACAACTTTTCATTTTACATTAGTAAGTCCAGTAATTTCACAGATTTGAACAAATCTTTAAGGTATGGGCATAATATTTCCCTCGATTTAAACATTTACCAATTGAACGTATTTTGACATCTGTCCCTCCTCTTCTTTTTAATTAAACCCTTATAAGAAGTATTGGGTCTCAGAATGACTCAGTAAGAGCTTAAGTAGAGTGTATTTTTGATGCTTATTATTATTTATGTGCATTTTTTCACAGAAACTATTTTTAATTGGTGACATTTCAGTTTGTGCTAATATTTTTTTTTCAAATTGTTTAAACAATTTTAATTAATTAAAACAATTATAGTTTGTTATAAATTTTTAGCATTTCCATCTTTTTTTAATATCATAAGTGAGTTACATTTTGTTGATTAAGAAATTCCTAATGAAATCTGCAAATTATTTCAACAATTTATTATTGTTTATTACCATTTTTCTTCAGAATATATAGCTAGAGTTGAAGTTTTTAAAAATTTTCAACTTTTATTGGACTTTCTACTGATATTTAAAATACAGAATATTTTTTAAGTAATTGATAATTGTTTTAACCAACTGGAATGTGATTAATTAAAAATAATTTCTGCAAAATGGATCGCAAATAAATAGTAATAAACGTCAAAAATACTCTGTTTTCGTTCTTGTGGGGTCAATTTAGGCCCAATAGTTCCTATGGGGGTTTAATTTGAAAAATAATAATTATTTTTTGAACAATTGTGAAATTAAGGAAAGGTGAAAATGTTACTTTATAGCAAAATAAAATATTGCTTATATGTAATTTTTTTTAACCATTTTAAGATTATTAAAATATTAACCTAATCCAGAATGCAAAAAAAATCTATAATAAACAATACTATACGTCATAGACACTCCATTCGCTGCAAAAAATTAGCAGTCTGGACCTTTTACTTGCTCTTGGTCAGTGGGTGCAGTGGAGGGGAGTGAACAAGGCTTACTTTGTCCGGGCGGTAGAAGCGGTCATGTGACCTGGTAAATGCAAATTGATATTTCACATCGATGCTTTGTTGAGACTTTTGACTTGCAATGTCATATATGTTCCCAGACATCGAGAACAATCCAAAAATATCCACGTTCGCATTTTCTGTCGTCAGGCTCGGTCCTAGGCTCAAGTTCCTGAAATCCCGGAAAAACGGCTCTCGCCAAAATGGTGTAATGGTGAGATCTTTCAACGAAATTTGGCATATATCTGAAACGTGGTTTTTTGAAACCAAGGTGCTATTGCTAGTATTTTTTTTGTCACCGAAAGGGTTAATATACAAGATATTGACCAAGTCACAGATCCTTCTTTTTACATATTAACCCTTTCGGTGACTTTATTTCACTGCATTTTAACGATTGTATAGCAAAGCGAAAAAACGTCTTTTACCCATTAGAAATACATCGGAAACTCGGAGGCATGTTTTAATATTAACCTAATTTGTTCAAATTTGGAGATGATTTATTTGGGATTTACTACAAATCTGGGGGTGACAAAAAATATAATCTTGTTCTTTGAACCACTCTAATACACATAGCCATTTTTTATTCAACGTTTGAGTTCATAGTATTTTAAAACGTGTTTGTTTACTTTTTTCCTACAATGATTATTATACTCTTCGCAAATACAAAACGAAGATTATATTGCATTTCATCAGTATATGTCTAACACCGGTAATATCGCTCGTAGAGATGAAATATTCATATCACCGTGTTGGTGGTAGAATTTTTAAAATGTCCGCCTGTCTGTCTGTCCATCCGTCCGTCCGTCTTTCACGTTTCTACAAGAAAGCACGATAACTTAAGAACGAAAACTCAGATTGTCGTGAAATTTGGACAGTAAGTTAGTGTTAGCTAGAGAAAGAAGCCTACTGTTTTGGAACAAAATCGATCAATAAATAAAAACGTTATTAATAATTTAAATTTGTTAACTATATATATTTATGTTATATAATATACCAGCTCGGTGGCGCAATGCTAAGGCGTTTGGCTTGCGATCACGGGGTCCCGGGTTCGAATCCTGGCCAGGGTATGGATGTTTAGTGGCGTTTTTCATGTGTTACCGAGATGGTAGCAGCGCACTAGACCGCTGTTGGGTGGCACAACATGTCTAGTCGCTGATATATATCCTGTGTTCGAGTCTCAGCTGCGGTAGATGGAAATATCGCAGGGAATGGTCGTTGTGTTGATGTCTATGTGTACGTGTCCAGGTTGTGTGGTGGAATAGCATTAGCTAAATTCCGCCAGGACGTTAATATAAATAAGACGATTAAATAAATAAATAAATAAATAAATGAATAATATTGTTACCTTGCAAAACCGGCTAATTAGGCAATAGCCCCTAACGTTTATCAAATTAGCGGCCATAAATCTGTCACAAATGCGATAGATTATGGACCAAGCTTTGGCTGCTTTCGTTCATCTCGCAGCTAGACAAGGCCGTCACTCGTTTATCTAACTGCGAAGAGTATCCTATAGAAAGGGTACCAATTACATAAAAATGCCGTAAATCGGCGAAGAGTATATTGATTAGCTTGTTAAACTTCTCTTCGATGATGTTATACTATTTGATTACCTCAAATGGGTGGAATAAAGCAAATGTAGTTTAACTCGAATCCGGATTGTAATAACACAATCATTGCACAGTAGGAAGCACCAGTAACAATTTATTATATAGTCTGTTTCGTACATAATTCAGAGATATAAAAAAGCTCGCAAATAAGCATAAAAGGGATGATCGAGCGCTTCTGATCGGTATACAACCAGCGTTCGGTCTTGCATTACACAGTTACTCCACCTCTGGAAGTCCATGTTGACTAGATAGATCATTCCAACGAATCATCAGTTTGGTAGGACAAAGGGTCTACCACCATTGCCATACGTGATTTGCCCAAGAAATCAAATCCAACGCTATGTATGCTGTTATGTAGCTTAGTGAAGGAGTAAATAAAATATGTATTTATTTTCTCTAAATCTTTACATTTCGCAGAGTTATCACAAAAAATACCTATATACATAATTTTGAAGAAAACTTTATAAACTTCATTTCTAATGAAACATTTTCTTTATAGGATTTTGCAAACAGTGGAAAGAAAAGCTATCTATGAGAACTAAAGGAAAAACTATATATATAAAAATATTAATGAAATCTTTGCATTCTTTCGATAACCTGACTTCTGGTTATGCTAGCAAGTAAAATTCTGATTTGCCATTCTCATTTTAACACTAGCATCCAACCTAGTCCCCTACGGCTAAGCAGGCTAAACTAGTATCTACATGATCCCCTACGATATGTAAATTCAGTTAAAAATGAGAACAAAGGCCTGAAATTAATTTATTTACGTACCTTGTCTTTAAAATTTTTTTCATTCAAATGAATTACATTTTCATAAAATCTCATTCAGTTTCTTGGAAATGCTTAGCCTTTGAAACGTTTTTCGTCCTTATTGGGTACTCTTCAGAAAAGCCTAAAGCCACTCATAACGATGTTCCATGCAAAACTAAGACATTTTCCATGAATGGTATAAAATAATTATAATTGACATTGAATGTGTAGGGGATCATGTAGATACTAGTTTAGCCTGCTTAGCCGTAGGGGACTAGGTTGGATGCTAGTGTTAAAATGAGAATGGCAAATCAGAATTTTACTTGCTAGCATAACCAGAAGTCAGGTTATCGAAAGAATGCAAAGATTTCATTAATATTTTTATATATATAGTTTTTCCTTTAGTTCTCATAGATAGCTTTTCTTTCCACTGTTTGCAAAATCCTATAAAGAAAATGTTTCATTACTATAAGCAAACAAATAATAAATAATTCACTTTTAAACATGCATAGAGTATATAGGCTCCAATACTAGTTAGCTAATAGATAGGTGAAGATCTGTTGTTTTTTATCAGTCAATGTCAATTATAATTATTTTATACCATTCATGGAAAATGTCTTAGTTTTGCATGGAACATCGTTATGAGTGGCTTTAGGCTTTTCTGAAGAGTACCCAATAAGGACGAAAAACGTTTCAAAGGCTAAGCATTTCCAAGAAACTGAATGAGATTTTATGAAAATGTAATTCATTTGAATGAAAAAATTTTTAAAGACAAGGTACGTAAATAAATTAATTTCAGGCCTTTGTTCTCATTTTTAACTGAATTTACATATCGTAGGGGATCATGTAGATACTAGTTTAGCCTGCTTAGCCGTAGGGGACTAGGTTGGATGCTAGTGTTAAAATGAGAATGGCAAATCAGAATTTTACTTGCTAGCATAACCAGAAGTCAGGTTATCGAAAGAATGCAAAGATTTCATTAATATTTTTATATATATAGTTTTTCCTTTAGTTCTCATAGATAGCTTTTCTTTCCACTGTTTGCAAAATCCTAAAAAGAAAATGTTTCATTACTATAAGCAAACAAATAATAAATAATTCACTTTTAAACATTCATTTCTACTCTCTTGACATTTTTCTCTCAATTCACTTCTTACAAAGATATTCTCGATAAATTGAAAACATGTACTATTAGGGTGGTTCAACCCCGAATTCGAGATGACAACCAAAATTTTCGGAATCGAAAGGGTCGAATTACTCTGAAAACATAGGTTGGCAGAAAGCAATGTGATTTGCTTCTAAGAAGGCTTTTTAGAAAATTGAGTCTAGACTATTATGGTTGTTTATTACTGTACACAGAATTGTTGACATTGTTGACTTTGGGCTTACACGGACCAATATTATAAATTATGTATTTATGTAATTAAGTATTGGAAAGTAAGCTACAATGTGTTTATAAAATATTGTCCCCAAATATACAGGGTGACTCAGAGTTAAACGGCCAAACGTTGAAAATCGATTTTTCTTGTTAAAATAAGACTTTCTTTGCCTATAAAGTGTTTCCAAAAATGCTCCTCCTCAGAGCTAGAACAGAAAGGAAGAGAGAGAGAGAGAGAGAGAGAGAGAGAAATACGTCCCGTTTCATGTTATTTGTTACAAAACGGTAAAGTTTTGAAAATTCACAAAAATTGCTCGAAATGATTGCCACCATTTTCAATGCAAAGTTCACACCTACGGACGACAGACTAAGCAGCTGTCATTTCGAGTAGTTTTTGTGAATTTTAAAACTTCACTGTTTTGTAATAAATGCCACGAAACAAGACATAATTTTTGTCTTTTTTCCTTTTTGTTTTAGCACGGAGGGGGTGAATTTTAAAAATTCACTGTTTTGTAATAAATGCCACGAAACAAGACATAATTTTTGTCTTTTTTCCTTTTTGTTTTAGCACGGAGGGGTGCATTTTGGAAAAATTTTGTAGATGAAGAAAGTTTCATTTTTAACTTGAAAAAATCGATCCAGAAAGTTTGGTAGTTTAATTCTGGGTCACCCTGTATGTTTTTAAATTTTATCTATGAAGTATGTGTCCTGAGCTAAGTTACTAAAAATAATTTAATTCATATAAATTGCTTGTTATCGGAATTTATATATGAAAATTTTTGATGTTATTCAGGGGCATATCAGGAAATACGCTGTTTTTTAGTTCAATTCGACAGTTTTTTATGTACAACTCGCTTGACACAATAATTTTTAAGACAGATACCAAAATACTGATATTTTACTAATGATGTAATATTTTTACAGGTACGGGATACCCGGACATTGAAATTATGTTTATACCCGCAAACGCTACCACTGCCTTATCACAAAGAGCATTTAGATTAACAGATCAAACTTACGAAGACATCTGGGGACATACAGATAGAACGCAGACATATATCATGTACATTGTAGCCTTGCATACAGAATCTACGGGTACTGTAAGATTAAAAAATAATGATCCGTTTGAATATCCTTTGATTGACACCAACTTTATTTCGGACACTAGTAATAAGGACATAAAGACAATCCGCGAAGGAATAGAGCTTGCCCTTAAATTGTCTAACACAAATGCACTACAGAAGATTGGCGCCAGACTACAAGGTGGGCCATTAAGGGCTTGTAAACAATTTAAATATCTTTCTGATGCGTATTGGTATTGTGCCATAAGACAGGTGACAATGAATCTTTATCATCCAGTTGGAACATGCCCAATGGGCCCATACCCGGAAAGAGGAGATGTAGTGAATTCCAAATTACAAGTGCATGGTGTAAAGAAATTAAGAGTTGCAGATGCCAGTGTATTTCCTTTTACTTTATCAGGTCATCCAAATGCCCCTACAGTGATGGTTGGTGAAGTATTATCGGATATTTTGAAGGAGGACTATTGATTACCGTAAACTAAAATTTGCTTGTTATCAATTTTAATATTACATATGTTGCATAAAAATAAAGAAATAAATATTAATAAGTAAATATAAATATATACCCAATATGTTTAAAAATGAATTATTATTTGTTTGCCTTTAATTGTATTGAAACATATTCTTTATAGGACTCTGCAAACAGCGGAAAAAAACAACTATCTATAACTAAAAGAAAAACTATGTGTAAAAATGTTAATGAAATCATTGCATTCTTTCGATAACCTAAATTCTGGTTATGCTAGCAAATTAAAATCCTAAAATGAATTTGTTTAATTTCTTATTTGATAATTCTCATTCTAACACTAGCATCCACACAGTCCCCTACTGCCATGCAGATTAAACTAGTATCTACATAACCCCCTACGACCATAAAGATTCAGTTAAAAGTGAGAACAAAGGCCTAAAATCAATTTATTTATCTACCTTGTCTTAAAAAATTAGAATGAAAATTTATATCTAGAGTAACGCCCAAAAATTTAACATAATGAAGGGAATTGGTATCTGAAGAGTGATGTCTCAAACTAAAAATCATTGCTTCGGTCTTATCTTTGTTTAAAATTAAGTGGTTACTTACAAACCAATCTTGAACCATAGACAATGAGTGACGAGCTTCATTTAGTAGATCACGGGATCTGTATTAGTATGAGCGATTGTAGTGTCATCAGCAAAAAGAGTGAACTTCAACGACGGACTACTATTCAGCAAATCGTTTACATAAATGAGGAACAAGACTGGTCCTAGGACTAATCCTTGAGGTAACCGAATTTAATGTCTATCGAATTTGACTTTTTGTTATTGAAATTCACAAACTGAGAGCGATCAGTAAGATGCGATTTAATCAGATTTTGACTATTTACTGAAAATTTATAAAAGCCTAATTTCTTTATAAAAAGTTCATGTGTTACACAATCGAAGGCCTTGCTTAAGTCTAAGTATTGGACATGTACGAACTCCTTGGCCTCAAAACCTTTGTTTATTATGTCGGTTAAGTTAATTATGCTTAAAGTTGTGGACAACTTAGACCTAAAACCATATTGACTTCTATTAAACAAGTTACGATATTCAAAATAATTAGTTATTTGAATTTTTAGTATTACCTCGATGATTTTTGCAAAAAATGGCACAATAGATATGGGCCTGTAATTTGTAGGGTCGTCAACTGAACCTTTTTTGAACAGGGGTAACACTTTAAATAGTTTTAAAATTTTCGAAAAGCTGTTCGTTGGAATGCACTCGTTGATTAGTTTAGCACTTTTACATTTATCTCATAGGCATCATAGCTTTTTACGTTTTTTAAGTTTTCAATTACATCAAGTAACTGATTATAGGACACTTCAGAGAAATTAAAATCCTCCTCTATGCACTGATACTGAAATTATTTAAAAAAAAATCACAGTTAATGTTACAGGGTGGTAATGTATTAATTAAATTCTGAGCTATATTTCCAAAAAAATTGTTAAAATCGTTAGGTGAAATAGTCTCATTATAATTGTGTGTCTCACTTTTCTATGATTTAATCAAGTTCCACATTGCCTTTTGTTGATTTTTGTTTCGAAGTATATAATTATCATTTGCGGATTTCTTTGCGTTGGCTAACTCCTTTTTATAACTATATTTTTTCTTATTTATTAATTCTTTAAATCAGCAGAAGTATTTGCCTTATAACAATCTTGTAAAAAATGTCAGTGAACCATTTAGGGTTAGACTTATTGTCATTTAATAAAATTTTGAATTTGATAGGGAAGTACACTTCTAATGCAGAAGTTATTTTATTCAAGAACAGTTCGAATTTGGGTTCAAGGTCAAGAGACGAAATGTCAATAAATTTCCAGTCGTGCTGTTGCAATTGTGTGTTTAAATGAAATAAACCTTTGTCAGTAATAGGCGTATAGTAAACTATTTTTTTTACCTCCATGGGTTTGCAGTCATTTACTCTCAAGTTTATACCGTGATGGTGAGACAATTTTGAATCAATTATATTCGTCATACAGATATCACGAGGAAAGTTTATAAATACATTGTCAAGACAACTGTGGTGACGAGTTGGGGAATTATTGCAAGCGACAAAGTCAAATGAACTGAACAAGTTAATAAGTTCTAGTGCATGTTTGTCGGGATTATGAAATGACATTAAAATTTCCAGTAAATATTATTTTCTTTTTTTTCTTTTGGAAGTACCTGCTCATAGGAAAGGAAGATTGCCAATATGCTTCAATACTCAGTTCGGATTCCGGAAGGGAAAGTCCACAGTCGACGCGATAGCAAGGATAAGTGGAATTGTACGAGAGGCCATGGAATAAAAAAAGATGTGCCTAATAATGACATTAGATATCAGGAATGCCTTTCATTTGGCCGAATGGAAATACGGGGAGGTTAGTTACTATCTTACGCAGGTTCTGTCCGGACGCTGGTGTTTCATGGAATACCTCCATAGAATTGGCAAAGCTGGCAGCGACGAGTGTATCTACTGTGGAGAGAGCGATCTACCCAAACAAGTATTCGTATGTAATCGATGGAATAACGAGATGGGGTGCAGCAGAATTAGAACAGCCTCTAAATGTAGGAAACCTAGTCGGAATGATGTAAAATCGGAGCTTATCTGAAGAACTGTCGAGGACATGATCACACCTATCATGAAGGCTAAAGAAAAAGACAACAGAGCAATAGGTCCGAACCTATAATCGAACAAGAGGAAGGAGGACGCACTAATAAGAGAAACATTTAAATAAAGAAAGACCCGTGGCCTGATGGAAAGCGGAAGCGGTTCCAGGTCACCGTGGAAACACTGAAGAGGGGAGGGGTTTTAGCCGGTAGAAATCCGGCACTACCCCGCGCAGACAGCCGGGGTGGTGTCTTCTCTGAAGATTTTCTCTCCCCTTAATTATAATTATTAGTACGGCCACGCTGGCCTTACTTCTTCACGTGATGAAAAATTGTACTTTATTATTAAACTACCTTTATGTAAATATTCTGAAGAAAAAGAATAATAACATATTGGTAGGCTTGTAATGAACTATTAAAGTACTATATTTGCAGTTTGGAAAAAAAATCATAGAACTCACTTATGCGATTCCAGAGTGATAGTTGAACGAATACATAAATAAAACATGTCGAATTGAAAACCTCCTCCATTTAAAAATATCAGTTAAAAATGAGAACAAGCATGGTTCATTATTAATAAGTAACAAAATAATAGCAATTAATGCCATCATATTGACTACTAGTCTTTCTCATTTTCATTATATGGTAATTATGTGCTGAGGTGGGAGTGAGGGAAAGATCGTATATCATTTAGAGGCAAACATGATTTCAAGTGTAGCTGCAACAGATACATATCATACAAAATGCCAAGTTTTGGCTCTTATTAATTGTGGAAGTGTGGCAATATGAAATAACGCCAGTTTTTATTAAATTACCTCGATTTTTCAACTAGGAAAAGTTGAGATTGGAACACGCCAACTTCGTAAGCTTCGACTTTTGAATACCTTGGACTTATTCTTTTAATTATGCGCTTCTTTCAAAAATCATGTAGTTACAATATATGTGTGTTTAATATTCAGAAATACATCGGCAAATGTATTAAAGTCTTTATTTAATATATAGAAATTTAAACTGATAGCAACTTTTTTCCATGCACTTATCTTGTACATCATAAGACAATTTAGTAAAATATAAATTCGTCTCCATCTTAACAAACAAAATTCGCCACATGAATTAATTAAAGGTAATTGTGGATGTTAAATAATCCAAAATCAAGTTTTAAAACATCACAAAATCCACAAAATATACAGTTAACACAAAGCGTTCGATGGGCTGATCACAAAGTGGCGGCCAGTTGTATTTCAGGATTCCCTAGTTTAGCAACATAGGAAATTGGTTTTAATAATATACGTAGAATAGAAATTAATTTTGATAATTTTATTGACTTGTCTGTGTGACGTCAGCTTCATTCTTTCTCGATCGCACTGTATAATGTCCACAAAAGTACTAATATAATGAAAAGTTCGCTCAGTTTCCATTTAACATCTTGGAAATTTGGGTTTGTTTTCCCTAAACTCCAACAATTGTCTAAATTTGTCACGCACACACAACCTATACGTGCGTTTTATTGAAATCTTCACTAGTGGCACTGGTAGCACTAGCAAAAACACGTTGTCAGTGTTGACACCGTAACATTAAGAAAACCGTAAGAAAACCAAGGGAGGTTGAGGAAAGTGTCAGTTCCCAAATTCCAACTTTTTGTTTGCGTCTTGTTTTCTCTAAATAAATTAAAATTATGGAAGCAATAGATCGAAACAAAATTCTCACTGCTATGTGTATTGCCTCAATTGCCACAGAAACTAATAGATATCTTTGTGATGATGAATTAGACTCAAATATATTTGCAAAAGTTATTGAATTTTATGTATACAGGGTGTAATTAGTTTCACGCCATTAAAAAAAAATGGTAGTAGGGAACGACAAGAAAACAGAGAAGCATTATATAAAATGGGGTCTAAAGCTCATAGTTTTGGAGAAAAAAATAAACAAAAATATCGCAAATTTTCAATAAAGTTTTTTGAGAACTGCTGGAATATTGAGGTAGGTTTAGATCTAGATCTGATCTGAAGAAAACTATACACTAACTCTCCCTTGCGCAATATTTTAGTTACTGTCGGTGTTTCGTTATGTGCACACGTCCAACCCGTCGTTCTTTGTTTTTGTTATTTTTGAATTTCGCGTCATTGTGTATTTATAGTTAAGATTTATTTTATTGACTTACCGTTCAAGTTGTCAAATTCTTGATTACGTACAGACACAACTTTCTTGTTCGTTCTTTTTGTATTTCTTTTTGGCTTTTGTACCAAGTTTTTATTTTTCTTTGTTGACAACGTTAGTTGATAGTTTAGTGTTTACTGTTGAACGAAGTGCGTATGTACTTAATTCGACGTACCGAACTGTGTATTGATACAGATGCAGAGATTTTGAATCATTTAGGTAGGTAGTAAGCTTTTAACCCAGGACACTCATTTATGTTACAAATGTTAATAAACCACATTTAAATTTTCTAAATTATAAACAATCCAATATTTTGTTCCAAATTAAAAAACACACAGGTAAAGAAATGCTTTGTTTAAACCTCTATGGCCATTATTTGCTTGCAATTGTGCACGAAGAGAACGAATTATTTACCTCTTTATACTTGCCTCAGTTCAGTTGAGGCGGTACATCAAAAGCGGTAGATGATCCTTTGACACCGCGTGTGCCGGCCAGCCCTTTTTTATGACAATTTAAAAGTTGTATAATTGGGAAGTACAAGTCCATCGACCAAGAAAAGCAGTGGTTCTCAATAGTTGTCTACTATAATATTAAATATGTTAACCTAGATCAGTGTTTTTCAAAGTGCCCCTAGAGGGAAAAGTCCTTAAGATTTTTTGTTTGTCTAGTCGGTCCCCATTACCAGTTTTTTTTATGACATGAAACTGGTTTCACTCTGTATAAGCGAAGTTTAATAATCATCGTCGAAAGAAAGTAAAGAAAAATATGACTCCGAGAGCTGAAAGTTTCCCATGTTAGAATGTAGTGAAATAAAAGTCTCCGAAAGGGTTAATATAAAAGAAAAGGGTTTTGTAACTTGATCAATATCTTGCATATTAACCCTTTCGGTGTAACGCGGAACAAAGGATGGCTGATGACAAGTTTTAACAAACAGACGTTGCAACAGACACTGAATGATACCGACATATTTCAGGAGGAGGGTGTTTCCCCTGCAAAAGACTTCTCCAAAACCCTCACACAGATCTGTGACAGAATTATGTCGATAAGAAAATACAAGGCGAGAAGACCACCTTTATATTGGTGGTCAGAAGGAGTTGCCGAAGTTCGCAGGGAACGTTTGAGGAAAAAAAGGAAATGCACAAGTAATGCAAGAAGGAGCTTACCGGAAGAAATTCAACATCTCAGGGAAGAGTACAAAAGCAGCAAAAAAGGCTGGGAAGCTAAGATAGCTAAAAAAGCATGCTGGAAAAGTTTGTGTGATAAACCAGACTGTGATATTTGGGTTTTCTCCCAAGACCCCAAATGCCCATTCAAATGACAGAAGAGGTAGTTAACCACCTCTTCCAGGTGCACGACTCACTAAACTTCGATTGCGATAGAACTGTGGTATTTGTAGATTTTCCGCTAGAAGAATTAAATTCAGCATGTAATAAACTGAAATTAAATAAAGCTCCAGGACCAGCGTACATCCCAGTGGAAATCAAGGAAGTAGTGCAATAAGAGTCTACAATGAACTAGCGCGCAGAGGAGTATTCCCAGAAGACTGGAAGCAGGCTAAGCTGGTACTACAAAGGAAGGGAAATAAACTTCTAGCCCATCCAGCATCATACAGGCCCATATGCCTTTTAGACGTGGAAGGGAAACTATATACACCGCAGATGGGGACGCCTATGAAGGTGTCCCCTCCTCTTAAAGAAAATCACTTTTGGCGACACAAAGAAAATGCACCTTAGTTTCAGAAAATCCACGTTTCAGATATATCTCTAATTTCGTTGAAAAATCTCACCATTGCACCAGTTCGGCCTAGGATCAAACCTGACGACATAAAGTGTGAACAGGAATATTTTTGGATTATTCTCGACGTCTCGAAACATATATGACAATGGAAGCCAAAAGTTTCAACAAAGCATCGATGTGAAATTTCAATTTGAATTTACCAGATCACATGACCGCTTCCAGCGCCCGGATATAGAAAACCTTGTTCACCTCCCTCCTGCACCTACTGACAAGGGGCAAGTCCAGACCGGTAATTTTATGCAGGGAATGGAGTAGTATCTATGACGTAATTATTGTTTATTTTAGATTGTTTTGAATTCTGGATTGGGTTAATATTTTAATGATTTTAAAATTGTTTAAATAATTACATATTGCTTAAACATTTATATTTTACTATAACATTTTCACCTTTTTTAAATTCACAATTGTCCATGAATAATTATTATTTTTCAAATTAAACCCCCATAAGAACTATTGGACCTAATAAGACCCCATAAGAACTAAAATAGAGTATCACATATTTTTTATGTTTATTACTATTTATTTGCAATTCATTCCAATGTAACTCACTTATGAGATTAAAAAAGATGAAAATGCTAAAAATGTATAACAAAATATAATTGTTTGAATAATTTCAAAAAAATTCAAATATTAGCACAAACTGATATGTTACCAATTAAAAATAGTTGTTGAGTTATTCTGAGACCAAATACTTCTTATAAGGGTTTAATTAAAAAAAAGAGGGGGGACAGATGTCATAAAATACGTTAAATTGATAGATATTTATATCTAGGGAAATATACTGTCCATATCTTAAAGATTTGTTCAAATCTGTGAAATTCCTGACCTTACTAATGTAAAATGAAAAGTTGTGTTCATGACAGAAGTGTGGGCGTCGAGACTTATTTTTACGTTACCTTGCTCAACGCATATATATTACGAGATCAGAATATTTTAAATCTATTTGTGTCACATGAGTAAATAAATTCATGCCAACCGAAAATTATTTTATATTTATATTAGCTGAAGTTACTCGACGGTACTTCGGGGATCACAAGTGGTTAAGAAAATGGTTTCCAAATGATAAAAATATGTTTTCTTCTTAATAAAATGAGTAAAGAGGAGGAATTTAAATCAGGATTAAGGAAAAAACCATATCAAAGTAAAGAAAGCTACACACTCCGAGAAAATTAATTAAATGCTTTACCTCTTTTAAAAACGTGATTAGAAACATTGAATTGTGACATTATATATTCAAAGAAATGCCAAATGTATTATTTTATTTGACTTCTCGTCGAGTTAGTAGGGTAATTTGATATCCCTGTGTAGATGTCGACAGTCACCCGACGCGGGCAAGATTTAGGGGGCTTGGTGGGGGTGGGGGGGTGCATTAGTCAGTGCATAGTTTTCGCTCGTTGGGCAACCGGGGTTCACTGCCATCTTGAAATAAAGTATTTAAAACAACATTTTCTCAAGTCTTTCGACTTCTGTTGAGGCTATACCCCAGAAAAATAGATAAGGTGTATTAAAGGACGTAAAATTTCGTATATTTTATGTATTATTAACTTTTTTCATAGGACTGAAAATGCTTTATTTGATGTGAGAGAAAGTTTAAAATGAGCGAGCGGAGCGGCACACGGTTTTCGCGTTTTTCTCGATATGGGCAATTCCTGTGAGAAAATTGTTATGAGAATTGTAGAGTAAGAAAAAATCTACATTTTCTATTTTATCATTTTCATTTTAGAACAATAGTCTGCACTACAGCGCGCCACAAAGTCGGCATGCAAGCACGTAATAGTAAAGCTGAAATGCTTTGCATTAATGGTACAGTGACTGTACATTACAATTGGTATAGAATACGGCATGGTTAGGTAAAATAGACCGAGATAGTAAACAGTGCAATTAAGCATGCTTCAAATTACGATCTCTTAGTAATCGTAGGCGAGTAAATCGTACATCGATCTTCTCATGTTACTAACAGGATTGACCCAAACACAAAAATCCACCAAAGCGAGTTTTTGGTGCTTGCTGGGGGACTCATTAATGAGTG
Organism: Stenurella melanura; assembly: GCA_963583905.1. NCBI lineage: Eukaryota > Metazoa > Arthropoda > Insecta > Coleoptera > Cerambycidae > Stenurella > Stenurella melanura. Next base: position 156,074,161 of record OY757309.1, read on the forward strand.
TATTTGTGAGTTTCCGAGTTTTCGGTTGAGCAACCAGAGTTCGCCGGCATCTTGAAAAAAGTGTTAAAAACTATTTTTTAAATCTCTCGGCTTCTGTTGATGCTATATAAAAAGTATATACGGCGTTCTAAAGGGTATGAAATGTTCTTTGTTTTATGAACTACCTATTCATTTTTTTCATAGAGCTGATAATTTTTTTTATTGAGAGAGAACGTTTAAAATGAAAAAGTTGTCGAGAAATTTTAGTCACCATCGAGTAGTCTATATTATCATGTCATAGGCACCAACAGCCTGTCTTTACACAGGCAACTTCCTCTGTTTCTATAATTGGCAACACGAAATCCAACCACTTTGAAGAACAACGATATTTTGGAAGCATCTCTGAAAATATTTATTGAAGAAACAGTTTCACTCGAACTTCTCGTTACCGCAGTTCTTTCTTACTTTGTACAAAGAAAACGAAGCACAAGAAAAGTTAAATTGTCTTCTCATAAACGTTTAGCAAAAACAACAAGAAACTCAAATCACTTCCAGTGGCATCGGATGCGACTTGGCAACATAATTTTAGCACGTACCTTCCGGTGCAACCATGGCTTGGAAACATTCACGATCCGGAGAGTGGAGAAGGACCAGGAAAAATTGTGGGCTGGAACCAAAGATCACCGCAGAAAAAGCTGCACCTGGTGAAATTTTAAAAATTAGTAACCTGAAAATGAAACGGAAACTGCGGAACAGCTTGTGGTTGCCGCAAAGCTGAAATAGAGTACTTCGTTATATGACAAAACTGCAGCTGTAAAACTTGTGTTACAGATTTTTCGAAAATCACGCTAAAGAATCGCGCTTATAACTTCATCTCAGGGCTGCAGTGGAAAAGAGTTCCGCAGATACATGCTAACATGCCAACTTTGTGGAGCTCTGTAGTGCAAACTGTTATTCGAAAATAAAAATAATAAAATCGATATTGTAGGTATTTCCTGCTCTACAATTCTCATATCGAAAAATTTTCTCGCAGAGATTATCCATATAGACAAAAATGCGATGAACCGTGTGCCGCTCGCTCTTTTTAAATTTTCTCTGGCAATGAATAAGAGCTATCAGTCCTATGAGAATAGTTAATAGTACATAAAACATACGAAATTTCACGCCCTTTGAAGTGCCCTATGTATTTTTGATGTAACTTCAACAGCAGTGGAGAGATTTAAAAAAACTTTTTTAACACGCAATGTGCCGAAAACTCGCCAATATACCCACCTGATCGTCCCACCAAATCCCAAAAACTCACTAGCGTCGAGTGACTGTCGACCTCTTTCGATATACTGACTGGATTATTATAAGTAGTATTCGTGTAATAAAAACATTCACCCTGCGTGTATTTCGTTTTAGTAAAGGCTACGTTTTAGTAAAGGCTCATAACCTGAACCTTGTTCCATTGCAATCTTTCTGGTGTTTTAAGTTTCACAGTAACATTATGGAGCATCAACCTTCAATTTAATATAATGAACCAGCATCCTGCAAGAATCTAGTGAATTCAGATATTTGATAGGATTGTTAACGTCCTCACCATTTTTTATAACGGAGTCGACAGATTTGTATATCACATCGTCACTCACAAAGCTGTTAAGAAGAATACTATTCAGATCAGTCGCACTCTCATATTAAATTCGCATCATGCATGAGATAGATTTGTCTTTCAGATCACGAATGTACAAGGAGATTGGGAAAGACTGAATGTGCCGCTCCCTAAAGATTTCTTGTGTGTTACTCACACTATTTTGTGAGACTTTCAACATTTGCAAGTTGGCGACAGTGACTTAGTATAGTTACAAATCTAAAAGTACTAAAAACTGGGTTGTTTCCTCACTTCACTTTAGTCACTAACTTCACTGTTATGCTTTTACCACAATAGAGAAATTGTTTTACTGTGCTTTTACTGCTTTTACTTTCATTATATGTATGATAATAGGAAATTAAACAATGACTTCTCTAGTTACAATCTTAAGACCAACACTTTGAGATTTATGAAGTAAATAAGAAAACATATTTATATGATAAATATGATATGTAGTTTCAGTTTACAATGAGTATAAAAATTTTCAGTTTACTAATATGTAATGTAGTTGTAGCCTCGACATATACGGAAATAGTACGTGAAAAACACATCTTCATTTGACATGCTAATATTTAAAAAAATAGTATGTAAACAAGTTTGTAGATAGATATACAGGGTGTAATTAGTTTCATGTCATTAAAAAAGTGGTGGTAGGGAATGACAAGACAAACAAAAAACCTTTATAACATGGGGTAATCCAATATTTTGTTCCAAATTAAAAAACGCACAGGTAAAGAAATGCTCTGTTTAAACCTCTATGGCCATTATTTGCTTGCAATTGTGCACGAAGAGAAAACGAATTATTTACCTCTTTATACTTGCCTCAGTTCAGTTGAGGCGGTACATCAAAGGCGGCCGATGATCCCTTGACACCGCGCGTGCCGGCCAGCACTTTTTTACGACAATAATTGAAAAGTTGTATAATTGGGAAGTACAAGTCCATCGACTAAGAAAAACAGTGGTTCTCAATAGTTGTCTACCATAATATTAAATATGTTAACCTAGATCAGTGTTTTTCAAAGTGCCCCCAGAGGGAAAAGTCATAAAGGTTTTTTGTTTGTCTAGTCGGTCCCCATTACCAGCTTTTTTTAATGACATAAAACTGATTACACCCTGTATAACATGACCTACCCTCCCATCTATACGTAAGCGACATACTTTTGAAATTTTTTATGTGCCTTAAATATATGTAGAGAACTATGCCGCAAGCACATATAAATCCGCAAGACCAAACGCCGGCGGTATACTAATCAGAAGCGGTCGGTCTTCTTTATGCTTTTTTGTAAACTTTTTAATATCTCTGAAGTATATACGGAACAGACCATACATTAATTTGTTGCTGGCATCTTTCACCGTGTAGTGATTATGTTATTATGATCCAGATTCGAGTTAAACTGCATTTGCCTTATTATAACCATTTGAGGCAATCAAATAATATAATATGTATATTCGTAGAAAATGAAAAATCATAAATATAATGTATTACATAATACATAGAACAACATTGTTCTCATGTAAAGTATGTTGTTACGATCTTAAAGTGAAGATCTAACCTTATGTCTAGAGTATGGGGCCCCTAGGTATTACAAATCCTATTTAGTGAGTGTAGAAAAGGTGACAAATGTGACAATAAATATAGAAGTTGCAGGACAAATATAATTTTATTAATTATTACACAATACAGAAGTACAGTTCACGATAATACAATTTAAGGCAAAAGAAAAAATGTACAAGACACGGTAAATTATCAGAAACTATACAGTAAAAGTATTTTGTAGTTAACAGGAAAATTGAAATAATAAGACAATTTGCATTATGTTAAAAAGAAATTGAAAAATATGACTCGCTTGGGGAAAAATCGTTCTCTAAAAATTTATACCAAAGTAACTTCTCTTTTAAACCTCGGGATATCTCCAACAACAGGTGGTGTGGATTATAGGGACCTGCGTGACGATGGAAAGTCACCATGGAACTCCAGAGAATCTACTAGGTGTTCTCCGTTCAAAGAAAATATGCTAATAGGTAGTCCTAATCATACAACATGTGGCTCTCGACAAATATATATTTTCTGCTTTTTCAATGCTCCATTTTTCACTTTTCACAATCTCATTTCCTAGCTATAGTTTCCTACTGTCCACTAGGATTATTAAAGTGTGGGGTTGACCACGTGGTTATGTACTTTTCTCAGGAAAATTAGCCCAATACAACAAAAAATTATATCATATCCAAAAATTATCCACGCCAAAACTTATACCATACCTGAAACGTCTACGATAAAATATACTTTATTAGTACAAAAACTAACCTCAAATCCAGCATGTGCCAGAATACCTGGACGTTAACCACTTGTTAATTTCCGATTTAAAATCGATGAATTGAAACATAAATTAAAAAAATTTGTATAAACAATTACTGGTGATCCTTAAGCCGTAAATTCCGATTTTATGATCGATTTGCCCAAGATGGCTATGTGACTTAAATACACCGAAACAAGTGTTCACTATCAAATTTCTGGAACGAAAAGGCTTGATTTCCCCGTTCGTGCTATTTATAATGACGGAAATTGAGGAAAAACTATTTCCGGCCCGTGATTTACCATAATTCAGTATCTACTCGTGAATGAGATTTTGTTGCCAACTTTCAGTTTGACACAACCTTTATTATCGATGATTGGATTTGTGAAAATTAGTCATACGAAATAACACTAAGAGTAAATACCACAGAGTAACGGCTTTCTCAATCAATAATTTATAATTTTACCGGGTGTAACAGAATCATGGTATACCCCCTTTCCTCATTTAGCTTTGAAGATAATTGATTGAAATTTAGGATGTACTACATACATAATAAGCGGCACTTTTTTATATACGACGGATTTTTTTCACTTCCGGTTTCACCGGAAGTGACATTAACTTTCGATTTTTAAATGGAACACCCTATATATTATTGCATTTTTGAATTCTGCATACATTTCTGAATCCAGCGATGCGAAATAAGTGACATTTCAAACACCAGTTTTTTTTATAATATAATTTTTAGTTTTCCATTTAAGAGTGCCATGACGGTTCCGATTTATGCTAAATGCCCCGTGTCATACTACAAAAATCGAAATCCCGTTAGAAACACTAAATTACGTGATTTATGAGCAAATAAAATTCACCAAAATTGTTTTTGGGACAAATCTTAATTTTTTCAAATGGAACCATATCGGCATCGTGGTACCATTTGTTAGTACTATTAATAAGGAATTTATTCATATGTCGTATTAAAATGTGTGATAAATACAAACAAAATTACAACTAAAGGAAAATAAGAAAATACAATTTTATTCTAATTACCTTGTAACACATGGGGTGGTTTTGGAATACAAAAAAATTGTATTGAAACATTCTTTATAGGATTTTGCAAACAGCAGAAAAAATAACTATCTATAACTAAAAGAAAAACTTTGTGTAGAAATATTAATGAAATATTTGCATTCTTTCGATAACCTGAATTCTGGTTATGCTAGCAAATTAAAATCCTAAAATGAATTTGTCTAATTTCTTATTTGACAATTCTCATTCTAACACTAGCATCCACACAGTCCCCTACGGCCATGCAGATTAAACTAGTATCCACATAACCCCCTACGATTATGAAGATTCAGTTAAAAATGAGAACAAAGACCTAAAATGAATTTATTTATCTACCTTGTCTTAAAAAAATAATGTTCATTCTAATGGATTACATTTTCATGAAATCTATCATTCTCTTTCCTGGAAATGCTTAGCCTTTGAAACGTTTTTCGCCCTTATTCTGGAGCTCATCAGAAAGACATAAAGCCATTCATAAAGATGTTTCATGCAAAACCAAGACAAATTTTATGAATAAGTGTGAAATAATTATATTTGACATTGACTGATAAAAACAACCTCACCTATCTATTAGCTAACTAATATTGGAGCCTATATACTCTATGCATGTTTAAAAATGAATTATTATTTGTTTGCTTATAATTGTATTGAAACATTCTTTATAGGATTTTGCAAACAGCAGAAAAAATAACTATCTATAACTAAAAGAAAAACTTTGTGTAGAAATATTAATGAAATGTTTGCATTCTTTCGATAACCTGAATTCTGGTTATGCCAGCAAATTAAAATCCTAAAATGAATTTGTCTAATTTCTTATTTGACAATTCTCATTCTAACACTAGCATCCACACAGTCCCCTACGGCCATGCAGATTAAACTAGTATCCACATAACCCCCTACGATTATGAAGATTCAGTTAAAAATGAGAACAAAGACCTAAAATGAATTTATTTATCTACCTTGTCTTAAAAAAATAATGTTCATTCTAATGGATTACATTTTCATGAAATCTATCATTCTGTTTCCTGGAAATGCTTAGCCTTTGAAACGTTTTTCGCCCTTATTCTGGAGCTCATCAGAAAGACATAAAGCCATTCATAAAGATGTTTCATGCAAAACCAAGACAAATTTTATGAATAAGTGTGAAATAATTATATTTGACATTGACTGATAAAAACAACCTCACCTATCTATTAGCTAACTAATATTGGAGCCTATATACTCTATGCATGTTTAAAAATGAATTATTATTTGTTTGCTTATAATTGTATTGAAACATTCTTTATAGGATTTTGCAAACAGCAGAAAAAATAACTATCTATAACTAAAAGAAAAACTTTGTGTAGAAATATTAATGAAATGTTTGCATTCTTTCGATAACCTGAATTCTGGTTATGCTAGCAAATTAAAATCCTAAAATGAATTTGTCTAATTTCTTATTTGACAATTCTCATTCTAACACTAGCATCCACACAGTCCCCTACGGCCATGCAGATTAAACTAGTATCCACATAACCCCCTACGATTATGAAGATTCAGTTAAAAATGAGAACAAAGACCTAAAATGAATTTATTTATCTACCTTGTCTTAAAAAAATAATGTTCATTCTAATGGATTACATTTTCATGAAATCTATCATTCTGTTTCCTGGAAATGCTTAGCCTTTGAAACGTTTTTCGCCCTTATTCTGGAGCTCATCAGAAAGCCATAAAGCCATTCATAAAGATGTTTCATGCAAAACCAAGACAAATTTTATGAATAAGTGTGAAATAATTATATTTGACATTGACTGATAAAAACAACCTCACCTATCTATTAGCTAACTAATATTGGAGCCTATATACTCTATGCATGTTTAAAAATGAATTATTATTTGTTTGCTTATAATTGTATTGAATAAGGGCGAAAAACGTTTCAAAGGCTAAGCATTTCCAGGAAACAGAATGATAGATTTCATGAAAATGTAATCCATTAGAATGAACATTATTTTTTTAAGACAAGGTAGATAAATAAATTCATTTTAGGTCTTTGTTCTCATTTTTAACTGAATCTTCATAATCGTAGGGGGTTATGTGGATACTAGTTTAATCTGCATGGCCGTAGGGGACTGTGTAGATGCTAGTGTTAGAATGAGAATTGTCAAATAAGAAATTAGACAAATTCATTTTAGGATTTTAATTTGCTAGCATAACCAGAATTCAGGTTATCGAAAGAATGCAAACATTTTATTAATATTTCTACACAAAGTTTTTCTTTTAGTTATAGATAGTTATTTTTTCTGCTGTTTGCAAAATCCTATAAAGAATGTTTCAATACAATTATAAGCAAACAAATAATAATTCATTTTTAAACATGCATAGAGTATATAGGCTCCAATATTAGTTAGCTAATAGATAGGTGAGGTTGTTTTTATCAGTCAATGTCAAATATAATTATTTCACACTTATTCATAAAATTTGTCTTGGTTTTGCATGAAACATCTTTATGAATGGCTTTATGTCTTTCTGATGAGCTCCAGAATAAGGGCGAAAAACGTTTCAAAGGCTAAGCATTTCCAGGAAACAGAATGATAGATTTCATGAAAATGTAATCCATTAGAATGAACATTATTTTTTTAAGACAAGGTAGATAAATACATTCATTTTAGGTCTTTGTTCTCATTTTTAACTGAATCTTCATAATCGTAGGGGTTATGTGGATACTAGTTTAATCTGCATGGCCGTAGGGGACTGTGTGGATGCTAGTGTTAGAATGAGAATTGTCAAATAAGAAATTAGACAAATTCATTTTAGGATTTTAATTTGCTAGCATAACCAGAATTCAGGTTATCGAAAGAATGCAAACATTTCATTAATATTTCTACACAAAGTTTTTCTTTTAGTTATAGATAGTTATTTTTTCTGCTGTTTGCAAAATCCTATAAAGAATGTTTCAATACAATTATAAGCAAACAAATAATAATTCATTTTTAAACAAAAAAATTAACACAAAACATTACAACAGTTGTTCAATATGCTGTCTATTAACGTCAATGCACTTCTGAACTTGCATAACTGTTACTCGAAGAACGTTCGCCAATTGTTGGGCCGTTATGCTATTAATTGATCGTCTTACCCGTAGCTCCAGGTCTTCACAGGTTGTAACAGCGGTTGTATAGACAATATTTTTTAAATGACCCCAAACAAGGAAATCAAGTGGCGTTAAATCAGGTGACATTGGAGGCCACCTCACAGGACCATTCGTCGAAATTACGTTTTCTCCGAATCTCCGTTGAAGGTAATCAATTACTGTCCTTGAATTATGGGGAGGAGCGCCATCTTGTTGGAAATACATTCCCTGTCCTAAATCTAAAGGCAACTCTAAAATCCTCAATCTCATTTTCCAGGAATCTGAAGTATCTGGTACCAGTCAGAGGATCTTCAAATATTATTGGACCAATGGTTCTACTACCGATTATTCCAAGCCAAACATTGAAACCGAACCGCACTTGAAAGTTACCCTCTCGTAATAAGTTTTGATTTTCATGTGACCAATATTTTGTATTTTGTCGGTTAAATAATCGCAAATTTGTGAACCTTGACTCGTCCGAAAATAAAATCAGTCCCAAAAAATCATTATTTGGCTGCACGTTATTATACAAAATCCAATTAGAATATTCCATCCTACGTTCGTACTTTCGTACAAATGCTAGTGCAATTCGTATTTAAAAGATTTGTGGTGGAATTTGTGCAAAATTCGGCTTACTGTTTAATGACTGATGTTCAATTCAAACCCAACTTGCCTTAAAGAAACAGTCTTGTCAACTTCTATTCGAGCCAAAACATTAATTTCCGTTCCTTCGTTAATAATGAAGTTTTCTTCGGGATCATTATTGGGCTCTCTTCGGAATTGGTTTTCAACACGTTTAAAATAATTTTTCGCTGGACATTGTCTATCAGGATATCGTCGGCCATAAATGTTCATAGCTGCAATTGCTTTTTTTTTGCTTCCCCCATAAATAATTAATGTCAACATTTTCATCTCTTGCATAAATTTGTGGCATTTTGAACACAATTATCAAGAATTGTAAACAATTTTTAAAGACACAATAAAAACACCATTAAACCAACAAATGTTTGACAAACTAAATATTTCATTGTTTTCAAAGCCACCTTAGTTACTTCTTAACATTTAATTGGAACAAAATTGTATTTTCTTATTTTCTTTTAACTGTAATTTTGTTTGTATTTTTATACGACATGTGAATAAATTTCTTATTAATAGTACTAATAAATGATACCACGATACCGATATGGTTTCATTTGAAAAAATTGAGTTTTGTCCCAAAAACAATTATTTTGGTGAATCTTATTTGCTCATAAATCACGTAGGTAATTTAGTGTTTTTAACGGGATTTCGATTATTGTAGCATTATACGGGTCATTTAGAATAAATCGCAACCGTCATGGCACACTTAAATGGAAAACTAAAAATTATATTATAAAAAAAATTTATATTTCAAATGTCACTTATTTGGCATCGCTGGATTCAGAAAATTATGCAGAATTCAAAAATGCAATAATATACAGGGTGTTGCATCATGAGAGGGACATAGCTTAATAGGAGGTAGAGAACATCAGTGGTAACCGGAACCTCCCATAGAAATGTCTCATTGGGCCTTCACTACGAAATTACAGGGTGTTAAATAATGTTTGGCCAAACCTGTTTTTTGTCATAACTTTGACAGGAAATGAAATAACGGATTCATATTTGGTACGGCTAATGTACAAATGAGCCCCAAGAGGTACATGTATAAAAAAAAATATATCCAGGTCCGGACTCACTATAATTTATGTTTCTTTTTTGCATCAATAAAACATCACCCTGTATATATTTTTTTGAAATTTCGATACGATATTCGAAAAGAGCAAGAAAAAACAAACAAAATGGCCTATTTCATTTTTTTGTTACACCTTCGTGGTTATTTAAATACGTTGTTAAATGTGCAAGAAAATGGATTACAGAACCCTATTAAATGAGAGGCACGTGAAATAAATAGTTTTATAACTAAAATTTGCAAAAATTCTATTGAGCCTAGGTGGTCTGGGTGAATCCTAATTCCGGCACGTTTTAAAGGTCCATTTTGGTAAAAAACTGTGGTCCTAATAAGTAATCGGGTATGAAATAACAAAATTTTTAATCAATCACAGTAGGCTTGTTCAAAGTGACAGATAATAAAAAGAAATCTCCTAAACAGTTGAATAATTAATAATAATAATAATAATTAATGAATAATTAATATTATAAACGTAGTTCAAGAAAACCCAAATATGAGCACTAGACGAATCAGTTTGGCAACTGGTATTCCTCATTGGCGAGTATGGAGAACCCTAAAAAGAGAACGTTACCATCCATATCATATCCAGGTACAGCGTCTTCAACAAGGCGACGATATCCCCCGCCTGGCATTTTGTCGTTGGTTGTCTAATCATCGCCCAGTCATTTACAGAACCTTATTTACGGATGAGCCACAATTTACAAGGGATGGAGTAAACAATTCACGAAATAATCATAAATGGGCACAGGAAAACCCACATGCGGTACGCCAACGCCGTTCGCAACACAGGTTTTCTGTAAATGTTTGGGTCGGACTTGTGAATAGACATTTGATAGGGCCACATTTTTTTGAAGAAAGATTGAATGGTGAAATTTAGTTTAATTTTCTTCAAAACATTTTACCGAATATGTTAGAAAATATCGGTATAAGAGGCATGTTGTTTCAGCATGATGGGGCCCCACCACATTTTAACCTTCAAGTAAGAGAACACTTAAACAATGTGTATCCTAATAGATGGATTGGACGCGGGGGTCCACATGAATGGCCACCAAGATCTCCTGATTGTAACCCTTGTGATTACTTTTTATGGGGCCACTTAAAAAACGAGGTTTATAGCATTGAAATTGAAAGTAGACAACATTTAATCCAGCGCATCGTTACAACCTGCGACGAAATACGGAATAATCCAGAAATGATACGTCGAGCAATTGGTGACCTTTCTAAACGCGCAAGAAAATGCACAGAATTTGGGGGAGGACATTTTGAAAATTTACTTTAGTGTCAATTACGTTTTATTTTTAAACACATTTAGTTATTGTTTTGTTATTTATTGTTAATTGAATGGAAAATATTTTTTTTATTTAGATTTTAGTTTGTTCTCTTCCAATTTTTATTAAGTATAAAATGTTAGTAGGGAAAGAATGAGAAGCGGCATGTACCCCCCTCCATACCTCCCTGTGTACCCCCCACTCTTCGCCCCCCACCTTAATGTGATTGGTCGATAGGAGGGGATAAACTCCGCCCACCTTACCGTGATTGGCCGATAGGAGGGGATAGGCCACGCCCACCTTAACGTGATTGGCCGATAGGAGGGGATGAGTCATGCCCCACCTTAACGTGATTGGTCAATAGGAGAGGATAGGCCACACCCACCTTAACGTGATTGGCCGATAGGAGGGGATAGGCTACACCCACCTTACCGTGATTGGCCGATAGGAGGGAATAGGCCACACCCACCCCAACGTAATTGGTCAATAGGAGGGGGTAAGTCACACCTGCCCTAACGGGATTGGTTGATGGGTGGGAGGTGAACCCAACACAATTCTAAATGTGGTGGGAGGCGTATACATTTTACACCATCGAGATTGTCATTAGTATTCATATGTTAACAGTATTTGGTGAAACAATAAAATTTTTAACTATTCAAGATGGTCGAAAGCCGTAGTGTCTTGCCTGAACTGAAATTTGATTTAGTTAATAATTTACCTTCAGCTCCTCAGAATAAACATGATTTAGTGATACTTGGTGAAAGAAGGTATAAACTAAATAAATCGAGAAGCAAATATGTGTCAACGGGATTATCAAGTGACTTCCGTTATAACCCGTGTGTGAAACTAAGTGGAAACAAAAATGATGCAATAATTTTTACCGAGAACGAGTGGAGTCATTTTCTGACATTTCGAGAAATTGTTAACAATTTTATATACACCAACGATAAAATACAACCAATAGACGCTGGTGATTTCCTTATTCAATTTGAGCAATTCTCCAATTCCAGAGTTGTAAAAATTGTAAAGAATAACTCATACGTATACTTGGGTTATGAATCAATATGCAAGTTGTGGGAAGTATTACCACTTGTCAAGTATAGCATTGATATGTTAAAAAGACAACAGTTTATAAATTATTTCAAGAACGTGCAGAGAGAGCTACAACGTCAAGGGGGAAATATATATGAAAATGCTGTAATCCTTATTCAACAGAGCATGAATTGTAATAATGAAAATGTTTCTATGCTCATGGAGTTAATTTACATTTATCCAGAGGTGTTCGAAGTGGAATGTTTTGGTAGGGCGTAAAGGTGAAGAAAGCAATATCTAATTTAGTGTTACTAAGAAATTTTAGCCGTTGATCGATTGTACTTTGATATAAAAAAAAAGTTGCATATTGTAGGTCCTATTTTAGTTAGTAACCATAGAAATATAGTGATAGATTTTGTAATCTAATGTAAACTAAACTCATTTACATGTTATCTTATACAATTTTATAAAATATGTGAAAAAGATATAAATAAAAAACACTTATTACTTAAAATTTGTTTTATTAAAATAAAAAGACATATATGTACAGATTATATTTACTCATACAATTTGATTTTTCGAAATCCATGAATTATGTCGACTGTTTAACCCAAGCCATTTTACATAGAGTTTATTCCCCTTTTTTTTGATAATCTTCTCTACAAGATATATGTCAGGATATTTTACTTTCTGTAATTCATGCTCGTAAAAACCTCCTTGAATTTGACCCCCTTCCTGATCTTCCAAGAGATATGTTCTAGGATTACTTCTATGGATTTTTCTGATTTGAAAAATTTCATTTGACCAATTAGATGTATAACCTTTTGAAAATGCTTCTCTATATTTACTAATTCTTACATAATCATTCACCTTAAATTTTTGTTTTCTTGGATCCACTATTTTCAGATGGTTATAGGCAGTTCGCAACAATCGTTTCTCATCTTTCTCTTTAACATTTATTGGTTTCATTCCAATAGTCCTGTGTTTGGTGTTATTGTATTCTGTAACAGTATCTGATAAGATATCTAACCATTTGTAATTTCCTTGTAAGCTGAACTGCCTCCACATTTTATTTTTTAAAGTTCTGTTTACTCTTTCTACAACACTCGCTTTAAGGTGTGTGTAAGAGCTGTAGTGGTTAATTTTCCACTTATCTATTAATTCTTTAAATTTTTTATTGTAAAATTCCTTGCCCATATCTGTCTGTAAATTTTTGGGTCGTGCATTCATCTGCGATAAGATCTTGTCCATCGCTCGTACAACTTCGTTTCCACTTTTATTTTTCACAGGTTCACACCAAACAAATTTTGAAAATACGTTAATAACCACTAAAATATATTTATAACCTTTATTTATTTTAGCATACTTAATCATTTCAACAAGATCTGCTTGAACAAGATCATTAAGACCTTTAACAATTACTCTTCTTCTTTTAAAGTGCTTTCTAGCAGGCTTATGAATTTCATTGACTATTTCCTGTTTAATGCTACTCATCTTTGGTTAACGGGCACTGCAGAACAATTTGAACGTATAGCGGATCTTTATTCTTTGCATAGAACATAAGCTTATCTCCAATATTTATGAATTTTTCCACAAGTTTTTCTGTTCTAACTTCTTGAGTGTTTAAGAAAACTGTGGTATCGACTGGTGAAATTTCTATATTTTCAATTCTACCAGATACAGGAAATTTGTATTCTGTTGTAGTATTTTCTAATGTGTAGATACTAAGACTTTGAGATTTCTGTAAACGACCACGTATATTTATAATACATTTGCTATGATGTGAAGATGGCTCGCAGATGTAAAAAGGTGATGTTCTTGGGGGTGAGGTTAAGACAGGTGAAGAGAAAGTTGGTTCAGAATACGGAGTGATTCTCTTCCCCAACATGTGCCTTCCAAATTTATCAATAGGCATGGTTAACAGATCTAAAGTTTTACACTTAATGAGGATCTAACTTTCTTCACATACTATTTATCGTATTATTTTAGCTTCCCTCAATTCTTCTATTATTGATATTATTTCATTATTATGTCCATTATTCCCTGCTAGTTGTGAGGCTATTAGGAGTCTTAAACGATCTACAATTTCATTATAGTCATCAAAATGCTTATATTCAATTTTTTTGTTATTAAGCTCCATCATTTTCAGACTTCCACCTTTTTTTCCTTGACTTCTCGTTTTTATCAATTGTGATGAAGGTAGTGAACTGGATCTCGACCTTGGTACTATAGCTGGTAAAGTAGAGGGTGGTTTTATTGAACTAGTTTTCTTAGCCGCCTTTTCTCTTGCCATCGAATGCAAACTAGTAATTCGTGGCTTTATAATGTTTATAAATTTAGGAGCATTTGATGTAGATAGGCCTTTTTCCGGATTGTAACCTAGGTAATGAGCATTAGTCCTTCTAATAATATCAATATATTGGTCCACATCAGTTGCTCGATGTCCTGCTGGAAGTTTTTTAAACATCAGTTCATACAATCCAGGCGTACCGGTATATTTATACTGATCATTAATTATAAAATCAGCTCCATCAAAATCAATGGTAGAGTCACCAATCGCAAATTTTTCTGTACGCGGGTCAAAGTAAACACCAAAGGTATCATCATACTCATTTTTAACATCTTCAATTTTACCGACTATATACGCTCGTGGTAGCGGTTTTTTGAATTGTTCTAAATAACGGTCCTGTTCTGTCAATGTTGTTGTATCTGTTATCGGTGCTGGAAATGTTTCATCAAAATAACTTTCGCCGAATTTAGGTCTAGATGTAGAAGGATCATACTGAAATGTTTCATCTTCTAAATTGATAGGAGCGGTTGTACGGTAATATTCAAGAGGAGTTTGACCAATTGATCGAGTGTTTAAACTGTCGCGGTTTATTTCTTCCTTTAGCTCATTTTTCAAATAAGGTTTTGGCGAAGCACTTTCCGTTTTAATTAGAGTTGACACCAAATCTTTAATAGGTTGAGTAATTGGCTTGTAAGTTTTCTCTAACTGGGACTGTGATTTGTTAATATCTCTTTTCAAACTTTTATATTTTTGTTTTAACGCCTCTCTTGTTCTTAAGAGTTGGACTGCTAATCGGTTATCCATGATTACTGACTGATATCATTCAGTGTCTTAACTTTATATATGAATAAATTTATCGAATCCTTTTCGATACTTTCCAGAGTTAATAGCGCAATCTTTATCTATTACGACAAATCCATATTTATCTTTCCAACAAAACGAACAGAGCTCTTTGAAATCTTGAAAACTCATATCGACATTTACGTGATCATCATAAATATGTTTCAAATTGGTCATATCCTGAGGGAATATCACAATAAGGTTAGAATTATCTCTACACAGTTGTTTTGGAGCAGCGCTGTACGTCTGACATAGATAAAAACAATCAGTGTTTTTATGACGCCCAAAACAAAAATAACTTTTAATGATATTTTGATTACAAGTAGCTAAATCATCGAATATTATCACTGAATTCGGTTTTATTTCTTCTGGAGGTATTACTGCATCACCATCATTATATTCGAAATATCCAATTTCATTTAAAGGTCCCATTAGCATTCTTAAGTATTCATATTTTGGTTGATATAGGGACTTAGAATATAAGTATATGTTTTCAAAACGTAAACCATTCGGATGTTCTAACAGACTAAGCATAACGTTTGTCTTTCCACATCCTGAACTTCCAACCAGAAGTCCTCGTTTCGATTGTCCACCAAATAAGATACCATGCTTTTGAATCGTGCCAGTCATGGAAACGTGATCATGATCTGCTATTGGTAGAGCCGTTTCTTGTTGATGAATCCGCATTTCAAGCCCCTACTAATTAATGTCTGTTTCTGAATATTCTGAAGTGGAATTTTATTACAATAAGAACTATAGCAAACTGACTGCACACCGCATCCTGCCTGTATATATATAAGGGTGTCTAACAAACATGTTTCATTTGTTTACACCATTTGTGTTATAATGGTTCGAAGAAAGGGTTCTCCATTCAGTAAAGCTGAAAACGCTAAGAAGAGAGGACGTGGTCTGCTTAATAAAATAATTAATAAACTCCCAGTAGAGTTGCATTTACCTGGTTATAATTATTGCGGGCCTGGCACTAAACTTTCAAAGCGATTACAAAGAGGAGATAAAGGAATTAATCCATTGGATGAGGCGTGCAAAAAACATGATATAGCTTATTCTAAATATCAAGAGGTGGAACAAAGAAATCAGGCTGACAGAGAATTAGCTGAAGTCGCATTTAAACGTATAAAAGCAGCCGACTCAGGTTTTGGTGAAAAAGTTGCTGCGTTGGGAGTTGGTGGGGTGATGAAATTAAAAAGTAAGTTAGGAATGGGTCTTAAATGTCGAGGAAGTCAGGTCTCAAAGAAGAAAGGTGGACAAGTAAATGTAAAAGTTGGTGTAAAGAAAAAAACAAAATCAAAGAAACGGAGACGAAGAATTCTAGATGCCCCAAAAACAGGTGGATTTCTACCACTTTTATTGCCTCTTTTGGGGGCACTAGGAGCTTTAGGAGGGGGCATAGCCGGCATTTCCAAATCAATCAATGACGCTAAAACAAATCGTGAACAGGTTGCTGAACAAAAGAGGCATAATTTAGCAATGGAGCAAGCCACAAAGGGGAAAGGTTTATATCTAGGTCCTTACAAAAAAGGTTCTGGATTTTATTTGAAGGCATATCCAAAAAACTCCCAATAAAGCTGCCACGCCGACCACTCACTAATTTAGATCTAATGAAATATTCGAAAATGCTTAAAATTCCTCATTTTCGTGACATCTTTATGAGGGATACGCTTCCTAAAAAAATAAAGAAGAATGAGAGTGGTATAATAAATCTAGATACGAATGATGGAGAGGGGACTCACTGGGTAGCGTATGTAAAGAAAAACAAAGAAATAATTTATTTTGACAGTTATGGAAATTTGAGACCTCCAGAAGAATTAATAGAATATTTTTTAAGTGATGGCAGCTTGAATACAATCAGATATAATTATGACTCTGTGCAAAATTATAATTCATATATCTGAGGGCATTTATGTTTATTTTTTTTGTATAATCAATATTAATAGCATGGTGGGAGGTGAACTCCACCTGATGTCATCGTAGATCATTAATTCATAGGAGAAAAAGAGTAGAATAGCCACCTACTACGCATTTCTTAGTGAGTGGTGAGCAGTGAGGCTCCCTAAATTAATTGCGATATTGTGTATTTACAATTCCTTTGATATCATGCAGAAATTGGCATCCAAATTTTACAATAAAAATAATTGCATGATAGATTTCTCGATTATATCAAACAATCCTGTAATATATAAGTCGTTCGATGAACGTTTATTATCATTTGAAAAATGGAATGGTAGCGTGGAACCATCAGAACTTGCTCTGGCAGGATTTTATTACAGTGGCTGCCATGATATAGTCTGCTGTTTTTGTTGTGGAGTCGAGATTTATAAATGGGAGGCTTGTGACAAACCTATAAATGAACACTTGAAGTATTCAGCAAATTGTTCTTATGCAAAATTAATCAGAAGCCTATTGTTGCGAAATATAAAGGAGCACACGTATATAACAAAAAATCATATGGTTGGTTCTAGAAGAGGATTCATGTGGTTTGTTACCATAGGCTTACATGTAATAAGTATTTATATGTTTATGATACTTATATGCTTATAAAAAACAATATATATATATATATATATATATATATATATATTGCTGTATATCCACACTGTGGAACACTACCTAAGTGTCGTGTTTGAAATCATAAATAAAATTCACAAATTTGTATGTATTTTAGGAATTAATCATAACAGTTTTACTTTAACGGATCATACAGAAGCAGGAGTATCTGTGGTTTATTTAATTGATTCAAGTTCACTTATTCTCATCGAGTAGGATGCAGAGAATGAAACTTGATATTGAATACGAACAAAATATTTAAATAAACATAAAATGAAGTTATTTTAGTTTAACAAGGTTATTCTAAATAGTATATAATAAAACATGAACTGATAGAGAATCACAATCTCATTTAAAATGATTTAGAATCAAATTGGAAAACAAAAAAGTAAATTTTATAAAATCTGACATGCATGTCAAAACTTAGGGCTGAAAATCATATTTTGTGTAGAAACACCGTAAATCTACACAAAATGAATATTGAATGAAAGACTATCAACAGTAGTTGCAGTGCAGCGTAATTATTTTAGAAATAGTAAGTCCATATATTACAAAACACTGAATGACATTTTAAGTTTTCAGATATTTTCAAATATCATTGCAGAAAGGTGTTTTGTAAATGATATTTCACATCATGCAGAAAGAAAGGACTAATAGTATGATGTTAAATGTTTGTTGGCGTATCAATTTCTTGTTTTAGTTTATAATATAAGTATTCTGTCAGTATGGAAACTGCAGTACGTTTTTAACTACTAGCATTTTGTGTTTATCATTGCTATTCATCTAAATGTATGAATTAGTATTTATTTGAGATTGGAATTGTTAATTGTAGTTATAAGTAGATTTTAAGAAAGTGTATGTAATATGTCAATATATTTCGAGTAATTATAATTATTCACTTAATCCTGAAAAGTAGAATAAGAAACTTATCAGGAAAAATAAAGAATTAAAAACAGTATTCACTTAAGGTAAAGAACAAACAAAACTGAATAGTTTAAATTTTAAATTAAAATTAAATTTTGAAATATTAGATCAAAATAGAAAAAAACAATTGAAATATTGGAAATTAACCCATTGAAACGACTAAAAATAACAAATCAGTTGATCACACACCGCTGAACAGCGAGCTGCGAAATATATTCATCCAAGAATAAATAATAAATTGAAAATAAAAGTGGTGAATAAGTTGAAGGTTAGGATATTACAATCCAGATATATTGATATCAAGAATAAATTGTAAAAGTTGATTAAATATAAGAAGTGAGTATACTTTGAAAGTATTACGAAGTAGATTATCCGGAAAGCAGATTTAGAAGAGGGAAGTATTTGTTAATCCAGTTAGCAAATTTATATGTTGAAGAAATTTCAAACGTCAAGCAAGTGATAGAAATACTTCAAGAAAATCTTGAAAATAAATTGGAGGTTAGAAACAAACGTCAATCCAGAAAAGAAGAAGAAGAAGAAGCCTTGAGAGGTTTAAAAAGTCAGTCAAGTGACATTATATTTCAAGGATCATAATAACCAGTTAGAGGTTACAATATAACATTACTCGAGTCGAAAGAAAGACAAGGTAAAGCTTTACAATATCAGAAATCCATGGTACATATTTATTTTAAATAAAGGCCATATTTATCATTTTAGTTAAGTTAGATTTTGTTATTTAAATTTGTTAATTACATTCCAAGTTCAAATTTGTTAATAAATTAATACTTTGTTCGTTCAATACTGAGTTTGATTTATTTAGATTGTTATCTTGATCGATGAGCATTTATTGAACCGACTTCGTTGGACCCTGAGTAAGAGTCATTCTATAGATTGTAGATGGTCATGCTAATGGTGTTCTATAGTCTATAATATTAACAGCTTTTAAGAAACTGTTTGGCGCTCAATAAAATCATTTCAATTTACTTTCAAAAAGTAAAATTCGAACACATAAAAATTTAAAATAGATATAGAAAATAGAACAATATATATCTGTACTACTATATTAGATATTATGCCTGTCTGCACATGGATTTGTCTCAGATGTAAAAGTGTTTTAGAGGAATATAATGCACCCATGAATAATAAAATATATACTGTTTGTAGCAATTGTGATCTAAGTGATAGAAGGGCATGTGCTGCCTAGAATGTAACTTGGAGTGATTTATAATAAATACCTTAATAATAAATAATTTGTTTCAATACTCTTTCCAATTACCCACTTTTCCTCATAATTCAGTTCTATAGTTATACTTCAAGTAGTGATTTTTCAAATAATAATAATAATTAATTTTTTCAACTTCATTCTACCAGCTTTAAGCATTTCCCAAATTTACCCCGGATGCCCCACCCTCCCTAAATTATATATTTTCTTGCAACTTACGTATACTATATAAAATAATAAAACAGAAAATAATTTTAATTTTTTTTATTAAAAAAAACATATTCAGAGATATATACAGATTTAAAAACATGCAAAAGGAAACTACAAAAAAAGTTTAAATTTAAAATCTTACAACTAACTAAAAACTAAATACAATAAAAACTATACTAATAAACTACTAACTTACACTATTCAAAGCCTGGTGGCATTTTACCAACAAAGTTCTTGCACTTAACCAGCTCCCGATCAACTGCACCGACTTTCGCCTCCAGCATATCAGCCATTTCAGCAATGAGTTGCTGCCGGTGGCGAAGTCGGTGCAGATGCTGGAGCATCTTGGCCTTCGCTAGATTTAGTCCATGGCCGTATTTCTTAGCGTTCTTTACCAGGCACCCCCGCACTTCACATTTAAATTTGTTTTTTTCTTTTTGCACTACCGCCTCCTGCTTATTTATGTCATCGCGCACAAGATCCAGCCAGCCATCCAACTCGAACTGTAGGAGAGGCTCATCGTCAGCTTCTATGGGTGCCGTCCTCGCAGATCTCTCTCCTGTTGTAGCATCCTCTTCGGAGGACGACACCGCTGAAGGAGGAATCTCCACAGCCGATTTTGGCTGTACTATAAGAAAAAAATAAAGTTAGATATCTAATAATTCAATACCGAAGAAGTAGTACCTGGATGTAATGGCCCCGACGGTGCCCCAATTGGCTTGAGGTCCGTGAAAGATCCAGCGATGACCTCGATGCCGGACCCGATACTGCGGGCTGACCGCTCCCGGTTCATGAGCAGGGCCATCTCCTCCTCGAAGGAAACGTCAGTGAACTGGTCGGCTTCAAATTGGTATCCGGACATGCTTTTCAATTATTGTATTCAAATCTGTTGAAATAAAAGATTTACTTACTTACTTACTTACTTACTTAATTTACTCAATTTACTTACAGCAGGAAAAAACGGTACAACAGCAAGTGTGAAGTACGGTGCACGAAAACGCGGGAATAAAACTAAAAGACTTAAAAATTAACACTAAAAAACAACTAATTATAACTTAAAAATAACTTACACTCAAACAAACTGAAAACAAATTAAAAATAACAAGCAGATTGAAAAAACTCGGAAAAATATATATAAAAAAAATTAAAAAACGGAATTTAAAAAAATGGCGAAAAAAAAACGGGCGAGAATACAGTACAAAATGTCAGTACAAAATGAACTGTTAAAATTCATAACTGAATTTTACTTTAAATAAAGTTCCACCCCAAACTTATTGCTGGTAGGGAGATGGATATGCAGTGTGAGTGAAATGAACTGCAATGTATGCAAGTTGAATAAACTGCATTAAATTAATAATATACATAAATCACCCATTATTGCAAAGTTGGCAAGGTTAGTCACCTGTGGTGTGATTGAACATTTTCTGGGATTATATTACATTACAAGTCTATTGACATGTGATTTAACAAAATGTTCAAATTATAACTTATTAAACAATTAAAAAAGATATTATTGCATGGGTTTAATGCACCACAAAATATTCCAGTTTTGTAGGTGAAAAGGATGACTGAACAACAAAAATACAATTATTAGCAAGATAAATGCAGAGGGTCCTCTATAAATATTTTTCATAAGCAGCTTTATAACTAAACAAACAAATAAAATTCGAGAACTGCACCTTTTGTTCAGCATTGAACTATTTTTGACTAGCTCAATAATCAAATAAACATTGAATACACAAAACATACCTGACTAGCTCTTTTCAAGAACAAAGAAATACGGCAAACCAATATTAGGATTTAATATATAATATAAAATATATTTTCCACTACTTAAATTTAATTCTGCGGCTATTCTGTCTCATTGATCATTTTGGTTTAGAGACTGATATTTGAAGGATCGTTGTATCAATTTACCACCTAAAATATTATTAAGCTTGCTTAGTTGTGTTATTTTTACTAATTACATTCTTGATTTCGAAACAATTTTGAATAATATCAAAACTATTATCAAGCCCCTAAAATAATTTTTAGCTGACTGATTTTTTGAGTAATTTTTGTAAACTTTGAAAGCATTTATGGAGGCTCAAATTACCAACAGATGCCAATTTTTGCAAGATTTTACCTTGAAAGCATTTGTTCTCCTGGCTTGCTCAAATTATTACTTTAATTAAGTGGTGGGGGTGGTGGGAGGTATATAAAGAAAAATGTGTAATGGATTTACTCATTAATATCAGATTTTTCTTAAATACAGTTATTTCGTATCGAATATACAACTATAATCTACAATGCTGTGTCCTCAGTGTGGAAAACAATTTTCATCAAAAAGTAGCTTGTCCCGACATCTCCGGGAAAGCTGTCCCTATCGAGAAATAAGTGCCCATAGTGCTCCGAAAAGAATCAAACTAAATAATTCACCAGCCAAAAAATATAATAAGGAATCCGAAAATCTTCCTGGCCCTTCTGGTGTGCAGCATCATGCTAAGAAATGTAATAAGGAATCTGAAAATCTACACAGCCCCTCTGGTGGTCATACAAAAGCTCGGGAAGTTATTATTAATTGCCCACAATGTTATGAAAAAATGCCTAAAAATAAATTAATGGGACATTTAAAAAGTTCATCTCACAAGAAAGTCATCAATATTGTGGAAGATGGGGTAGAAAAACTTCAGAGTGCATTCAAGAACCGAATTTCGAGCTACCGTTTTTCCACAAAGAATCAGTGTACAGATATCACCGAGTTTTTGGAAGAAGTAAAAATGAAAGTTATTTCAGTTATTGAGAAATATATTAAAATATTCTTCAGCTTAAAAATTAATATGGAATTATTTGGGCTATACGTTATTGAGGAGAAAGAAATGTCGGACATAAAGTCATTCAATACTATGAATAAAGTTGTGACGCACTCAGTGAATGTATTAAACTTGTATAATGAGTTTAAAGAGGAGATCATAGAGAAAGCTTCAACCTTTCAGGAGCGAGACTCAGGTATGTGTAACCAAAATTTATGTCAATCACTGTTAACGTATGGTTTCTGCAGTTTCATTTTTTTTCTTACATGGTTATTAATTATTTTTTAGGATGGGCTCTGAAGCACGTTAGTTTTCTTGAAGTGAACCTCAACAAATACAACCCGTTATTCGCATCATCCTACATTAGGCTACCTAAATCTATTGAAAATAAGAGAGCTGTTTTAAATATTCAAAATAATGATGACAAGTGTTTTGCTTATGCCGTCAATGCTGCAATCTTTCCAGCCAATGGACCTCCACATGAAGTATCGTCTTATCCTCATTATACAACATTGCTAAATTTTGAAGGTATCGATTTTCCTGTTAAATTAAATGATATTCATAAATTTGAGATTTTAAATAATATCTCTATAAATGTATTCGGGGTAAATAATCAATATAAAGATGGTGAAATGGTCAGTGAGATTGTAGGCCCCTTACATTTCACAAATAAAAAACAAAATACACACGTAAACCTATTACTCATTGCTGATGTTGAAGGTAATACTCATTACACCCTTATTAAAGATTTGTCACGATTAGTCACTAGCCAAAGATCTAAACATCACGGTAGAAATTATATTTGTGATGGTTGCCTACTATTTTTTAATTCTCCTGAGAAATTGTATGCTCATGAAAGAAATGACTGTAATCATTTATGTACTATTTTACCCGATACAGATCCACAAATCAATAAATGTGGGGAACTAATTGCAGGAAATATCCTGAAATTTGTTAATATTGAGAAACAATTGCAGCTTCCTTTCGTTATATATGCAGATTTCGAAAGTTTATTAAAACCAATTCATTACAATGAACCATCTGATACTAAATCATTCTCAGTTAAAACGTACCAACATGAGCCGTATTCATTTTGCATCTACTTAAAGTGTACTTTTGATGATAATTTGTCCAAACTTGAATATTATCGAGGTGTTGATGCTGTGGAAGTATTTGTGAATAAATTGGATGAACTTGTCTTACAATTATATCAAAATCACTTAAAAAATATAGTTGAAATGAAACCATTATCACAGAATCAACAAGATATTTTCAATAATAGTCAAACTTGTCATATCTGCGATAAACCTTTTGAGAATGGTGATGAAAAGGTGCGTGACCACTGTCATCTTACTGGTAATTTTAGAGGAGCTGCTCATTCTCACTGTAATTTAAATTTTAAAATACCCAAATTTGTACCAGTATTCTTTCATAACTTAACTAATTACGATTCACATTTATTTATTAAAAAATTAGCTTTAAAACAAGAAAGTATACAAGTTCTTGCACAGAATAAAGAAAAATATATAACGTTTTCCAAACAAATTCTTGTAGATAAATCTAATGATAAAAAACCAAAGAAAATTTTCATAAAATTAAGATTTGTTGATTCTTTTCGCTTTTTACCAGCATCTTTGGATAAACTAAGTCAAACGCTAGAAACACATCAATGCCTCGAAGTAAGAAAATTTTATACCGATGACAGACAATTCAATTTATTAAGACGTAAAGGTGTCTTTCCATATTCCTACATAGATTCGCTGGAAAAATTGGATGATGCCGAATTACCATCACGGGATGAGTTTTTTAATATCTTGAGTGGCGAGTCAATTTCTCAGGAAGATTATGATCGAGCATGTGATGTGTGGCATACATTTAATTGCCAAACTCTTGGCGACTATTCAGACATATATTTAATATCAGACGTATTGCTTCTTGCTGATATTTTTGAAAATTTTCGACAGATATGCCTACAGACATATAAATTAGATCCCGCACAATATTTAACAGCACCATCCTTGAGTTGGGATGCAATGTTACGAAAAACTCGCATTGAGCTGCAACTTCTAACCGACATTGATATGCTTCACTTTTTTAGAAAGGGAATACGTGGCGGTGTTAGTCAATGCAGTAATAGAAAAGCCGTTGCAAACAATCCATTCATTCCCAACTATAATTCGTCAGAACCAACGTCATATATATTATATTTGGACGCCACGAACATGTACGGTTCTTCAATGAGTCAATGTCTGCCGACAGGAGACTTTAGATGGTTGAATGATTATGAAATCGAAAACTTCGATTGTACTACTTTTGGTGATGATTCACCAAAAGGTTATGTACTAGAAGTGGATTTAGAATATCCGCAACATTTACATGATAATCATAATGATTTACCATTTTGTCCTGAAAACATTGTGCCTCCTGACTCCAAAAATTCAAAATTAATTCTAAATCTGCATGATAAACATAAATATGTTCTCCATTATCGAAATTTGAAACAGTGTTTGGAACATGGGTTAATACTTAGGAAAATATATAGAATCATAGAATTTTCACAATCTGCTTGGTTGAAAACTTACATCGATTTGAACACTGAACTTAGAAATTCTTCAAAAAATCCGTTTGAACGAGATCTTTTTAAATTTGTAATAAACTCAATATTTGGGAAGACAATGGAAAATGTTGACAATCGGGTTGATGTAAAATTAGTATCCCATTGGAGAAATAGTATAGGTAGTGTAGGTGCCGAAGGACTTATTGCAAAACCCAATTTTAAATCATGTACAGTATTTTCAGAAAATTTGGTAGCGGTGCAAATGTCCTTATTGAAAATATTTTATGATAAACCGCTCTTTTTAGGCTTCACCATTTTGGATATATCTAAAACAATAATTTATAACTTTTTTTATAACTTCATAAAAAAACAATATGGTGACAAAGCTTCTCTGTGTTACACTGACACGGATTCTTTAATTCTAGAAATTTACACAAATAATGTTTATGACGATATTAAAAAAAATATAG
Source organism: Stenurella melanura (assembly GCA_963583905.1). NCBI lineage: Eukaryota > Metazoa > Arthropoda > Insecta > Coleoptera > Cerambycidae > Stenurella > Stenurella melanura. Next base: position 156,100,113 of record OY757309.1, read on the forward strand.
AACTATTCGACACATCAAATTTTTCGATTCCAAATGTACACAACATTCCGAAAACGCAATCAGTCATAGGGAAAATGAAGGATGAATACGCAGGTGTCCCAATAGAAGGCTTTTTTGGTACTGGGGCAAAAGCTTACTGTGTTAAAGTAAACGATAGCGTAACAAAGAAAGCCAAGGGTGTTACAAAAAGTGTTATAAAAAATCAATTACATTTAGTTGATTATAAACAAATAGTAGAAGACGGCGGTATCATATATCGAAAAATGTATGTATTCACTTCACATCTGCATACAATATATACCGAGTTGAAAAATAAAGTTGCGCTTTCCGCACAAGATGATAAGCGATATGTTATACCTGGAAGCACAAAAACTCTAGCATGGGGGCATTACTCTATTCGTAATTTATACGATAACACTGACCATAATACAGCTGAAGATAATTTAACGATTCTTTTAAGATTAGCTAATGAGCTTATTGAACAGGAAAATCATGATATCGACTTTGACTTAAATTTATTGTAAGTTTTTTGTTTGTTTTAATGTAAAAATTATTTGTAATTTCAATTTACTAAACATTTTTATTTTTTTATATTAATATTCATTTTTTTGTTTGTATAGAGATATACGAAATAACTGTATTTAGGGAATGTCTGATATTAATCAAAAGTTTTTTGTTTGTTTTAATGTAAAAATTATTTGTAATTTCAATTTACTAAAAATTTTTATTTTTTTATATTAATATTCATTTTTTTGTTTGTATAGAGATATACGAAATAACTGTATTTAGGGAATGTCTGATATTAATCAAAAGTTTTTTGTTTGTTTTAATGTAAAAATTATTTGTAATTTCAATTTACTAAAAATTTTTATTTTTTTATATTAATATTCATTTTTTTGTTTGTATAGAGATATACGAAATAACTGTATTTAGGGAATGTCTGATATTAATCAAAAGTTTTTTGTTTGTTTTAATGTAAAAATTATTTGTAATTTCAATTTACTAAAAAAAATTATTTTTTTATATTAACATTCATTTTTTTTGTATAGAGATATACGAAATAACTGTATTTAGGGAATGTCTGATATTAATCAAAAGTTTTTTGTTTGTTTTAATGTAAAAATTATTTGTAATTCCAATTTACTAAAAATTTTTATTTTTTTATATTAATATTCATTTTTTTGTTTGTATAGAGATATACGAAATAACTGTATTTAGGGAATGTCTGATATTAATCAAATAAATGATTTATTCTTTTAATTTCATTTAGTTTTATTTCATATTCTATTATGCATATCACATTAGTTATTGTAATGACATTTATTTCCTATTTTTGAATCATATTTTACAACATACAATGTAAGTAAATAACAAGCTGCTGTCTTTACAAGTTGAAGGAACTGCTGACTTTGCAACTATGTAATCCTGACTGTGTCAGTACAATAAACTGCTGATAGATTAAGTACAATACAGTGCTAACTTTGCAAGTTAAGTAATAGATGACATGTCAGTACAATGAACTGCTGACATAAGTTGAATAAAATATCTGACATGTAAGTGAAAAAATAAACTGTTAACTTTGCAAGTTGAATGAACTGCTGACTTTACAAAAGCGGGGTATTTCATGTGTATCTGAAGTAAAGTGGGAGGTGTGATCCTTCATTATAAAACTCGAACCTTAATTGAAGTCATTAGTTGATAGAATCCTATCAAAATCTTAATATTATCCGAAAAAAAAAAAATTGTAAAAGATGTGGATGTGTTATGTTAAGGAAGTTGAGATTACTGATTTGAAGAGTGGTGTTACACATTTAAGCCAGAAATTTTCAAATCTTCAGTTTGATGCAGAACATGAGGCAGTATATGGAATGGGAAGATTTTACTCTGATGATGAATGTAATGAATTAGCGAAGACATACGAAGTGGGTCATGAAGTTTGTGAGAAATTTTTGGATGAAAGAATATGTGAGCAGTGCCTTGTCCAGGAGCTGATGAAATTGGGTTTACATCAATTTCTGCATGTAATAAAACAGTACTTGAAGCCGGATCTTGAAAACATAGTAGATCAAGCAAATCAAGACAAAGATAATTGAAGTATTTAGATAATATTTAATCTTATATAATTGTATTCAATATATTAATATTTTTTATTATAATCAGGTATTAAAAAATAAAAAAAACAACAAAAACCCATTTTAGTATTATTTATTAATAGAGAAATAAAAATGTTCATACAAATAATAGACATTAGAAAGTGCACACATACATTTATTATTTGAATGATAAAAACATTTTGGGGTAGACTTTCTTAAAGTTGGTCGTTCCGCAAGTTCTAATACAGGTTGATGGATAAATTGTCTGATGTAGTTTGCTTTTTCATTTCCTTTTACATAAACACAATCTACCTCTGAAGTCAAATTTTGAATGATTTTGCTGAATGAGTGTAGTGGTGTAAATCCATCACACCATTTAATACCATGGTGATTTCTTGTTAACCAGTGAACTTGTTTTTGTAAGTCCGGTGAAAGCATCTCAAATGCATAAGGTGGTTTAAAGATATAGTGACACGTTTTCATTCCATCATATGCTGCTAGCTCCTTAACAATAAATTTATTGTTTTCTAGTTTAAATCCTTGAATATCCACAAGTATCATCATATTTTTAAATTTTGCAGTTTTTTCAAAACTTCTTTCTTTCTGCAATAAAATTCCACTATTTTTTTCAAATGTCTCAATTTTCTTCTGTATTCTTTCAACAGTCGTGCATATTCTAATCTCATTAGCATACTAACTTAGTTCGCACTATTTTTTACTTATGTCAGCAAAGAAAAAAATGTAATGAGCATTTCAATGTTGATGTACAATTTTAGTTAAAGGATTATAAGTGAAATGTTTCTCATGTAATATAAGGCAATATGCTGTAATATCCGAAGTGGTGGGGGTATCTGTCTCAAACTCTATTCTCATGACCACTGACCCCGTTTGTATAGCTTCTTTTTGGCGGGAACAATCAATATGCGTTATTGCTGCATAGTCCTTAAATTCTTTTGGATTAAGAATAGGCTGATTTGTTTTATGAGGGTAATAGGATTCTTGAAAAATTGCGAACATACCATAAAGTGTTGCATATTTATTGCTTTTAAAATCTAGGTATAGATCATTATATGGATATCTTTCGGAATTCAAGAAAACTCTTATGTTTCTAAGTCCACAGTCATCGAATTTACTCATATCAGTTGTAATTTTTCCTTTTCTGTCTTTTTGAAATGCTATTATTACATGCCTAGGAGTTTCTACCTTAGTAGACGTCTTGACAGGCCACGTATGTCTGCTTGAGGGAGGTAGCGATGGATATTCAATTAATTCCCAGCTTCTAAATTTTATAGGAAAATCTATATTTCGACTTATCAGTTTATTCAATCTAAGTTGTTCTGACATACTAACAGCGACATGTGGCACCCTCCAATATAGTTTACTAATAGTAATTTTTGGTTTTTCAGTATCATCTTCACTTGTAATGCTATCTAGATCATTACTGTTACGTATCAACACTAATTCTTGTCTCATATTAATGATAATCCTTCGGAAATCTTCAAAAAATCCGAGTAGTAATTTTAATGGAATGCAGACGTTGAAATTTCCATTTACATCGGCTATAATTTTGTCACCCACACCTTTTTTCTTTTTTGGAAACCATCCAGCATTTTGCATGGAAATACTTTCATTTTCATTGTATGATATATAATTTTTTAAGGTTGAAACTAATCCAACATTTCTCACTGCATCTATAACAATTCCATTCATTTCATATCTAATTTCACGAAACAAAAAAGCAATACCATTATTAATAAACTCCAATTTATTAGCTTCAGCTCCATTCTCATTCATTAGTTTTCCTTCGATGTATAAATAACTATTGCATGGTGCAGTATAAGCATCTAAATCTTGGATAGGAATTCTTATTTCATCATTATAATCCAAAGTTCCGGATATATTCGGTTGATATGTATGGAACTGATACTCAGAAACAGAGTTGTCGCTAAAGGGCTGATCAATAATATTCAGTAACTCCATTATACTAAAACTTCCAATCCAAGTGATTCTAAATACTGACGATTTTTTAATGTTAATCGTTCGATATTCTTTCTAGAACTGTTGATTTTCATATTCCTGACTCTTTTATATGGCTGATGTCTATAAATGGATGACGTTGAATTAAATATCAGCACCATCTTATTATTTTACTGATTTTCTAAGATGGAGTCTAACAGTTAAAGTTTCTTTTTGAAAATTAACTGGGTGCCCTTCTTGGTCGACTATTTTAACAGTGATGTTGCTGATAGTTTTAACGCTCACTGGGAAATAAATAATGTTTAAAGGTGACTCCACTATTTTATACCCAACAGGCACTGTTGGAAAGAACTGATGAATAATGTGTACAGGTTTTCCATTAAAAAAAGAACCTACTGCTATGTTGCAGTCGACACAGATGGTATTCACTTTAGATATTTTTACAACATCATCAGAACTATTGTTATCATTCACTTTTAACTCTCTTTTCTCGAAACCTAATACCGGACCTATTGAATCCTTCACATTAAAACTAATTTTCCTATTTGTTCGTATAGTGACTTTGGAAGTATTAATATCTGTGGTAATCCTGATAACTGCTTCATCATCTTCTTCACTTATTTTGTTCACCATGTATTTTATAATATCATCAATTTCATAGCACCCTTCAGGGATTTTAACTAAATGTTCATTATTTTTCCCCCACACAAATTTATTGTTGCTGTTATCAATATTTGGAATAATATTGTAAGTATCAAAATTGGTTAATCCAATTTCATAATCTACCCCGTCATCTAAATATAGTGGTGGATTGAAATTGTAATTTAATACAGAAGATTCTCCACTAAGAAGGAAAGTAAATGACATATTTACACATTAACGACTTATTATGAAATGAATCTATGATATATGCATGAGATAGGTCCCTCCCATCAACCAATCCCGTTAGTGTAGGTATGGCTTATCCCCTCCCACTGACCAGTCAGATTACAGTGAGCATATCCTATCCCCTCCTATCGGCCAATCACGTTAAGGTGGGACATGACTTATCCCCTCCTACCGGCCAATCACGTTAAGGTGGGCGTGGCCTATCCCCTCCCATTGACCAATCACGTTAAGGTGGGGCATGACTTATCCCCTCCCATCGGCCAATCACGTTAAGGTGGGCGTGGCCTATCCCCTCCTATCGGCCAATCACGGTAAGGTGGGCGGAGTTTATCCCCTCCTATCGACCAATCACATTAAGGTGGGGGGCGAAGAGTGGGGGGTACACAGGGAGGTATGGAGGGGGGTACATGCCGCTTCTCATTCTTTCCCTACTAATGTTGATGATTTTCTTGATCAAAGTAACTGGTTGCTTAGGCCTAAATGGTTTAAATTATCTGTCACTTTTATTCTTTGAACAAGCCTACTGTGATTGATTAAAAATTTTGTTATTTCATACACGATTACTTATTAGGACCACAGTTTTTTACCAAAATGGACCTTTAAAACGTACCGGAATTAGGATTCACCCAGACCACCTAGGCTCAATAGAATTTTTGCAAATTTTAGTTATAAAACTATTTATTTCACGTGCCTCTCATTTAATAGGGTTCTGTAATCCATTTTCTTGCACATTTAACAACGTATTTAAATAACCACGAAAGTGTAACAAAAAAATGAAATAGGCCATTTTGTTTGTTTTTTCTTGCTCTTTTCGAATATCGTATCGAAATTTCAAAAAAATATATACAGGGTGATGTTTTATTGATGCAAAGAAGAAACATAAATTATAGTGAGTCCGGACCTGGATATTTTTTTTTATACATGTACCTCTTGGGGCTCGTTTGTACATTAGCAGTACCAAATATGAATCCGTTATCTCATTTCCTGTCAAAGTTATGACAAAAAACAGGTTTGGCCAAAAATTATTTAACACCCTGTAATTTCGTAGTGAAGGCCCAATGAGACATTTCTATGAGAGGTTCCGGTTACCACTGATGTTCTCTACCTCCTATTAAGCTATGTCCCTCTCATGATGCAACACCCTGTATAGAGTGTTCCATTTAAAAATCGAAGGTTAGTGTCACTAGTTGGTGAACAGAAAATCAATTGTATGTCAAGAAGTATTATATATGTAGTATATCCTAAATTTCAATCAATAATCTTAAAAAGTAAATGAGAAAAGGGAGTATACCATGATCCTGTTAAAGTCGTCTTAATAATTCTAAGGCACGTAAAAAATACGTTAAGTACAAAGCGGGCAGGCGGTATCTTTATCTATTCAATGATACCTCCGCGTGGACTTGTTCGACGGGAATTTTTTATGTGACTTAGAAATATGAAGGCAACTTTACACCCGGTATACGTTAGATACTAGTGCCACCATCTGTTGGCCGCTAATCCAACCACAAGCAGTTCTCAATTGAAATCAAATTCGTTGTTGATTTCATGTTTTTATAATCGAGGTATGTACCTTCGAGATGTTTAGGTGGATGTTTCATAAAATTAATTCCCTTGACGATCATTGAATGCTAACGCCAAATAGGGCGTCACAATGTTCTGGCATGATTAAAATAAGAAACTAACGGAAACGCTGTTTCAATTATAATTTAAAATTATTTTGATATAGTTACCCGACTCTCCTAACGAAATTATTTTAGGATGTAACGGTTTACAGCGGGTGTCAACCTTACCCTTGACAGAGTCTAACTTAATATTGTCAGTGTATCATGGGATATCGAATTAGTCAATGCTTATTAATGTATAGATATCATTCTATCTTAACATAAGCAAAACAAAGTCAAATTTTCAAATTTATCACTGTATCAAATAACTATATTTATTTACCAAAGAAATTAATTTACCAAATTTCTACTGTTATTGTGCATAACAATTTTAAGTGCGGCTCTGTGGGATATGCCCTTTCCTAACAAGACAGTGATTTACGGTCTGTTTTATGACTTTTTTATGTGCCTTAAATATATGTAGAGGATTATTCACAGTTACTCAACCTCTGGAAGTCCACGTTGACTAGATAGGTCATTCCAGCGAATCATCAATTTGGTAGAACAAATTTCATTCAGTGGTATTAGATACGTTCTTAACTTGTTAGGAAATATGCATGATAATTTTTTGTGATGATAATAAAAGTAGCGAACCAAACACCTTCTTCATGGCCTAAAGATAAGCATGTGACTGTGAAACAATACTGAAAAAATAGGCCATCTGGTTTTTAATCGACCCGTATGTATGTTTTCATTCTATCTGTTCCATCATATCCTTGGAATTGCTTACGCGATTCCTATAGAAACCTTTTAGAAACTGTGAAGTATGGCAGTGGTCCTCTATTAGTGTCATCAAGCTATATCTTGTATGAAGTGAACCAAAATCGGAAACAGAAAAAAAATTCTATTCGAGAACATGGCGCAGTTGTAGACTAAAAGTTAGTTAGCTATTTTCCTTGGAAATGTTTAGCCTTTGAAGCGTTTTTCGTCCTTATTCTGAACTCATCAGAAAGACGCAATAGTTAGCTAATAGATAGGTGAAGATCTGTTGTTTTTTATCAGTCAATGTCAAATATAAATATTTCATACTTATTCATGGATATTGCCTTGGTCTTGCATGAAACATTGTTATGAGTGGCTTTGTGCCTTTCTGATGAGCTCAGAATAAGATCGAAAAACGTTTTAAAGGATAAGCATTTCCAACAAACTGAATGAGAGATTTTATGAAAATGTATTCCATTAGAATGAACAAATTTTTAAGGCAAGGGAGGTAAATAAATTCAATTTAGACTTTGTTTTCATTTTTAATTGAATTTTTATACCGTAGGGGGTCATGTAGATACTAGTTTAATCTGCTTAGCCGTACGGGCCTATATTGGATGCTAGTGTTATAATGAGAATGTCAAAGAAGAAATTGGACAAATTTATTTTAGGTTTTAATTTGTAACATCAATTCCTGCCCCTGAGTGGTTTAGGAAAGATGAAACTACCCGGTTCTCGTTTATGTTGTGGAGGCTAGGTAGTGGTTCGAAAATTATTGAAAATTTAGTATTTTTTTATGGGCGCCAATAGCCAATACCCAATACCTATGTTATACTTGTATTCAATAGGTATGTCTTAAAGGTTCCATACATTTCTCGTAGGCCTAACCGTTTTAGAGATACGACGCGGACTAAGTGAAAAATGCATTTCAGTTCCGCCAAACCTTTTATGCGCCATATATTTCGCAACTATCTTGCTTTCTATGTCCCAGAATGAAAATTAAATATTGCTGTTATACAGCTCGGTGATCTTTATTCTCTACCCGAATGTCTAGTATACATTTTATTTACATTCATATACAGTGAATAAGTCAAATAATGCATTCATTTCCGCACCACCTTAGAGGTAGAGCGCTCGGAGCATTTTTACATGGTTTTCTCAGGAGGCCTAATACATGCCGGATCTTATATTAGTCAATATTTCCGACTCCTTCTGTGTCTGAAACGTTATAGTAGGTATTAATTCCCTTATAAAAATGGGTTGTGAGTTACCATGCGTGTTAAAGTTTCACCTTTCCTAGAAATTAGTATAATGGGGGGGTTAGAAAAAAAGATAGGATGAATGCCCAGGGATCTTCCCTGAAAAACCACCCCAAAACCACCCCCAAAAGTACATTTTTTAAATTTTTCGCAATTTTCTCGGAAACTCTTAGTTTTTCAGGAAAATGTTCTCTAATTTAAAGAGAACAAAATTTCCTATCGATTGGTATATATATTGTCTATAATCAGTTAATAAATAAGTCAGAAAAAAAGAGGTAATATAGGGTAAAATATTAAAAATGTGACGAGCTAGACTAATACTACCTATATTTAATAAAACTAGGAACGAAACTTCTTATTGTCTATTTATTTTGAAAAAAAGTAGTTATTCTGAGTTATTTCAGTTATTTTTAAAATTAATTTTGGCCCAGGAACAGAGGTGTTTGAAAATTGTAATCACGAAGAAGCAGACACCAAAATTATCCTACATGTAAATTCATGCTATAGAAACTGGTTCAAAAACAGCTCTCGTCAAAAGCGATATTCCGATATAATTGTTATTTTAATGTACCATTTCGAATATTTTCAACAGCTGAATCACGATAGTTCAATATACCTTCATTATGGAACGGGAACAAACAAAAGAAAATTAAATATCGGGAACCTTCACCACGCTTTGGCGTCAAAACTTAGCCGCGCTTTGTCCTTCTTTACATAGGACGTAATTGCACGTCGTCGATAAGAGGAAGATCAAAAAAACTGCATTCCTTCCAATGCAAAAAGGAGGAGAATTACTAATATCCTCAATATGTGAGATTTTGAATAAGCCATTTACAACTATTGAAATAAACTCTCCCTTGTTCAGGGAACTAGAAACCTTTTTTGTTAAAATTTACGGTGGAGAATCACAAGGTTTGAACCAGCTTAGAAAGGAGACATTTTGTCACCAGAACAATAACCCAGAGACCCTACCTCCCACGCAGGATGCCCTACTGCTACACTTCAAAAGAGCTCTGTATCAATCTAGCATATGGGTTTCTGCCAAAGAGCCACTGATTCATGCTCCAGATCCCTCTGATTTTGGCTGGGTGGAGATCAAAGTGAAGATCAATCCAATCCCACAAGTAAGTAAAGCTTGCGAGAACTTGATCAAATGCAACTGTAATAAGGGTTCCCTTAAAGCATGCAGTTGGAAAAAAAGAAACTTCCCTGTACTTTATTATGCAAATGTGTGTGTTCAAAATTTTGATTTTATCATTATATTGTAAATTCTTTGGCATATTTTTGAAAATTCTGTATTTTATGTTCATCTTATCTAACTTATAAATTAATATAAGACGAGTAGGTAGATATTTATTTACTGGACTAACGATGTTTTATCTGTTAAAAACAGAAATTTCTTTAAGAAGTAGAAATATATAGGTATGTTTATTCTTGTTTTTAGTATTGTAAAGTTCTATATTTTGTTGATTTATTTTTCTGTATTTTGTATTTTGAGTTTATCTTTTTGCCATGTTACATACTCAAGACTGTACAGAGTACTTATGTATTGTTTGTTATGGATTTTCAAAGTAATATCGAGTGAATGTATTTTTACAATAGTTTTGGGGTTGTTTTAGGATTTATTTTTTGTTAAAAATAAACATGTTATACACCAACCGATAGGAAATTTTATTCTCTTTAAATTAGGTCTCTTAACATTTTTCCGAAAAGTAACAGTTTCTGAGAAAATTAGCAAAAATTATAAAATGTACCTTTCGGGGTGGTTTTGGGGTAGTTTTTCAAAAGGAATCCCCGGGCCTTCATCCTATCTTTATTTCTAGTCCCCCAATAAAGACTTTTTGAGCAAAGGCAAAACTTTAACACGCACGGAAACTCACACTATCGGATTCATACCTACTATTATCGTCTAATGACAAATCGTTATTATACTTTTCGCAAATACAAAACGAAGAGTATATTGCATTCGATCGGCACATTTCTAAAACCGGTAATATTGCTCGTAGAGAAAAAATTTTCATATCACTGTGTTGGTGATCGAATTCTAGATAACTTTCAAAATGTCCGTCCGTCCGTCTGTCCGTCTGTCCGTCTGTCCGGCTGTCCGGCTGTCCGTCTGTCCGGCTGTCCGTCTGTTCGTCTGTCCGTCTGTCCGTCTTTCTGTGCGTCTGTCCGTCCGTCACGTTTCCTGTAAGCACCATAACTTAAGAACGAAAGGTCCAATTGTATTGAAATTTGAACTGTAAGTTAGCGCTAGCTAGAGGAAGAACACTATTGCTTTTGAGCAAAACCGATCGATAAATAAAAAAGTTATAATTTTTTTTAAATCACGATTAGCTTGTTATTAACTTCATTCTGATAAGATTCTACGTCGTCCATTTCGCCAATGATAGCAATTATAGGTGCGGTATTCGAGCAGAAGTGACCGTGGCAACGGCCACAAGCTGTTGGACAATTCAGTCCTACTTTCCTACGGCTACATTTTCGTACACAACCCTTCGCACAGTTGCAAAGAATTGAATTTAACAATTTATCTTGTGCTGGTGGTAACTGCGTTGGTAATGGCTGCAAAATATCATTCTTCCTAATCCAGCCCCACTGCTCAGGATCAATGTCTTTCCCAACCATGTTTGAACTTGATAATACACTCTACACAAATTCCGTTGAGCTGCTGAAGATGTTGGAGGAAGTGATATAAAATATTAAAGAAAAAACAAACAGAACAATGCATTTTTTACTTAGTCCGCGTCGTATCTCCAAAACGGTTAAACGTACGAAAAAAATCTATAGGACCTTAGGATAGAGAATTTACAGATGTACAACTTTTGTAATCGGTGTTGTTCCCATTTAAGTCATAGGTTAATCACGAATCCGCGGTTTCCGCGACCTTTCGACGCGGTTTTCACGATATACCGGGTGTATCGTGGCGTAACTACGAAGAGTTACTCAAGACTTCCAAATAAACACAATATTAAAATATTTTTTTGGTAGGGCACGATTTTAGCACAGTGGTCAATTTTACAGCTAAAACGCCTGGTGCATAAAGGCGTTTCAATTTATTTAATAATTTTTTTGATATTGGGAGTTCTACGTTCAATAGTATAGCACGAAATAATAATTGTAATTTGTGCCGTATAGTACAAACTAGTAGCACGTCACCTTGTTTGCAGATGAGCCATACATATTTAAGTTGTAAGTCCTGCTTAAGTGGTGTAATAGCATTATAGCTAAACTTCGCCAGGACATTAAAATAAACAAGCCGTTAAAGAAAAGCATGTAAAGTTTTTCATGTTCAATCTACTATTTCAATATTGATATTCTGTCGTGGTTTCAAAATTAAATAGCTTTAATTCTAGTGACTGACGTTTGAACTCGTTATTGTGTCAACTCTTGCGAAATGATTATAAATTTTTTTGTTAGAGGGAAAATCCGGTGTAAATCCCTGGTGCATTTACGTATTTTCTGATTAAAATAATAGGGTCATTAACAAATAAATGAAATAGCCTTCATATTTTGGTAATCTGCGGTATTGTTAATTTTAGTTTGAACGTTTGTAACAGAAAAGCAAAATACATAATTATATACCTTCATTATTATATGATGTCAATTGCGGTAATAGAAAAACCGTACAATTAGACCAGCGAACTTTGCCTCTTATCTCTGGGTTGTGGTCAACTTGACTTATTTTTCTTATTAATAACAGCTTGGCAGACATTTTGTAGCTCATGCGCTATTTTAATGAGCTTTTCTTTGCGTGTAGCACTAGACGCCCGCCAGACCATAAAAAATTTGTTATTTGTTATTTTTCATGAATTTTTTAGCTAAAAAAAATGAGTTTACATTTCAGAACACCTTGAAATTTTCTAAATTTGTGCTAAATAATGAAACATTTTTAAAAAGATTGGTCTGTCTGACAATTTTTGTTAATTAATGTGACAGACTTAATTTTGAATGTGCGCTAGTAATGCATCGGGATTAATCAGTGGTATCTCATGACACCTCCTTAAAAAAAATCGGTAAAGGTATTTACACAGAACTTCCCTCTTTATTTTTATACAAGGCGGTCACTCTAAAAAATTATTAACTACGAAACCACACATGAGAATAGTAATCGGAAGTTATTATGACAAAGAAAACCTGATAACTTTTGGTTAAATATACAGAGTGGTTATCCGATAGCAAAAATTCAATATTAAATAAGGTGCCAAATATGCGGTGCGTAAATACCTTTACAAAAAATGACCGCAAAAAAGGACTAAAATTCACCTGTTTTTGCATAGTAGATAGCGGGCCAAGAGAAAGAGCAAAATAAATCCTATAGGGCTCAAATTAAACTTTGAGAAATTTTTAAAAGATAAAACTCTGTTATTACTCAGATTTTATATTGTATGAATTTTTACGGATTATGTATTATTCTGTAGCGTATTTGGGAGAATTTAGGAGATTGTCCTACAACCTTCCAACATCTTGTAATTAAAATACATAGGCCCTACCCACATGATACAATCGTCATGGGATTTTCACTAAGAAAACATTATTTTTATGAAATGGGTTTAGAATATCATGAAACGTGGGAAATTTAAATTTGAGCAAAAAAAATGCCCATCTTTCTTTCTACTGGTAAAATGTTTTCAAAAAGCTTTGAAAAATTTGTTCCTCTGAAATAGGTTTGGAATATCATGAAACGTGGAAATTTTAAATTTAACCAAAAAAACTTTTTTCCTCCATTTATTCTTGGTATAGTAAAAACATTTTCAAAATATTTTTGCTTTTGAAATTTTTATTTTAAATAAGTTAAGAATGTCATGAAACGTGGAAATTTTAAATTTGATCAAAAACAATTTTCCATCATATATTCTATTAACTAGTAAAATATCTTAAAATATTTAAAAAACTTTTCTTTGACAAAATTTTCAAATTTTTCTATTTGAAACATTTGTTTTATGAAATAAATTTAGAATGTCATGAAACGTGGAAAATTTAAATTGGAGCAAAAAAAATTCCCATTTTTCTACTGGTAAAGAATTTTCAAAAAATTTTGAAACATTTTTTTCCTGAAATTGATTTTAGGATTTTAATTTGCTAGCATAACCAGAATTCAGGTTATCGAAAGAATGCAAAGATTTCATTAATATTTTTACACATAGTTTTTCTTTTAGTTATAGATAGTTATCTTTTTCTGCTGTTTTCAAAATCCTATAAAGAATATATTTCAATAGATTTAGAATGTCATGATACGTAGAAATTTTTAATTTGAGCAAAAACAAATTTTTTCCACCATTTACACTTATTCTTAATTTTTTTCTGTAATTAAGTTTGAGTTCTCTTTTATGCATAAAAATTAGTCTGTCAGTGAAAAAATGTTTTTCACTACGACAGACTTAATTTTTAAAGTGCCCCGACCACATTTTTTAATTAAGAAATGTGGTATGACCGTTGCTAACTAAAAAAAAATATTTTCTCAATTCTAAATTAATAGTGTAAATTCATGTTATATATTCAAATACGTTTTTATCGAAAACATGTTTTTTACTATGTCAGACTTAATTTTCAGACGCCGCGATATCATTTTTTTTATATAAAAAAATTGCAGACAGACAAGTTGTAATAGATAGGAGGGGTCTTAAACTTAATTTTAAAACAAAAATCAAGGAGGTGTTATGAAGTGAACTTTCATGAAAAAAAGAAAATATGTAAAAAATTAAGTCTGTCAAATTAATTAACAAAAATTGTTAGACAGACCAGTTGTAATAGATAGGAGAGACCTTAAATTTAATTTTAAAACAAAAATCAAGGCGGCCCGGTGTTGTGAACTGGTCTTTCGTAAAAAAAAAATATATTTATAAAAATTACGTTGTCAAATTAATTAACAACAATTGTCAGACAGGCCAGTTGTAACAGATAGGAGGAATCTTAACCTTCATTTTAAAACAAAAATGAATTCATTTATCCACCTTGTCTTAAAAAAATTTTCATTCTAATGGATTACATTTTCACGAAATCAATCACACAAATTCATTTTAGAATATTAATTTGCTAGCATAACCAGAATTCAGGTTATCGAAAAAATGCAAAGATTTCATTAATATTTTTACACACAAGTTTTTCTTTTAGTTACAGATAGTTATTTTGTCTGCTGTTTGCGATATCCTATAAAGAATATGTTTAAATGATATATACATGTTTTGAAATCATTTTCACCTTTTAAATTTGAGGTGTTCGATGGGGTATCTTTTTTGTCATGGGAGATCGATCTACATGTCTAATAGTCCATGAAAAAATTGCAAACATCAAAAGCGTTGTGGGACAGAACGAGACCTAGGTACGCCCCGTGTTTGGGGCGCTGAACACGATGAATGATATTTTTAGGCCTCCTATCCCTCAGGAACTACCCCTAAACGCGAAAAATCACGTTTTTCCCTTCTAGCACCCTGCATGAAGTCGTCTATCGTGTTTGCTTTTAACATATAACTCGTATATTTTGTGGTAATATTTAGTATATGTTTACAGTAATTGCTAAGCCTTGCCAATCTGTAGCTATTTTAAATCCGCCGCTCTCATATTGAGCAATATATAAAGTGTTCCTACTACATAATCAGTCAAAGAATCCTTTAAGCACAAATGCTAGTAAAGTTGGTAATATAGCTCAAACAAAGACAAATTGAACACAGCTTTCAATGGTTTAAAGTCGTAGTTACAACATAATTATCACTGAGGCAACTAAAAAGCCGCTGCTTAATGAATCACTACTTCCATATCGATTTTAAACGGGTCTGTATAAGTTTAGACAGGTCTTAAATAGCTTTAAAACAGGTTGTAGACAGGTCTGAGCAAGTTTAAACAGGTCTTAAACAGCTTTAAAATAGGTAGGTATAGAGGTACCTGCGACAGGATGTCCGTTAGATAAGGTACGATGGTCACGGCCGCTAGCATGCTGCCAACCTGACTTCGTCGTGCCGTACCAGACATAATATAATTCATATAAAATGACAGCTTATTATAAATGATTAAATCCCTTGCGATAGATCTCTCGGAATTTGATCAATATGAGAATGTTTTATATGTTATTGAGGGGCTTATAAGGTATACACAAGCGTAAATTCAGCATTTCCTGGTTTAGTTGGACAGTCTTTTATGTCACCTCGTTTGACATGATGATTTTTAAGGCAGATAGCACAATACAGATATTTTAATAATCATGTAATATTTTCACAGGTACGGGATATCCGGACATTGAAATCATGTTTAAACCCGCAAGCACTACCAGTGCCCTATCACAAAGAGCATTCAGATTGACAGATAAAACTTACGAAGACGTCTGGGGACATACAGATAGAACGCAGACGTATATCATGTTCATTATAGCCTTGCATACAGAGTCTACGGGTATTGTAAGATGAAAAAGTACTGATCCATTTGAATACCCTTTGATTGTCACCAACTTTATTTCGGACACTAGTAATAATGATATAAGGACAATCCGCGAAGGAATAGAGCTTGCCCTTAAACTATCTAGCACAAATGCACTACAAGAGATTGGCGCCAGACTGTAGGGTGGGCCGTTAAGGGCTTGCGAAAAAATTAAATATCTTTCTGATGCTTATTGGTATTGTGCCTTAAGACAGCTGACAATGAATGTTCATCATCCAGTTGAAACATGCCCAATGGGCCCATACCCAGAAAGAGGAGATGTAGTGAATTCCAAATTACAAGTGTATGGTGTAAAGAAATTAAGAGTTGCAGATGCCAGTGTGTTTCCTTTTACTTTAGCAGGTCATCCAAATGCCCCTACTGTGATAGTTGGTGAAGTATTATCGGATATTTTAAAGGAGGACTATAGATTACTGTAAACTAAAATATATTTGAGATTGTCATTGATTTTAATTTTGCATATGTTGCATAATAATAAAGAAATAAATAATAATAAATAAATATAAATATATAACCAATATATTACAAATCTTCTTGGTAAATTAGAAGTTTATTTATTTGAACTTGTAACGAGTAATATATAGTCGTTTAGAGTTTCTGATTTGGAGATTTTGCAGAGTAATTAATAGCATTATAACTAAAAGATTTTTGATATGAGAAAACATACTTTTAAAGACTTAACAAACCAAAACTTGACTGATTTTAAGTCAGTCTTATAGGGGGATATGATGGAAGCAAGGAAACATTCATCGAGGTTTAGTAGCAATCTTTAACTTTACATAATAAGTTGGACGAACAAACTACAATATGTAACCAAGTATTAACGCATATTATAACCTACATTTATTGTCACCGCTGAGATAGTTTTATGAAAATATACTATAGTTTTAGTTTATTAAAATATTCGAAGGCTAAAACCTAAAATGTTGCAATGTTTAATGACGGGCACGGCTTACTATTAAGACAACCACTTGCAATGTATTCTTTGTATTATTCACAGAAAAGCAGCTAAGTGTGTTTTTAATCGTCTTTTTATATTAACGTTCTGGTGGAGTGTAGCCATATCTATTCCACCATACAACTTGGACGCGTACACGCGGGCATCAATACAACAATAATTCTCTGCGACAAAGACTATAGCACGGCATTCGACCAAATTAACCACAATTTGGTAATAGCTAAGTTACTATTACGGAGTAAATGGTTTAAAAATGATCTTTCCCAGAGCACACAGATAGTAAAGCTAGATGGTAAAATATCCACAGAACTTATTGTGGAACAAGGTGTTCCTCAAGGAAGTATTCTGGGTCCATTGCTTTTTACAATATTTACTGCCGAGTTGCCTGGAAGAATATCATATTGTAAAATTTATCTTTATGCTGGTGACACCGAACTTGAAATTTCCTGTAAAGCTTTTGGAAAATTCAACAGTGATCTTGCTTTACCATCAATCCAAAAAAAATCATTTGACTTATGCATAGGCATCAGTGTACAAGGTGAAATCGCTAAATCTAATTTAAACAGTGAAATAAGAATAAATGGTAGTGAAATTCCTTTTAAAAGTTGTGTAAAAAATGTTTAATGAATATTTAAAGTTTGAAAATCACGTAATAGAGAAATGTCAAGAATCCTATGCTAAATTTAGATGTTTTGTATAAATGTATACATTTTGCCAGCTGATGCCAATTGTTATTTTTGATTCTTTTTTAATAGAGTAAGAATGGATATGTCTATTTGTTTGCTTATAATCGTATGAAACATATTCTTTATAGGATTTTTCAAACAGCGGAAAAAGCTATCTATGAGAACTAAAAAGGAAAATTATCTGTAGAAATATTAACGAAATCTTTGCATTTTTTCGATAACCTGAATTCTGGTTATGCTAGCAATTAAAATTCTAAAATGAATTTATCTACGTCTAATTTGGCAATTCTCATTGTAACACGTATTCCCCCATGGCCATGCAGATCAAACTAGTATCTAAATAACCTCTATGGTTATGAAGATTCAGTTAAAAATGAGAACAAAGACTTAAACTGAGTTTATTTACCTACCTTGTCTTAAAAATTCTTCATTCTAATGGAGTACATTTTCATGAAGTTATCTATCATTCTGTTTCCTGGAAATACTTAGCCTTTGAAACGTCCTTCGCTCTTATTCTGGAGCTCATCAGAAAGACATAAAACCATTCAAAGTTGTTTCATACAAAAACCAAGACAACTTCTATAAATATGACATAATTAGACATTATATTAATTTGACATTGACTGATAAAAACAACAGATCTTCACCTATCTATTACCTAACTAGTATTCGAGCCTATACAGGGTGTCCCGAAAATGGTGGGCAATCTCTCGGATTTGGATAGAACTAGTGAAAATAAGGTCAGGAGTTCCTATGTTTTTCTTTCCCCCGAGGTACCCTTACGAAGATATTCGCTCTTGAAGTTGAGGGTTAACAATCGATTTTAATAATGTTTGGGTCACTATCTTATTATTTCATTCTAGTTAGGTCAGTGTATTAAAATCTTGGATAACGTTATTGGGTGCTCAGGGACAGAGCACAAATTGCCTTAGTAAGTTGTAAGAAAATGTTCAGCTTATTTTGTTTTATTTCTAAGGTGATTTTCAACTTTCTGAGCCCTTTTTAGGTAAAAAGCGTATAGTTGTTTGATGTTGGTAATATGGACCGTTTTCTAGATAAATGCACTTAACGATGAAATTGTGATGTTCAATCGCACCAATAATAATAATTTTTTTAAATAAATAAACACGAAAATTATGTACAAAACATCATTTATTTCTCTATGAGGTAGTAAGTACACCTATAAAAACAAAAATCTTGAATGAGCACCTCCTTCTCTAATGCATGCTTGTCCACGACGAACTGACGATCGCTGGACTCGCCACAACATTGCTTCGTTTTCTTTAATCGCATTTGAATGGTACTTAATTCACTCGTATAATTCTTCTCTTATCTCTACTGGTGTGACATATACGAGACTCTTTAAATGCCCCCACAGGAAATAATCAAGGCGATTTAAATCGGGTGATTGGAGAGGCCAAGAAACAGGTTCACCCCGACCTATCCACCGGTTTGGATATACTCTATTCAAATGACCCCTCACTATAAGACTAAAATGCGGGGGCACCCTATCATGCATATACCACATGTTCTCCCGAGATGCAATGTCAACGTCTTCTAAAAGTTGTGGTAACTGCTGTAGGAGAAACAAAGTTTATTGACATATAAAATTCAATAATAACCATGAAAATAAAATAACCAAATAAATGATGTCGAAATCTTAGAATATATCACGTATTTAATTTTACAGGTAAAGTGGTGAATACGAAAAAAAAGCCAGGCGGTGAGCATCTAAGTTATCTACTAGTTACTGATATTATTTGAAAGCTAGCGGTGGTAGGTGAGTAAGCAGTGATATCAAAAAAAAAATGTTTGGCAAAAGTAAGTAGCATAAAAAAGAATAACTGCTAAAAACAGCAGTAAGTAGCAAGAGGATGGGAAGAAACGGTGTGCAAATAACAAGCAATAGTAAGTGATTATTTACAGCAAAAATCATGCGTATATGAGTGGTCAGTGTGTAAGCGTGAAAACTTGGCAAAATCAAATTTTTATTTGTGAATTTCGGTTCGGCCACGTGGTATCTTGTTGGAGTTGTTGCGGAAAGTTCCTACGTGTCAAAATGTACAGACAATTTATTTATGTTAGGTAGTCCAGATTTTATGTTAGATTCCTGGACTATAATAAATTTATAAAAATTATTTCAAAGTAATACGTTGTGTTTTAACTCGTGTCAACACGAAATATTAGAGCGAAAATGGACGGTACATTTTAAATCTCTACCCCCCTTTGTAGAACAACAGGATTTAAACCGGAATTATTTTAACAGAGTAAAATGACAAAACGGTCTAATTTTCTAATTCTCCCTCGAAATATCATCTATGTTCCCTTCCCCTCTGAAACTTCTTTGGACCATAGCTTTTGGGTACAATCGTAAAAATTTAACAGGTTCTAACTCGAGTACACTCACTTTGTTAGTAATTATGTTATGAAATTCAAATATAAGTGACTAAATCGGAAAATAACAAATATATTTTGATACCTTTAATCGGAAATGATTTTAAATTAATGTTTTAACGCTTTAATGTTTAGAGAATTAGCTTATCTGTGTTAATATAAAAACGGCGACAAGAACCAGCGGCGGCGATAAGACAATGTGTACTTACATACTGTCGATACAGGACTTCCTAGTAAACGCGTGTTTACTGATTGAAAGACGGAGCGGATTGTGGCATCATAAATGTTTTAATCAAACAGGTTATCGTTAATCTACCGAAACGCCACTGGTGACAAAGATTGATAATTGTCATTGTAACATATTTTGATATCTAAATAAAAAGACGTGTTACATCGATGCGAACGGCAGCCGATTTTTGGTGGAGAGCATAGGGCCGTGGGTTAGGATTGTGTGTGGACACTCAAAAGGGCGCCACCGGCTGTATGTTACGTAATATGATTTAAATAATTTTGCCAGCCCGGAACAAAATTAAGTCACTAGCAACCATGCAATGGAATTCTCAAAATATCATATCAATATCAATCAATATATGATATCAAAACTCTTACTTTACTCTCTCAAATCTCAAAATTTAAACAAATATCAGGTATACCAGTGCAAATAATAAGAACGTGCAGACATTAGACATTTATTAAAACACACATGAGATGTACAACAATAATAACAAATAGTTTCCCAATTGTCCCCTGAAGATAATCTATATACACAAAAGAAATTCAGAATATGTGTATCACCCCATCTAAAATTGTTTCAGTGATTTGACCTTTTTTTATAGAAATGCAACTACGGCTCAAATGATACCAACAATGAGTTTTAGATTTACAACAGCGAGTTCAAGATTCACAATGGATTAAAATTGCAGCTCATCAATAAAATATTACGTAACAAACAAGATTCTGTGAGCTAATTTTCACAATGCTCGCTGTGTACACTAGAATGTTACAGAATGATCTAAAATAATTATGTTCTGTTAAAAATACTTCATAGGTGATATAGTAAAAGGTAAATTAGCATCACGTGGTACCATGCGTTACTTACAGTAAAAAATCTTACGATACTTCATCATGCTAGCTATGTAGTTGCAAAATCGTTGTATAATTCACTTTAATATTTCAACAAAAAAATCACTGAATGAAACTATAATAATTTCTTTAAAATTATATAACTAAAATGAAACAATAAAACCTGGCTAGAGCCTTGGCGTTTTCTGTGACGACTGCAGCGTGACCTGTCACCACTTCCTAAGATGTTCTCGACGTTGCTTACGACTACGACTTCGTATCACTCCCAAAATTCTGCCTAAATCTCTTGGAGACTGCTGCGAACAACTCTCCAACCGAAACTTCTCTGAATGTCAGCAGGACCCACATGAAATGAAACATCTGAGTAATAGACTTCCTCCTATTACTCCTCTAAATGCTGGGCCCCCTTACATAACCATAAATGGCAGCACCATTCATTCAGAACTTAAACCTCTCCAAAGTATATATGCCCCTCCAAATATATGCCTATACCAAGTACAAGCCTCTCCAAACATAACTTATTTTCAAAGGGCCAGTCCCTCCAAACACTCTGTAATAATTACAATAAATAAAAACTAAATAAAACACCAAACGAAGTAAAAATAAAAGCTCACCTCACGAGACACGTGGCGATCAGATTACGACAAGCAACAGAATTCCTTCCTGGAATTTACAAAATGCTTCTGGCAGGACGGTAAAGAAACACTGAGTACATCAAATCAAATCCCTTTTCAGTGTCAGCGATGTAAAACCCAAATTCTTCACTACAAAACCGGGACCGCCGCCATTCCGCTATCTCGTCGCTGTCGAAAAACGAACCCCCAGACGGAAATCTCCTTCTCCAGTTCTCCTTGTTGCCAATTTGAGCATCTAGGGAACTCTTTCTCTAGCCAATAGAAATGCGCCAACAAAGGACTTTGCAATTAAAGGACTGAATTACACGATTATGTAATATTTCCACTACAAGAATATGTGAGTAATACCTCTAACTCAAAATTATACTTAAAAGAAAACACGTTTACTTACTGGATAATAGGACCTGCAGATATGCGACCTGCTATACCCCCTTAAAGTATGGGTGGTTGCCTACCTCTCTGCTCGAACAAATGACTAATGGGTTAATTTACTGTATTCAATAATACATTAATTAATGTAGCTTTTTCAAATGCTACATCATTAACATTGCAGGTTACCTTTTCACAGCATGGATTTCTTACATATCTTATATATAAAATAGAAAACTGTTTCGCGGCGTAAAGTACTTAATGTTGAAGAAATCTATGATACTCGTTTTGAAACAATTTTTTCGGCCGTAAGTGGGACACAATGAAGGCAAATATTAATTTACATTGCATTTTGATTACGAAAAAGTCACTTCATTACAACAGATATTTAGTACATAGGCATAATAATTTACAATACATTATAAATACATTTTGAAATTGTGAAATTTAATTTTCTTGTGAAGAAAATACAAAATTCAAAAAGCCCTATATCGCTGGATTAATTCTCTAAAAATCCTTTCAAATGAGCTATCACACGTACTCGTTCCATTTAAAAGTTTTGAAGGGGTAGCTGTCACTCCAAGGAGGTTAAAGTGGGAGGCACGAAATTATGCTCAAAAAATGTCATTTAGAATTAAAAATTGAAGAGTTTTGGGATTTTACTCATAAATTATAAATTAGGTAGCTGTACACAAAAGTGGCTCAAAAAATTAATTTAAAATTTTTCTTTGCCTCACCCTAAATTTATTCGAAATCCGACAAAAATTATCCTCTCCAAATTGGAGCAAAATCGGTTGATACACGGGTCTCCGAGACCATGCAATTTCCCATGTGTTCCTTACGAATAAAAGACAAGTCGTTTTGCGAAAAAATCGTTAAAATGTCGTGAAATAGAAATCGCACACAAGTTCCCGCCTTAGAGAACACAAATTGAAGATTATTTTTTAAATTAAATCCTCACTATATCCTTTTATAGGATCCCAAAGTGACCCCATGCGGTCAAAAGTAGAGATGGTGTACTCAAACCTAAAATACAGAACATTTTTTAACAACAGATAATTGTAGAGTATCGATCAAAGGTTTTTAAAAACGGCAATTCTCTAGCTTTATTATAAAGAAAGATGGTAATAAGCAATAATAAATTATTTAAATAATTTGCACGTTCAATTATCAATCTCTTAATCAACAAAATTAAACTAGAGTAAACATTCTACTCTTCGCCAACTTAGTGCACTTTTTATATAATTGGTGCAAATTCTATAGGATACTCTTCGCAGTTAATATTTTTGCAAATTTGAAAAATTAATAACTTTTTATATATTGATCGATTTTGTTCAAAAACCGGTTTTAGAAATATGCCAATCGAATGTAATATACTCTTCGTTTTGTATTTGCGAAGAGTGTAATAATTTGTGTAATTTAAAAAGGTGAAAATGTTACTTTATTCCAAATGTAATTGGTTAAGTAAGTAATTATCAGTTAGGCATTTTGAAAAATATTAAAATATTAGCACAAATCAAAATGTGCTTAATTAAAAACAACTTGCAAATAAATACTAATAGGGTCAAAAATATACGATTTTCTACTTTTACCCTTATGGGATCATTTTGTGGCCTAATAGTCCTCGTAAGGGTTTGATTTAAACAACAATTATTAATTCGTATTCTTTGGACAAACATGAAATTAATTATGTCAACCATTATACCTGTCGCCGATTTGCTGCACTTTATATATAATTTTTTTCTTAAGAGAATCATTATTTGTTTGCTTATAATTGCAATGAAACATATTCATTATAGAATTTTGCAAGCAGCAGGAAAAATAACTATCTATGAGAACTAAAAGAAAAACTATGTGTAAAAATATTAAATTAAATCTTTGCATTCTTTCGATAACCTGAATTCTGGTTATGCTAGCAAATTAAAATCCTAAAATGGATTTGTTTAATTTCTTATTTGACAATTCTCATTGTAACATTAGCATCCATACAGTTCCCTACGGTCGTGCAGATTAAACTATTTAATTTATTAATTTAACTGAATCTTCATAACCATAGGGGGTTATGTAGATACTAGTTTAATCTGCATGGCTGTAGGGAAGTGTGTGCTGCTAGTGTTGTAGTGAGAATTGTCGAATAAGAAATTAGACAAATTCGTTTTAGGATTTTAATTTGCTAGCATATTCAGAATTCAGGGTATCGAAGTAATGCAAAGATTTCATTTAATATTTTTACACATAGTTTTTCTTTTAGTTCTCATAGATACTTATTTTTTCTGCCGTTTGTAAAATCTTATATGTAATTCTTGCACATTCTATAGGATAAGCTTCTCAGTTTTATCGTAAATAAATAATGCTAGTTGATGTTAACGAGTGACCTTCGTCTTGTCTACTGCGAGATGAATGAAGCCGGTAAAGCTTGGTCCATAATCTTATCGCATTTGTAACAAAAATGTATTACCTTTAAGTTTATAAACATTAGAGACCATTGCGTAACTTATGTGTAGCCAGTTTTGCGATGTAAGGATATATATATATTATAAACATATAAATTTAAATAATTAATAACTTTTTCATTTAGTGATCGACTTCGGTCAAGAATTTTCTTTCTTAAGTTATCGTGCTTACAAAAAAAAATATTTTACAATTGGACGTACAGATGTACAGTCAAACGGACGGACGTTTTGAGAGTTGATCAGAATTCGATTACACAGTGACATGGTGACATTTTGGGGTCCTATAAAAGAGTATTGTAATTTAAAGAAATAATTATTCATTCGTATTCTCTGGACAATTCTGAAGAGGGGACTTCTGTGCGATTATTATTACACGATATCAAAATATCGATTCCATCGCAAATTTACGAAAAAATGTTGGAGACACGTGTGTATATCAACCGATTTTGTTTGAATCAGGAGAAGATATTTTTTGGGGATTTTGAACAAATCTCAGATTTCTCTAGTGCACATTTTTTTCCTCTCTCTCGAAATTTTAATGAGCGGTGGCAGAGATTTTCAAGGATTATTCACTATTACACAAAACAAATTCCATCGGCCACACTGCAATACTAGATTGAAATTATTCGTTTTTTATCCGATTTTTAACAGGGTGAGAAAAATATCCTCCACCTTCCTAAATTATCCGCAAATCGGACGGATAATTATCCGCCAATCGGCAACACTGGCTGATTTAAAACTATCACAAATATACGAGGTGTTCAATTTCAAAAAATAGAAGACTATGTTACAGTTTTTGGATCTCCTTGCTTACATTATTATGCTATGCGGCATGTCACGTAAATCTACTTTTGAATTACTTTTCTATCAATCTATTTATCGAATAAGGTTGTCATTGATTAATAACGCACTAATTGAACATACTGCATAAGTTCATGATGTAGAAATATAGCAGAGGGAGTTGGGATTTTAAAGCGAGCAATAATTAACTACATAGTAGCGTATTTCACTACACGAAAAATAATCATCAATGATAAGACAACGCTTCGTAAATATGTATATCTAAAACAAGCTAACCTTTATACTCTTCGCCAATTTTCTGCATTTTCTATATAATTGTTGCACATTCTATAGGATATTCTTCGCAGTTTTTTTGTAAATAATATTAATTTTAGACATCTAGTTTAATTACAAAACATAAAAAAATTATGTAATTTTTTTTTTAAATTCAAAAAAATTTATAACTTTTTTACGTATTGATCGATTTTGCTCCAAAACAGTAGCACTCTAGCTAACACTAATTTACTGTCCAAATTCCAATACAATCTTTTCGTTCTTAAGTTATCGTGCTTATAAGAAATGTGACGGACGGACAGACAGACAGACAGACGGACAGACAGACGGACAGACAAACGGACAGACAGACAGACAGACGGACAGGCAGACGGACAGACAGACAGACGGACAGACAGTCAGACGAACAGACGGACAGATGGACAGACGGACTGATGGACATTTTAAAAGTTGTTCAGAATTCGATCACCAACACAGTGATATGA
Source organism: Stenurella melanura (assembly GCA_963583905.1). Taxonomy (NCBI): domain Eukaryota; kingdom Metazoa; phylum Arthropoda; class Insecta; order Coleoptera; family Cerambycidae; genus Stenurella; species Stenurella melanura. The sequence goes on from OY757309.1 coordinate 156,126,261, forward strand.
AAATTATTTCTCTGCGAGCAATATTACCGGGTTTAGAAATGTGCCGATCGAATGCAATATATTCTTCGTTTTGTATTTGCGGAGAGTATAATAAAGAAGTAATCTGAATATGAAAGCGTCGTTTTATTCCATATAGGGTGATTATATTAAATGACTTTAAATGTAAACATGAAAAGGACAATACTATAAAAATGTATTTTTAACTTCCAGCTAGAATAAAATGTACTATTGGGCCATTTATTTACGAGATTAGAAACTAAGTAAGTACTCCAGAGTATCCTGAGTTTCTATTAAAGAAGTGATTATTAATTTTAACATGGCTGTATTTAAAACAAGTAGGTAGTATCAACTATCAAATTTAAAAATAAATTCAAAGTAAACAACTATGCAAATACGTTTGTTTAACAATTTCGAAATAAAAATTTAAATCGCTACTTCTTTTACTTCCACATCCACGTAGCGCAGTGGTATGGTAATCGTAAAAGAAACCACTGCTTAAAGAATCAGTACAGAATATATAGTGGGTGGCGCTATGTTAAAAAAAGACATCCCGTGTGCAGGTTAATGATTAAGTGTAAAGAGTGGTATCGGTGTGTTCAGAGGGATGTGTGGAACACGAAAAGCGTTGGTGGCCACCAGCGGGACGTGTCTGTCGTTTTCTTGAGGGGGGAGGGGGAGTTCAGTAAGCTAAAATCTAAAGATCAGTTGATAACTCCATAACCATCAACTTTACGAAAAAAAGTTATATGAACAAAATGAAAGATAATACATTTTTCTACAATAGTTGTCCTAAATGCTTGCGTGCTACGAGCAAGCGTTTGCGAGATAAAGTAAAATGTACTAATTATGTTTGCCGAAAGAGTATTATTATACAATACCGTTGCTCATAGTCATGTAATTGTTTTACTGAAAGTCAAGCTTAATTGCTCAATGACACTATGCGAGCTAATACAGTTATAGGCCCAAAATGAAAGATAATATAGGTACTTTTCTGCAATAGTTTCCTATACATATACAGTACCGTTGCTCATAGTAATGTAATTGTTTTGCTGAAAGTCAAGCTTAATTGCTAAGTAACACTATGCGAACTAAAACAGTTATAGGCCCAAAATGAAAGATAATATAGGTACTTTTCTACAATAGTTTCCTATGCATGTACAATACCGTTGCTTATAGTAATGTAATTGTTTTACTGAAAGTCAAGCTTAATTGCTCAATAACACTATGCGAACTAAAACAGTTATAGACCCAAAATGAAATACAATATAGGTACTTTTCTACAATAGTTTCCTATGCATATACAATACCGTTGCTCATAGTAATGTAATTGTTTTACTGAAAGTCAAGCTTAATTGCTCAATAACACTATGCGAACTAAAACAGTTATAGGCCCAAAATGAAAGATAATATAGGTACTTTTCTATAATAGTTTCCTATGCATATATGTGCACATAAATAAGACACATTTGTCTGCTACAAAGTTATTTATTAATATAAGGGTGTCAATAGAATTAGTCGTCACCCTCAAACTCTTCATCTTCGTCACTGACTATTTCCATTATATTGTGCACATTGTCGCAGGTTTCTTCTTGTCCAAGGCAAGCACACATCTCTGTGCATGGAAGTTGGCTCATAACACATTTACAGGGTGGTGCACATCTTCCACGGCTGCAGGAACATTTTATTAGTGAAATGAGTTCTTCTGGGCCACATGGGAGGTCGAAAAGCTCTGGTACCAACGTTCCATTCTCAGTATTCCATCCAAATTCTACAGCTGAGGGAAGACATGGATGTGGTACAACACAGCGTAGCCACTCCATAGCCTGGTAGTTTGCTCTACGTATTGCGGGTCGTAATGCTGCTCTTGTTGGTGGCATATTCCCCGCTAGGGCCAGTTTTTGCGTAAAGAACCACCATCTTAGCTCCCCCAGTGTATAAATTTGAAGTTTTTGTGTTGGTCGTAAGTACACAGTGCATACATATATTTCTATGCTGTCGTATGTCTCATTTTGTATCATTGAACCACCTAGCGATGCCAACGCTTCCAACACATCATCATCTGCATCTAAATATCTTCTCCAAAAGGAAGTTTTTGCTTTGCCATTAAACGACCCAGTGACATCTGCACCAGAAATAGCATGCATTCCTAATAGAGCAGCAGCTCGCATTGGTCCAAGGGCACTGTACCCATTACCCAAAACAATCTCGCGTCCTTTTCAGTGACACGCGTTCAGAAACATTCTTACGTTTGGGGCATGAAAATACTGCACATGGTATTTCGCACTCGATAAGGGATTTAAGTTGCCGTCGAGTCTTTACGTTGTCAACCATTACATCTAAGCCATTAGATGAACAGATATTCAAATATGTTGTATGGAGATCAGCCATGCATGCAATATTGCCCGATTCTAGAAATTCCTTCAGCAAGTTAAAAAATTCCACGTTGGAAGCTGTTATTGCCATCGACGAGTGGTCTGTAGTAGGATTACAGTTTGCCTTGCGCAAAACATTTAGAACGTTTTTTGTCCAGCATTCGCGGTGATAAAGAACATCAATAGCATGTGCATCGGTTTCACTTATGCACTCACTAAGCCTAACTTTCCATGCATTGTTCCCACTCACTTCAACAGCTTTCTTTAAGTTCCTTCCACCAGTATCATACGAAACATGATGTAAAGGATACGTTTTTGTTTCTTTTCCATCACAGAAGAAGCATAATTTCTTGTCATAAGCAGAAGTTAGGCGCCTTGTGAATGGCGCTGCGTAACTGGTACTTGCATCAACTTCAGTGTCAATGGCGCTTTCTTGTTGATCTTGCACCTCCTGGTTTTGGAACTTCTTGGCCACCGTGTTTCGTCTCTTTTTATGAGTTATTTTCTTGTAGCATGATAAGTGCCATTCAGCACCCAATTCCTTTAAATTCTTCACTGATGCATCACCACCAACTGATTTTAAAATATTCTTGTACTCAGGATCATTCCATGAAGATAAAGTGAAAATTGTTTCAGATAATAACTTGGTAGAACTCTTCAGAACGATTCATAATAAAGTTTTCTTTTGTTGACGATTGACAGATGATGCATGGGTCAACCTTCTTTCTCGTTTTACCCGCCGATGTATCAACTTTGGCAACACCCTGCATTGTGATTATGCGAATCGCTTAGAATAACAATGTAGGTACTACCTGTAATAAAAGATATTAATTTTAGTCAGTTCTTATAGTGAACTAAACTTGACATTCAGTAAAACAATTAAATTACTATGAACAGCGGTATTGTGTAATAATAATATTGTTTCGGCAACATAATTAATACATTTTACTTTATCTCGAACCCCTACTCGTAGCACATAGGCTCATAGGACAACTATTGTACAAAAATTTATTATCTTTCATTTTGGTCCTATAACATTTTTTCGTAAAGCTGATGGTTTTGGAGTTATCAACGGATATTTAGATTTTAACTTACCAAAACCCCCTCCCCCCTCAAGAAAACGACAGACACGTCTCGCTGGTGGCCACCAACGCTTTTCGTGTTCCACACGTCCCTCTGAACACACCGATACCACTCTTTACACTTAATCATTAACCGACACACGGAACTACATAAATGTATGCACTAATACGCCAAAAATGAAGTTTCAGGGCTGGTATTAGCTTGCTCTACTTATTTCTAATATTTAAATGTTTGATTCATCCTGTATAAAATATGCAAATAGGGAATTTCGGTAATTATGAAATAGTTCATTTCATTTCAAAAATAATTTTCTCAAAATTTTGCTCAGAGTAAGCACATTGATTTTAAAAATCCACTTCCTGTTATTGGTGGCTCTCCCTGTATATAAGCGAATATTTTTGTCGCAGTATATTATCTGACGTTACAGGACTGATATTCGTGGAAAAAAACATTATCGAATCCTTCAATTGCCATGAATATATTTCATAAAAATAGCCACTTTTTAACTTTAATACCCTGTACCTCAAAAACTAGTCATAGGATTAGATTGGGCTCATGTTACTTTTAATCAGGAGATCGAGATCTATAACGTACTAATAATTCAGAAAATTTAACCGAGAACCAGTTTATATAAGAAAAAGTGCGGGGTCCTTTCAAGAAAATAAATAATAACAGCAACGATGTAATCGAGGCTTACAAAATTGAATGTGGGCGCAAATGCTGATTTAAAACTATCAAAAATATACGGGTTGTTCCATTTCAAAAAATAGGAGACTATGTTACAGTTTTTGGATCTGCTTGCTTACATTATTATACTGTGCGGCATGTCATGTAAATCTGCTTTTGAATTACTTTTCTATCAATCTATTTATCGAATAATGTTGTCATTGCTTAGTAACGCACTAATTGAACATACTGTATAAGTTCATGATGTGGAAATATATCAGAATTAGTTGGGATTTTAAAGCGAACAACAATTAACTACATAGTAGCGTATTTCAGTACACGAAAAATAATCATTAATGATAAGACAACGCTTCGTAAATGTATATCTAAAATAAAGAAGTAATGTGAATATGAAAGCGTCGTTTTATTCTATATAGGGTGATTATATTAAATGACTTTAAATGTAAGTATGAGAAGGAGAATATTATAAAAAATCATTTTTTAACTTCCAACTAGAGTAAAATGTACTATTGGGCCATTTATTTACGAGATTAGAAACTAAGTACACCAGAGTATCCTCAGTTTCTATTAGAGAAGTGATTATTAATTTTAACATGACTGTATTTAAAACAAGTAGGTAGTATCAACTATCAAATTTAAAAATAAATTCAAAGTAAGCATCTATGCAAATAAGTTTGTTTAACAATTTCGAAATAAGAATTTAAATTACTTACTACCTCTTTTACTTCCACATCCACGTAGCGGAGTGGTATGGTAATCGTAATAAAAACTACTGCCTATGGAATCAGTACAGAATATACGTCAAAAATGAAGTTTCTGGGCTCGTATTAGCCTGCTTTACCTATTTCTCCCTAATAAACATGAGATCACACATGTTTGGGAATAACTGCAAAAGTTTAGAATAAAAAACTATGACAAAATTTCCTCGTACAAAAATTGCCGTTCTTTATCGGTATCTGAAATATTATTTAGATAGTAGGCATATTTTCCAAGATATAATGAATTTAAAACTATCATGGTCAAAATTTCCTTAAAAACTAGGACATTTTTCAATATAACTTAGCAGAATTATATTAGATCTTTCAACGTAAAGCTTGGTGAACATAGAAATTATAGAACGGGAGAATTTGAAAAATCCAAAATTTGTGAACACGCTATTGATAACAATCACTGGATCCAATGGGACTCGGCGAAGATCTTGGAAAAAGAGAGCAACGGAACTAAAAGAAAACTTAAGGAATTCGCGACTATTTCATTAAGCGAGGATAGATGCATTTCAAATTATTTAATAGATTTTTGTACTAGTTGGTTGCCCAATCCTTAGAGACGAACTAAGTAAAAATAAGATAAATATAATTTAATGTCTCACGTGTCTATTTAAATACATAAATAACGAACTGTCATGGTTGACGGCAAAAAGTTTTTGAGAACGGAAGTAGATAATCTTCCGAAACGTTAACTGTCACTGGTTTTCGTTTTCAGTTTTTTGTTTATGACATTGTTCTAGTTTATATATTTTTAAGTGTGAGACATTTTGTAATAATCAAGTACTCAAGAACTAACTTTTGTCCATTTGGCGCAGAGGTTTTCTCATTAAAATTTGTAAATATTTTTCAGTGGCAAAATACCCAATAAATAGTAAGAAAATATGTGTAATGGGGTAAATTCCATTGGGCTAGTTCCCAAATATGTTGCATGTATATCTTAAGTACAACCGACTTTAGTTTATTTACCAAAACAGTATTTTGTAAATTTCCTTGATTATGCTGTTTGTTACAATTTAACCGTATATAAAATATTATTATCCTACAATTTATTGGTTGGTCAATACCTCATTTTAGAGGTACTTAAAAATTTATGGTTAACTATTAAAGCAAATCGTTTGATCTGCGTCGCATAATAAAGAAATATTATATTTTCTTGTATTATACAGTTCACAGGAACGATGAGAATAATATTGTATTTACCAGGCACTTTTCTAAAATTGTAAATATCTCTCGTAGAGAAAACTGTCACATTTCTGTGTCCATTGAATTCGGAATATATTTTAAAATGTACGTCTACCTGCCCGCCACGTTTCTAGTAAGCATTATTACTTAAGAGCATCCATAGTATAAAAATTCGAAGTGTAATTAATAGTTTTAGTTTTAGCCAGAGGAAGAATTTTATTAATTATTATTTATTGGGGGTTAAATAGGGGTAAATATTGGAAAGTAAGTAAAGCAAGCTGGCAACAGTACAGAAACTTCGAGTTTGGTGTATATACTAGAAGTCAAGGCCTAAGATTTCTTTATAATATTTTTCAACTCTTCCAGCACCCCCACTCCAATGTTAAAGGGGTTGATAAAACAAAATTGAGATATTCTCTTGAAATTTGGTACACGTATATAATATAACAATACCTGGAACTAGATTATATTTTGAGATGATTCGGGTTGGGGGTTAAATAGGGGTAAGTATTGGAAAGAAAGTAAGACAATCTGGTAAGAGTACAGAAACTTGAAATTAGGTGTATATACTAGAAGCCAAGGCCTCAGATATTTTCGTAATGTTTTACAACTCCACCACCATCCCCACTCCATTATTAAAGGGGTTGATAAAATAAAATTGAGATATTCACTTGAAATTTTGTACACGTATATATTATGACGACATATGGAACTAGCTTATATTTTGAGATGATTCCGTTGACGGGTTGAGGGGTAAGTAAAGATAAATAAGGGCCATCACCCCATTATTAAAGTGGTTCATAAAATTAAATTAAGATATTCGCTTGAAACTTGGTACACGTATATGCTATAACGACATCTGGAACTAGATTATATTTTAATATGACATCTGCCTCAGGTACTATTGAAATTCTATAACCAATTATTTCCACATACTATAGTGCAAATATAGTCAAGATGTTTTCCATTAAAGAGATTTGGATGGAAAATTTGGATGTGAAAGCAGTGATTCCTTAGGTAGTTTTTTTTTAATGTGTCCATGTTTATTATAAACCAAGGCGATCCTAGTGGATCGCCTTGGTTTATAATAAACATGTCCTAGTGGCAGATATTCCAGATTTTGAATATTATCGATGTAGCTATGCAGACTATGGAGATTCATATTGGATTCTGAAGAAAAATTAATCTTATCTTCGTGTTTGGGAGATCAATGTTAAATAGAAATCATATCCCACATAAAAAATGGCAAAACATTTCATTTCTTCAAAAATGGCCTAGGGGAAAATATTGACGCGTTGTAATAGAAACTGAATCTTCATGTTAAGTTGAAAAACCATGCCAAACGGCATCTTACGGAGTTAAAATGCGGCAACAAAAGTCATTTCATATCCACTAAGAGGCATATGTCAACTCAGAGCGGAGTATGGTCTTAATCGGTGTGAGATTATTTTTTAAGTATAGGTCAGTTTTTCTTTCTAGCATTAATAGTTATGATTATTCAAATTGTCCATATGGTGGTTCAATCGATATTAATTCCCGAGGATTGGCAGCCCACTTTACTATATATTTTCTCTCAACATGACGCATATCAATGTATCTCACAAGTCTTGATGATGATGAATTTTGCAATTGCTGTAGTGGCGTAGCCTATGATGAGTTAAACAGGTTTCAGCGTAAAATGGTTTCTAATGAAACATATTCTTCATAGGATTTTGCAAACAGCGGAAAGAAAAACTATCTATGAGAACTAAAAGAAAAACTATGTCTAAAAATATTAATGAAATCTTTGCATTCTTTCGATAAAATGACTTCTGGTTATGCTAGCAAGTTAAAATTCTAAAATAAATTTGTCCAATTTCTTATTTAACATTCTCATTATAACACTAGCATCCAACATAGTCCCCTACGGCTAAGCAGATGAAACTAGTATCTACATGACCCCCTACGGTATGTAAATTCAGTTGAAAATGAGAACAAAGGCCTGAAATTAATTTATTTACCTACCTTGTATTAAAACAAATTTTCAGTCTAATGGATTACGTAACTGAATTTACATACCGTAGGGGTTCATGTAGATACTAGTTTAATCTGCTTAGCCGTAGGGGACTATGTTGGATGCTAGTGTTATAACGAGATTGACAAATTTATTTTAGAATTTTAACTTACTAGCATAACCAGAAGTCAGGTTATCGAAAGAATGCAAAGATTCCATTCATATTTTTACATATAGTTTTTCTTTTAGTTTTCATAGATAGTTTTTCTTTCCGTTGTTTGCAAAATCGTATAAAGAATATGTTTCATTACTATAAGCAAACAAATAATAGATAATTAACGTTGAAACATGGTTTCTAATGCCTACATTCTAGCACAGTATTGCATTAATTTCATCTTGAGGATTGAATTTGGAATTATTGAACGTTTATAAATTTGTTCAAATATATTGGAATTCTTAAAATTTATTTTCTTGTTTGAAGGTCCTTTAGGAGAACATTGAACTTGAGTAACTGGAATCATGTTACCCCGCGAAAGAAAGGGACCTTATGACTAAAATCAACTTTTTGAGAAAAACGAGTTAAAAGTTTGAGAACATTTTCCCGTGATTCTTTCTACGCTTGTATATGTGACGACAGTATGGTCATAATTAATAAAAGAATAATGAAGCTCAATATTTGATTTTTCCATGAATAGCACTTGCGCTAAAACTCATTTTAGCGATTTAACATTTCTCATTGCGGTAAATTAGAAGTGACAGAGAAGGATTTGAAGATACTGAAGATTGTACTTCCTATGGGAAGCCAATTCCAGCTCAATACTATGCTCCAGTGTAGCTGTACCTTAAACGTTAAATTTAGAGTGACATTATTGTAATTATTTTGTTAATATTGTACCGAAATTTGTAGGTAACAATGTTTCGAACAAAGCCTTTGATTGAAAGTGAATTATTTATTATTTGTTTGCTTATAGTAATGACACATATTCTTTATAGGATTTTGCAAACAACGGAAAGAAAAACTATCTATGAGAACTAATAGAGAAACTATATGTAAAAATATTAATGAAATCTTTGCATTTTTTCGATAAACTGACTTCTGGTTATGCTAGCAAGTTAAAATTCTGAAATAAATGTGTCCAATTTCTTATTTGACATTCTCATTATAACACTAGCATCCAACATAGTCCCCTACGGATAAGCAGATTAAACTAGCAGTCTTTGAGTATAGATATATCTGCAGCTTCCAAAGTTGCTGCTATTTTAAACTAAATATTTCTAACAGCTAAAATTATTCGTTAAATTGCTCACCGCGTACAATATATACCATAATAGGATGTGTTTTTGTATTGGTAATGAGTTCTTTATTATTACCATATTTATCTTACATTTTCGATATACTTGTAAATAGGTATATAAATTGTTAAATGTGTATATCTTTTAAAATATATAATTTCAAGATGCAGGTTAGGTTTTTAATGTTATTTCACCTTTTTTCTTTCAGTAAATCTTATTTAAATGAAGATATTGTACAATATTATGAAGAGCTAATAGAGGTCGACACAAAACAGGCTGAGAATTATAAGCTACCCGCTAATGCCAAAATGTACGAACCAAAGGTTGAGACTAATATACAAGGTTGGTATATCATTTATAGACTTCTCATCTATCTAGGCGGAATAAAAAGTGCTGGCGCCTTTGATAGTGCGGTAAAGATCAAAGACTTCGACAATAAGTTTGCAGTAAACTGTATATGTATATATTTCTTTAAGTGAAGCATTCGTATTTATAGCGGTCACAATAAGTACTTAATTCCACATCCACGTAGTGGAGTCGAAGTATAGTAATCGTAAACAAAATTTCAATTTTTTTTTCTTGAAATAGGTTAGAACGTTGAGATTTTAAATTTGAGCGAAAAATATTTAATTTCTGTCGGTCTGTAACTTCTCTTGTACGCACGTTTTCTCAGGAACGGTTTAAGATTTCGACTTAAAATTTGGTACACTTATCTAGCATGACGAGATTATATTTTGCGGTAATTCCGTTGAAGGGTTGGGGGTTATTAGGGGTAAAAAAGGGAAAATAATAGGCGGGGGTTACATAGCGGATATACCATCCTTCGGAGGGGATGTAAAGCAGTCGGTCCCTTGTCTATTAAATGTTAGGCAAGTAAAAGATCCCTACTCTACGATAGAGAAGAGGTTCGGCAAAATTTCTAGGTTGGGGGTAGCTCGTCTCCTAGCGTCGGTGATTGGCCTTGGTAGCGGAAATAGGCCGACGATAAATAAGTAAATACAAAAAAAAGGGAAAATAAATAATGCACACTGGTAAGTGTACAGAAATTTGGAATTTGGTGTATGTATTAGAAACCAAGGCCTCAGATTTTTTTAGAATATTTACCACCCTCTCCCCGCTTCATTGCTTTAAGGGCTGATAAAACAAAATTGAGATATTTACTTGAAATATCATACACGTATATATTATGTCGGCATCAGGAACTAGATTATATTTTGAAATGATGTGGTTGAAGGGTTGGGGAAAAATGGGGGAAAATTAGCAAGGCAAGTTAATCATTTGGATTTAGTTAATGTGCTTCGACCATTATTATTATTATTACTTGCCGCTATTACGTAAATATTGTTTTTAGATTTTGGAACATACGATTTCATAATAGTTGGAGCAGGAGCCAGTGGAACTGTTATAGCTAATCGGCTGTCAGAAATAGCAGATTGGAAAATTTTGCTGATAGAAGCTGGAACGTATGGTAACAATTTCACCCAGATTCCGTCTATGGGTTTTGAAGTTGGTTTAAGTGATTATAATTGGGGATTTCATAGTGTCCCACAAAAGACGTCTTGTTTAGGTAAGATAGTATTGCGCATTGAGAGAAAATAATAATAAAAATATATACAGTATGTCTCACTTTACGTAACTCCCATATCACCTATTAGGAGACTGTGTCGCGGTAAAATATTGAAAAATCTACCAGCGGCGTTCGTCGTTATACAGAAAAATGAACATAGTTTAAAAAAAAGATATTAGGGAATATTTTAACTGTAAAACAGTCTCATAATCTTATTCGTTGTTATCAAAAAGTCACTATTACCGAATTTCAATAAGATGATCAAATGTAAATTGCATTTTCAACGTACAATGGGCTTTTTCAGCATTTTTCTTATTTTATAAATCGAAAGCGCAAGTATAGATTATTTTAAATGGATCTGCAGAAAATCAGAATCTTATTCGCACGTTTAATATCTTAAAAACTACAAACCTCCACCTCGATAATGGGGCGTGGCCAGGCGCTACGTCACTATACACATAGACTCGGCGATCTCAATAGGCTTGATGCTCCTTAGTTGTTATAATTATTATAAGTGTTTTCGAAGTATTGTTTGTTTTGCTTACTTTTTGACAGTAGGGGAGTACAACTTGGTGAAATGTCAAAAAATTATAATTTTCTCTCGCTCCTGTTGGGGCGAAATTTTGATTTTGACCCTGCAATTTACGATTAGGATTCATCGCCAACCTTTTGCTTTCCGTAGAGACATAGAACGAACATCCACTCGACGTATTTATTTAGTTACCAGCGTTTGAAAATTCCATGTTTTTCGACTTTTCAGGTTAAATTTGAAAGATCCCAGATAGCCACTTTTCTTACGTCACTGGCGTATAGTGACGTCACAAATGTGCGCTCGGTTTTTGCAACTATTACTAATTTCAACTCTTTATATCTCGAGAACGGAAAAAGTTAATAATACGAAATTTTAAGTGCATAATGAGAATATCGGGTACTATAGGAAAAAGTATAGAAACCATATAAAAAGAATATCATGGAACAAGCCCATTAGGTATTAATCATAACTTTATATTCGGGCGTAATTAAGAGTTAATTAAGCTGAAGAAAAACAGTCGTCTCATTTAGAATTAATCATGTGATAGGTTGAGCAAACTGCGCCTTAGTGATCTATGTATATTTGATTATTTATTGAATTGCTCGTAAATCAAATTTATCTAAAATTTCACTTTTTTTTATTTCCAAGTCAATTATTGTTTTATTTTTTGACCGTTAAGTAAACTGACTGACGTCACGTCATACATTCTAAATGGAAACCCTGTCTTCTTCCAGCTTAATTATCTCCTATTATGTCCGAAGATAACGTTATGACTGCTGTAATAAGTAATGAAATATATTCTTTATAGGATTTTGTAAACAGCAGAAAAAACTGTCTATGAGAACTAAAAAAAAATTTGGTAACTGTAAAATTATTGATTTACAATCTTTGCATTCTTTCGATAACCTGAATTCTGATTATGCTAGCAATTACAATCCTAAAATGAATTTGTCTTTCTTATTTGACAATTCTCATTCTAACGCTAGTTTCCACATAGTCCCCTACGCCTATGCAGAGTAGACCAGTATCCACATAACCCCCTACGATCATGAAGATTCAATTAAAAATGAGAACAAATGTCTAAAATGAATTTATTTACATACCTCGTCTTTTGGAAAATGCTGAGTGTTGAAAGGTTTTTCGCCTTTATACGTATGTATTACCTAACGAGTAATGGAGCCTATATACTCTATACATGTTTAAAAGTGAATTATTTTTCTTGTTTGCTTACAATTGTAATGAAACATATTCTTTATCATTAACAAATTTGGAGAGGTCGGTCAAGAGATAGCTGTGATATTACAAAAAAGGAAAAAATACAACTTTGGCACACTGTATGTTTTTCCACAGCAACAGTTTACTGAAGTGTGTTTGGTCCGAAGAATATACCTTTGAATTATGACCTATTATTAATGGGCCACTCATTAATTCCAGTGAATCAATCGGATATGGTGTAATTTGTAGTGCAATGAAAAGTTTTGTTTAATATGCTTAACGGCTAACTTAAGGGAATAGTTATTAGATTCATTTTTGCTGATAAATAGTTCAATTAATCAGGTGATGGTGAAATTTCATAATTTTACTGACTGTGTTTTTGAAGCTCAATTTTGAAGTTGAATTTTTTTAATACCCATTTTAATTGTCTCTTGTAGTTTCTACAAAGTTTACAGTGTTGTTTTGCTTCATTGGTGATAATTTTTACATATTCGAAAAATTGACATCCTTTATGCATGCCTCTTAAGGAATTGTGCAGTTTTTTAAATATTGCATACCACAATAAAAATCTAATACTTACTTACTTACATCAGAGAAGTTTTTGAAATAATTTGCACACAAAATGTGTCGTCTTGTCTTGAAGAGCAATGGTCAAAAACGAGCTTTTTTTTCTCGTCCGTGGTAACGTGAGGAAGCCATCTTCTTTCACTAATTTTGGAGCGCTGAAAAGGAATCCGTCACCAGTTTTGGCGAAAAATCTCGGGAACACGTTAAAAACAACCCTTATTTGGGGGTGACATTGGAATTCATATTAGAACTTTCCATTAGAATTAGAACTACCTACAAGAGGTTGGGTGATTAGGGATTAATTGGTAGGGATGTGTGTAAGAGTATTCAGAAGTAATCACATTATAACATGATCATAGCCATTTAACGAAGAGTTCTGTTTTTTTTTAAATAGATAAATACGTATATTATTAGATATTGTACCTTACACCATTCCACAGGTGGCCAGAATCCAAAATTGACGCCCTCTGGGGTTGAGATATAGGGGTTGAAAATATAAACAACCTTCGATATTTTTTAAACTCGGTTTACGGACTTTTGATACCTTTTGATAATTATCAACCCCTGGGGGTGAGTTAGAAGGGTTGAAAACATAAACAACCTTCGACATTTTTGAATCTCAGTTTACGTATTTTTTATATTTAAATATCTATTAGAAAGATAAGGAAAATTAACTATTAACCCCTGGGGGTCAGAAAATTCGAAAAGTGGCAAAAAATCTGAAAATGGTAAAGGACATCAGAATCTTCGACTTTACATGGACAAAATAATTGAAAAAAATTAAATTATCCGGGGGTAACTTTTAGGGTGTATAAAGTTATTAAACTGAATTTACTAGATTTTTTCATCATTGGGCAATAAACTTTATAAACAAAGAAATTACTAACAAGAACAATTTAACCCCAATAAAATATGTTACCTATTACTAAATACAGTATATTCAATATTAAGATTAATACAAAAATTCTATGTCATTGACGTCCTCGTCTTATATTTAAATATCTATTAGAAAGATAAGGAAAATTAACTATTAACCCCTGGGGGTCAGAAAATTCGAAAAGTGGCAAAAAATCTGAAAATGGTAAAGGACATCAGAATCTTCGACTTTACATGGACAAAATAACTGAAAAAAATTAAATTACCCGGGGGTAACTTTTAGGGTGTATAAAGTTATTAACTGAATTTACTAGATTTTTTCATCATTGGGCAATAAACTTTATAAACAAAGAAATTACTAACAAGAACAATTTAACCCCAATAAAATATGTTACCTATTACTAAATACAGTATATTCAATATTAAGATTAATACAAAAATTCTATGTCATTGACGTCCTCGTCTTCGTCGGATGAAGAAATTTAGCTACTTTTCGTCTCAGGCTGTGGAATTCTAGGAGATTCACATTCCGTTGATTCTAGTGAGGGTACTTCTATTAACGAAATAACTTCAGGAGACATATTCGAATATTTTCGTGGTGGCCTCTGCCACAAAGATGAAATTACTGGATCGGAAGTTATAAGGAGTCTGTTCGGCAAATCTTGATTTCCAGTTATACTGGAAATTTTTCGGGTGTGTTTCTCTCTAAAATTTTTGAGATCCTTATTTCTTGATTCTTGGGCCTCTTCTGATAATTGATCATTAGGTAGAATAGCTCCTTTGATTATTATGGCTCCATGAAGTCATATTTTATGTACGCTAGCGGGCATATAATACCGCGGATATTTAGTGACATACAATTTTGCTGTTTACAAAGCATATTCCTCAAACGCTTTCACATCGATTGCATAACCACAAGATAAGATGCGTAATATCACACCAAATCGCGTAATAACTTCTTCATCTATGCCCGTAATTTCACTGAAAAGTGAGGGGTTAGCAAAAAATCATCGAGCCGTGTTGCCGTCGTTAGTGATTCCGCTTTCTATCTCTGAAGACTTCTTGTATGGTACGTTTCTTGTTTTCGAAAACTGCTCTATTTTCTGTCCTCGAATTTACCAAACTTTAAGTTCTAATGTGTACGAAATGTGCAGCAAACATTAAAAAAAACCTGATCCACGCGTGTAGACTTGACAATTCAAATTTTCCTTGACAAGTGTTCTCTTTATTACTTTTTAGATGGCATTCCTATCTTTGGAAATTGCTTTATATATATAGCATGTTTGTGAAGAAGCTGTTTTTGCATTACACACTGTGGCGTACTTACCAGCTTTTCAAATAGTAAGCGACAACAGGCCGGTAGCTCAGTTAGGATTGTGGATACGTTTAGTTTGCTTTTAATAAAAAAATAGTTTTTATATTATGAATATTTGCATAAGACGTTAAATAAGCTAAGTGCGGGCGCCAGTCAATAATATCGACAGAAAGGGGGAATAAAATAGACAAATAAATTTAAGACAAAAATATTTAATAATATAAAATGGAAGAAAATGTGACATAAATTTTATATAGCGATATATACGTTTGATATAAGTTAACGATACAAACAGGTCAAAAAATATTCCCGTAAAAGTGATCAGTGGAATGCAATGCACATAAAAAGTATTAAATATTTAACAATAAGTAAATGGCAAAAAAAAATATAAACGTCAGCCTCGATGTGCCTAGTTGAAACACATTATATGTTCTCTCTGATTCAAGGTATCACATATAAAAATTAAATAAAATATGGTAATCTGCACTATTATCAATATAACAAATAAAAAATATAGGTATAACAGCTCAAATCTTATTTGACACAATATGTATTAAATATCCCCAAAAAACAGCTGTTAGAAAGGGCACAAGTACTAAGGCATTCAAGTTTAAAATCCAAAATTACCACAATAACGAAATTACAGTTTTGCTTATCACAATTTATTTATCTTTTTTGATTATTTAAAATATTCAAAAATAAAATCGGTACTCATCTGGTAGATATCTATGCTGTTCCAAAATTCACCCTGTTTGTAACGATACCAGAAAAAGTGGTCGTAATAATCTGCCCTTTTCTCATATGATGCCAGCAACAATTTGTCCTTCAATTTTGCTCTTTTCTTATGCGATACTAGTAAAATTTATCCATAAATCTAGCTCTTATTTCATGATACTCGCATAAAATTTGTCCTTACAGTAACAGAGAAAATGAGAAGTAAAGCAAAGAAACGAAAAGGCCTGAAAATACATATGATTGATATTACACTCGAAAAATGCATAATATGATTTATTTCCGTTACCTTAGCTGTTCTTAGGCCTTTCACAAACAATCACCACCAAAATTCGTCTTTACTATGTAATTTTGTGATACGAATTTTTAATGCTTACACGAGCAGTAGATGTTAATCACTCCTCACAATTTTTTCGCCTTTGCCTTTTTCTGGATAACTTGGTAGCCAAAAAACGCGACTTTTTATTTATCTACAGTTCTTATTTCTCTATGAAAGTATGTGTTCAGATTTGCAAACTATAGGCAACCCAATATATACCATATACGTACATTATTCAAGCTAGTAATTATTTTAATTAATAGTGATGAACTTCAATTTATACAGGGTATCTGCAGAAGTGAACCGTCACAACACTTTGTCGTCTATCATCGTCATCACACAACCATGAGAAACTGTAATTTCTTCATTATATAACATATCAGTAGTCGGTCGAAGTTCCGAAATTTGATTCTCTATGTATGCTGTTTCCTGTACCGTCAATTCTTTCGTTCCTTTCTTGAATTGAAAGCGTACAGGTCTACAAAATCGAGTTGACGATGGACGGCGATTTTGCCATTCAATAAATTTATCTTTCCCAGGTTGCTCCACATGCAGTTGTAACGGCACATTAGAAACAAATCGTCATCATTAAGACCAACCTTGGCAGACATATGTTTGTGTTGTGAGTGACCTGTGCTTTCATCACTTCCCCATTTTATCAACAATTTCAAATTCATCAGATGATCACCTGTAATGAAAAAGAACCGGCATCTGCAATTCTAGTATCCGTTTTACTGTATGATCCAAAAGATCTTGTAATGAAATTCCTGTAGACGATTCGGTTACAATTTGCCATTCTTTTCGGGGATGGCAACGTAATATTGCTTCCTGGAGCTTGTGATAGGAGGGACAGATATTGGCCAAATGTAATTTTGCTACCCACCTATAAACAAGATGGAGTGTTTGCTATCTGTCGCTTCAATCATTACTGACAAAGGTTCGTCTGGGGTAAGTGGAATTATTTCTTTTGAGTTCTGACTCTTTTGCTAAACTTTCCTCATTTTACTGGCTCGAGTCGGAGTGTTCAAAATTGGTTCTGAGGCAAGTTTTGCGGCAGCCTTTTTTCCCTCCGTCCGAAGTTTTTTGCTTACAGCCGAAATTAGTTCCTCGCTTTCGAACACCGATGACAGTGTTGCAGTCTTCCGACTCCGACGCTTGGTTCTTTCATTGCTCGCAGAAAATTGTATAGCTGGACGATCACGGGTACGGCTCCTTTCACCTCCAGATGAGCAGCTCAGCATCCGGATCGATTTCTTCTTGGGTTTATTCAAATACAAATTAACCACTCCTTATTTTTCTCAAGAAATCTATTTGTTTTTCTTGAGCATTGATCAAGCTTCGAGTAAACGGCGCTGCAAAATTTTGAATTTATGTTCTTACATTTTAACAAGACGTCTTCATCACTCTCGATTTTATAGTGTCCCACCGAATAATTGAATAAATACTCCGTTCGATTGGAACGACCTAAACCATTATCTACAAGACGTCAAAAAGTTGCTTTCTGGTCACCATTTTCACTCAAAAAAAATTGGTACCACTACAGAAGAGAGTAAATGTAAATCTCAAGACAAATCTAAAGTAAAGACCAGAACCGGTAGTAGTTATAGTCTAACCTGATTTTCTGTAAAGTCAAATAAAATATCGCAAATATGGAATAGAAATCAGTAGATTTTACATCTTAAATTATAATACAAAATGTGCAGTTCCGGTTTCAGAATGTGTGGGTTCATTACGGTTGGTGCATATTCGTGTATACCTAAGCGAAATCGAAATATCTTAAAAAGGCACTTGTATGCACCTATTAAATTTTAGTATGTTATTAGGGAATGTTCAACCTATCTTTTAGTTATTTGGTTCAAGCCAGTTCGGACCTGGAAATTTTTATGCATCAACATAAATTTAAATTATGACATAAAATCTTCAATAAAATCAATTACGTACTTATGTTTTATATATGTTTAGACTCATTTAAGTTTGTCTCATATGTATACAGAGTGTAATCAGTTTCATGTCATTAAAAAAAAACTGGTAATGGGGACCGACTAGACAAACAAAAAACCTTTATGACTTTTCCCTCTAGGGGCACTTTGAAAAACACTGATCTAGGTTAACATATTTAATATTATGGTAGACAACTATTGAGAACCACTGATTTTCTTGGTCGATGGACTTGTACTTCCCAATTATACAACTTTTAAATTGTCATAAAAAAGTGCTGGCCGGCACACGCGGTGTCAAAGGATCATCGACCGCCTTTGATGTACCGCCTCAACTGAACTGAGGCAAGTATAAAGAGGTAAATAATTCGTTCTCTCTTCGAGCACAATTGCAAGCAAATAATGGCCATAGAGGTTTAAACAGAGCATTTCTTTACATGTGTGTTTTTTAATTTGGAACAAAATATTGGATTGTTTATAATTTAGAAAATTTAAATGTGGTTTATTAGCATTTGTAACATAAATGAGTGTCCTGGGTTAAAAGCCTACTACCTACCTAAATGATTCAAAATCTCTGCATCTCTATCAATACACAATTCGGTACGTCGAATTAAGTACATGCGCACTTCGTTCAACACTAAACACTAAACTATCAACTAATGTTGTCAATAAAGAAAAATAAAATAAAACTTGGTACAAAAGCCAAAAAGGAATACAAAAAGAACGAACAAGTAAGTTGTGTCTGTACGTAATCAAGAATTTGACAACTTGAACGGTAAGTCAATAAAATAAATCTTAACTATAAATACACAATGACGCGAAATTCAAAAATAACAAAAACAACGAACGGCGGGGTTGGACGTGTGTACATAACAAAACACCGACAGTAACTAAAATATTTCACAAGGGAGAGTTAGAGTATAGTTTTCTTCAGATCAGATCTAGATCTAAACTTAGCTCAATATTCCAGCAGTTCTCAAAATTTTTTATTGAAAATTTGCACAATTTTTGTTTATTTTTTTTTCTCCAAAACTATGAGCCTTAGACCCCATGTTATATAAGATTTTTTTGTTTGTCTTGTCGTTCCCTACCACCAGTTTTTTTAATGACATGAAACTAATTACACCCTGTATATGAAAATACATACCTTGAGGAAGTTTTCTGTACACTTTTGATTCAAACACTTAATAACACATAATCACTGGTTGAAAGTTGGCAATATAATAAACGAACCCTTATACCTGTATGAACGAACATACCTTCTACCTGCTCGGAATTCCGGAAAACATGCATTATCTATTTTTCTAAGTACCTGCAAATTCTGTGAATGGTGCTATGACTTTTGTAAATAACGATTTTTGGCCGCTTTTCGAATTTTCTGACCCGCTGTGCATTCTCATGGGTGGTGAAGCATGAGAAAAAGGTAGTGGGGGGGGGAGGAGGGGGTGAATTTAAATTTTTTCCTTCTGTCTCTATTTACCGGAGAAAACTGGGTATTTTGAAAGAATTTCTTGCACTAAAGAATAACTTTTTGTTGCAAGTTCTAATATCAATTTCAATGCCACCCCCAAGAATGTATTCCCGAGACTTTTTTCCAAAACGGGTGACGGATTCGTTTTCAGCACCCCAAAATTAGTAAAAAGAGACAGTTTCCACACTTTACCACGAATGAGCCAAAATAACCCTTATTTGGGGGGTGGCATTGAAATTTCTTTCTTTGGTAAATTCCGAAATTTTAGAGAAATGAGCAAACGCGAATTTTTACCATCATTTTTCAAGATAAAGTCGTAGAATATCAATCCCATGATTAAAGAGGAAATGTCTATAAATTGCTTTGCTCCTATCAATGTAGCTTTATCAAATATCTAAAATTACTGCTTTACAAGAATTCGAGAATTTAATAATTCATTTGTGGTGAGGCACAATTGAAATTATGTATTTACGTATATACAATGTCTATTTTTATCCACTTAAATTTAGAACATTTTCCAGGAACTGTTGATGGAACATGCCCATTTCCAAGAGGTAGAGGTGTCGGAGGAACAACACTCATCAACGGATTAGCTTATGTTAGAGGAAATAGTAGATTTTGACATATGGGAAAACATGGGTAATCCAGGTTGGTCTTACGATAATATTCTGCCATATTTTAAAAAATCTGAAGACTTTCACCACAACAACCCACTGGCCCCAATTGACTATTATTATCACGGAACTAATGGATACTTATCTGTGGAGTATCATCTACCATCTAGTCCTCATTTGAAAGCCTTTTTAGCAGCAAATCAAGAATTAGGATACAACCTAACTGACTACAATAGCCCCAAACAAATTGGGGCATCCCCTACTCAGCAAAATACTAAACACGGTCGTAGAGCTGATGGTGGATCTGCTTTTATTCTTCCAGTCCTTCACAGAAAAAACTTAGAAGTTTTGACTAACAGTTTTGTTATTAAATTACATATTGACGACTATACCAAGAAAGTTGTTGGTGTTCATTTTTCCTACGAGGGAAAAATATATATGGCTGTACCTCGCAAAGAAGTAATAATATCGGCCGGTGCTATTTCATCCCCTCAGCTACTAATGCTATCAGGAATAGGTCCAAAGGATCATTTAAATGAAATGCAAATCCCCGTAGTAGTAGATTTGGAAGTTGGTAGTACTTTACGCGACCAAAGTCAATATTTTGGTTTAACATTTGCTAGCAACAATTCAATTTCTAACCAATCATTAACGAGTTCCATTAAAGAGTATTTAATGGGTGTGGGGCCATTTACAATTTCTGGGCCAAACGAAGGTATAGGATTTTATCAAACTAATTTAGAAGAGACAACGAATTATCCAGATTTGGAACTAGTAATGATTCCACCAAAGGCAACTTCAACATTTTTCAAAAATGTTCATAGATGGAGTGATGAAACATATGATGCGACTTGGGGTGGAATAGACATAACCAGTAGCTTTACTATATATGTAATAAATTTACATCAGTTATCGGTAGGCACTGTTAGGCTAAAAAGTAATTCACCTTATGATTATCCTCTGATAGACTCTAATTTTTTGTCAGATTCTGAAAACAGAGATATTCGTGTTATATATGAAGGAATTCAATTTGTCATGAAGCTGATTGACACTGAGGCTTTTAAAAATATTGGCGCAAAATTTCAAGCTAAACCACTTCCAGCTTGTAAAGAATTTGAAGCATTTTCTGAGGATTATTGGTACTGTTCTATAAGGCAGTTGTCTCTTGATGTGTATCATCCGGTAGGAACATGCCCAATGGGACCAGATCCAAATAGCGGAGCAGTAGTAGACCACAAATTAAGAGTGTATGGAATGAAAAATTTAAGAATTGCTGATGCAAGCGTATTTCCTTTGACGCTTTCCGGACATCCTAATGCTCCCTGTGTTGCTATTGGAGAAAAAATATCAGACATTATCAAAGAGGAATATAATAGATTCTAGTTTCAGAAAAATATTTTTATTAGTTTTACTAGATATACATTTAATGAGACAAAGTAAAAGCAAATGCTGTTTTGTTATTTTATATGAATTGATGTAGTTTGATTTCCAATAATAATATATACACCTGAAACTTTAAATCAACGGAGATTAATTGGTATTTTTTCCACATAAATTTGAACGGAATCTCTCAACAAGAAGAGTTAAGTAATAGCAAGCCAATAGCAGTTTGTTTTTCAAAGCTCGATGCCATTTTGAAGCCTGTTTAAAGAATATAATACAAAAAATAGCATCTTTGCAGAAAATGGACGGTACATTTTGACTTGTTTTAATTATTTATTGATTTAGAAAAATTTCAAAGATAATTTTGTCAATAACTTATGTGCCTCCTACGAACCTTCATGCCTGCATTCATTTTTCTTCCCATACCTATAGTGGAGTCAAGTAGGCTAGAACAAAAAACTGATATTTTCAGTTAAAGCTATAAATGAAAAAAATAATTGTTAAAAATTCCTCTAAGTGCTCTGTTGGAAAAGAATTATTGAACGTCGCGAACCGGCAGTCAACCTTCTCAAATGTAAACGAGCTTTAATGGTTACAATAAATTCTAGTTAATACTAGTGCTATTATGATATAATCTGTCAATATAAACTCGTATATCAAATTTTCTAATCATATCTCAATGGATTACTAAAATACTTCATTTAGGGAGTATTTTTGTATGTACTGGCATATATTCTTATGAGTGGCCAGTAAAATAGAGCTAAAAAGTAGAATAATAGTAGATAGAATTAAAGAAGAGCTAAATTAGAAATAGGAAATTTAGAATGTACCTAATATACGATTCATATGTATTGACCCCTCACTTTAACCGCGAATATCTCAGAAACGGAGGAAAGGAAAAAATTCAAAAAAAAATATGTGCTTCTTATGTGTGTATTCTAAATCATTCACTGAAATTTGGATAATGTGCATTGGACAGTTTTAAAGCTCTGCGAAGTATATTGAAAAACGTCATACTATTTAAGGAAATTTTGACCATATCAGTTTTAAGTCCAGTATATCTTGAAAATTATGCCCACTATGTAAATAATATTTTATTCTAAAATTTTGCATTTATTCTCAATAACGTTCCGTCATGTTTATTCGGTTATTTATCAATGTATTTAAAAAAAATTGATAATTATAAAAAATACAAGAATTTACAGAAAAAAGAATTGCTGTATATCAAATATTAATTTAGTTATCAAGCGCAATAGATAATATTATTGCAAACTTGCATACTAATCCTAACAAGCAATTCGACATTTTATAAAAGTTGTAGGAATGTTCCTGACACAAATTTTATAAAACAATATTACTCTCAGAAACACTTTAATAACGTTTTCACAGCAGCTATAAATGCCAAATTGGCACCATCTTATAAAATATTTCAGTCGCTGTTGATATTTTGTAACACCTATTGGAACCATTACAAAATAATTATATAAACATTTCCAGAAGCCTTATGGAAATTTAATACCATCGTTATATAGTAGTTTTATTAAAGCTTCATTTAACTGTACTTTAAAACTCACTTCACTGTTAAATTACTACAATAAAACAACTAAACAAATGTTTTATAAGAGCTTTTAAATAGTCATTATTAAAAAAAAATGCTGCTTTATACACACTAATAAAATAAAATGACTTCTAAAATGTATCCTAAAAGTAAAGAAGTATTTCTGGCACTAAAAGCATATGACATTGTGATTTAATACTAGGTACCTAATAACCTATAATCATTATTTAAGAGACTTGTTCTGGTTTACGACTGTAATTTTTGATGCGAAGAAAATTTTACTGTGAACTATGGCCATATTTCTAATATATTTTTAACGGGCCTCACATTTATTGATGATTTCTAATAATTTTTGAAATTTTATAAATATCGATTTTATGAATTTGAGTTTTTTTACACTAATTTGTATTAGTAGTCATAACTGTATAGTTAGTACGTTCTGACTCCATAAATTCTAATAAACATTTGATATTTTCAATTTTCATAAATTGTCATATGTACGATCAGGAATGCTGGCCTTTCAAGATGGCCTCCCGCTATAAAATACTTTTGTTAGTAGTAAGTATTTCACGATATTTAACATAGTAGACGATTCCTATAAAACATCTATAAAAAACCGCTGCCTAAGGAATCACTACTTCCACATCCAGATTCTTCATCCAAGTCACTTTAAAGGAAACATCTTGACTATATTTGCACTCTAGTATGTGGAAATTATTTGTCATAGAATATTATTATTTGGGGCAGATGTCATAGAAAAGTTTGAGGTTGGTTTCTATCATATACGTTAAAAATGAAGTTTCTAGTTTACCCTACTTATTTTCCACTATTCACAACCTACCACCTCCCACCCCTTCAATGCGGTCATCTCAATCAAATGTCACTACAATACATACGTGTACTAACTTTCAAGTGAATATCTCAATTTGATGTTATCAATCCCATTAATAATGAAGAGGAGGTGGTGGAGTTTGAAAAATATTAGAAAGAAATCTGAGGCCTTGGTTTCTAGTATATACACCGAATCCAAAATTTCTGTACTCCTACTTATTTTCCCCTAGTCCTCCTGTTAACCCCAACCCTTCTACGTAATCATCCCAAAAATAATCTAGTTCCAAATGTCGTTATAATACATACGTCTACCAAAGTGAATATCTCAATTTTATTTTATCAACCCCTCTAATAATGTATTAAGGGTAGTGAGAGGGTTGAAAAATATTATTAAAAAATCTGAGGCCTTAGCTTCTAGGACATACACCGAACTTCAAGTTGCAGTACTCTTACCAGCTTGCTTTACTTATTTTTCTTTATTTACCTATACTTACTTACCCCCACTCCTTCAACGCAATCATGTCGAAATATAATCTAGTTTTAGATATAGTTATAATACATAAATGTACCAAATTTCAAGTGAAAATTTAAATTTAATTTTATCAACTCTTTTAATAAGGGAGTGGGGGTGATGGGGGGATGAAAAATACTAATAAAAAAACCTGAGGCCTTCGCTTCTAGTATATATACCAAATCCCAAATTTCTGTACTTTCACCAGATTGCTTTACTTATTTTCCCTTATATAACCCATATTTAACCCCCAACCCTTCAACGGAATCATCTCAAAATATAATCTAATTCCAGATGTCATTATAATACATATGCGTACTAAATTTCATGTGAATATCTCAATTTTATTTTATCAACTCCTTGAATAATGGAGTAGGGGTGGTGGGGGGCTGAAATATATTATTAAAAAATCTGAGGCCTTGGCATCTAGTACATACACCGAATTTCAAGTTTATGTACTCATACCAGCTTGCTTTACTTATTTCCCCCTATTTATCCCTAAATAACCCCCAACCCTTTAACGGAATCATCTCAAAGCATAATCTAGTTCCAGATGTCGTTATAATTCATACGTGTACCAAATTTCAAATGAATATCTCAATTTTATTTTATCAACCCTTTTAATAATGAAGTGGTGGGGTGGTGGGGGTTGAAAAATATTATAAATAATCTGAGACCTTGGCTTCTAGTACATACACCGAATTTCAAGTTTCTGTAGTCTTACCAGCTTGCTTTACTTATTTTCCCTTATATACCCAATATTTAACCCCCAACCCTTCAACGGAATCATCTCAAAATATAATCTAATTCCAGATGTCATTATAATACATATGCGTACTAAATTTCACGTGAATATCTCAATTTTATTTTATCAACTCCTTGAATAATGGAGTAGGGGTGGTGGGGGGCTGAAATATATTATTAAAAAATCTGAGGCCTTGGCATCTAGTACATACACCGAATTTCAAGTTTCTGTACTCATACCAGCTTGCTTTACTTATTTCCCCCTATTTATCCCTAAATAACCCCCAACCCTTTAACGGAATCATCTCAAAGCATAATCTAGTTCCAGATGTCGTTATAATTCATACGTGTACCAAATTTCAAATGAATATCTCAATTTTATTATATCAACCCTTTTAATAATAAAGTGGTGGGGTGGTGGGGGTTGAAAAATATTATAAATAATCTGAGACCTTGGCTTCTAGTACATACACCGAATTTCAAGTTTCTGTAGTCTTACCAGCTTGCTTTACTTATTTTCCGCTATTTACCCCTATTTAACCCCCAACCCTTCAACGGAATCATGTCAAAATATAATCCAATTTCAGAGATAGTTATAACACATAAATGTACTAAATTTCAAGTGAAAATTTAAATTTAATTTTATCAACTCCTTTAATAAGGAAGTGGGGGTGGTGGGGAGATGGAAAATACCAATAAAAAAACCTGAGACCTTCGCTTCTAGTGTATACACCAAATCCCAAATTTCTGTACTTTTACCAGTTTGCTTTACTTATTTTGCTCTATTTACTCCTATTTAACCCCCAACCCTTTAACGGAATCATCTCAAAATATAATCTAGTTCCAGATGTCGTTATAATACATATGCGTACTAAATTTCATGTGAATATCTCAATTTAATTTTATCAACCTCTTGAATAATGGAGTAGGGGTGGTGGGAGGCTGAAATATATTATTAAAAAATCTGAGGCCTTGGCTTCTAGTACATACACTGAATTTCAAGTTTCTGTACTCATACCATCTTAATTTACTTATTTCCCCCTATCTACCCCTAAATAACCCCCAACCCTTCAACGGAATCATCTCAAAGTATAATCTAGTTCCAGAAGTCGTTATAATTCATACGTGTATCAAATTTCAAATAAATATCTCAATTTTATATTATCAACCCTTTTCATATTGCAGTAGGGGTGGTGGGGGTTGAAAAATATTATAAAAAAATCTGATGCTTTGGCTTCTAGTACATACACCGAATTTCAAGTTTCTGTAGTATTACCAGCTTGCTTCACTTATTTTCCCCTATTTACCCCTATTTAACCCCCAACCCTTTAACGGAATCATCTCAAATCATAATCTAGTTCCAGATGTCGTTATAATACATACGTGTACCAAATTTCAAATGAATATCTCAATTTTATTTTATCAACCCTTTTCATATTGGAGTAGGGGTGGTGGGGGTTGAAAAATATTATTAAAAAAATCTGACGCTTTGGCTTCTAGTACATACACCGAATTTCAAGTTTCTGTACTCTTACCAACTTGTTTTACTTATATTTCCCTATTTACCCCAAATTAACCCCCAACCCTTCAACGGAATCATCTGAAAATATAATCTAATTCCAGACGTCGTTATAATACACACGTGTACGAAATTTCAAATGAATATCTCAACTTTATTTTATCAACTCCATTAATGGGGTAGGGGTGGTGGGGGGTTGAAAAATATTACAAAAAAATATGAGGCCTTAACTTTTAGTACATACACCGAATTTAACGTTTCTGTACTCTTACAAGCTTGCATTACTTATTTTCCCCTATTTACCCCTATTTAACCCCCAACCCTTCACCGGATATCCTCCAAAAACAATCCAGTTCCAGATCTCGTTATAATATATACGTGTACAAAATTTCAAGTCAATATCTTAAACCGTTCCGGAGAAAACGTGCGGACAAAAAAAAGTTACAGACAGACAGACAGACAGACAGACCGACAGACAGACAGACAGACAGACAGACAGACAGACAGACAGACAGAAAATTTTGTTTTGCTCAAATTTAAAATCTCGACGTTTCATGACATTCTAAACCTATTTCGCGAATAAAAATTTTTGAAAATTTTTTTGCGATTACTATACTTCCAATCCACTACGTGGATGTGGAAGTAATAATGCGACTTAGTGTAACTTTTTCGTGAATCTTATAAAATAGATCACTCACGTTCGCGATACTTTTGTAGTTCTTATGATAAATCTGTTAGGACTGAGTTGTAAACGCAACCATCGAAACAGGATTGGTTCAATTTGCATAAATATAACCTAGAAATTAGTAGCAGTAAATCACCTTATTTACAGAGCTGTTTCTTTATGATTTATTTATTGCCAAAAACGCGTAGTTACTTTTACTATAGTGGAATCAACAGTACTTTGGCATATGACCTGATACGTTAACAGTGCAGTGAGTGAAATGCGTCGTTTCATTTTACAGCAGTATAAACTGTATCCTAGTGCCAAAACCACTACGCTATTAATACATATGTACCTAATATTTTTAAAACCACTTTTTAAGTTTCTCTATTGTCCTAAATCTGATGTTTATAGTTTGGCCGTTATATGATCTGTTAAGATCTGCACCGCTCTTGTCAATGTTGGTAACCAAAATTTTGGGAGAATAATTTTTTTATAAACTTGTCTACTGCAATTATGACAAATTTTCATTAAAAGGCAGACTTTAATTATGACTAAATATAAATACACAGCTAACGCAGGAAATCAATTTTCTCAAATAGGTTTTATTGTATTGTTAGCCACCACATTTTTATGCTTAAGTAAACAAATTTGTTTTGTAACGACTTCGTTGCTGTTTGCATATTACTGTAAATACAATGCTGTATAATAATTATATAACATGCTCTGGAACAACATTTATTCTTAAAAGCAAAATTGTCACAAATAGATCTTTAATATATTTATTTGTAAGATGATAAGAGATAACTATAAAATAATTCGAACGTATATTTATAACGGTGCTAAAAATGCTGCCGAACGATACTAAAAAATCGTTATAAAACGATTTAGTTTTATAAGCTGAAATATTTTATAACTTAGTCGCGAAAACATTTATAAAATAATTTCTTAACTCCATTATAAGGTATTTTATAATTTTGCTGTAGAAACGTTTTAATGATAAATTTATAAAATAGTTCAGTTGCAGACAACAAAATAGTATTTCCTGGAACTCTAATATAATCAATCGGCATTTAGAAACATGTAACATGCGGAATGCTCAATAGCATCCTTCGTTACACTGTTAATATTTATTAGAAAAATTATAGTTATCGGAAATATTATTCCCACAAACTTTAGTACTAATAGAGTCCCTTACTGCTTAGACTATGATGAACGCACGTCATCTGTCAGCAGTTAAAGTTCGCAAATACTAGATCGCGCAAGAGCAATGGTATTTCAACTAAATAACGCCGGGTGAAACTCTTTCTCGTTGAACCATTGCACTAATTAGACGTATTTATAATTTTGTTTGACCTGTAATGGGGATGTTAGAATTTGAAAAACCTCGTGATGATCACATGAGGTAAGGTTTTGATAATTATACCGGTAAATGCCATCTAGCATTTGAAATATTGTTTTAGGTTTTTCTTATATTCTTATAAATTAAGAATTAATTTCTTATGAAACAAAACTTATTCACGTCTAATGATTTAACGTAGAAGTACTTTGGCGTTATATTATTTGCTTTAAGCAAGATTTGAGATTATGCACACCTTGCTATACTACATTTTGAATCGGAATATATGAAAACATTCTAGGCGAAGAGATTTTCTTCAATTTGTCTTGGCGACAATCTTCTACGATTTCATAACCTCACAATGGGATTAAGGCGGCCACGTGTGAAATTAAACCCATGATCATCGGAGAATAGGACCGTATCTAGGAGTTCTCTCCATCAGGATAACAAAATAAAAGATAAGTACTTTTAATTGTTACCAATAAAAGGGATTATTTTCACATGATTGTTGAGCTATTAGAGCCAAAAATGTCTAAATTTAACATACTATATTCAAATGAAATCTATTATATCTTGGCTATTTGCATTTTAAATCCATTGTTGTATATTAATTCGTAGTTCCTTATATCTTGAATTCGTTGTCGCAAATATTTCGCCGTAGTATTGTTTCGTAGTTGCTTTTATCGTGATTCCTTATGATTAATATCTTATTGTAGTACTGTAATGCATTTTTGTTGTTGATATAGTGAGTCGTGGTTCAATTTTTGGTTGTAACGAAAGTGTTTAAGTTTATGAACTTTGAGATAATGTTACGAGACATATTTGTTGTAATATAGTATTTTGTCTCTCGTAAGGGATCTCAAGTTCCTAATTTTGTTGTAATGTATGATTTTTAATATTGAGATAAATTTACGAGACTTATCTTCTGTAATATAGTTATTTGGCCTCTCGTAAAGGATCTCAAGTATATCTACGTTGTGTAATATATGATTTTAGTATTGAGGTGAAAGTTACGAGACGTATCTTTTGTAATATATTTTTGGTTCTCGTACACGCCTCAGATTTGCTTTGCCGTTGGGGCACATTGAAATATAGAGTATCGTGTAATATAGTAAATTTTGTAATATAGTTTCTTTTGTATATATTTCTGTCCAATATTTTGCTATACAGTATCGTTGATGCTGTGATAGTTTATTTGTTGTAATATAATATTTTTGTAATATAGTACTATGTATATATGTAACTTCTGTCTTTTGTTTATCTTTATCTCTAATTTTCTTTGATTACCCTTAGTAATCAATGGCGCCCAAGCCTTGAACTCCACCCCCTTTTGCTCTCCGTATCTTTACTGTGCTAGCCAGGTTACACCAGTGACGCTAACCACGTCGCTCGTAGGGTGGCCCACACTTGAACACTTGGGCAATATTTTAACATCGACTAAAACCTCCCTTAAATAGCCACAAACATTAATAAAATAACAATAAAACAAAATAATCGTAGAACATTTAAATTATAAAACAAATTTTCTGGTTGGGATATTATCTATTGCGCTTGAAAACTATATTAATATTTGATATAAGTATACTAATTCCTTTTCCGCTCTTATGTAATTAACTATTTCGTAAAATGTTTTTAAAATGCATTGATAAATAACCGAATAAACATGAGGTCAAGTTTTTGAGAATAACTAGAATAAACATTTATGAATAAATTTCCTTGTACGAAAAAATACCGTGCTTTATCGGCATCTAAAATATTATTTACATAGTGGGCATATTTTCCAAGATATAATGGATTTATAACTGGTATGATTAAAACTTCCTTTAAAAGTAGGACATTTTTCAATATAACAAATCCAGGTCCAATGTACATTACTGAAATTGCAGCGAATGATCTACAATAGACACATAATGAACTCATAATGTTTTCAATTTTTTCTGCTACTCCGTTTCTGCGATACTCGCGGTTAAAGTGAAAGTTGAATCGTATATTAGTTGTTTTAACTAGTTAAATAACTGATAAAAATATTAACAACAAGACTAAAGAATATAAAGAAATAACAAAAGCCTGAGTTTGCCTTAGAGTATTTATGAAAAGTACAATCACATTGCTAAAAAAATACATAAAATGTAAACTGTGACAGCTCTATATCAGTAACTCTCAGAGTTTGAAGTAAAATCAAATATTCGCTCACAAAATCATTGTAAAATCACAAAATCATATTCAGGGGACAATTTCAATTCATCTGTTACCGCACTGTTTGTGTTGAAAAGGACAAAATGGACTGAAATGATATGTACTTTGAACTGAGTAACTGAGTAGGAGGACATCAGGAAAAAGCTTTTCAACAGCAAAGTTCTTTCAACGTTTTGTTCAACAGCTTTGAAAAGCAGTTCAATAAAAAAGTGAAAATAATAAAACTTCAAGGAACATCAAAATCAAAATTTATCAGGTAAGCTGAAATTCAGGACGGATGTCAGAGGCCGATATTAAGGAATAACAACATATTTTGTTGGACTAATGACCGTGTCTGGGAACTGAGCAAGCAGGATAAGAAAATAAAAATTTTCTTGATTGCAGAATGAGAACTGAGAAAAAAATTGAGAAGGAAGAGAAATCAACAACCAGTTGAGACCGTGTTTTTTCAGAAAATATTGAAAAGAAAAAGACAAATATAATAGAAATAATAAATGGAAGTAATCCAAGAAGGAAGAAGAAGTTAAATAATCAAGTTATAAAAGAAAGCATAACTTATCTGGGAATATTTAACAAATCAAACAGTTTTCTGCAAAATATCAGCAAATGTTCAAAGATCACACTGATATTCAACCGAAAGGCAAAGTTAGAAATTTAGAACAATTACCAGGAACAGTTTTTAATAAATTAAACAGTAAAGTTACAAATGTAATCTAAAAACAATAATAAATATGAGTGACAAACAATAATTGTTAATTGAGATTTCCCATATGTAAATAACCGTATATTATAATTAAATTAAGTAACTAGCTGATAATAGGGAATTTGGGAAATAAATATAAGTTGTTAACAACTCTAATGATATTTAATTAAATATTTCAAAAATAAAATTCTTATAAAATTTTCAAATAATATTTATTTTTATCTATACGTACAGAGAACAGATTAGGCAACTAACAATGCTGCATTGACTTGACAAAAGTGGATATTCTATTGCATAACAAAATAAGAGTTACTCGTCTATAAAAAATCGGTAAAGGTATTTACACAGAACTTCCCTCGTTATTTGTGCACTCTAAAATAATTATTAATTACGAAATAACATTGAGAATAATAATCGGAATATAGTTATTGCTATTATTACAAAAAAAACCTGATAACTTTTGGTCAAATAAATACACAGTGCGCTCATCCAACATCAAAAGTTCAATACTAAACAATAGGTGCCAAATATGGAAGGCATGCGCAAAACCCTTTACAAATGTCCACCATGAATGAATTATATCTTGGGATGACAAGCGGTGTACATTTTTCAATAAAAGTATAATAGGTGCATATGCTAGATATTATTTCCATCTGTCACATTTTCAATCCCACATTCACGTAATGGAGTGGAAGTATAGTGGTGGTAAAAATTTTTTTTTGAAATTTTTCAAAAATGTTGGTAAAAAAATTTTCAAAATTTTTTTCTTCCGAAATAGGTTTAGAATGCCATGTAACGTGAAAATGTTAGATTTGAGCAAATAAAAAAAATGTTTTCATCTATTTTAGTGGTAAATATTTTTCAAAAATGGTGAAAAAAATTTAATTTTTTTTTTTTTTCTGAAATAGGTTTAGAATGTCATGAAACGTGAAAATTTTAAATTTGAGCAAAAAAAAATTTTTCCGTCTATTCTAGTATCAAATTTTTTTCCAAAATGGTAAAAAATGTTGCAAATTTTTTTTTCGAAATAGGTTTGGAATGTCACGAAACGGGGAAATTTTAAATTTGAGCAAAAAAAAGTTTTCGTCTATTCTGTAGTAGTGATAAATAGATTAGAAATGTTTTAAACATTTTTTAAAAATTTTTCAAAAACATTTTTAAATGTTTGAATAGTTTTAGAATGCCATGGAAACGTGGAAATTTTAAATCTGAACAAAGAAAAAAAATTTCCGTCCATTTTAGTGGTAAATTTTTTTAAAAAATGGTAAAAAAATTCTAATTTAAAAAAAAATAGATTTAGAACGCTGTGAAACGTGGAAATTTTAAATTTGAAGAAAAAAAAATCCATCTATTTTAGTGGTAAAAAATTTTTCAAAGATGGTAATAAAAGTTTAATTTTTTTTTAAATAAGTTAAGAATGCCATGAAACGTGGAAATTTTAAATTTGAACAAAGAAAAAAATTTTTTCATCTATTTTAGTGGTAAAAATTTTTTCAAAAATGTTGGTGAAAAAATTTTTTTTTTTGCTGAAATAGGTTTAGCGTGTCATGAAACGTGGAAATTTTAAATTAGAGCAAAAAAAAATCTCGGAGGATGATTTTTTCTCGAATACAATACTTCCCTTCGGTATGCGAGGGAAGTAAAAAGCATTAAAATGAGCATAAAATATAGAATGTAAATAATTAGTTATTTATGATACAAGTGTTAAGAATGACTTTTTATTTTGTGAGTGGGGAAGTTTGCGAAACGATAGTAAGCGAGTGGAGCAACTCCACGAACAAAATAAAGTCATTTTTAACACATGTATCATACAATGTTTTTTCTACTAACACCATTAAAAGAACAATAAAGTTTCTTTAAAAAGATTTCAAATCCCTTTAATGGTTACCTCATAATTCTAGTAGTTTGTAGGATTTATGAAATAAATAAATCAAGTTTGCCCGTTGCTTGACACATGCTTGTCAAATGTGAAAAACTATTGCAATATGATGAGTTCCAATAGAATTCTTATTGTGAAGGAGCTTCCTCACAAGGGATAAATATTACTAATTGCTCCAATTGTACAATTATTAATATAAATATTTCTAAATAACTTGTAATTTTTTGTTAATAAATATATATATGTCATTATGACAAATGACTTGTCATTTTACTTTTTGCACTAGTGTTAAAAGTAAATCATGTGATCATTTTTAACGCGAGTTTATATAATATTACATTTTTAATTCAAGTATGCCGTGTTAAAAATATAGTTTTTAATGGTGTTTGTAGAAAAAAATCATTACAAACCAAATTCTAAAATCAAGCTACAACTAACCTTGAGAAGAGTGCTCGACAGAGATAAGCAAAGTAAAAAAGAGGGTACATTTACAACAAATAGCAATATTACGTCCATTCTAAGAGTAAATATAAACAAGGTAAGCAATTTTTAAAATAGAGGATAGGGTAGAATGCAATAATATATTTATATTTATTTTCTCTGTAGAAAATTAACTCCCGAATTTTTCAATGGCAGCTTAGGCACACCGTGTGTATAACATGAAGTTTGTAAAACATTTATTCATTCCCCACCACAAGGTATCGTTGACAGATATATATATTTTTATTATTATTATATTTTTTTGTCGTTATTAGCATTTAACCAAAATCATATTTTAATGAACTCATGAACATTCATTACTAACGAACGTTTACATATGACGTTTGGTGATCATTCAACTGTTTTGGCTGCTTTACTCATGTGTCATTAAAATTCCAAATGAAAAATGCCTAGCAGTGTAAAAATATCTAGCCTTCATGTCACACTTTTAAGCGCATATCCAGAAAACAGTAGCTTGGAAAATGACTAACTGGATTTAACTAGTAACAAACTATATATTTTAGATTCAATAGTATTTAGTTATATACTTACCTTTTCTGTATCTACAGCGTGAATACAAGAAAGCAGATTTTATACAATTTGTCAACCAATGGTTTAACATTTTACAATAATATGAAAACTATTTTAGATTTATCTCACTATTTATGTAAAAACGTAAATAAGAAATTAATTCCAAATAATAAAGTGATACTAAACGCGTTTTTGAGAAATCTACAGATTACATTTTCAATGCAAATGCCATAATTCAATATATTTGGGAAATTTATAAATCACTTTTGAAAAGTAGTCTACGAACCGCAGTGTGCAAAATAATTTACATGATTGCTTTTTTCATTCGGAATTTTATATTCTCTTTTTGATTTCAAATTCAATTCCAAGTTGTAAGCAAGCCATAGAACTATACCAATTTAACAATAATTTTATTTCATATTAAAAAACAATTAAGCGCAGCAAATTAAAAGATACAACAATACAAATTATTCTAATATATGTCAAAATGATTACAATTTGTCCCAATACTTTTGTTAAACGTTTCCTAGAAGACTGTTTAACATAAAATAATACTAATAATAACATTTGTTGCCTCAGTATGCCATCTAGTGTCATAAGAGAGAAACACATACAAGTAACGTAGTCAATTAGAAAAACCAAGTTAGAAGCAAAAACAAACCAATACATTAAAGTGTGAAGGTGTAAATGAAATTCGCTCCTACGTCTTATCCAACATTGCGGAAAGCACATTTGCCATTGCACTGACTATAGTAGATCTCAGATTAGATTGCAGTGCATGTAAAGATTGGGAACGTGTATCCTTGTCTCTGATTGGTATATTTTCCTATATAAACCATAATAGTTATTTCCGTTCTTCCCATCTAAAACCTAACTATAGCCATTATCTTTATAAAATAAAAAAATTAAAGATAACAAGCATAAATATTGGAATGTTTGATAGCAGTTAAAAGTAAGATTAAGCTCACAAGGTCCCCAGCCATACCATCGGCTCTTATCAAATTATGTGTTTTTATATTTTATAAAACTATAATATGATAAATATAAATGTGAAATCCAAATAGTACCTAGTATTAAGCGTAAAAATATTGTAATGCAAATAATGAATAAATAATTTTAATGGTTTAATGGTACATTTGCACGCCAAGTTTACGCAGGGGAAAATTAGTAAATTAGAACTGATTTTTTATTTCATTCTCACTGCAATAACATAAAAACATTTATGCTCTAATTTAAATTAAATAAGTTCAGTATATTTATAAAATAGCCGAATGCCAAATGAAAGTGAATTTAAATCGAACTATTATTTTGTGTATCAATGGCCTTGATTGGGATTCCGCTTACTTGGGAATTCCCATGTGCCCATGTTGATTGCGCTCTGCTGATAACGTAGCCAACTGCATTTTAGTCTGAGATCTACTATATAGCTCGAGAGCTCATCACACCGATGACGAAATAATCTAATATTTATTTATTAGTTTCTTTATTTATTAGTTTATTTATTTTCGAAATCGCTATTGCATGGTTTGTCCAAAAAAGCGGAAGTGCGTGCAAGAATCTGAAAAAATCCAGGGGTACGTAGGAAGGCGAGAGAAATCGACTGGCGCAAACCGCA
Source organism: Stenurella melanura (assembly GCA_963583905.1). Lineage (NCBI taxonomy): Eukaryota > Metazoa > Arthropoda > Insecta > Coleoptera > Cerambycidae > Stenurella > Stenurella melanura. Next base: position 156,162,736 of record OY757309.1, read on the forward strand.
GCTCTGTATCTCGTTTCGTTTTCGAGATTGAGCCATCGGAAGTAGGTAAAAATCGGTCCTTTTACCTACACCCACAAATATTCCTCGTAGACGAAAAAGATTTCGTTCGATTATGTTAGTGATTAATTCTGATCAACTTGCAAAATAATCGTCTGTCCGTCTACCTGCCTGGCTTACCGTTCATTCATCTTTCAGTTCGTCTGTCCGTCTATCCGACCGCCACTTATCTAGTAACTGCGATAACTTAGGAGAAGTCTAATTATATTGAAATGTAGACAGTAAGTTAATGTTAGTTCGAGGAAGAACGCTAGTTTTTTCTAAGAAAATCGATTAGTAAATAAATAAAGTTAATTATTTAAATTCTACTTATACATCTACGTAGTGGAGTGGAAGTATAGTAATGGTAAAAAATGTCAAAAAGCGTGGAGATTATAAACTTGAGCGAAAAGAAATTTTCAGTCTGTCTCTCTATCTGTCTGTCGTTCTGTCTGTCTGCCTGTCTGTCTGTCTGCCGGTATGTAACTTTTTTTTTGAGCGCACGTTTTCTCAGCAACCATTTAAGATATTGACTTGAAATATACCAAATTTCAGTGTACACGATCTCACTTCGGACAGCATAAAAACGAAAACTCGGATAATCATCACGTCTCGTCCACAGTCCACGTGAACTTGACCTACCGGCCACTTAGAAATGTGGGCAGGATTAGATGGCTGGAGTTTGATTTATCAATTAAAAGAGGTGCCGACTTTATTCCGAGTTCTCGTTATTATACTGTCCCAATTGAAATCGTAGATACTATACACATATGTATCATGACGAGATCTGGATCCAGACTATATTTTGCGCTGGTTCCGGTGAAGAGTTGAGGGTTAAATAGGTGTAAATAAGGGTTAATAAGTAACATTAGTGAAGTACGCTGGTAAGAGTGTGGTAACTTGGAATTTGGTGTATATTCTAGAAGCCAAGACCTTTTTATAATATTTTCAAACCCTTTCCCCACCACCTCCTCTCCATTATTAGGGGGTTTAATAAAATGAAATTGAGATATTCACTTGAAATTTGGTACACGTATGTACTACAATGACATCTGGAATTATTTCATATATTAAGATGATTCTGTTGAAAGGTTGAAGGTTAAATGAAGGTTAATAGAGGAAAATAAATAAAGTAAGCGGGTAAGAGCACATGAACTTGAGATTTAATGCATATGCTACGAATCGAAGCCAAGGCCTCAGATTTTTTATATTACACCAATATTAAAGGGGTTGATAAAATAAAATTGAGATATTCGCTTGAAATTTGGTACAAGTATGTATTATAACGACGCGCGACGTCTGGAACTAGATTGTATATTGAGATGATTCTGTTGAAGAGTTGAGGTTAAATAGGGGTAAATAGGGAAAAATAAGTAAAGCAAACTGGTGAAAGTACAGAAACCTGGAATTTGGTGTATATACTAGAAACCAACCAGATTTTTTTATAATATTTTTCAACCCCCACCACCTCTTTTCCATTATTAAAGGGGTTGATAACATAAAATTGAGATATTCACTTTAAGGTTAGCATACGTATGTAGAACGCTATTAAGAGTATAGAAACTTCAGTTGTAACGTATATGGTAGAAACCAATGCCTCAAATATTTCTATGACATCTGCCCCAAATAATGCTATGGCCAATAATATCCACACACTATAGTACAAATATAGTCAATATGTTTCCTTTAAAGTGACTTAGATTAAATATGTGGATGTGGAAGTAGTGATTTTATGATATTATTTTCTTGTTTGTTTTTGTATTGTAATTTAATAGAAATGTAGTGAAATGTCATAATATTCTCATGTATTTATACATTTTACAAATATACATACCATGTTTAAAACTGAATTATTATTTGCTTGCTTTTAATTGTATTGAAACAGCAGAGAAAATAACTATCTATAAGTGAAAGGAAAACTTTGTGTAAAAATATTAATGAAATCTTTGCATTCTTTCGATAACGTGAATTCTGGTTATGCTAGCAAATTAAAATCCTAAAATGAATTTGTCTAATTTCTTATTTTACAATTCTCATTCTAACACTAGCATCCACACAGTCCCCTACGGCATGCAGATTAAACTAGTATCTACATAACCCTCTACGATTATGAAGATTCAGTTAAAAATGAGAACAAAGGCCTAAAATGAATTTATTTATCTACCTTGTCTTAAAAAATTTTTCATTCTAATGGATTACATTTTCATGAAATCTATCATTCTGTTTCTTGGAAATGCTTAGCCTTAGACACGTTTTTCACCTTAGTTTAATCTGCACGACCGTAGGGGACTGTGTGGATGCTAGTGTTAGAATGAGAATTGTCAAATAAGAAATTAGACCAAGACAACTTCTATAAATATGAAATAATTAGACAATATATTAATTCGACAATGACTGATAAAAACAACAGATCTTCACCTATCTATTACCTAACTATTATTGGAGCCTATGTAATCTATGCATGTTTGAAAGTGAATTATTATGTATTTGTTTATAATTGTAATCAAACATATTCTTTATAGGATCTTGCAAACAGCAGAAAAAACTATCTATGAGAACTAAAGAGAAAACTATCTGTAAAAATACAAACGTGAATAAATATATTACCAGAAAACACTAGTAATTATTCAAACTTTTACAAAATACTAACTTATCACAGATAAGTTTAAAACATATCTCCTTCTTATACAGTTATAGGAAAAAAAATATGCCCATTATGTACAGTACAACTGTTATGATAATATTATTTTTAATGTAAATTGTCCTGCTCAATGAAACTCAAAGACAATCAAAACAAAAACACTTATCAGTAACGCAAAACTTTAGAAAATCCACAGACACGTGTTTCGACATCTATGTCTCTCTCTATGATCCACTTATTGGGAAAAACTTACTTCCGCTGAAAAATGTCGCGTAGTTCCGTCCTGCTGATGCCAAATATTTCTATCAATTTCTTTAAGATTGTCATCATCTGGGAAAAATATTCTTAACTCTGGAACTAAAAAATTTTGCAATAAATCCAGGTAACGCGCGCCAGTTAATGTGATATAAAAAAAACATGGTCCGATAATTTGAGAATTTATAATTCCACCTTCTCAGGATATTGAGTAATGGTATTCATCATCTAACATGGATTTTTTGTACTTCAGTATCTACAGTTCCTTTTATAGAATTTTCCATTTAAGACGAATGTTGCCTCGTCAGAACAAATTCGTTTTAGGATTTTAATTCGCTAGCACAACCAGAATTCAGGTTATCGAAAGAATACAAAGATTTCATTAATATATTTACACAAAGTTTGTCTTTTAGTTATAGATAGTTATTTTCTCTGCTGTTTGCAAAATCCTATAAAGAATATGTTTCAATATACATACCATGGCGAGTAGAAGCTGCAGTAGGGCGAAGCTGACTACGACAGACTATTTGTTTAATATTTTGATCGAATACAGCTCTATTCACTTTTGCGTGGTACTGTAGATGTACCTAGTATCGTATGGTCTGATGGACACGATAAGAATTTTATATAATTTAGGCCGGAGCCGTGTCGCCGCTACGATACTTATCAACTCTACTCACAAGGGGGATTCGAGTTACCCTTCAGACTCCCCAAGATGAAAATAGACAAAATTATACTTACTGTGATTGCTACAGTCTGCTTTCTCCGTCGAAATCTTATGTCGGGTTGTGCACTTGTAAAGAATATATCTTATAATTAGCACTTTCTCAGAAACACTTCTTAATACTTAAGACAGTCGATGGATTCTATGAGTATCCGGACAAGCACACAAACGTAGCGGGATCAAAGGTGACCCGCGGAAAGTAATTGTCCGACTCACGCCACAGAATCGCACGTCGGTCACAAATTTTATAATTAGTGGATCAATAAGAAATCGAATTCAAAATATGTTTTCATTTATTGAAATAATTCATAAAATGTAAAAAATATAAATATTCAATACTTAGCTAATGCATATAAGGTAAACATCAAAGAGCACCACCACTCGGCAAGCCGTTACCTCCCGTAGGAGTATGGCTCATCCAGCGTTGAGAGTTCGACAATCGACTGTACAAACAGATTTAGACTCCCAATTAGTAATGATTGTAAAATGTAAGCGGAACTTTTTGGAAATTATTCACTTTTAATTTTGAACTAAAATTATCGAAATGATTGACAGGATGCTTAAAGAAGCTATCTATATGAGTTCGATGGTTTTCCTGCTTTTATAAACGTACTAACGGCATCGAACCCAAATATACTTTTTTTCCGTCGACTCGCCTTCGAGCGACTACTATGGTGCTATTCGCCTGAGCCGGGACAAAACGCAATTTGGGTTCGTTAGAATCGACCCTCCGACTCTGAATTTTTTGACTAATTTTTTGTACTTTCTATTGGTTTGGATAAAGATTATGCTCTCCCACTTTGAGGATAATTAAATGGGGTTTTGGTTTTTATTGGAAAAAACCGTTCCATTGATTTTTTCCTAAATTTTGACGTTTAAAATAGCTACTCGCTACATCCTGACTGAGGATTTGGACCTGTGAGTCACCAAATTCGTGGTACTTTCGAAAAATTCATCTCGAGGACCGGTTTTCTGCTCCGTGCAACTTGAAATTTTTTGAGTACTTTTGAAAATTGGAACGACAAAACCCAAAGGCGATTGACCGTCGTCCTCGAGATAAAAGTTAATATTTTGGTCATTTTTAGTGAAATAATTTTTTACGCAGATTTCGATTTAATATGATGCCAAATGTGGTTGTCTTTTTAATGGTTCCAATATGGTTTTGTTCATGGGATTTTGGTCTGAATTTACTTTTATGGAAAATTGGATATTTTATCAATTGGATTGTTTTACTAGGTTCAATAACAGTACCACTGAAAGTAAGTACATAGTTAATATTTTTTATTATCATATTAATAGATATTCGCACTCGGCAACGTTTCATTGATTCATAGTCGTCTTTTAAGAAATATCTTCTAACATGCTTTAAAATAAAAAACCGCTGCCTAAGGAATCACTACTTCCACTTCCAGATTTTTCATCTAAGTCACTTCAAAGGAAACATCTTGACTAGATTTGCACTCTAGTATGTGGAAATTATCGCTCATAGAATTTTAATAAAATTTGGAGCAGATGTCATAGAAAAGTTTGAGGCATTGGTTTCTACCATATACGTTAAAAACTAAGTTTTTAGTTTACCCTACTTATTTTCCCCTATTCACAACCTACCACATCTCACCCCTTCAATGGAATCATCTCAATCAGATGTCATTACAATACATACGTGTAGTAACTTTCAAGTAAATATCTCAATTTTATGTTATTAAACCCATTAATAATGAAGCGGAGATGGTGGTGTTTGAAAAATATTAGAAAGAAATCTGAGGCCTTGGTTTCTAGTATATACACCAAATCCCACATTCCTGTACTCTTACCAGCTTGATTTACTTATTTTCCCCTAATTACTCCTATTTAACCCTCAACCCTTCAACGGAATCACCTCAAAATATAATCTAGTTCCAGATGTCGTTATAATATATATGTGTCCCAAATTTCAAGTGAATATCTCAATTTCATTTAACCAACCCCTTTAATAATGGATTAAGGGTGGTGGGGGGTTGAAAAATATTACTAAAAAATCTGAGACCTTGGCTTCTAGGACATGTACCGAATTTTAAGTTTCTGTACTCTTAGCAGATTTTTCCCTATTTACCAATTACTCCCACTCGTTCAACGCAATCATGTCAAAATATAATCTAATCGTTATACGTGTAACAAATTTCAAGTGAAAATCTAAATTTAACTTTATGAACTCTTTTAATAAGAGAGTGGGGGTGGTGGGTGAATGGAAAATGTTACAAAAAAAACCTGAGGCCAAAATATTATAAAAAAATCTGAGGCTTTGGCTTCTAGTACATGCACCGAATTTCAAGATTCTATACTCATACCAGCTTGCTGTACTTATTTTTCGCTATTTAACCTTATTTAACTCCCAACCCTTCAACGGAAGCTTCTCAAAATATAATCTAGTTCCAGATGTCGTTATTATACATACGTGTACCAAATTTCTAGTGAATATTTCAATTTTATTTTATCAACTCCTTCAATAATGGAGTAGGGGTGGTGGAGGTTGAAAGATATTATAAATAATAATCTGAGACCTTGGCTTCTAGTACATACATCGAATTTCAAGTTCCTGTACTCTTACCAGCTTGCTCTACTTTTATCCCCTATTTATCCCCATTCAACCCCCAACTATTCAACGAAATCATCTCAAAATATAATCTAGTTCCAGATATCGTTATCATATATATGTGTACCAAATTTCAAATGAATATCTCAATTTTATTTTATCAACCCGTTTAATAATGGAGTAGGGGTGATGGAGGGTTGAAAAATATTACAAAAAAATTTGAGGCATTGGCTTCTAGTGCATACATCTAATTTGAAGTTTCTGTATTCGTACCAGCTTGCTTTACTTATTTTCCCCCATTAACCCCTATTTACCCCCAACCCTTCAACGGACTCGTCTCAAAATATAATCCAGTTAGATATGCCGTTATAATACATACATGTACCAAATTGAAAAATATTATAAAAAATCTGAGGCCTTGGCTTGTAGTATATACATCAAATTTCCAGTTTCTGTACTCTTACCACCTTGCTTTACATATTTCCCCATATTTACCCCTATTTACTCCCCAACCCTTCACCGGATATCTTCAAAAAACAATCCAGTTCCAGATCTCGTTATAATATATACGTGTACAAAATTTCAAATCAATATCTTAAACCGTTCCGGAGAAAGGGTGCGGACAAAAAAAAAATTACAGACAGACAGACCGACAGACAGACAGATTTTTTTCTCTCTCAAATTTAAAATCTCGACGTTTCATGACATTCTACACCTATTTCAAGAAAAAAAAAATTTTAATTTTTTTTCGATTACCATACTTACTTCCAATCCACTACGTGGATGTGGAAGTAACTAATATATTTACTTATATTTACGTAAAGTGCGTTCGAGCTGAAACAGACAGTAGTTAAATTTTGCTCTAAACTTGTAATAAAATATAGTCTGTATAAAATTTGACTGTTTACTCGCCTTTGATGACCACACTGTACAACGGTTATAGCCGCTTTCTGTACAAACATTTTTTCTTACGTTCGTAATAACAAATTTTGTTCGGTTATTATAATACTCCTACTTGACTAAATAAAATATGTGTAATAGTAGAAATATAAAACGGCTAGTTATATTTAAAAATATGTAATAACATAACATCAACCAATTGCATTTTAATTCATGTGAAGGACAAAAAGTAATATTTAATAATGAATTAAATGGCTCCATCGACTATTTGATATACTGCAATTGGTTTGTTGCAAACAGGTTTACTATAACACATTGTAAATCCAATATATTTTCGTACTTATTAATATTAACAAAATAATTGAGGTCATCTTGCATTCTGAATATAATATTTGCGAAACTGCGATCAATTTAAATATTTTACTAAATAACTTATGTATGTTGAACTTACATGGTGTATTGAAAGGTTGTCAAGAAATTCTAGAGATTTAAATCTATATATATGAAAACACAAATGAAAATGTATTTCAAAGGATAATCCACAAACTCCAATTTTTGCTCATATAATAAGAAGCTGCAATTATATAGGTATCTTCCAAGAGTACTTATCTGGATAACATTTGACTTCAGCAAAACGCAATAATTGATTTAGGTATTCCAAGTGCCTCTCAGAATACGTGCGCCAAATAAATATAAGATATATTTTACTGAGTAGGTAAATCTGTATCTATTAAAAATCTGGCGATAAATATATGACGATGCTAGATGTAATATTAGATATATTTGAAACTAAATTGAACTATATTTTAAAGCAATAATTTAAACGGGCTGAATAATAAAAATACACCCGCAGAACGTGGAACAGTTAATAGATAACCAGTGGACTTGAAAAATACGACGATACGCTGTTATCGACAAGATTTCGGAAATTCGACTTTGCACTCCCGATAACTGGAAAACCATTTTCCGACCATGTGCCCATGAGAACTTTTTATCAGGAGCTCGAGAGGAGTAATATATATCGACTCCACCGAATTTCACCAGGGGCCATTTTTCATAAGGTTAGTGCGGGGTCCTGTTCTCAATTCATCAAGTGGTCAGATCCCACACCTGCTTCGATCTGAAAAATACATAACGAGAAACCCGTCGGTTGTGAGGTTGTCGGGGGAATCTAATTAATTGAAAAATGTACTACAGAGGATCCATCGCAATTTAAACTTTCAGTCACTTCTTTGTCGTGATGTAAGTTTTAATTTGCGATCCTATATCTATTCTACATAATTTATTAAATATAGTGAGAGAATGTAACTACTTCATAACTACTATTTATAATATATAAACGATTTTATTTGACTGTTAAATACCTAAAGAAACATTTATATGAGTAGAATAACCTCAAAAGTGTATCATGCTGAAATCAGTGATTATCCTATCGTCTTTTTGATCACAATAAAATTGTTACGATTTATTCTGATAAACAATCATCATACCGTAACTTAAAATTTAATATACCAACTCATTTTACGCCAAATCATTGTTATTGGAATCCCCTGTATATAGGTAATATACCATTTTACGCTGTAATAAACTATAAACTAAGCGATTTTGATTACCAACCTTCAAAATAGAAAGTGCATTTACCTCATTTCAACGGATTTAGTGTACTACTACATCCACTTAAGAAGACATAACTCTTTATCACGAAATTTTGCGACAAGTTCCATTGTACCACCGGTATATCGAACAATGTACATCAGAATGCGATCGTGATGTATTATTAATGTGTATTAAACAGGTGTGTGTTTAAATTAGTATCATCAAAAACTTGAAGGATATTATAATCAGGTAATAAATCGTATTGTTGTTTTAATTAGAACATAAACAAACAGTTGTATATTTTATTTCAAGACTAATGTAAACGAATAACAGAAATAAACTGCTGGAAGTTTTCTTAAAGCCATTATTAGTAATTTAAGTGGATTTAATGCTACAGTAAAAATTCGCGTGTACTTTTCAATTAAATAAATAATTATTATCTTCGTTTCAATACATTATTATGTATTTATAATTACTGTTTAATCATATTAAGTGACTGGTATATGAAATAGTTTATATGATCTGCAAATTAAATAAATGTAAAATATTTGAAATCTACAGGGTGAGTCGAGATGAAAGTGGTAAACTTCGGGAGTGTATACCAAATGTAAACAACAATTGTATAAAAAAATGTCAGAACTCCCAAGTCGTTATGTGAAAACTATCAAAAATTGTAATGCCAATTATTATGCCGAAACATGTAACTCTCAAAAATTCAAATGATTTCAATAGATATTATTAGTGTTTAAAACTTTGCAGATATTTTACTAAAAAACGTCAATCCTCTAAGCTGCGATAATGTATCCCATAAGATTCTGTTAGATATACTGAGTCGATATAAACTTGATCGTACTGCATATCTCTGAGAAAAAATATATTTTTCGAACATGTTGCATATAATAATAAGAACTAAATCCATAGCTTGATAAACTATGGCATACCACAGGATTCGGCAATCCGCCAAGTTATATTTGTCATTTATCTAACTTTGTCAACTGTGATAGTAAAACTTCTTTTATATTATTTGCTGATGACTCTTACAACAAATGTTTAAATCAGTTAACAGATTTTATAAATAATAGTTAATATAAGAATTGACAGATAGACGTGATGCGATGTGTGTTGGAGGACTGGCAGGGTGGGGTAGTTATGGGAGGAACTAATGTCTCCAACTTAACATTTGCGGATGATACCACCGCGCCAATAATCTTGACTGTAGTTTTCGGTCTCGCTGTAGATCTGGACCAGCCTCGTAAGGGGTGGGCCTGCTGTTTTCATCCCCCCCCCCTCCACAAGGGGGCAGACCTCCTCTGGTCCTGGCTGTTGGACCTTGCCAACTGGGTCGTTTCTTCTGGCTCTCTTCTGTCTTGGCTTTATTTCTTCGCTGGCATGTCGGCTCCCAGGAGCGTCTTTCGTATGTCGTGAGAGGGATTTGCTGTTACCAAGACCTCTCGGAGTTTGGAAGGAGGTTTGGGATGTTTGACTAGTCGGAAGCCCAGGGTGCTAATTGGCATCATGTGCTCCAAGTTCGTCGGAAAGGAAGGTTGGGCTGTATAGCTCAAGGATTGTGTTCGGCCAAAGACGCGTTCTTAGCATCTGAGATCGGCACGGGCTAAGGATAAAGCTACCAAACTGATTGTTTGCTAGGTATACCCGGAATCGGGTAAATGGGTTTTTTGGTCATTGTCTCCTCGCGGCGTGGCTTGAAGATCGGACTGAAATAGACAAAGGGTTAGTATACTTACCCATTGTCCAGGATCTGGAGCTTCGGCTACTTGTGCCTCGGAGCGTCGTTGGGATCATAGTCAGTCGCCTGTCTGACCAGCGGATTCCCATGCTCTGCAGCACGGGCGTATAGGTTCTTCGCTTTGTCCCGGATGACTTCAGTTACTGGGGTGTATTCCAGGTCTCTGAAGATGTCGGCGTTTCTGATAAACCGTGGTGCATCCACGGCGCACCGAAGTGCGATGTTTTACATGGCTTGTATCCTCTTCAGTTAGGTGGCTGCTTGGTATTCCCAGGCAACGGAGGCGTAGGTCAGAACAGGTGCAATGAGAGTCCTGATAAGCGTGAGCTTGTTCGTCAAGTTGAGTTGGCTCTGTCCTCCTATCATAGGGTAAAATAGAGTCCTCCTCGTCCTTGTTTTCTGTATTATCGCTTCCTTGTTCTGTCTCCACGTCAGACTTCGATCCGTGATAACGCCAAGGTACTTGGTGGTATCGTGCCATTGGGATGATACCACCCTGGTTGCAGCGATCGAGGATGAGCTCATATATCTACTGGGCAACCTGCAAACAATAATATTTGAATACGGTTTGAGGACAAATTATAATAAAACAAAAATCATGATTGTAGACTGAGCAAATGAAAACTATCCATTGAGAAAGATCTAACTCTCCAGTTTACGACACTGAGACATGGACCCTTAGGGAGGCAGGCAGACTGCATATACTTTCGAAATGTAGACCTGGAGACATTTGCTGCTACTTTTCTGGGTAGCTCATTGCACGACCAACTCGATTCTCCAAGAAATACATCCCTCAAAGCGGCACTCCAGTATCACATTTTCTCGAATTCTCTCATTTTTTGCCACATTAAAGAAAAGAAAAAGGACAGTATAGAACGGTTGATTGTTCGGAGAAAACTAGACTGCAAAGAGTGAAGAAGAAAGCTACCAAAAAATTTGGTTGATGCCATTAAGGAGCTCATAGGGAAGAGCTTTGGTGAGGCTATGCGCCTAACAGGCAGCTGCGACAAATACCGCGAGGCAGTTCAACATGCATACAATAATGGGAGGTCAACCAGAACATTACATTAATCACAAAATTTCTGTCAAGACATTGTGAACAAAAGAAGAAGAATAACTGCATCTAAATTGGGTTCACTAGACTGAAATAATTCTATATAAATTTTCAAAAAAAAAGGCTGAAATTATTCTAGATTATTTTCAAACCAAATGAGCACTTACTATAATTAATTCTTTTAAAAAATTGAACCCCCAAAGTGCTGTTGGCCTCCCCACAGAGTTTCGTTGATATAGTTGACTTTGTAACTGCCAGCGCTTTTGTGTTCGTGAATATTATCCTCTAAAGCCGTACGTCTCGTGTGTTTGATTCTCCCGAACTTACATTTGTACAAGACAGACCATTGGAAAAACTGGTACAATTTTTCGCAAACATGCGGCGTCTACAGAACACGCATGCGCCACAATATTCATTCATTCAGGAGGAGTCATGTGAATCATATCTACAACGGTATCTGTTTGTCAAATTATGAACCTTTTTGTGGTTTGTAGTTTGTAGTGGTACATTTTCTTACACATTTATAAGATCCCTGTAATTTGTCGGTAAATAATAAATGTGTGACTAGTATTATTTTTACTGTGTCTTTCTTAGGGTTGTCCTGATATTGTTGAGGCCTTGGCGCAGGTTTAACTCAAGCCATGCATCTTTTCCTCACTATTTTGCATTGTATTGATGATTAAGGATTTTTTAAGTCTTATGTATATGTCTGGGTAGAGTTGTATTGTGGCAGTACTTTGATGGAGCTTTTTAGGATCACACCAGTTGCTGATATTATGGGTACTATTTGTACTTTGTTTTGGTTCCATATTTGTTTTATTTTTCCCGATATTGGTAAATATTTTTGAATTTTTTATGTGTTTTTTTTTCAAGATTAGATGCATTCAGTATTGTGATTTCAATTAAGTATATATTGTCTATTAGTGTTATATCGGGTCTATTATGGTTTATTGTTCTGTCGATTAGTATAGTTCTATTCCAGTATAGCTTTACATTGCTGTTATCTCGAACAGTCTCTGAATTGTATAAACACCATGGTTTGTCAGGTTGTGTGAGCTTATATTTGTGGATTTGTTTGCATACATTATCATGTCTTTGAGTGTAATCGTTGGGTTCAAGTATTATTATTATTATTATTATCACCTTGCAGTAGGACAATGTGGTTTAAAAATTCATCTCAATATATCTATTTACATATGAAAATATTATCCCCAAAGGTTCCAAGGTGGCACCCATCAAAATTGAACATAGTACATCCTAGTATCCAATAATCTTCATAAAATTGATAGATATACCTCAGTGCAAGTTTACGCCGCCTATCTGACTGATTACTGAACTAGATACCACATTGAACAGTAATTTAAAGGAACTTCATAGAAATGCGATACACTACCAGAGATCCAGCCTGGAAGTGCACGTTTATCACAATTCTACAGTGAAGTGCATACAGTTAACACAGCAAATGTATTATCCATATTTCGTTGCTCATGTTCTTTGAAAGTACGAAGTTCTGATTACTAAAATTACATTTTTCATATTTAAAAATAGTTGCTTTATTGCTGGATCTTGGTCAAACTGCAGACTCACACCGTATCAAACTTGTGACCTGTTCTTGAATAGAGATTATTAGTAATTATAGCGGAGATACATGGACTACACAGTATAGCGATGGGACATCAAAGAGAAAATATTAATTTTAACATTGATGTCAGTATCGAAATATAATATCGATATTATAGAATATAATTATAATTATTGCATGTAATAGTTTTCTTATCCTGTAATTGGTCTTTGGCTGTATGATAGTTGTAAATAAATAAATAAACATCATCGAAACATCGGCAAGGAAACATCTATGTTACCAAATACCGATGTTTCGATGATGAATTCAAGGGAGATATTAAAATAAATTGAACTTAAGAAAATACATTCCATTCTGTAAGTAAGGTTATGAGATAATACTGCGATTTCTGCGGAAAGGGGATATACAAAAGAAATTAAAGCATCCTTTTCTGTAACTGAACTGAATATTATAAATAAATATATGTTATATAATGCACTAAAGTCAAAACCGCAGCCTAAGGAATCACTACTTGCACATCCAGTTTACCCACCCAACTCTTTTTAAACGGAAGCATCTTGATATTATATTTGCATTTCAGTATGTGGAAATAATTGCTCATAGAATTTTAATTGTATAATATTTGAAATCGTTTAACCCAAAATCCCATAAAACGATGTGCCACCTCAATACCTTTTCGACTGACCGACGTTTAATGGGGGTGAGATTGGCCGATGCTAATACATTTCTTTGAGAACTTTTGTCTTGTAGACACTAAATTACTATTTTATTTTACTAACCTTGAAATAATAGAGTGGAGATCGTGATGGGGGGCAGATATCCTAACATAATTTGAGATCTTCGTTTCTAGTATATACACCAAATCACAAGTTTCTGCTGCTTTACTTATTTACCCCTATTTACCACCCAACCTTCCAACAGAACAAGTTCAAAATAGAATCTGACAGACACAGAATATTTTTTGCTCAAATTTAAATTCTCGACGTTTCACGACATTTTTAGTAGATATTCTTCCGAAACGTTAACTGCCTATATCTTTCATTTTCATGTTTAAGTTTATGACTTTGTTCTAGTTTATACAGGGTGTAATTAGGTTCATGTCATTAAAAAAAACTGGTATAGGGACCGACTAGACAAACAAAAAACCTATGACTTTTTTCTCTAGGGGCACTTTGAAAAAAAACTGACCAAGGTTTAAAAATTTAATATTAAGGTAGGCAATATTTGAGAACCACTGTTTTTCAGGGTCAATGAATGGTATAGTTCCGAATATTAGAAATAATAAAAAGCTGTAATTCCTGCTGAAAGAAGTGCGGCACTTTGATGGGATTACTTGTACCGAACTTTTTATATCACTAACTATGAAAATGTAAATAGTTCCTTCTCTTTCGGCACAACGCAAGCATAACATGGCCGCAGGGGTTCAAATAGGATTTGTTTATATGTGTTTTTTAATTTGGAACAAAGTTATTGTAGCTTTTCTTGTCGTTTATAAAAATTTATAAAATTTGAAAGTGCTTTATTAACATTTGTAACATTGTGTTAAAAGCTTAAAAAACTAGTAATTATTTTATGAAATTGGAAAATGAGCAGTTAATCGTCCGAGATACGATAACAGAAAATAGTTGTGTATTTTAAGTTTCTGATTTTTTTAACGAATTGAGCCCATCATTTTTCCCAATCAGGTATCGAAAACTAAAAATCGAGTCTTTGCTAAAAATCAATGTAAACAATAATAAACAGATCAAAACAAGATAGAGAATACTAATAATAATAATCATACCTTTAATGCACAATAGGTAACACCCAATAACTGAACAATTCTTTTGAATGTTTCACAAAAATTGTTCGAAATGACCTCCATCTCCACGTAAACACATTTTGGCACTTCTAACTAAGGACATACGCACCCCGTTTATCACATTTGTTAAATTAGGATCATTTTTTATGGTTTCTATGCACATTAAAATACGTTGTGGCAATTGTTCTAAAGCTCTTCCGCACCAGCTGAATTTCCACCACTTTCTCCATACACCAAGTGCATATCCGCGAACTCTGGATAAGTATAATCTTATAATGTCCAAAATCCGCGTTTTAGAACACCACACTAAACTGTGAATTAACGTTATCAACAAAGAAAACAAAAAGAAAAACTTGGTCCAAAATCTAAAAAGTAATACAAGAAACACGAACGAGAAGTAATGTGTTACGTAACCAAGTACTAATGACTTGAACGATAAGTCAATTAAATAAATCTTAACATAAGTGGCACAAAATTCAAAAGGAACAGAAGCAACAGACAAAACCAAGGAACGGGTAGGTCGCGTCGTGTGTACGTTGTTTATCAAGTAAGGACACAAACTGAAATTATTACTTCAGAATATTACAACGGAGAGTATAGCACGCGTAATAAGATAATTTGGTTGCGAAGAAGCAAAAAACATGGCGGTGTCCTCTGTCGGTCGCTTTTAATTGCTTTGTCGGCATACTTATTTGCACGCATGTCAGAGTATGTGCGACAAGATGCGAGACAATAAAACCCACCCCAATATGCCAACAGTTCTCAAACTATGTTAGTAAGTATTTTGGAAACTTTTGTTTATTTTTTCCTCCAAAATTATGAGCTTTAGACCCTATGTTATATGAGGTTTTTTTGTTTGTCTTTTCGTTCCCACCACCAGTTTATTTTAATGACATGAAACTAATTGTGAGACTTTTTGAAACAATCAAGTATTCAAGAACCATCTCTGTCTGATCCTCTTGGCGCAGAGGCTTTTTAATAAAATTTTTTAAATATTTTTCAATGCAAGATACCCAACAAAACGTAAGAAAATCTGAATATGTTACAAATAAACAATTATAGACAATTCTAAACCTATTTCAACAGAAAATATTTTTGAATTGTTTTACGATTGCTATACTTCCACTCCGCCATGTGAATGTGGAAGTAAAAGCACCATAAACATTAAGTGATCGCAGGAGAGCAGTTAAGATCTCTTTCCTTTTAAATCGATTGCGTTTTTGTGTTAATAGTTGCCCCGCCATTGATAATAACTGCCCGGACGACGCAGATGATGCAGATATCGATAAATGCGTGCAAGCAATTTCTTGAAGAATAAGAAGGAAGCTTTTGTTGATTACCCACTACTATAATGAATTCTGTTTTAATTGTAGCAAGGTTGTAAATATGCGGACATTCCACACATTGCATTATTCCGATGTTTGTTTCAAAATATCAATATTACATCAATTATATTTTTTACCTAATTACGGCGGTGGAAATCGAACATCGGCAGGTTAACATCGATATTCCTAAAATACCGATGTCGATGTTGCATTCCTACGATAGTGCAATGATGAAAGGATACGCGACAAGTGTGGACCTGGCTTAACAAGGGCCAAACTTAAGGAACATACAAGTGCACATGTGACACCCTTCTGTACCATTGATAATACATTATTTATTTCCATAATATTACAATAATTAAGTACATAAAAGTTTATTTTTAGCAAGATTTTTTTAGTACCTTGACAAAAATAAATATTTATATTAAACTAGTTGTGTTAAGTGTAATAACCAATAAATATGTTAACAATGTGTTAATAAAAATGAACGAAGTAAATATCCAATGCTTTTAAAAATTAAGAATAACATATTTAGTTATTCACGCCACATCAAAAGAAATTTATTACGTAAATAGCAGTGTATGAAAACTGAATATATTAATCCTGATAAGAAAACATTTATGACAGGCATAACTTAAAAATATCCTTTTAAAAATTTATAAAACATTTCTATCAGTTAAGTATCTGTTTTATTAAGGATGTTGACTTATTTGTACGCTAGCAAACACAAATTTACATTTTTATTTCATCGAGGTGATTGCAAACATCGGTTGCTAACCTACAAACAATATTGCTTTAGAACTAAAATAAGGACTTTCCCTTATTACACTAAGCTTCATTTATAATATAAAGTCTATTTAGTTTCATGTCAATAAAAAAACTGGTATTGAGGAGAGACCAGGTCACTTAACCAATAAAGTCAGTATTTGTTAGCCTACGTTATTTTCGGTAGGTTACAGCATATCAGTTAGATCTATATAGCACCTTTTACAACAAAAGACGATTTTTCTTCAAATTTTTCAAATGTATATTTTCTCCTAGAGTGAGTAGTCACTTTGAAATTAATATTCGATGTTATTTTTATAATGGTCATCTTTTCGAGAAAATAAAACAACTCTATATTTTCACCAATGCAATGTTTCATTTACTTAGAATGAAACTTCTGAAGAGCTACAAATCAAAGCTTAATTATGATCATTTTAAATATTAATAGAAAAAGTAGTCCCATTTGGAGTTAAATTTGTTTTAATTTTAGCAACTCGGCTTTATATTTATAGCACTAGAAATGGCTATTGCTTATTGCACATAATTTATATTATTATTTTAAAGTATTACGGATCCAATCATTGTAAATCCATTTGAAGTTATTGATCATTATAAAATCTAAACTTGGAATAACTTACGAATATAGCTACTTTCATAAAGGAAGCTTTCAAATTTGAGGGCATTGTTGGTGTCCAAATCTAAAGGGGCGAGTCCATCGCTGTCAATATAAAGAAATATTCTTAAAAGTGAATTATTTATTATTTGTTTGCTTATAGTAATGAAACATATTCTTTATAGGATTTGCAAACAGCGAAAAAAACTATGTATGAGAACTAAAAGAAAAACTATATGTAAAAAATATTAATGACATCTTTGCATTGACTGATAAAAAACAACAGATCTTCACCAATCTATTAGCTAACTAGTATTGGAGCCTATATGCTCTATATATGTTTAAAAGTGAATTATTTATCATTTGTTTGCTTATGGTAATGAAACATATTCCTTATAGGATTTTGCAAACACTGGAAAAAAACTATCTATAAGAACTAAAAGAAAAACTACATGTAAAAAATATTAATGAAATCTTTACATTCTTTCGACAACCTGACTTCTGGTTATGCTAGCAAATCAAAATCCTAAAATAAATTTGTCCAATTTCTTATTTGACATTCTCATTATAACACTAGCATCCAACATAGTCCCCTACGGCTAAGCAGATTAAATTAGTATCTACATGACCCCCTACGGTATGAAGATTCAGTTAAAAATTAGAACAAAGGCCTAATATGAATTTATTTAACTACCTTGTCTTAAACACTTTTTCATTCTAATGGATTACATTTTCATAAAATCTCTCATTCAGTTTCCATTCCATTTGAAACGTTTTTCGCCCTTAGTCTGAGCTCATCAGAAAGGCACAAAGCCACTCATAACGACGTTTCATGCAAAACCAAGGCAATATCCATGAATAAGTATGAAATATTTATATTTGACATTGACTGATAAAAAACAATAGATCTTCACCTATCTATTAGCTAACTAGTATATGAAGCCTATGCATGTTTAAAGGTAAATTATTTATTATTTGTTTGCTTATAGTAATGAAACATATTCTTTATAGGATTTTGCAAACAGTGGAAAAAACCCATCTACGAGAACTAAAAGAAAAACTATATGTAAAAAATATTAATGAAATCTTTGCATTCTTTCGATAACCTGACTTCTGGTTATGCTACCAAATCAAAATCCTAAAATAAACGTGTCCAATTTCTTATTTGACATTCCCATTTATGACACTAGCATCCAACATAGTCTCCTACGGCTAAGCAGATTTAACTAGTATCTAGATGACCCCTACGGTATGAAGATTCAGTTAAAAATGAGGGTCAAAGCCTAATATGAAGTTATTTACCTACTTTGTCTTAAAAATGTTTTCATTCTAATGGACTACATTTACATTAAATCTGTCATTCAGTTTCTTGGAAATGCTTAACCTTTGAAACGTTTTCGCCCTTATTCTGAGCTCATCAGAAAAGCACTAAGTCACTCATAACGATGTTTCATGCAAAGCCAAGGCAATATCTATTAACATAACCAGAAGTCAGGTTATCGAAAGAATGCAGAGTTCATTAATATTTTTTAAATATAGTTCTTCTTTTAGTTCTCATAGATAGCTTTTTTCCGCTGTTTGCAAAACCTTATAAAGAATCTGTTTCATAAAGAAATAAATATACAAATAGAAAAAGAATGCGAAGAACTAACATCGGATCAAGGATTGTATGACAATAGACACATATGAATTTAAACTAATGCATTATGATATTTTCCGCAAAATAGAAACAAAACTATCGACACACGATGATGATATTTCCAAGTTAAATAGTTTCCAAACATAAATTCGAAAAAGATTTTTCATTGGGTTGATTTAATTATTATATTTTAGTACGTTGTGTTATAATTAAGTTAAAAACAAGATTATAACAAATTTAATTATCGCAGTTTCGCGTGTACTTGTGTACAATTTTAATATACAGTCTAGTCTGGTAACTAAGATTACCATAATAATGTTAATAGAAATATACTTTACAACACAATGTATCTAAATATTTATTTGCAAACCAAACAGTGAGTTATGTATTTGTATTTTATTTTGTTTGAATAGCCGTATTCAGAAGTTTTGCTTGTTAAATTAAAAGAGCGCATAGATGGGGCACCTATTTCACCCACAAAAAATAGTTTAAATTAAAAAGATAACGCAGGTAACTCCGTAGATATGAAAAATATGTCAAGTAGTTATTAAACCGAATGTTAATAACGGAAAATTCTACAAATGAATGGTTTCCACTTAATTTCTCGTAAAATATGATTAAAAGTTATATTTCGTGACACCATACGAGTCATGTTTACCCGAGAGAATGATTAGCAGATAGTGTACATAAACCACCTCAGTTGTAGCAAGACGGGATAAGCTTATAAATATGCTCTGTAGGGTTGAAACAATAAGCTCTGATTATGATTTAGGCGTAAATTAAAACAAATTGAAAATTATTATTGCAGGCTGAGTAAATGAAACCTATCCAGATAGATAGGAGAATGTGAAGTAGTAAACAACGTAGTATACCTTGGAATTTGAAAGTTCCGCAAAATTTGGCTTGTAAAAAATATCGCAAAACTCTCAGAAACCAGACTTGCTAACGCCAGTATTCTCAATCTTTCTTTACATTTCTTAGACACAAACGGTGTATTGGTGCTTTCTACGAATTCCCTGGACAGCCCATGTCACTAATATCTCGATTCGCCAACCAACATATCCTCAAAAACGACCCTTCAAAATCCTCTCATTTTCTGATTACTTCAATCGGAGAGAAGACACTATAGAATGATTTATAGTTCAGGGAAAACTAGATCACAATAGATGAAGACGACGCCTTCCAAAATGTTGGATTATGTCATCAAAGTTATGGCAAATAGCTATTCATCTAACACCCAACCGTGGCAGACGACATGCTGCCCTTAGATACGCTATATTACAAATAAAGGTAAACTAGAATAATGCATAGATGACAAAAGTATGGCAGAACGTTGTGAATATAAAGATGAGGAGGAAGAAGCAAAAGAAATATAAGAAGAGGAGGAAGAAAAAGAATGTCCCGATAATATCGACTATATTAGAAAAACGCGTTTTAGTATCATTCGCAGTATTTTCTTGTTTGTAGAAATTATTTTAGTTCTAGTATTGCATTAAAGGTGGCAACAGTCCTCTTCAAGTTCTTTCTGTTTTTTTTTTAGGATATCCTGTGATATTTTTATTTACAAATCGATTTTTTTCAAGAAATCCGCCAGTTAACTCTTACTTATCTCTGACTTCCCGTTTTTAAGTTATTGTGCTTATAAAAAACCGTGATGATGGACGGAAAAACAAGCAAACGGACATTTTGATAGTTGTTAAGAATTCGATGACTGGAAAAGTTTTCACTAGAACCATTATTTACGGTTTTAGAACTGTGCAGATTAAATTCAATATGGCATTTGTTTTCATTTCATTTGCACAGTGCAATAGTTAAAAGAGATTATTAAACTAGAAACTAAGTAAAAAAATGTCTAAAAGAATTTCGTTATTATTCAAACATGTAACATGTAGCATTTGATTAAAATAATTATATTTTAGTGCATATAATAAGTTTTTGACAAAACCCTTACCTATTTCTAAGGCTTGTGTGAAAGCTGGACCTCAAGCCATTTTGTTACCACAGTGAAAATGTAGCCGTTTTAATAGTCCAATTTTTTTCGGCTCCATTAGACGTATCTAAAAATAAACATTAATACTGGTATGTACTATCAGTATTAGTGTCAATGAAGATGTCGACTTGAATTTATGCTAGGGTAAAATTTAATTATAAACCTACTTAAAAAATTCCAGTAAATCTTATAAATACATATAATAAGTATGCACTCAGAAGAAATAATAATAAATGATATATTTTTATCGTAGCAGACAATCGACAAGATTTTAAATGTAGTCTCAAGTAGAAGTAATACGGTTTTTTCTCTGTTAGTAAAATTAGTAAAATAAATTAAATAATCTGAGCATGAGGTTGCAACTTTTTATCATGTATCATCTTACATTTTACTGTATCCCAGTCCAAAAAAATCTATATACAGTCAATAAAAAACAATTGAGGTTAATGAAGTAAGAACATAGTATGCTAATGATATTGCTTCAACAAGGGTCGCATCAGCCTAAAACATAAAAGAACGTCTTTTGCACATACCATCTGATTTTCTTAGAATCATTACATTAACCCTTTTATCTAGCCTTGATGAAGAGATGTCGTAAAATAATGTCAGAATTTGACACAATACCTACACTGGAATATACGTACAATGTCTAGAGTAACGTAAAATTTTAGTCACAATTCGGTATAAAAGTTTAGAACTCATACCGAAAATATATCGCTTGATATAATCTAAAATCATAAGATAAATTTATGACAATCCCAATTCAAACAAACATATACTAATATTGATACGAACAGATTTCCTTTGTATCGACCTACTGGCAGTATTTTGAATCTATAATATGTTATATAATTCTTTGTTTTTCTTCTGTTTTTGTGATTTCTGTACTGACATAAAACATATTTTTTGGCAATGGCAGCAACGGTCTTGGCAATTACGTTTATATGAAATGTAATTGTAGACGATACGCAACATATATAATAAGTGTTTCATAACCCGCTGGATGTATGTTCTATTCTCGATCAGTACGCCAGAAGTTAAAAAATTTGTTTGCAATTGGTTAATTCTGCAAAGTATCGATTTTAGTTTCATCGTTTTCAAAAGGGAAGATTCTGCACTAGAAAATGGTACCATTTTTAGAGTTATTTGAATTCTTATTAAGTTCTAAAGTTTCAATTGAAAATTGCTGTGTTTGTCAGTTGTCTTTTGCATACGAAGACGCTCTGCAGGTCACAATCTACCTGATTTTTTTATCGCTTCGTATACTACGATAACAGGACCCTATTGAATTCTATAATGATATGCTGGGTAGTTTAATTATTATAAATAATCATTTCACGCCCTTCCTGCGGACCATTTGTCTCGTTCGCGACGTCTATTTGGTAAATAATACTAGTAACAATGAGAATTAAAATTAGAAGACATTATTTCTTTCTGAATTGATATCTGATTTTTACCATGTAATTACTACATATTATTATCATATAGTTTAGAGTATCCAGAGCCTTTATTGATGACACAGGGGGTACTGCAAGGATCCATACTCTAACCGATGCTGTTTTCTTTTGACGAATTTCAAAAGTGGTCCTTGGATAGCTAGCGAAAAACTGAACCGTGAGACCTATATTTTTTATGCAAAATTCGAATTCAGGAGGTCAAAATACATGAGGACATGGGGTCAGTACATTGGAAAACATTTTTTATGATTGCCTGTCTTATTAATAAGAGTGATTTCCGGACTTATTCTCCACCTAGGATTGAAAATGTGTTTGCACATCTAAAGGGATGCGCAGGCTTTCTCAATTGAACTTCCATGTCGTTCCTCTATGACAGCTTGAAGTCCAGGATTACTACAAGATACTTACTGTAGGGAAAAGACAAAAACATGTACCCCTAAGGGAAGGAGCTGGAAATCGTTTATTTTTTTCATTTTAGTGAACAGCATTAAGTCTGTGTTGCTAGAGTTGACAGAAAGTTACACCATTCCTTAACTATGTTGGGAACCCTTTGAATGAGCCCTGAAACAGTAATTTCAAACTGGCCTTTTATAAAGATAGCACAATCTGCATATGCTTATGCTTAGAAACCCGCTTTCTTCAATTCGGTCAGTAGCACATCGACATAAAGTTCCACAAGAGTGGGGATAGTACTCCTCACTTCAGTTACCCTCGACCTACCATGGACCTGTTACAAGACATGATATTTGTCGCGAGTATCCACGTAACTATGGCTTTTTTAACTGCTAGACAGAGATACTCCAAGGTACGGTTACTGAACGCTCCTTCGACATCCAAACACGCTCCCAAAGCCAGCTGATGAGGAGGCGCCTCTGCAAGCTTCCCTGTTAGTATGTATAATGATTGGTATGAGTTGGTTATAGCACCAGTGCTACAGCCTCTGTATACCTTTCTACCAACCTTTTTAATATCTTAAAATTAATTTCTTAGGTGACTCATTTATTTGGAAAAGGAAATTGTGCTGATATTGAACTGACGATAATAGTTATTTTTGAAACATGTAAATTGACACTTTTTTCAAAAATGGAAATTTTGTCGTTTATTTATAAATAAGTAAACATCCTTAATGGGCTTGTTCAGCATTTTTTTTTATTTCTAAAATCGAAAGTGCAAGTATAAAATAATGGATCTGCAAAAAATCAGAATCTTATTCGCACGTTTAGTATCTTAAAAACTATTACAAACTTCCACGTCGCGAAAATGGGGCGTGGCCAGGCACTACGTCACTATACGCATAGACTCGGCGATCTCAATAGACTTGATGCTCCGTAGTTGTTAAAATTATAAGTGTTTTCGAAGTGTTGTTTGTTTTGCTTAATTCTTGACAGTAGGGGAGTACAATTTGGTGAAATGTCAAAAAATTACAATTTTCTCTCACTCCTGTCGGGATCAATTTCTGATTTTGACCCTGCAATTTACGATTAGGATTCATCACCGACCTTCTCCTTCCCGTAGAGACATAGAACGAACTTCCACTCGACGTATTTATTTAGTTACCAGCGTTTGAAAATTCCATGTTTTTGGACTTTTCAGGTTAAATTTGGAGGATCCCAGAAAGCCTTTTTCCTACGTCACTTGCGTATAGTGACGTCACAAATAAGCGCTCGGTTTTTGCAACCATTACTAATTTCAACTCCTTATATCTCGAGAACGGAAAAAGTTAATAATACGAAATTTTAAGTGCATACTGAGAATATCGAGTACTATATGAAAAAGTATAAAAACTATATAAAAATAATATCATGGAACAAGCCCATTACGCTCATGTAAAAGATTATTGCAAAACGAGTATTGAGTTTTTATTTTTGTCTGTTGGACAATCCACTTTATGGTGTGTAAAATATAAGCCTGTAAGTACAGTGTGTTTTAACTATGTATTCTAATTTTGACATTATGCTAGGGTCTTTTTTAATGTTAACGATTTCGCACATTAGTACTATCTGAAATTTAAATAAACGAGAAAATTGTGCTTTTTGGCGTAGCACTCATTTATACGATAATCCTGTTTTGTTAGTCACGTACAGTAGTTACCGTCAAATGACTGTGAAAATTATTATCTTGTTTCTCTTCCTAATGAATAATTCATCAATAATAAATAAATTCAAGAATTAATGGCAACGAAAATGAATTCTCGTTATGCACGTGTTAAGGAAATTATATCAAATTTGCCTAGACACTCCGTGCTTTGCTGAAGCATTACAGCGACATTATGTAATTTTCTGAAGGAGACCAATAAAATTCTATTAACAACATGTTATTGTATATATGATTGTGGTTATTATCTATTAAGCTAACTATGATTTTATTAATAATTTTGATTATATTTCCTTCTTAAAAATGCATTTGAATTTTGCTCTATTTGTTTACTGTCGGATTTGCCAACGGAATAAAATAATAACAGCTGTAGTACAAAACCTCTTAAGCAATTTTATTTTCTTTTATTGTCAATTATTTTACAAATTTACGTTGCCTTTACATAATTTTCGTTATAACCAGCGTATACAGGGTAGTCCTTAGGTAATGGTCCATAGAGCAACAGCGAATTTCTAATATTAAAATATTGTGATGTGGCTACACTTACTTTAGTAAGAAGTATTTGTGAAGTTTTCAAATATTCCTATGAAAATTGGTGAATAGGAGTTTCTTGAGATGAAAAATTCTGCTCCCATTTTTTGTGTAGATCCTAGAGGGCGCCACATAAGTAAATGTACTCTTAACTTCTTTACCCGTAATGCTATTGCTTTTTTATTAAAATATCCCAAAACTATCTCATTTTGGCGAAAAAAGGACACTTGTCATTGGTCTTAGAAATTGACCCTTTTCGAGAAAATCGCATTTTAACAATCGGCCTCATAATTAACTAGAGAAATATTGACTTAGTAGGAAAAGTCGATTGTATTAAAATTTTGACAGTAAATTACTGTTAGCTAGAGGAAGAACCCTATTTTGAATAAAATCTATCAATAAATAAAAAAGTTATTAATATTTTAAATAAAAAAAAATGTTTTAATGTTTTGTAATTAAACTAAAAATGTCTAAAACTAATATTATTTACAAAAAAACTGTAAAGAGTATCCTACAGAATGTGCAATAGTTATATAAAGAGTGAGTATATCGGCGAAGAGTATAATGGTTAGCTTGTTCTGACTCAGATTTGAGAGATATGGTTCATATTTGTAATGAAACATACTCTTTACAGGATTTTGCAAACAGCAGAAAAAGCTATCTATGGGAACTAAAATAAAAACTGTTTGTAAAATTATTGATTTACATTCTTTGCATTTTTTGGATAACCTGAATTCTGGTTATACTAGCAATTGAAATCCTATAACTAATTTGTCTTTCTTTTTGGACAATTCTCATTCTACCCCTAGTTTCCACACAATTCCCTACGGCTATACAGAGTAAACTAGTTCACGTAATGAGAACAAAGGCCTAGAATGAATGTATTTACATACCACGCCTTTTGGAAAATTTTTCATTCAAATGGATTACATTTCCATGAAATCTATCATTCTGTTTTTTGGGAATGCTTATCCTTGATTTACAATCTTTGCATTCTTCCGATAACCTAAATTCTGGTTATGCTAGCAATTAGAATTCTAAAATGAATGTATCGTTCTTATTGGACAATTCTCATTCTAACACTAGTTTTCACACAGTCACATGCAGCTATGCATAGTAAACCAGTATCCACATAACTCCCTACGGCTAGGAAGATTAAGTTAAAATGAGAACAGAGGCCTAAAATGAATTTATTTACATACCTCGACTTTTGGAAAATTTTTCATTCAAATGGATTACATTTTCATGAAATCTATCATTCTGTTTCTTGGAAATGCTTAGCCTTTGAAACGTTTTTCGCCCTTATTCTGGAGCTCATCAGAAAGGCACAAAGCCATGTAAAAGCCAAGAGAATTACCAAATTTTTTTGACATCGTTTGACATTAACTGAATGAAAACACAGATTTTCGCCTATGTATTACCTAGCTAGTAATGGAGCTTATTTATATACTCTATACATGTTCAGAAGTGAATTATTTTTTGTTGCTTATACTTGTAATAAAACATGTTCTTTACAGGATTTTGCAAACAGCAGAAAAAACTATCTATGAAAACTAAAATAAAAATCATTGATTTACATTCTTTGTATTATTTCGATAACCTGAATTCTGGTTATGCTAGCAATTCACATCCTAATATGGATTTGTCTTTCTTATTGGACAATTGTCATTCTAACACTAGTTTACACACAGTCCCTCTCCTGTTTGCAAAATCCTATAAAAAATATGTTTCATTACGGGTATAAGCAAATAAAAAATAATTCACTTTTAAACATGGTTCATATTTATTGTCAACTGAATCACAATTGTCGTGCTGTGCAACGTGAGTATTTGCGAAAATTTCAGATTGCAACCTGGTCACAGACTATTTCAAAATCTGTTCAGTATAGGCAGAATTGCTTCATTTCATCCTAAATATGATAATCTAGGTCGACCAAGAAGACGAATAATTAATTCACATTGCAGATGATCCACAAGACGATTATTTGCAGCTGCAGGAATTAGGAAGGCTTCCATTTTAAAAATATTGTATGTAGAAAAATACAATCCATTCCATTTTACGCCTGTGCAAAATTTATTACCTGCCGATCTTCCACTAAGATATCACTTTGCAAGTGACATTCGGAAGAGATAAAATATTGACCACTCATCCGTCAACAGAATATTATTAACGGATGAAGTTACATTTACTAGCCGAGGTATCTTTAATTTAAGAAACAATCATTTTTGGGAAGTTAAGAATGCTCATGTAAAGCATGGACGACATTTCCAGCATGAGTTCAAAATCAATGTTTGGTGTGGGATCATTGGGGACCATTGTCTAGGACCACAGGAGTTACCAATTAAATTTCATTAACAATTATTTACATTTTTTAGAAGATGATTCTATTGATACATTGAATGCAATGTTGTTCATGCAGTATAGTGCCCGCCACATTTTTCTAATCAAGTACGAATTTATTTAAACACCCATTTTCATCAGCGCTGGATTGGTTGTGGTAGTCTGTTTCCTTGGCCAGCACGTAGTCCAGATTTTAACCCATTGGACTTCGGATATGGAGCGAAATGAAAGATCTTGTTTACAAAAATACAATCAATACCCACGCTTAACTTTGACAAAAATTCAATGCCGCAGCAGCCTATTTTTATCCAATTGATCCATTTAATATGAGGCGATCTCTCATGAATGGTATGAACAAGTGTATCGAGGAGCATGGTGGACATATTGAACACTGAAATAATATTTTGTATATCTTGAGTTTCCTTTCCATTCTGTTTTTTATTCCTCGAATTCTTTCTTAAACCATAATTCTGTTTCATTAAGTTTTCTCTTCATTGTTTTTCAAATAAAATTTATTAAATTGATAATTCGTGCTCTAATTCTGTCATCTTGTTAACATTACAATGCTTAAATGTCAAAAGTATTGTTGGTATCGACGCCTACTACATTAATATTTCTTATAATGAATTATGAGGCCGATTGTAAAAATGCGATTTTCTCGAAAAACAGCAAATTCTACTGACTATTGATAAGTATTCTTTTTTTTTCACCAAAATGAGATAGGTGTAGGATTTTTTTAAAAAGGACGCAATAACTTTACTGGATAAAAAGGTAATAGTATATTTACACAAAAGAAGGAAGCAGATTTGAATTTTCATCTCAAGAAATCCCTACTCACCAATTTTCATAACAATATTTGAAAATCTTCAAAAGTTATGTGAGACAGTTATGAATATTATATTGACTTTAACACTCTGTATATTAAAATTAACTTTCGTACTAAAGTAAGTTTAGCTATATCGTAATATTTTAATACTAGAAATTCGCTGTTGCTCTATTGACAATTACTTACGGACGACCCTGTATGTTTCAATTTTATCACGATATTCTAATCGTAATAGCATTTTTAAAATACAATTTTGTGATCTACCCGTTTTATATCTATATAATTAAGAAAGATAAGCACCATACCACAGGTAATATACCGTTGTTAGTAACATAACCCCTTTTACTCCTGAAGACATGAAGTGATTGCAGGCATGGACTAAATATTTCGAGAATACTAGAATTATTTATTTTCGAATAGAAATCCCAGTGTCACGTTAAGCAATCGGAACCGGCACCTCTGGACGAGGATCGACTCATGCAAATGTTCTCATTTATCTGACAATGGTGTGTTCGACTATTATGAAAAAGTGTGTAGTGCAATATTTCTACTATAAATTGTAATGCCAAATTTGTTTTAAAATGCCTGTATTTAAATATTAATCAATAGAGATTATATCAAAATTAAAACAGTGTTAATTTTTAAGATATGACAATTAAGTAAACAAAGTCCATCATAGACTTATAAGATACGTTGGAGGGCAGATAGTAACAATCTACAGTAAGTCAGCATATTTCCTTTCCGGTTTTATTGAGTCTACAAGTTGCACTCCCTGAGACAGGAAATATCGCTTAACGTTGCAGAATGCACTTGTGGCGATCTTTAGAATTAAAAATATTGTGACGTCCTTCAGACTCGAGATGAGGATCATCCACATTCTTTACCAGGTTCTTATTCTCTATGATTTTGTAAACTTCAAGAATTTCTAATAAGATTCTTTTATTTGAATTGTGTATTTAATAGTGCTATTACTAAAGAAATGGTTATAACTATTGATCAATGCGTTATTCAGCGCACCTATACGCTATGTAATTTAATAACGAACTAAATCGTTTAAGGTATTTTATTATTTTATATGTTCAATTGTACCCTAACAAAGATAAATCCAAAAGTGCTATTAAATTTAAGCTTGGACTTTTGAGAACGGAGTGAATTTGTCCACTGTTGAGAGTGTTAACTATAACTCAAAAAATGCATTTTTAGTATACACACATAAAACGATTTTTTATAGAGAATCAAATTTCCTATCGAAGTGGCAGTTTATAAAGTAAAAAAAAAACGTTTTTCAACAAAAGTAAATCTAAAAACTATTTTTAAAAATTTGTTTTTTTTATTTTTATTAAATTTTTCTGCACAACTCTTTCCTGACTGGATTTAGGTAGAGACATCGGTACAGAAAACTGACGTAATTCCCGTCAACATGGTGACGAATTAAGATATTTTTGATAGAAATTGGCTGAGATACAATCGATTTTTTACGACTTTACCTCTTTGTACCATGTTATCTTTAATTTTTACACGCAAAAATGCACCCACAGGCTATTTTCTCCAGTAATGTCTGCGGTGCAGGAGGTTTGGTTGTCCAAATTGGCATTAATCTATTTTTAGATTTTTTCAGCCCCATTCAAACGGACTTAGAACATTTCCTTTCCACTGTTGAATTTGGTGGTACGTCCTTAAGCCGTGCTGTTTAGTGGCATCAGAAGTTGGTGGAAAATGGGCTAGAGAAAATTTTGTGCTCTTCGATAATCTTAGAAAAACTTGTAAGCGACAGCTACTGAAACTGTTAGTCTTAATGCCATACAGAGAAATTTCTAAGAGTTCAGATGCGATACTGATATCTTCAGGACTTGCATTATTATTATTAATTAAAAATACTTCAAAATATTCTTCCAAATGTTTTTCCAAAAATAGAATATTTTTATTGATAAATTTTATGATTTTTTTTGCCAATGTGGAAAAAAGCGGAGGTAGTATTGCATCCACTGAATGCTTGGGAGAGTCCAAGATATTTTAGATTTTGTGGAAAGTTGAAACTATTGCGATTGTATAATTTAGCTGTTACGTTTCCGATACTTGGTTTTAATAAACACACAATTGTATATTCTTCCGGTAACATTGATAAAATGATGAGAAGATCGACATCTTGGCCAACTATAACTACATTTTTCAAACGATGAGCCTTCTCTTTAGCAGTATGTACAATGAGTACATCTGCATCTTCTGCTGCTTGTATAACGTCAATATTTGCATTGGAAAATTTACCAATCAAATGTGTAATGAGGTTTTTACTTGTTAATTACATAATGTGAATTAATAAATAATACATACGAACAAATAAAAAAGTATCTTTAAAACAGCTATGATTTAGTACAGCATTAAAATTTTCTATGTCTAAAATCATATGAATATATAAATAACATGATATAAAGGTAAAAAGTAGTAAACTCGTAAAACAGTAGGCAACATTGAACGACTGTATCTCAGCCAGTTTTTATCAAAAATAATTTTATTGGTCACCGTTTTAGCAGGAATTACGTCAGCTTTCTTTTTGGTAAACCGATGCCTATACCTGAATCCACTCAGAAAAAAGTTGTGCACAAAAATAAAAAAAAATAAAAAAACTGAAAATTTTCGTTTTATCTTCAATAATTTTTTTGATATATTTTATTGAAAAAAAAATTATTGACTTTATAAAGTGCCACTTTGATAGAAAATTTGATTCTCTACAAATAATCGTTTTATGTGTATGTACTAAAAATGCATAGTTTTTGAGTTATATTTAGCAATCTTAGGAGTGGACAAATTCCGTTCTCAAAAACCCAAGCTTAAATTTAATAGCACTTTTGGATTTATCATTGTTAGGGTACAATTGAAAATATGAAATAATAAAATACCTTTAACGAATTACTTCCTTTTGACCCTGTTATTTTCGACATAGTCAATAGTCTACTACTGATGTTTTACAATATAAAATATATGTTCTGTGTTCTTTAAAACTTACATCTGTGCTTCTACATCTCTGACCTGTATACAGTGCACCAAAATTGTACTTATTTCCCCCTAATTTTTGACCTTGAATTAGCCAGCTATCTAGATGATCGAAAGAGACGTAAATAACAGGGATACACAAATTTCGTGATCGGGGATTCATCAGGGCGACTTAGAATTACACATAGACTTCACCACCATAGTAGGTTAAACCACAAAGGATATATAAACAGCTCCATATATAAATAAATATCACAAGTCAATACAAGTAATTGACAAACGACAACCAATATTCAACAACTATACTACATCAACATACAAATTATAAATTAATCGGAATACATTTATATTTTTGTTTAAAAGAACATAGTTAAGATTTATTGGTACGTAGTTGAAATCCCATATGTCAGTTCTCAAATCGTACTTAAAATAAATGTTATAATTGATCTCTTGTAGATATTAATCAAAATCAAACAACGCAAATTACTCATAAGATATTTTTATGTCGTCGTTACAAACGAAAATGAACAAAAAAATGGTATACAATAAATTATGTATAAAAAATTAATGACCCATTATGTGATAAACTGAGAACTTAAGGTATTATTGGAATAAATAAAAAATATCGTAAAAAATAATTTACTATGATCTTTAAAATTAAGCAAGAAAACAAAAGATGCTGAAAAATCAGGTGTGTGTAAAACAAGGTTCAGCAATTAGGGTAGGTTAGCGTAGTGGAATCATAGATATAAGGGTGAAAAAGCACATATCCTTTAGATAGTAAAACATTATATTGATCATAATCACTTCTTTAATAATAATAGTATTAAATTTTTCTATTAATCATTCATTGCACCTCTGCCTGTTTCCGCTATTAGGGCCAATCACCGACACCAGGACACGAGCTATCCACTAGTTGGAAATTTTGCTGCATCTATTCTAGGAAGAACAACAGGGATTTTTACTGGTCTAACATTTGATATACAAGAAATCGAGTACCTTACATTCCCTTCAAATCCATTCCGTAATCCTCTTCTAATATACCATAGCTTCTCCGTATATGATGATATACAAACCGCTAGAAGGTGAAGCGCGGTCACTGAATTTACAGATCATCCTAGTATTAACCGCGACTAATATTGCTTGACTTTTCGTATCGAGATTCGAGCATAATTAGGACGGATCTGCGTTCGCTTCTATTAAAATTTTACATAACGTAAAATAAGGGTAAACTCTGGCTTTCTTACAATACACTTTTAGTTCAGTTTATAAGATTTTCTAATAACAGTTTAGAGGCCGAAACATTTCAGACACATTTAAGTAAATTCTGTGAAAAAGTGTTTTATCTTTCTTAATTTTATATAATAGTGTAGTGCACTTAGATTTTGAATTTAGTCGAGGAAATATAGCATTCCACTACCGTTTTTTTTTGCAGTAAGACGAATCAAGATGCGGTTTTTTGCATTCGCTTTTTGAACTCATCTAGAAAGTTTGTGACCACATTTGGTCATGTATTTTTGGGAAATTGCATCGGTGCCTTGAAAAATGCATTTTGATAAGTGCATGTTTTCTGGTGATTGAAAAAAAAAACATAACTTTGTCAAATATGAACCAAATCAGACAAATTTCACTTCCCGGGGGTTATTGGCGTCGCCGATCCTGAATATTATGTTCTAATTGATCTCCCGGGAACCTAGAGGTCCAAACAGGTAGTGTCAACGTCATCATCAGGAGTTCCCGGAAATACATCGGAAATGAATCGAAACTGATTACCCAGGGATCTTTCGGGTCGCTCAATCCGAATCTGCCATCGGAAACCTGCTTCAGAGTACCTGATGCGTACGACCTGAGTATCAACGTCTTCTCTGGGACTAGCAACCTGGCAATTCTGTATCCTCTTTCAAATATCTTTAAGTATAAACAAAAATAATAGAAGGTAAGAAAGTTTGGAGTAGTAACTATTATGGAATACTTCAACAAAATGGGCATGTTCTCTCTTTCTCAATGAACTTACTTTATTACCGTAGTTGGAATAGTTAATTTAATTTCAAGTAATTCGAGGTACAGATGGAATACCCTCTATATCATCTGTACCTCGAATTACTTGAAATTAAATTAAGTATTCCAACTACGGTAATACAGTAAGTTTATTGAGAAAGAGAGAACATGCCCATTTTGTTGAAGTATTTCATAATAGTTACTACTCCAAACTTTCTTACTTTCCATTATTTTTCTTCATACTTTAACATATTTGAAAGATGATACAGGAAAAATGAGAATGCCAGTCCCAGACATGGGTGCAAATGCAAAATTTTCAATTTTTTTTTTCTTGAAATAGGTTAAGAATGTCATGAAACGTCGAGATTTTAAATTTGACCGAAAAAAATTTTTCTGTCTGTTTGTCGGTCTGTCTGTCTGTCTGTAACTTTTTTGTCCGCACGTTTTCTCCGGAACGGTTTAAGATATTGACTTGAAATTTTGTACACGTATGTATTATAACGATATCTGAAACTAAATTATATTTCGACATGATTGCGTTGAAGGAGTGGGGGGTAAGTAAGGGTAAATAGGGAAAAAAGTAAAGCGAGCTGATAACAGTACAGAAACTTGATATTCGATGTATACCCTAGAAATCAAGGTCTCAGATTTTTTTAAAATATTTTTCAACCACCCACCACCCGTACTCCATTATTAAAGAGGTTGATAAAATAAAATAGAGATATTAACTTGAAATATGGTAGACGTATATATTATAACAACATCTGGAACTAGATAATATTTTTAGATGATTCCGTTGAAGTTTGGGGGTTAAATAGGAGTATATAGGGGAAAATAACTAAATCAAGCTGGTAAGAGTACAGAAATTTGGGATTTGGTGTATATACTAGAAACCAAGGCCCCAGATTTATTTCTAATATTTTTCAAACCCCGCTACCTCCGCTCCATTATTAATGGGATTGATGACATAGAATTGAGACATTCACTTGAAAGTTAGTACACGTATGTATAATAATGACATCTGGCTGTGATAATTTCGTTCAAAGGGTGGAAGGTGGTAGGTTGTGAATAGCGCGAAATAAGTAGACCAAGCTAGAAACTTTATTTTTAAAGTATATAGTAGAAACCAATGCCTCAAATTTTTCTATGATGTCCATCCCAAATGTTATTAAAATTCTTTGACCAATAATTTCCACATACTAGATTGCAAATATAGTCAAGATATTTCCTTTAAAGTGACTTGGACGAGAAATCTTGATGTGGAAGTAGGGATTCCTTAGGCAGCGGTTTTTTTTTTTAAGATTCGTTAGAATATGTGCAATATTGTTAAAGTTGTCATCAATTGGTTCGAAATGACCTCCCTAAAATGTCTTTATGTTTTACGACTTCGCATATTGACCAAAAACTTTCTGGCAAATCTAGTTATCTTCGCAATTTCATTGTCGATAATGTGTGCCTCTTTCTTTATTACGATACGGGTTATAAAACCAGACATATTTAAGAAAAACTGCGAAAAACAGGATTTTGAACATTATTTTGATTAGACAAAAGCTTTCCACCACACGGATTTAATCCAAAATTTATAGTACACTTCTTGACATGTTTTCAACAAGTTCCGACAAAAAGTTTCTATTATAAGACAATTCCTTTCTAGACAATTTAGACTTTTAGATTTACTTCATTACATAGCTGGTTATAACATGAATTTTGAAAAAAAGTGCGTTGATTTTTTATTTTAATAAAAGACCAGTTTTATGGAAAGAGTTTTTTTTCCGAATGAATTATCGATAATTTTGAAGTAGATTTACATAAAACTTCAAAAGAAATCAAAACCTCATATTAAAATATTGACGACTTTTATTGAAAATATTCATTCACTATAATGTTTAGCTTACCTATTATTGAATAATTTATTTGCAGTTAGTAAGTTTGCTACATCGTAAATAATAATTATGTAATAGTTCCTTAATCTGAACCCTCCTGGCCATGTGAGACAATTGCTAAGTTGTTGCAATCCCATTTATATTTACTTGTCCCAGGACAATATGCTTATTATTCCATCTATAATAAACGGTTCACTGTCCTTACTCTTTCATTTCCGTTGAGATACTTAACGGGTCATCAAAAAGTATTCGAACAATTATAGACCAAGAGCCCTGATATTAAACTCCACCTCCTTGAAGAAAAGTACGGAAGGAGGTGCGAAAAATGAACAATTTTTGGAGGGTTTGACAACCAGCGACAGGTGCCGTAGGTCTCACGAGCCGTTTATAAAAAAAATTAGAATCATTAGTAACTTCCTTGGATGTTAAAGAGTAAAAAGTTTGGGTAAAATAGAGCAGGATCTCGTTATAATATATACACGTGTACTTCTCAAGTCAGTATCCTAAGCCGGTTCCGAATAATCAAGTTCAGATCGATAGACCGACAGACCGACTAACATGACAGTCAGATCGATCCTTTTTCGATTAAATTTACTTTTATTCTCTTTACGATTACTAGCCGCTCCACTATCTGGATGGAGACGTAATTATAGTGATCTCCGTATCGACAAAGTAAATTATCTGTTTTTAACCCAATGGTGAAAATTATTACACTAGGCGTAGTCGAGAGCAACAGTCAGACAAGGACAACGTTACACTATTTTTCATGATCATGTGCTGTCAGCACCAAATAAGTTCAAAGTAATTATTTCACATATACAGGGTGGGGCAATAGTGCGTCGGATCTCGATATCTCGAGTTCTACGATAGCTAGAATTTTTTAAAAAAACTTGCAATTTAAAATAAAAACTAGATAAAAAAGTCTATAACTGGAAATTATTTTCGATCATTAAGGGCGATCCAAGACGAAATTACAGGACCAAGTGCCTTTTTTTAAAATGGAATGCTATGTATATCAGTACATTTTTTGAAGCCTCTTTCTAGGCTCTATTTATTCCTGTATTAGCGTTGAATATCTCCCAACCACTTGGATGTAATGAACTTTTTTGTTGAAATAATGCAATCTGCAGATGGATATTAAAAAAATCACCACAGTCACAATTATGGGTTTTAAGAAAAACTTATATGAATGCCACTTACGAGACATCTAATTAATGTTTCTGAATCATTTTTATATCCTAAAACTGTACAGGTTGGCCAAAAAATATTTTTCAATTAAGAACTTTTTAAGTTGAACTTTATCAATTTTTTCAAATGGAACACTCTGTATGTTTTTCAACGATGTGATGTAGAAATGAAAAACGAAAATGTTTTTGTAAGTACTTCCCTATGGCTAACTGCAACCATTTTCGTTTTATAAACAAATAAGTGTCAAATTCAGGAATAAACTTAAAAAAAGATGTTCCCTCAAATAATTCATTAGAAAAATTTATAATAGATGTTCGACGTGTTGCCCAATTTGATTGACACTCGTCTTTATGCAATCTTGAAATGAGGCCATTTAGTGGGATCATTTCTTCCAATCCATTGAAATGAGTAAATAGTATTCAACAGGTCCTTTACTGTAATATTTTTTGGTACATTTTTTTTGCCGTTTTCGTTATTCAACAAGCAATAAAACTTCAGTTTGGTATAAATTGTCGGGTACAACGGAGCATTTATCATACATCAAATATTTGGAATTTTACAACATGAATTTTAATAAAGCGGAACTTGTTGACATGACTTTTGTTTTGGGCGAGTCAGACAGATATTGTTTACTTGCCAATAGAATGTATCACCAACGTTATCCTGTAAGAAGGATTCCTGATGTTAGCAGCTTCCAAAACCTTCTCGATAGATTTCTGGAAACTGGAAATATCGAATATAAAAAAAAGTGAAAAAATAAAACGTGTTGTGAACGAAGAAAATTAGTTTTCTGTGGTGCTGGCAACGGTTGAGAATCCCCATGTTAATCAAAGAGAAGTGAGCTCATTAGTAGGAATAAGTAGACGGTCTGTGGGTCGAATCTTAAAAACGAATATGTTGCATGCATATCATGTTCAAGTGCACCAGGAATTATCTGATGACGATTTTCAAAAGCGCCTACAATTTTGTAATTTGGCCAGAGGTAAAATGCAAGATGATGTCAACTTCTTCAATAATATTTTATTCACTGACGAGGCAACTTTTCATAAAAATGGATTTGTTAATAGGTACAATTTCCACTATTATGCTTCGGAAAATCCTCACTTTTTTGATAACCAACGCAGATGGTCCATAAACGTTTGGGGAGGAACTATTGGAGAATATGTAATAGGGCCACATTTCTTTGATGGTACATTGACTGCAGCTATTTATCTTCATTTTTTGGAAAACTATCTGCCACAATTATTGGTACTTCTCCCTGAAAGAATTCGAAATAGGATGTGGTTTCAACAAGATAGTGCTCCACCACATTATTTAAATGCAGTTAGAGACCACTTAAATAATACCTACTCTCATCAATGGATCGGAAGAAATGGACCCACTAAATAGCCTGCTAGATTCCCAGATCTTACAAAAATGGGTAATTTTTTTATAGGGATACGTTTATGAAATTGATTATAGAGACACACAAGCAACAGTACAAAATATGAAGGAAAGAATAATAACTGCCTTTAGATCTATCACACCGGCAGTTTTAGGAACAGTGGGAACCTCATTTCAAAAGCGCATAGAGATGTGTGTCAATGAAAATGGGGAACATGTGGAACATTTATTACAATTTTTATTACTGAGTTATTTGAAGAAATCTCTTTTCATATTTTTGAATTTTGTAATTATTGCTCAATAAAACGAAATTGGTTGCAATTAGCCATAGGAAAGTACCTACAAAAAATGTTCGTTTCTCATTTCTACATCACATCGTTGAAAAATATACAGAGTGTTCCATTTGAAAAAATTTGAGAAAATTCAATTTAGAAAGTTCTTAATTGAAAAATAATTTTTGGCTACCCTGTACAGTTAAAAATAATAAATGCTTCAAAAACATTAACTAGATGTCTCGTAACTGGATTCACATAAGTTTTCCTTAAAACCCATAATTGTGACTGTGGTGATTTTTTTAATATCCATCTGCAGATTGCATTATTTCAACAAAAAAATTCATTACATCCAAGGAGTTTGGAGATATGCAATGCTAATGCAGGAATAAATAGAGCCTAGAAAGAGGCTTCAAAAAATGTACTGATATACATAGCATTCCGTTTGACAAAAAGGCACTTTGTCCTGTAATTTCATCTTGGCTCGCCCTGTATGTTCAAAAATAACTTAAAGTTGTAGACTTCTTTATCTAGTTTACTTGCAATTTTTAAAAAAATGTCTAGCTATCGTAGAGTTCAAGATATCGAGGTCCGATGCACTATTGCCCCACCCTGCATAAGTTGGGTAACACGAATGTACTTATTTTGAATTTATGTTATGTTCTACTGTATCTCCAGTTTTAAGGGACTAAAATAGAGGTTTATATAATGAGTCGTACAAAAAATGAACCTAAAGTAAAAGATCAATATTACTGTTGACCTCAGGCGGAAAATGGCAGCTTCATCGCCTTAAGACGTAAAGTGCACCCAAGGCGAAAAATTCTTACTCTTCGACTGCTAATGAAGATCAAAAAGTATACTTTACCACCAGCCGTGCATAAATCTGACAATACGAAAATCTGATTTACTTGTAATTCATTTAGATTGGGTGATTACAGTAGATTTTATCAATATTTGATTTTTATTTATCTTATCAGTACATTATCCAATGAGTGCAACATTTTAAACATCTTCAAATATTAAATACCCACGAATATGAAACATTTTAAGTAGTTCCATGTACTTAATTTTATGATTGATTTGCTATTCAGGCATATCTAACATTTTTTGCGTTTATTAAAATGTTTTGAGTGATCTATTTTATTTTGAAATATACCAAATACACAGTGGCCCAAAGATCGGTTTACCGATTTGCAATTGTGAAGAATTAATTAATAGAACAAAATTTGTATTAGTGATCATTTTCAAAATTGTTACCCACACGGTCAACACAACACATATTATCTCTTTAACAGAGGTGTGGATACTTCGGATGTAAAGTTTGTCATTGCTTT
Organism: Stenurella melanura; assembly: GCA_963583905.1. Lineage (NCBI taxonomy): Eukaryota > Metazoa > Arthropoda > Insecta > Coleoptera > Cerambycidae > Stenurella > Stenurella melanura. The sequence goes on from OY757309.1 coordinate 156,202,273, forward strand.
TCACAGTACCTCAACATAAAATCACATGATGCAAGTGATATAATCGCAAGAGGTCAATTCCACATCCCTCGCGAACAATAAATATACTCAAAATTTTCAACAAAAACTTTCACTCGAAGATGAAAGTGAATGGTGAACCATCCTGTTAATGCCTTGTGGGTTACCCTGTATACGAACTGGTCAAAGAGAACGGAGGAACTTTGAAATTTCATTGTATTTTGAAAAGCTGTAGCTTTTGGATGTGTTAGCTAATTTGAACTTTCTTTGCAAATTTTGAAAGCCCATTTCGTTGGCGTTTGAGATATGTAAGTCAGATTTTTCAGTTGCCTTTTGGAAAGACTTTACAAGTTGATACATACAGCTGAAAAACTGTCTCTAAAAATTATTATGAAACAACAAGAACAAAATCGAATGCATTTTTAACTGTAATTTTTTTTTAATGGGATCATTTATCATTTTCCTTAATTACATTTTCTGAAAGATCTTTTAATTCTACAGCGAAATGCAAAAGAAAACATTTTTCTAAAGTCTCCATAGACCTTATAACCGCGTGACATCAAGTGTTCCATCGTGGCAAGAGATGAAGCTACTTGTCTAGATGCCTAACAGTCTGTATATAAATGCAGAAGTGTAAAGTACTGCTTGTATCATGAATAGTGCAAATACCGAAGTAAAACATTATGTTCTTAATATTATAAATTATAATAAGCTACAAGATTTTCGAAAAACAAATTTTCAAAGGACCATCTGCCGCCAAAAGGAACAAAGAGAACTCAATGCTCCCTTATTCAGAATCCGATATAAAAACCCTAGACCACGACCCCCCAGACAGTGAGTGGCAACCAAACAATCGGAGAGAGCAGTACTCCGCGAACATTTTTTCGGCAACAAAACTAGTCAATATTCTACAAAACCACGTCAAACGACAAAAAATTATTAATAAGACTTTCTCCTGTTGTATGTTTGACAATAAATGTACCTGTGAAAACTTAAACTTACGAAACTCTCGTAACCTGAAAAACTCGTAAAAAGTATTTAAATAACATTTTTGTAAAACCTTCGTAGTTATTACATTAAAGCAGTGCGTTTTATTTCTGAAATCTCCGTAAAACCACTACATTTGCCTTACCATGAAAGAAAGTCGGCTCGACGCAACCTGAGCTGAATTGGGGTCAACAAACAGACATACAGTTCAGCTTAGGGTGGCTCACGTTTGCTCAAATCATCCCTCAGGTCAACGATCGTCTCCCTACAAAATTTCAAAGTAAGCAAGTTATAGGTGCTTTTTGAAAAAATAAGTATCAGGAACACAGAAGTGAATTCTCTAAAATTGCTAAAATGCACCCCTAGAGGACGACCACCATCGCCTCCCAGACCATCTATAGAAAGCACGCCGCGCGCCGGCGCCGCCTCAAAATAGGACAAATTAGCCACTCCAGAGGGTGCCAAATTAAGGGAAACGTGCCCTATCAAACAACATTTTTCCTTTTATTATTTTTCTCTCATTTCGGCACTTTTATACTGGCGATTTGTGTTAAAATACTCCGTCACCATAATTAAATTCACTTCTGGCAGATTAGACGAATCTGCTTTTAAATTGCCGGATTCGCACATAGTAGAAGATCCTACCATCTCCCACTGACTTCCGGGATCACGGTATTCAGCGAGATAGGACTTGGAACCCTTGACGTCAGCAATTCGTTCGATTCGAGTGCATCAGTTTATGAAGAATTTGATTTTAAAGCAGTATACTTAATAACTATTTGATGATTACTTCGAATAATTTTAATAAAAAATGCAATATGAAATTTGCCTAAATGACTCCATTAGAAATAAGGCAATAAGAAATATAGCGAGAGGCGGTATGCGTATATCTTGTAAAACTATTTTTACTTCCACATCCACGTAGTGGATTGGAAGTATAGTAATCGCAAAAAAAATTTCAACTTTTTCTGTTCTTGAAATAGGTTTAGAACGAATGAATGAACGAAACGTTGAGATTTTAAATTTGTGCGAAAAAAAAAAAGATTTCTGTCTGTCTGTCGGTCTGTCTCTAACTTTTTTTTTTGTCCGCACGTTTTCTCCGGAACGGTTTAAGATATTGACTTGAAATTTTGTACACGTATATACCATAACGAGATCTGGAACTGGATTGTTTTTTGAAGATATCCAGTGAAGGGTTGGGGATTAAATAGGGGTAAATAGAGAGAAATATGTAAAGCAATCTGGTAAGAGTACAGAAACTTGAAATTTGATGTATGTACTACAAGTCAAGGCCCCAAAATTTTTTGCAATATTTTTCAACCCTCCACCACCCCACCCCTACTTCATTATTAAAAGGGTTGATAAAATGAAATTGAGATATTCACTTGTAATTTGGTAAACTTATGTATTATAACGAGATGATTCCGTTGAAGGGTTGGGGGTTAAATAGGGGTAAATAGGGCAAAATAAGTAAAGCAAGCTGGTAGGAGTACAGAAACTTGAAATTCGGTATATGTACTAGAAGCCAAGGTCTCAGATTATTTATAATATTTTTCAACCCCCCACCCCACTCAATTATTAAAGGGACTTATAAAATAAAATTGAGATATTCACTTAAAAATTTGGTACATGTATGTAAGTATGTAATATAACGACATCTGGAACTAGATTATATTTTGAGATGATTCCATTGAAGGGTTGTTGGTTAAATCGTGTTAAATAGGCGAAAATAGGTAAAGCAAGCTGGTATGAGTACAGAAACTTGAAATTCGGTGTATGTACTAGAAACCAAGGCCTCAGATCTTTTTTTATAATATTTTTCAACCCCCCAATACCCCTACTTCATTATTACAGGGGTTGATAAAATAAAATTGAAATATTCACTTGAAATTTGGTATACGATGCATGTATTATAACGACATCTGGAAATAGATTATATTTTGAGATGATTCTGTTGAAGGGTTGTGGGTTAAATAGGGGTAGATAAGCGAAAATAAGTAAGGCATGCTGGTAAGAGTACAGAAATTTGAAATTCGGTGTATGTCCTAGAGGCCAAAGCCTCAGCTTTCTTATTAATATTTTTCAACTGGATGTGGAAGTAGTGATTCCTTAGGCAGCGGTTTTTTTTATAGAGTTGCATTCTTATTGTAGCTACTACCACTTATATCATGCAAATAGTTGTGTTTGCAAAGTCCAATTTAAATATATTTCTAAGAACCATTCATCACCATGAATATAATACTAGAAGACAGAATAATTTGTTAATTCCTAGTCATTACATAATCACGGTAAGTCTCACATGCTCCGGAGTTAAGTTACATAACATGGTTCAAAGAGGTATCAAACAAATTAAAACAAGCTGACCATTATATTCTTCGCCTATTTGCTACAATTGTTATATAATTGTTGCACATTCTATAGGACACTCTTTGCAGTTTTTTTTGTAAATGATAATAATTTCAAACATTGTTTGTTTAATTACAAAACACAACAAAAAATTTTTTATTTAAAAAACTAATCACTTTTTTATTTATCGATCGATTTTGTTCAAAACAGTAGTGTCCTTCCTCTAGCTAACACTAACGTACTGTCCAAATTTCAATACAATCTGACTTTTCGTCCTTAACTTAGCGTGCTTACAAGAAACGTGACGGACGGACAGACAGGCGGGTAGACGGGCAGGCAGACAGACAAACAGACAGACAGACAGACGGGCGGATATTTTGAAAGTTGTTCAGAATTAGATCACCAACACAGTGAATTTTTTTCTTTGCTAGCAATATTACCGGTTTTAGAAATGTGCCTATCGAATGCAATATACTCTTCGTTTTGTATTTGCGAAGAGTATAATAATATAAAAATATTTCGATGCCAACTAGGATAACTGTTCCTGGAATTCCTTTTAACCTCCCCACCGATAAAAATTGGGAGCTTAATGAAATTGTTAACAAAAATAATATAATAAGAGGGGTGTTGCAAAATGTTTGTATGATAGGGCCAAAATCATTTCTTCTAATGATGAAATACAAAACAATGAGAAGCGGTTTATAAAGGAAGTTCTTATTAATAACCAATACCCTGGGGGTTTTGTCAATAACAATCAGGTACGACAAAAACCTGAAAAACGTTACACAGCGTTAATTCCTTATGTATGCGGATTATCCGAAAAGTTGCGCAGCATCGGTGATAGATTTGATATTAGGACGGTATTTCAAACAAGCAACACTTTAAGATCTATTCTGACAAAGACGAAACCAACAAACCACGAACAAAATTCAAAAAACTGCATTTATAGTATTCCGTGTGAGTGCAACAAACAATACGTGGGTGAGTCATCCAGACCTTTTAGTGTAAGATTGGGCGAACATCAAAATTATATTAGAAAAAATGAAATTCAGAGGTCCAAGATCTGCGAACACGCGTGGGAGAACGGACATAGAATAAACTGGGACTCGGCAAAAATTTTAACAAAAGAGGCAGATAGCAAAAAAAGAAAAATTAAAGAATCCTCGATAATATTATTGAATGAGGATAATTGCGTGTCGAATTGTTCCGTAGATGTCTGTACAACTTGGCTGCCAATATTAAAAGAAGAACTTCACACACTTAACATTGTATAGAAACTAAAACTGTTAACTATATCAACAGTTCTATGTAAATAGTAAGTATCTATGGATATTGAATATAACAAACATTCTTAGAGCTGTGTATTTGTCATACACAGCAAAAAAGATTTTTCAAAAAAGCCATGAAAAAGGAAACAGATTAGATTTCCGAAACGCCGGCGAAATATATAATTTCAAGTTTTTATACTTATTGGTGTTGTTTATTTATAAAAAACCAACCTTTAACTGATCCTTTGACATAAACGTCATAGGCGTAGAGGTTTTTTACCAGTAACATACTGGTTAATTGTGATATATTTTGTAGATTCCCCTAGCACCGCTTAGAAAGAAAACATACATGTGGCAGGAAGTCCCAAAGAATTGAAGAAGGAAAAAAAAATTAAGATAATGCCACAAATAACATTTAGACAAAAATAATATAAGATCGGAACCTTACGTTTTCAGGTCCTAGGAATACGAGAAACTGCTGGCAGAGACAATTTGATGCAAGACAAATGGTCTATATGTTGCTCAACAGATCATGGGAACACATACATACGAATATAATTCATTCAATACAGGGATGCAAAAAGGGAATGAACAGAAAATAATTTGATCTAGAGAACATTCATAAAGTAGAATTTTGTGGATAATGTACAGTTATAGAGACCACAGAGAAAGAAATGAATGACTTTCGAAAGAATAATAATCAGTGTAATGAATTTGAAAAATCAGAGGATCAACTTCAGATTAGTTGTGGGTTACAGCCTTTTCAGAAGATGATAGTAATTGTTGAAGCACCAAGAGAAAAAAAATATTTCAAATTTTAGTGGTATAATTTTAAAAAAATCATAACCTCGAAAAAATGTATCGATCTATAGGGTAACAGTAACAGAAATTAGAAAATACATTTTTTTGCACAGACGAGGGTTTTTTGACGAATTTTCATATATACCCTGTAATTTTCTCTGAAAAGCAATTGTCAAAAAATGATTCCATTGATGGAATTCCAATGAAATTGGCTTTTAAAGATGCAAATAAAGTTAAAATTAAGGGTTTTCTTTGACTGTTTTTGACATATTTACATTTTTACAATGTTTTTCCAATCCAGCTTATTTTAGCTGATACACTGCTGAGAACCAATAATGCCAATCGGTTGATGGGTAGCTATATACGAAAGAAAGACAAAGAGAAAGCACTAGTGAAGTCAATAGTGAAGTGTGTTATTTTGTCACCTGCGCAGAATTTTTGCAATAACATTTTGTACACAAAATTAAATTTTTGTTCAATTTATTCTGAAGTATTATTATTCTACTCTTCGCAAATACAAAACGAAGAGTGTATTGCATTCGATCGGCATATTTCTAAAAGCGGTAATACTGCTCGTGGAAAAAATTTTCATATCACTGTGTTTGTGATCGAAACTTTTAAAAAATCCGTCCGTCTGTCTGACCGTCCGTCACGTTTTTTGTAAGCACGATAACTTAAGAACGAAAAGTCCGATTATATTGAAATTTGGACAGTAAGTTACTATTAGCTAGAGGAAGAACCCTATTGTCTTGAACGATCAATAAGGATCGACCAATAAATAAAAAATAATATTAATATTTTTATGTTTTGTAATTAAACAAAAAATGTCTATAACTAATATTATTTACAAAAAAAAACTGCGAAGAGAATGTGCAACAATTATATAACTAGTTCCTATCTGCTTTTTGAAATATAGCAAATATGATTCACTGTAATAGCCTATAATAGGAAATTACTATCATATTATTTGTGACAGTAGACGACCAGCGTTGGACGTTTACACGGCATATTACATTCTGGCATGATTGGTCGCCAATGGAATGTGAAAATTACAGAATACACTGTCTTTATACGTAATACACTATACGTAACTATGTTTACTAAAATAACTTTCCTTAACACAATTTAGCACATCACTAGGCGTCTTGCCATACGTCAGCTTTCCTTTAATAACATGACAATTAAACCTGCATATATAAAGCAACTGCCATTAGATTAAAAATTAACCACTACCACCATACAGTGACGAAATAGACTAGCCAGTCAGTCATAACTCCCACCCCCAAAATTATTAAATAATTTCATAACAATATTGTTTACCAATTGATTTATCAACATATATCACAAGCAAATGTAAGCATCTACTTTCAAAATAGCACAATAAAATAATTCCTATGGAAATTGCACCAAATTCTCGGTGTATGAGGTAGAGGCGTGTGAACTGCTTGTTCTATATAAACTATGTGTTATGATAATTTTAGAACCATATTTTCTGAGTTTCTAGTGGAATAAGTTTCATTTTACTTCTACACCCATATGGTGGAGTGAATGTACAGTAATCGTAAATAAAATTCTTTTTTTTTACGTTGAAATAGGTTTAGAATGTCATGAAACGTTGAGATTTTAAATTTGAGCGAAAAAATGATTTCTGTCTGTCAATTACTCTGAAGTGGTTTAAGATATTGACTTGAATTTGGTACATGCATGTATTATAACGATATCTGGTACTAGATTATATTTCGAGGTTATTCCGTTGAAGTGATCGAGGGTAAATCTTTTTATGACATCTGCCACGATCGTCACCACCTCCATTTCATTACTAAGGGGGCTAGTAAAATATGAGTAGGATACTGACTAAAAATATCATACATATATGTATTGTAATGAGATCTGAAACTAGATTATAGTTTGATATTATTCCGTTAAAGTGTTGTGGGGCAAATAGTGGTAAATAAGTAAAACAAGCTAGTAGGAGTCCAGAAACTTACTAGAAGCCTCACTCCATTATTAGTGGGTTTGTCAAAATAAAATATAGATATTGACATGTATTATAACGAGATCTGGCACTATACTACACTTTAATTTATTTCGTTGAAAATTGGTGATAAATAGGGGTAAATAAGGGTATAAGGTGGTCGAGTAAGCCAAATTTGTTTCTTTTTCAAACCCTTCATCTGAATATGAAAAATATACGCTAAGAGAAACGTTTTGTTTTTAATACGTCTTTTAAAAAGAAAATTAAAATTACATGAAATATAATTCTTTCCTTGCATATTACCCTACTCTTTGGGAAAATTATGTATAGGAAACTATTATTATGGTCACGAGCAATAATTGTGATTTTATTCAGCCAAAAGCAAAGAGATTTAGTGTGTTCTTTGAGTCCTTAATAACCCAATTTAGGAGTAATAGAAAATTGAAGCACCAGACTTTTCTGAAGATTTGTCAAGGTAAAATTTTTATAATTTAAATCTTGAAATCGAATTAATAATTAATAAATAAAAAGTAACTATATCCGTAGACGATAACAATAGAGCTCCTCGTAGTAGAGAATTTTATTGTCTGCAAGACAGGTGTTGTTTTTTATAAAACCAGTTATTCAGATATTGGCCAGTAATAAAAAGGAAGAGTTTTTACTGTCCGATAAAAAGAAGAAAAACAAGAATGACACATACCCCAATAAGAAACAAGAATGCAACTACGAACGTGTGTTTCAGAGGTATTGCACTCCATCAACGTAGCGTAGTTTAAAGAATGTTGTGATAGAGTACTGTGTACTGCACTTTACTCCATTTGTTGATTTTGCTCCTAATCTATAACAAAATTGTGTAAGTTAAGCTATGCTGATGAGGAGCAATTATTCCGAAACACGTGGCCACAGCTGCATCCTTGTTTCTTATCGGGGCATATGACACAATCATTCATGTCTTATTTTTGATAAATAATCTTGAAATTTTTACTTTAAAAGAGATATTGGTGAAACATTAGGTAGGTACTTATTGCTTTGCCGCCAAATGTCAAGGGACCCAAGACACGCAGCATTTAATCTATCGTAGATTAATGATTGCTCAGTGTTAAAATATTGAAATTTTTTCGGTTCCTAAATTCGCAAATTTTGGACTTGAACCAACTGACCTACATACAAATATCACCATTGACTAGCTTATCTGATTAGACATTTAATTCGTCAATAAATTCTCGTTATGAAGTTTCATCACATTTTATACCGTTATCAAGATATCAGTTGTGAAAATTTAAAAATCAAATTTCCAAACATTTATTATGATGGCACAGCATTTATGATGATGCAGTTTGGTTTGTTAGGAGTAGTCAACATTGTCGAATCGTAATGACTGCAACGTGTAACCAATCACTCCCATTTCTTGGCAGAAATATATCCAGATATTACACTCTCCTAATAGTAGATGGATTATATTTAAATGTTTTCTCAAGTAAAATGCGCGCTATACAAACAAAAAATATAGTACACAAATACAAAATATTTGTTGGCTTTTTATGTTTACTCCACGTGCACCTTAAACTTATGTCTGACGTAAGAATTCCTATACCCGCATGATTTAGGAGCGCATTTGATTTAAATATCTTACAGTTAATCAGTGTGTCTCTATTCCATCCCAGCACTGTATCACCAACCGGCTCAGGAGCACAGTGCTAAGGTGTTTGAACACAGAGTTCCGGACTCAAATCCTGGCAAGGGCGTTTCTAATCTGTTATCTAAACAGCAGTCCACTCGGCGGCTTTTGAGTGGCACATGTCTAGTCGCTGTTATCTCTTCTGAGTTCAAGTCTCAGCTGTTGCAGATGGCAAAATCGCAGGAAGAGGTTGTTGTGGTGATATCTACGTGAACGTGTCCTGATTGAGTGGTGGTATGGCAATAGCTAAACTCCGCCAGGGCGTAATATAAGTAAGGCTAGTAAAAATATAATAATTTTAGGATATAAATAAATAATTTTAATAAATAAAAAAATCGGTAAAGGGATTTACACAGAACTTCCATCTTTATTCATACAAGACGGCCACTCTAAAAAATTATTAATTATGGGATGACATGAGAATTATAATCGCCATGTAGTTAGCCCTATTATTACAGAGAAAAACTGATAACTTTTTTCCATCATCTCCTGTATAGTGGTGGATTTTCTTTTTTTTATTTTCAAAACATTTTTTTGTTGAAATAGGTTAAGACCATAATGAAACGTGGAACTTTTAGAATTGAAGAAAAAAAGTTTCCATCATCTATTCTATTGTAGTGGTAAAATAATAAAAAATAAATATATTAGTTAAATTTTCAAAACAAATTTATTTCTTGAAATATGTTTAGAATGTCATGAAACGTGGCAATTTTAAATTTGAGCACAACAGTTTTTGAAATTTTGAAAAAATCGAAATTTTTTCTATTTAAAATTTTCAGAAAAAGATTTTTTTTTTAAAAGGTTTAGAATGTTACGAAACCTGAAAATTTTAAATTTGAGCAAAAAAAAATTTCCATCGCCCATTTTACAAAAAATTTCAAAATTTTCAAAATTTAAATTATTTTTCTATTTAAAATTTTGAATTTTTTTTTTTTTTGGAGATAGGTTTAGAATATCATGAAACGTGGAAATTAAAAATTTTAATGAAAAGAACATTTTTCCATGATCTATTTATTCCCTTTAGACAGTCCACCCCGTATATTTTCCAATGAAAGTCTAACCATTTCGGTGGCAGTGGCGTTAGCTACCTACCAAATTTGGCTGTTTTCCGTCAAGCAGTTTTTTAGTTAACGGAGGGTGATTTTTTTCTCGAATACAATACTTCCCTTCGGTATGCTAGGGAAGTAAAAACACGCTTTTAAAAACTAATTAAAACTGTAAACAAATCAGCCTAGAGCGTACTGGGTATAACATGACAGGATTCTGTAGAAATACTCACCAACATCCTCTTCGACTGTATGTCGTACGTATTAAGAGCTGTCTCGCCTTGACAAATTTCCTCGTTCTCTGAAAACAGGGATATTAAAATTTTTCAGAAAGTGCGTTTGCTTCAGCGTCTGTTATAATTTACATTGCAAGTACTAAAAACTACATTCGGGAATGATTTCATATTTTTCACATTGATACTTTAGAAATTAGAAGGACGATAACAAATTTTAAAGCAAACACCTCGCGATTGAAGTTAAAATTATAAGGTCCAAAAACATTTTTAGTAGCATTTTAGAAAATCTGTCCAACTATACCCCATTCGATGCGGTAAGTGTTTTGGACCCACTTTTCCCTCTCTGGAAGAAGGTTCCAAAATGACAGAATGACAGACTTACATAGCGAAACTTTAAGGTTTCCCACGGAACCCTAAAAATGCACTAAAAAGAAGGAAGTGATGTGTAATTGGTTCTAATAAATGAAAAGAAAGCAAGGGGCGCCCGATGAGTACAATTTTCTGCTTTTCTTATTTTGGGCGCCCCTCGCATTAACATTAATTAATTAGAATAAATTACATGTTATGTTCTTATTTTTAGTGCATATTTTAATAGTTTTAATTGCTTCCAGAGGCACATATTTAAATTACTTCCACATCCACGTAGGGGATTGGGAGTACAGTAATCGTAAAAAAATTTCACTTTTTTTTTTCTTGAAATAGGTTTAGAATATGATAAGTCGAAATTTTAAATTAGAGCTAAAAAAAATTTGTCTGTCGGTCTCTCGGTCTGTTTGTCTGTAACTTTCTTTGTCCGCACGTTTTCTCCGGAACGGTTTAAGATATTGACTTGGAATTATGTACACGTATCTACTATAACGAGATCTGGAACTGAATTATGTTTTGAACATATCCGGTGAAGGGTTGGGGGGTAAATAGGGGGAAGTAAATAAAGCAAGCCGGTAAGAGTACAGAAACTTGAAATTAGGTGTATGTACTAGAAACCAATGCCTCAAAATTTTTTACAAAATTTTCCGTTTAGGCGACATAGATTCCGAGCTATCTCCAGATAAATTGCATCAATTTTTGATACATGCCGGCTTAAGTCGCCTGCTGAAATGTATAAAGGGCCCCGCAGTTTTTTATAGTAAAACTGTGTTTCAGTCGATAGTTCTGAAACTTGGGAAAAATGTTGTCCTGGTCCGCCCCGATTAAACTTCATTTTGACCACCAGTTCGACCGAATTCGATTTTTAGATTTAGAGACGATTGAAACTGTGAACATCTGCGAAGGTCTGCTTAAATGTTCCATAAAAATTCTGAAAATATTCATACTCATTTTCTGGAGAAAGATAAACATCTTTTGTTTCTTGGTGTTTTTTTTTAAATGCTTCCTTCTCCCGGAAAAAAATAACAAAAAGAAAAAAACGATTTTTTTGCAATTTTTTTACGGGAAAGGAAGCACTTTGAAGAAAAAGTTGACGAGGCATAAGCTGATTATTTTTACCTAAAAAACGTGCCTGAATATTTTGGTATCTTTCTGAAGTAGAAAAAAATAAAATTTTAGGGAAATTCTTGGTCGAAATTATTTTTGTCTAAGTAATTCTGAAGACTGGTAGGCGTATTCTTTGAACAAAAATAAGCATATTTTGTCTCTTGGTGTTTATCTTCAAAGTGCTTCCTCTTCCCGTAAAAAAAATTACAAAAAATATTTTTGTTTGTTTGTTATTTTTTTCCGGGAGAAGGAAGCACTTTGAAAAAAAATGCCAAGAGACAAAATATGCTTATTTTTCTTCAAGAAATAAGCATGAATATTTTCAGAATTTTTATGGAACATTTACGCAGACCTTCGAAGATGTTCACAGTTCCAGTCGCCTCTAGACCAAAAAATCGAATTCGGTCGGATTGGGGGTCCAGGAGAATATTTTCCCCAAGTTTCAGAACAATCGACTGAAACATATTCTTACTATAAAAAACTGCGGAGTCCTTTATTCTCAATGTGTTGCAGGCGACATTTTTTAATGTTGAAACCCTTTTGTGTATTTACTTGACCATTCCGGTCAGTAATCCCTCATGTAAACGCACTTGTTCGGCGCTCAAAAGAATTAATAACTACCTACGAAGTACTTCGGGACAACAGCGACTTCAAAATTTTTCTCTTCTGTAGACTGTATCAGAGGAAACACAAAACTGTGATATCAAACGTTCAAATTGACAAGTTTTCTAACATATAGAGCCGGAAAAAAATATGATATGTATTTGTAAAAATATACTTGCCTTCAAATCTTTAGATCTAATATTTTTTTAATCGAGCGCCTAGGGGCCCAATTTATCTAAACGCGCCCTGACGTAATTTAAAGGGAGATAGAGCAAACTGATTTCAAGATACCTTCATATTATATACCCCCCTAGGCAATTATTTGTTTATATACAGGCAATTCTCTAATTTTTGCCAAATATTGATAGTTTTTTAATCGTTCTATGCAATACCTAATATATCGCGAACATAGTCCCGCGTAGTTGGAAAGTCTCCATAGGGGTCGAGGTTATTTAAATTGTGTTTTGGCAAGGTGACATCTGCCATCCTCAGGTTCTTGCTGATAGCTGTCTACTGCTCTTCGTTACTCAAACTGAACCGTTCAGTTAATATCGACAAAGAGGAGATCTATGCAATTTTTTACAGGTACGCTATTAAACGAAGTTCGCTCTAATTCCTGAATTATTGAAAGAAACGAACACATGTGATATTTATCTTAGTCATTGTAATTTATCGACTTATTCACAATGGCGCGTTCTTCCACACATGTGGCCCTGATTCACATTTTTACCAGATCAAGATGATGTAATATAGCGAATGAGTGGATACCTGTACCCCATCACAAAGTGGGAGTTGCGCAACATTCTAGATTAGAAGTACCAGTGTATTCACAACACAGACTACTCAGAGTGTTTACTTTATTGGAAAGAAATGCCGATTGTTCTATGTCATTTCCACATATTAAGTTGACTATACATTTTTCCTCGTCTTTCTTCTAGTAAAGCAGTCGTAGAGGGCGGGACACTATATGCATATATGCAGTGTGGTGTGTACACAAACTCCTTCGAATAAGTCTTGTAGATGGCAGTAGTAAGTGAATGTATAGCCGTGGTTCACTAATTATGTTTAATTATTTGTTGTTTAGGGTATAAATAAATAAACTTCAGAGAAGTGTATTTATTTGTCAGTGATTTCAGCTTTTAAATTTTTCAGAATTAATGAACTGTGGCGATGAGAGATAAGTAGAGTGAAATTATTATTGTATAAAACACTATTGACAGTGATATATATTCTATTAATTAGTCGATGAGCTGGTCAGGTTTTGAAATGCAACTGTGGCAGTCAATAGTTGGGATTATTCTGATGAAGGATTGGGGGTTAAATAGGGGTAAATAGGGGAAAATAAGTAAAGCAAGCTGGTCAGAGTATAGAAACATGAAATTCGGCATATGTACTAGAAGCCAAGGCCTCAGATTTTCTATAATATTTTTTAACCTCCCCACCACCTCTACTCCATTATTGAAGGGGTTGGTAAAATAAAATTGAGATACTCACTTGAAATTTGGTACACGTATGTATTATAACGACATCTGGAAATAGATTATATTTTGAGATGATTTCGTTGGAGGATTGGGGGTTAAATAGGGGTAAATAGGGAAAAATAAGTAAAACAAGTTGGTAAGAGTACAGTAACTTGAAATTCAGGCCAAAGCCTCAATTTTTTTAATAATATTTGTCAACCCCTCACCACCCCTACACCATTGCTAAAGGGGTTGATAAAATAAAATTGAGATATTCACTTGAAATTTGGTACACGTATATATCATAACATCTGAAACTAGATTATATCTCGAGATGATTCAATTGGAGGGTTGGGGGTTATTTAGGGGTAAATAGGGGAATATAAGTAATGCAAGTTGCTAAGAGTACAGAAACTTGAAATTGAGTGTATAGAAGCCAAAGTCCCAGATTTTTTATAATATTCTTCAACCCCCCACCAGCTTTACTCCATTATTAAAGGGGTTCATAAAATAAAATTGATATTTTCATTTGAAATTTAATACACATGTGTACTACAACGACATCTGGAACTAGATTATAATTTGAGATGATTCCATTGAAGGGTTGGGGTTATTTATCGGTAAATAGAGGAGTATAAGTAAAGCAAGTTGGTAAGAGTACAGAAACTTAAAATTTAGTGTATGTACTAGAAGCTAAAGCCTCAGATTTTTAAATAATATTTTTCAACTTCTCACCACCCCTACTCCATTATTAAAGGGGTTGATAAAATAAATTTGAGATTCACTTAAAATTTGATACACGGATGTACCATAACGACGTCTGGAACTAGACTCTATTTTTAGATGATTCCGTTGAAGGGTTGGGAGTTAAATAGGGGTAACTAAGTGAAGCAAGCTGGCAAGAGTACAGAAATTTGAAATTCGGTACATGTACTAGAAACAAAGGCCCCAGATTCTATTATAATATTTTTCAACCCCCCAATACCCCTACTCCATTATTAAAGGGGTTGATACAAAAAAATTGAGATATTCACTTGAAATTTGGTAAACGTATGTATTATAACGCCATCTGGAACTAGATTATGTTTTGAGATAATTCCGTTGAGGGGTTGGGGGTTAAATAGAAGTAAATAGGGGAAAATAAGTAAAGGAAGCTGGTAACAGAAATTTGGGATTTGGTGTATATACTAGAAACCAAGGCCTCAGGTTTCTTTCTAATATTTTTCAAACCCCACCACTTCCGCTCCGTTATTAATGGGATTGATAACGTAAAATTGATATACTCACTTGAAAGTTAGTACTCGTATGTATTGTAATGACATCTGATTGAGATGATTCCATTGAGGGGGTGGGAGGTGGTAGTTTGTGAATAAGGGAAACAAGTAGGGTAAACTAGAAACTTCACTTTTAACGTGTATGGTAGAAACCAAGGCCTCAAATTTTTCTATGACCCAAATATTATTAAAATTCTATGACCAATAGTTTCCACATACTAGAGTGCAAATCTAATCAAGATATTTCCTCTAAAGTGACTTGGATGAAAAATCTGGGTGTAGAAGTATTGATTCCTTAGGCAGCGGTTTATTAAATTATTTCCTGATGATGTCAGCAAAACGTGCGTCGATGGCTGACGTTTGAATGTTATGTTCAAGAATTTTGTTTGTAAAAGTCGTCTCTTTCGCCGTGTCTTTAGAAGCAATGTCCCACCTTAGGTTCCATATCCCTCTAGGACTGACGTAGGTGATAGGACTTGGTACCGACTTACATTAAATAACAGATTATGAAAAATAGAAAATCACTTCATAAAATGAATCTGCTTGCTAGAGAGCGATATCACATTCATTTTTATATATGAATATGGTTTTGTGCGCGGGTGATGGCTCAAAATTAATTTAATTATAGTTGAAAAGTAGATTGAGACAAGTGAAATATTGTGACAGTAATTACATAATATTTGCTCTCAATTTTTAGGTAGGAAGCAAAGTAGGAAGCAACCAATGTTCTGACCATGCTTTAAATAATCGACACTAGCCATTTGTGTCTTTATCCACTTTATAAAATTTGGTCACAATTTTTAAGTAGGTGGCATGTTTTTGGATAATTATTTGTTGCAGACATGATTGTTTTTGAGAAATCCTGTTATGAGATAATTAGTAAGATTAAACTACATACGGTAGCAAATTTCCATTAAATATAATATTATAATTTTAAATACGATTATGTAATTTTAAATTGAGAAAATGATTTAATAATATTAACACGTTTTTATTGAGGTCGAAGTTAGTCTTACATTTGAACCTTTCGAATATTTAATCGTTGGTTAACTCTATTAGTTCAACTCCGGTCAATGTTTTCTCATTTTAATTTCATCTTTTTATTTCTAGTAAGAGCTATTCATAACATTATAAGCACACAGATTTCAGCTATAAAGATTTCGTTTTATACATTTTTAAAAGCACATTTGATGAGACTGTCTATCGTGCACTAGATTCGATCCCCAGCTCTTACACTGACATGGTGAGTGGGTAATGGACGTTGTCTGCGTTTTTCAAATGTGTATCCTTCTTCCGGACAGCCCAGACTTTAGATTTGAGTGTCTGTTTAAAAAAGTTACGTGTCCGAAAAAAGTCTATTAATGGTATTTTAAAATAGAAAATGTTATATTGGCGAGATACACATATCGGAACAATTATCGTTTGTTAATATAGACTGTAACAGACTATAATAGACTTTTCTTACTTTTATTTTGATAAGTGTATTGCACTTAATTTAATATTCATAGTTCAGAGTATTGTATTATTCAAGTAAAAAATATATTCTATTTTGTAATAATTTCGATACTTCGATGGTAGATAATTTATCATTTAACCAATTACTGATAATCGCTTTTAACGCAGAATCAGATAATTTTGGCCCTAGACAATTCTTTTATCTTGATGTCTCACTCAGTGCTCTACCGATATGAAACTTTCTGGAAAATAATAAATATCGGATATTTTGCAAAAACATTCTGATATAAGCTGCCAAAATTATATTAACTATAATGAGTACATCTTCGTATTTTTGAATGCTTAATTAAAAACTTTAGTAACATTAAATGTAAATATCGGTTTATAACGTTCTGCGCCGTCTTCCGATTCCTAATCTCCACCCATTTCTGTCTCTCCACATGTCGTGATTCAAATCTCTCTTCCGAACTTCATTATCTATACCCCCCTCTTCAGTTTTTTTTTGGTCTTCCCCGTCTTCTTCTTCCTTGTGGGTTCCAATTTAGAATTTTCTTTGGTATTCTTCCATGTGGCATTCGTTGAACATACTAGTTGTTTGGTTCTTATATCATCTAGAGTGTCGTGTGTTATTCCCATCGTATTTCGTATTCTTTCATTTGTGACCCTTTCTCTTTTTGATTTTCCAGCAGATCTTCTCCAGAAGTCCATTTCTGTTGCTCTTAATATTATTTCTGGTTTTTCTTTTATTGGCCATACTTCACAACTGTAGGTAACTATATTTTTAATTATTGAATTATATACATATTTTTTATTTTGCTTTATTATATGTTAGTCCCATAAAATGTTGTTAAAAATTGAAATTGCTCGTCTTCCTTGAGTATTTCTCTCCGAGCTGGCTTCATCAAGTGTCCCATCGTTTGATATTTTCATTGCAGTGATTGATGTATTGCCCGCTTGACAGAAGTAGATCTTGTTGTTGCCCTCCAATACACATGTATTTTGTTTTCTATACGTTAACCTCTAAACCCCATTTTTCCTATTCCTCAATAAGTTTACGTGTCATATATTCCATATCATCGATATCTTGCGCAATAACTACTTGATCATCTGGAAATAATAAGGTCATGTGTCATCTATCGGTATGACCATATTATGACATTTTCTCCTCCAGCCCATTAATGCACGTTTCAGGTAAATTTTAAATAGTGTCGGGGATATACAGCATCCTTGTTTAAGACCCTTAGTTACTATAAATCCGGCTGTTAGACTATTTCTTATTTTAATTCTAGATTTGCTATTCATATATAGGGATTTTACAGCCTTTATCAATTCTATATTTACGTTAGTGTGTTGCAAAGTTTCCCAGAGTTTTACTAGAGGAACGCTATCATATGCTTTTTTTTTTAAATCAATGTAGAGCACATGTACTTCTTGGTTATATGCTGTTTTCTTCTCTAAGATTTACGTGTTTGTAAACAAGTTATCAATTGTGGACCTTCCTGCTTTGAAACGGGCTTGTTTTTCGGCCTCTATTCCACTGTATTCGTTCTCGATACGATCATTTAATATTTTTCTATGAATTCTGCTGATGGAGTTTGTGACAGATATTCCTCGGTAGTTATCACAATTACTTTTATCCCCTTTTTTATGAATTGTGGATGTATACGATGTCTTCCACTCCTGTGGTACTTCCGATTTGTTCATACATTTTTGAAACAGGTCTCTCAGTATATGAAATAGTTTGTCCGTTCCATGTTTTATAAGTTCACCAGGAATGTTTCCCAGTCCCGGGGCACTGCCATTCTTTAATGAGCTACATATTTCCTCTGATATTCTTATTGGTGATCCTTGTGTGACTACATTGAGAGTTACGCCTTCGGTATCTTTAAATTCTTGTCGGTCTTCTGTTAGCATCTCTTCAAAATATTGATTTCACGTTTGTGCCAATATTGGTGAGACAATATATTTCTCCTTTCGCGTCTCATGTTCTTAAGTAGCCTCCAGATATCTGTGCCTTTTCTAGCTCCTATGTATGTGTTGAGTCTAGAGCATGTCCTCTCCCATTTTTCGTTCTTTTTTGTACTGATCATTTTACGTACTCTTGCTTCGGCCTCCTTATATGTTAGTTTGTCATTTGTATTGCTTGAGCTTAAATATGTGTGGTATTTTTTACGCTTTTTCCCTATTTCAATTTCTTCATCCCACCAATATGGTTTCTGATGGTTTCTTCCCTTTTCATGACACCCTAATGCTTCTGCTGCTGCTGAATGTATACACGATTTTATGTATTCATACTGTTTTTCTATACCGTCGAAATCCGTTGATTGTAACTTGTTGTTTAATCAGGTTTTGTACAGTTGTCTCGTACTCTCCTGTTCTAAGCTATTTAGATATAATTTATCTCTGTTTCTTTCTCTTCTTTATCTTCTTCCTCTTATCCTATTTTGTTGTTATTGGGACAACTATCTTTGCTTTAAGGAAGCAGTGGTCACTATCACAAGAGGCGCCTCCGTTTACTCTTACATCTGTGAATTTTAAGTGAGATTTTTGTTTTGTTATAAGGCAGTCAATAATAGTTTTTAGGTTCCTTGTTGCCTGAATCCAACATACAACAGTTTATATATAACATGATAGTTTATACGCTTCTGGTGAATGTTATGTGTGACCAATATAGCCCTAGTTCAAGGCAGTATTCTACCATGCTATTTTACATATGTATCATGTGTCAAATTCTAAACTAAAAATTTAAGCCAAAAAGAAGTTATTGTGTTCACAAAAAACGGTTCACGTACACACAGACACACACACAGTTTTTATTGACTACTCAGTCTATTGTGAAACGAATTTCTGAACACATTTTGTTCTGCGATGATTATTCAAAATTCGTCACCGGCTATAATTTGCATATTTTATTAAATCAAATTAGCATAGAAAATTTTGTTTGAATTAATTCAAATAAATATGACAAGGAGATTTCAATGTTTTGTTTGAAAAAATTCATTTAATAATGAATATCTTCTTGACGTAATCTAACAGAATGATTCTTGTCGGTGTAATGGTATGTATGAAGAAAGTTTACGCCAACCGCAGTAATTTTGAGAATATAATTCTTAAAATTTTCGTCATTTTTGTTCGAAAAACACTACATATACAGGGTGTTTGGTAAGGTGATGCCGATCTGAAACAGGGTCATTTTGCATCTATATCGATCAAACATACCTATATGGAAAATGCTACGTTTTTTTATATTATTGATTTTGTGCTTTTTTAAAAAATCTTCTTTTAAAACTTTTCTATTTTATCCTTTTTCAGTGGCATTATCATACATACCATCAATTTTCACCAGTCACTAAAAAAAGATGAAAGAGTATCAACAATAATGTTTTACTTAATCAAAAGTTAAATATTGAGGTTTTTTTTTTCGGTTGTAAATTTATGTATTTCGAATAAACAAAAGAAAAATTCATAATTTTAATAGTTTAATTTGGTTCATATAAATGATGAAAAATGGATATTTCTAAAAAAGTACAAAATCGGCAATATAAAAAAAACATACCATTTTTCATACAGGTAATATTTGGTTCAAATAGATGCCAAATGACCCCTCGACCACCTTCTTCCAGGTCGGCATCGTCTTACCAACACTCTGTATAATACGGAATTTGTTGGGGATGACAATGATTATCATTTCTCAATAGAGAAAAGTAACAAATTAAAGCAAAAATATAAAACGAAAAAAAGTATTATGATCGGCAGTATGTTCAGCCAATAATTTCGTTTAACAACTCCATCTTCCCATTTGGTACCAGTAATTTTAATATATTGTGATTATTTAGTATTTTCATATATCTACATCTAAATGAATTAATGAACGTCTATACCTTAAGTCGTTTTTCTTTAAAATGGCTAATAATTTCCAATAAAACTTAGAAATACACATTACACTACTTATTTTGTAAATAAATTATATAGCAGAGTGAATGTATAGAATAACAATTTTGCTGTGATTCCTTTGATATATTTTCATTACTTTTAAGAAATTGAATTAAGCAAACTTTCAAAACAATTCCGAGAAACGTTGTATGAATTTGGAATGTCAAATTGACGGACGTGGTAATTTGTTTATTATTTTTTCTTAATAACATATTTAAAGTCTCACTACAACTACAGTAGTTGACTCTGAAACAAATAAAATATTGTAATTACAGACATTCTCGCAATTTTACGGTTTAATAATAATTTTAATTCGTGGAGGGCTATATCAACAATATCAAATAAATATCAGTGACCGTGGATGTACACCTTGTATAAGATTACTTACTTAGTAAACAACCGCACCATACTAATTATTAGATTTTTAAATTAATTCCGTTTCCCCGTGCCTATAGATTATTCTTCATTGAAAAGCTATATGCGAATATTGAAATTACTGTGTTAAATACCAAAAGCGTAAAATACCTGGAATATGCAAACACTTGGTTAGGTTTTTACCTGGTTGTATTGGGAATATTCTGTTAATACATCACTTCTTAAGTAGTCTTGGGGAAATTATTTATAATTAATATGGTGAGGTAATTTTCTGACACATTTGTAACCTCTAGAGATATTGTTAATCTTGTTTTTTAGAGCTAGTTCAGCCAACGGAGGGTTTCACCTCTAACTTGAGTGCTAGTGAATGAATTTTGTAGAATGTAGAATTTTATAGAACTAGATCAAAAATGAAAAAAAAAACAATCTGTTTACTTTTTTCGGCCCAAAATAAGATTTCGCTGTAGTGAATTTTTTTCGAGAAATGCTTATTTTTCGAGATATGGCTATTCGAAAATTCCTAAAAGTGGCGGAAGGGAAGTGTAAGAATTGAAAAAAAAAATCTGAAACAATTCAGATGAATATATCATCGAAATAAAAGACTTTCTATTTGCAACTTTTCTAGAAAGTGCGTTTTCACCGAGTTTTTCCGAAAAAACATGAAATTGTAGCGCTTTATAAATATGTAATTTATAAATTTGAAAAAGTCAAGACATTTCCATTGAGGCTTTCTAAACATTTTTTGTCTGTTGATATTTTTTTGTAACTTACTAATTTTTCGAGATACAGGCAGTTTCTCACGATGAATAGCGTATTATATTTTTTGCAGATTTTCAATTAAAAAATACATGAAGATTCAAAAAATGAGCGTGATTTATGTACATTTCTATCAAAAAATATGAAACCTAATATAGTTAAACAAACCATTTTGAAAAGTTCAGTATAATTACTTCCACATCGCAAAAAAAATTTCAATTTTTTTTTCTTGAATTAATAATTATAAATATTGTGACAAATTCTTTAATCCGTCGCTGCACCTTCAGCGCAGCGATACGAATATTTTGCTTATAGGGCAGGGTGGAGGGCGACAAAATGCCGTTTCGCCCAAGGTGATAATAGAGCTAGATAGCCCAATCAACCTGTTACGGTTTAATGTTAAATTTACCAAAATTAATATCCGGAAACAAAAACAGTTTTTTGTAAATAACAAAAAACGATGACTCTACTTGAAAAAAGCTGAATGAAAAGGTTGTAGGTGCTAAAAAGATTTTTCGAGTGCTATTTTTTAAAGTATCAATTGCGATAACCCTTTTCGAGATATATCGAGAAAACCGTAAAAAATCGGCTGCTCTTGTATTCTCTGTATCTTTTGCAAATTTAAGTTTAAATACTTAGGTACTGTCAACCATACGTAGAGCTCACGGCAAGCCGATAAAGTCAGTTTTTAAAAAAATTTAAAATATCTTTTATTATTCGAGATATATCGATTTTTCGAGAAAAAGACGTTTTCGAAAACCGGTTAGTCTTGCTCAACCGAGTAACGATATAGTAATATCTTGGGCTCATTTTCTTTATCAAGAGTTGTCCTATCATGCTGTAAAAGAATTGTAACGGATTTATTAATATTAAGGGTAAATAAATGGCTTTAAGATATTTGCGTTTTTTTAGGTTATGTTTTTTTAAGTTTGCAGAAATGACGTACGGAAATCGATTACTGACAGTTTTGAACGAATTTAGAAAAATAATTTTTGTCCTACGACTTTTTGGTACCCAGAAGAAATTAAAATTGGCAAAATTTAAAAAAAATATATTAAAAAAAATACATATAACCTAAAAAAATGCAATTATTTTAAAGCCGTTTCAATTCTTTTAAAGTATGATAGTACAACTCTTTATAAAAAAATGAACCCAAGATCGTTACTGTAGAATCTTCCGTTGAGCAGGACTAGCCGATTTTCGAGAAAATCGATATATCTCGAAAAATAAACGATATTTTTAAATTTTTTAAAAACCTGCTTTCTTGGCTTGCCGTGAGCTGACAGTAAGTATTTAAATGTAAATTTGAAGAAGATACAGGGAAAACAAGAAAAGCCGATCCTTTACGGTTTTTTCGATAAATCTCGAAAAGTGTTAGGGCAACTAATACTTTAAAAAACAGCAATTGAAAGATCCTTTTAGCACCTACAACTCTCTTATTTAACTTTTTTCGATTAGAATCGCAGTTTTTTTATTTACGAAAAACTGTCAAAAACTGTTTCAAATTCTTCAATTATTTAGGTTATGTTCGCCGCTTTAGATCGAGTCCATCGAAAATAAATCTTTCTTACAATTTTCTCTTCTATACAACCATATTTTTTTGTTTCCGGGTATTAATTTTGGTATACATTTCTACCTATTGATTGGGCTAAGAGCGGCCCCTGTCTCTGTGTCTGATGTTAAAGCTGAAAAATTCAAACCTGCGTATATTTTATTTTACTTTGTGGAAACTAAATTAGCTAATTATACTCTTCGCCACTTTATTGCAATTTTTATATAATTGTTGCATATTCTATTGGATACTCTTCGAAGTTTTTTTGTAAATAATGTAAGTTTAAGACATTTTTTGTTTAATTACAAAACAAAAATTAATTTCTTTAAATAATTAATAATTAATAACTTTTTAATTCATTGGTTAATTTTGCCTGAATATAATACGGTTCTTCCTCTAGCTCACACTAAGTTACTGAAAAAGTTTCAGCACAATCGGACTTCTCATTCTTAAGTTATCATGCTTACAACAAACTTTATGGACGGAGAGACAAACAGAAGTACACACAGTCTAACGAGCGGACATTTTGGAAATTATTCAGAATTCGATCAGCAGCGCAGTGGTATAAATTTTTTTCTCTATGGGCGATATTACCAGTTTTAGAAATATGACTATCAAATGCAATATACTATTAGTTTTGTATTCGCGAAGACTATAATAAGAGTCTACTGAAGCACCCCGTATACAGGCCGGTTATACATAAATTTATTTCCGCATTTATTTATTAAATTTAACATATTTCTTGACTTCCATGTAAACACCTACAAAATCAAACATTACAGGTACAAAATAAAAACATTTGAATTCGTAATTTAGCTTTAAAATCGAGATCCTTATGAAATGCTTAAATATTAAAATTCATAATATGTAAAGGAATAGTATTACATGCATTTTTAAAACCTCCTAAAACGTGCATTTTGTGTGTCGAGTCCAGCTAGGGGAGATTATTTTATCTAAACAAGTAAAGTCGATGCGAGCAATAATGATCCATAGGTAGAGAACTTTAGGGCGAAAACGCGTTCTGAAAGAATGTTAAGTACATTTGCTACGTCGACGTCGAGCACCGAGAACCTTTACTAGCTGTCTCATTTCCACTTTCGGGTTTTCTATATTCTTTCTTTGCCGAGGTTTCATATAAAACGTCAATTTTGGGGATCAGGGATTATTATTATTCCAACTACCGCGTGCAGAGCTCTATTCACCTAGTGTTGCTGCGTAATTTGGCTGGTTAAATCTGCAGGGCACTATTTTCTTAGTGCAGCTGTATACTAATAGATAACTTCGGTTAGATACTGTAGTTTAACTGGTTTAATATGCAGAGCGCTATTTGGGTAAAGTTCAGTTAAATTTACTGTCAATCCGCGAGTCGTAATTTGGGGATCAAGTAATTATTATTGTTCATACTACCGCGTGTAGAACTCTATTTAAATGGTGTTGCTGTGATTTGGCTGGTTGAACCTGCAGGGCACTATTGTCTTAGTGCAGCTGTATACTAGTATAACTTCGGTTACATACTGTAATTTGATCGGTTTAATCTGCAGGACACTATTTGAGTATTGTTCTTTTGTTCCGCGAGCCGTAACTAGGGTTTAAAAGCTACTATTTTATTTACGCGTTTCGCAGAGCACCGGATTCTGCCAACATAGTATTCTCGCTAAATAAGATGCAGGGGGAGCACGAGATAATCTCCACAGCCGGGGGAGGGCCATCAGGCGACCTCACCTTATATCGAAATACAGGTAAAATTAATACATTATTCGAACTTATTTTATTGGCTATTTTATGAATAGGGCATAACGTAAAGTCACGGGTTATTTTACAAATACTCTAAATTAAATGCCTAGGGTAAAATAAACTCCCACACGACTCTATATTTTACGTATAAAACACGGGCACTATTCTAAACGTAATTATTAACTGTGGTATCTAGACAAACAAATACTGGGTAGGAAAATATGTACCAAATTATTTTATATATACATAATAATTTTCTAGCAACTTTATAGTGAAAAAATTGATTGTTCATTTAAATTTTAATTACTCAGAATTATACTGAGTTGGGATAAATTTTAGTTTATGATGAGGTATGGAATATCTGAGAAATGTTCAGTGCAATTACACAGTAGTTTGTTGACCTTTTAACACCTACAACAGCTGTGTTTAAGGCGACGTTTTGTTTGGTACTCTATCTCCGGACCGCCCGGGGTGCACAATTTGGGTCATCTGTGGGCAAACCGCAGGGGTGGTCTACAAGTGTGCACTTCGGATAGCTGGGGTAGAAAAAATTATATAATCGCAAAACATGATAAGATCTGGTTACTCCCTTTTGATGTCAATTACAGCAGCGGGCCGTTGTCCGCGGCGAACTGAAATATTCTTTCTGATTGTTCTCATAACTCTCTACGACACATAACAAAATCTTCACAATAAAAGTGTTTCAGTCTGTGCTCACGTTCGTAGGCAGATTTGTACACTAAAAAAATATCTTAGCAACAAAAGGGTTTCAGTCTGTGCTCACATTTGTAGGCAGATTCGTACCCAAAATATCTTCGCAAAACGACGGTTGTAGAGACAATCAATGGAAGTTTTAGTTTACCGTTGTTTCATGATTTGGGAAATACCCGAGCAGTACACCAGACTTTACATGTACTAAAGTCATATTTAAACCTTTCAGCATTTAACAAGAATTCTCGTTATAACCACAGTCATTGGCTTGTGGTTCTCTGCGTATTGAATTGACCATTTCTCAGGAATAATAAAAGTGACAATTTGTCCCAGCAAGGTATATTTACTGGAGTATGTTTCTGTAAAACCATATTACAAGTACAATTTATTTTTCTATGGCACTTTCCCAACTGCAATATGCACATAAATATATACATCTTTTATTTACCGTTGAATACTGTTTGCGAAAATGGACTGAAAATAAATGTCTTAAAATCTCTTCCGACTTTTATTAATTATTTTAACTTTTGAATAAATAAGAATTAATACAATAAATAAAATCTAAGTAAACATAAGGTTTACTCTTACTTTTGAGAATATGAATTAAATAATATTCTAAACAAATTCAAACTAAGTAAACATAAAGTTTACTATTACTTTGTGAATGTGAGCTAAATAAGATTCTAAAGAAAATTCTAATCTAAGTAAACCTAAGGTTTACTATTACTTTTGAGAATGTGAATTAAAGAACATACTAAGGAAAATTAAGTAAATATGAGATTTACTACCACAGGTACGTATGAACAAACAAGTAATCTAATTTCCCATAAATATACAGGGTATGGTGAGGTACATAAAATATGTCAAATAAAGTGCAAATTCATAAAAGACAAACAAGTGCCGAAATAATTTTCAGTGTTTAAATTTAACCAATTACCACATATCTAATAAAATTCAGTAATCAATATTCAGGGATTAAATCTATAACAAGTAAACTAATATCAATAAATCGAAACAAGTAATATCAAACTTTAAAAAGAACTATGGTAACAATAAACTACAAAACACAACGTAAATTTGAGTCCTACCGCTAATAAACTAGACGATCACGTAAATGGCCAAACATGTATCATTATCTTAATAATTATACATCTAAGGGAAAGGGGTACTTTCTGATATTATAATAAAACAGAATTTAACAAGAAAAAGAACGACAAGGGTGGGGGGTGTTTCACTGGTGCCGTAGTGACCAGGATATAAAGTCATAAATTGATATTATTTTTGTTTCGTTGATATTATTTTGTTCCTTTAATTTCTGACATTGTCTATCGTTCTTCAAACAACAGACATTGTTATCGTGTTACAAAGATATAGAGTCGTGAAAGTGATGTAATTTTATTTTTGTGTTTCTTTAATTTCTGATACTGCCAATTTTCTGCGAAATACAGGTAACGATGAATCCACCGACGACAGCAGCCTACCCACCACCGATCCGGAAGCCGTTGCCCCGCCTCCGCCGCCGCCACCCACATTGGAAGAAAAAGTTGACCTTCTGATGCAGACAGTACGAGAAATGCAAGATAACCAACGCCGCCTGTATACTCAGTTGGGAAAGAGTATAGTAGCCATGCATAGAGAACGACAAGCCGCCACCGCTGACCTCCGACGGCAAATCCAAGAAATTGCCGCCTCCAGAGACACAACTACCTCTAGTGTCTCGACGTTTCCTACTAACGACGGCCGTCCCATATACATCACACCGAGTCCGCCGATGCCAAAGTTCCAGGGTAAAAACAAACACCCTGTGAAATACCTGAACGAGTTGGAAATGTACCTACAACGAATGAATGTACCTGAAGAAAATAAATTGGACGTGGTACATGAATCTCTGACCGGAGAAGCACAAGACTGGGCATCTATCTATAAAATTTGCTGGGAAAGTTTCGACGATTTTAAAGCAGACTTCCTCAGTGGTTTCTGGTCTGAGGAGGAGCAGAACAAACTTCGCCGTCTCCTATCTACGCACCGCTGGTCTCGCAAAGATGGGCGCAATATGGAAGCACATTTTGCACACTACGTCGGTTTGGCACGTTTATTAACCGAACCGCTCCCAGAAGCTACCTTGGTAACCGAATTAATGAAACATTTTCCACCAAATATCCAGTCACTTTGGCAACTTAAGGAAAATAAATCGATTGCGGGCGCTGCCGAATTTCTCCGACACCAGGAGAATATTCTAACGCCCACCACCTCCTCGACGCTGCCTCATAACAAACTATCATCTACCACGCCCACAAGTCCAAGCAAACGATACCGATGGGATAGGGGAGACAGGGGCACTGGAGATGAACCTATACAAAATAATTCCCGATCTGGAGACAAACAGCATACAAATGAAAACAACCTGTGGCATTGACCGTCTTCCTGGTCAACGTGTCAACCCTACAATGTACATTATAATATTGACAAATTTAACCATGGCAGTTGGCGGTTCTCTCTGTCAAAATATCAACTATCACATTACTAGACACTAGCAACGAGTTGTCCTGCACTTCAGAGTAAATATACCTCGACAAACTCGAGCATACCAACAACCCACATTCCCAGCGTGGGCAATGTCAATTGAAAATGTTTTGGTATCCAAAAAAAAAAGGGCATCACTCAACAATCGGTGCTGAAAATACAAATACAACCCGCTGAAAACGGCTTGATGTACATATTGTCGTATTGTACTTGAACTTAAGTCACTACAAATCTCTGACATGTATTTGCTATGGCTACACAACAACTCCAGAGGCGTGCCAAATATGGGGTCAAAATGAAAAGCAACGGATGACGGAAATGTGGGTGGTTCCGTCTGGAGGCGATGAATGGATGTCATCACCGAGACCTACTGGGAGTTTACGTCGCGGGGAAGAGCGACGCCGGTCCAAAGAATAGTCCGAAGATCTGGGTCTCACCACAACAACGAGTACGCGTAGAAGGCGAAAGGAAAAATGGTGAGGGACGTTATTAGATTCATTCTTGCTTTATATTTCGTAAATTTTATTCTCATATTTAAATCACATACAGGGCTAATCTTATTTGCTACCATTTTAAAGTTAGGGTCAATTAAGTTTAGGGAAACATTAAATTTTGGTTAACATTTTTTTAACATTTTTTTTGCACCCGAAATATAACTTAACGTAAATAAACCTTTTCGTTTTGCAACCAATTTCTCCAGGGGTACCCTTTCCAACAGGAAAATATCAGCTCATATCAGTATTAATATCGGGTTTAAGTAGTCGTCTCCTGGATAGAATCCTGTGACTGGCCTGGTTACAGATTTTTGTCCTACTGGGATAAATTCAGGGAACTGGGGGTCACAACTTTGTTCAGGAGATAAATATTTATTCGACTTAAAAACTTTTAGAGTATCTCTGGAGAAAACTAAATTTCGTTTTGATGGATCATTAGAAAATCGAGTAGTGATATTTACGGTGCAGAACACTCTTCAAGTGTACTTAGGTGACAATGTATCAGTTTAGGGATTTTTCTTTTTACTTTTTATTTTTCTTTCGTGATGCAAATAATTCAGGGAAACTTTAAATTGTGTTTTAAATTCTTTTCTTTTATATTTTTTCTGAACCAAAAATATGCCTTAACGTATATAAAATTTTTGCTTTGCAATACATTTTTCCAGGGCTATCCTTTACCACAGTAAAATGTCTGGTCATATCATTATTAATCTCGGTTAAAGTAGTCTTCTCCTGGATAGAATTCTGTGACTGGCCTGGTTACAGATCTTTGTCCTACTGGGGTAAATTCAGGGAACTGGGGGTCACCGCTTTTATTCAGGAGATAAATTTTGTTATCGGCTTAAAATTATTTTTGGATAGCTCCGGAGAAAGGTAAAATTGTTGGACGAATCACTAGATAACCACGGCGGTGATATTTACGGTGCAGAACATACTTCAGGTGTACTTAAATAGAAATTTAACCAAATTAGGGAATTCCATTATTTTTAATATTTTTGTATT
This sequence comes from Stenurella melanura, assembly GCA_963583905.1. NCBI lineage: Eukaryota > Metazoa > Arthropoda > Insecta > Coleoptera > Cerambycidae > Stenurella > Stenurella melanura. Next base: position 156,231,952 of record OY757309.1, read on the forward strand.
GCATATAATTTAGGGAAATTTTTATTATTTTTAACTTGTCTCTGCGCCAGAAATATGACGTAACGTAAAGAAATATTTTTGCTTTGTAATAAATTTCTTCAGGGGTATCCTTTACCACAGGCAAATGTCAGTTCATATCATTATTAATTTCGGTTAAAGTAGTCTTCTCCTGGATGGAACCCTGTGACTGGCCTGGTTACAGATCTTTGTCCTAGAGCTGTTACGGGCCATCAAGAGTATTCCACAACGAGGGAAATATAAACTGACATACACCGGTGTGCAGTACGGAATATGGGGATGAATTCGGGGAACTGGGGGTCATAGCTTTTGTTCAGGAGAAAAGTTCTTCTTCGACTTATATTTTTTTAAAGAATATCTCTGGAGAAAAGTAAATTTTGTTTGGCGGGTCGTTAGAGAATCGCGGCGGTGATATTTGCGGCGCAGAGCACTCCTCAAGTATAGGTACTTAGGTAGAATTGTAAATATATTAGGGAATTTTATTTTTTTCTTCATGTCTTTTCGTATTGCAATCATTTGAGTAAAACAGTTACTTATATCAGAAATCATTAGTAGTTATTTTAATATTTTGTTTAGGAATAGTATCAGGTTGAATTTTAAAAAATTTATGTTATCATATAGGAATAATGTCATATTAGATGTTTAAAATGTTATTTTAACAGGGGAACAGTGCCATATTAGATATTCATTTTTTCTCCTTTCAGTAACAGTTAGGGAAAATATGTAAGTCGTTGGTACCACAGTGTCTAAGTTTACGCGTTTCGTGGCGCATAAAATAATCTACTGCGTGATTATTGTATACGCAACGCGGGGGAGAGTGAAGCACCCCGTATACAGGCCGGTTATACATAAATTTATTTCCGCATTTATTTATTAAATTTAACATATTTCTTGACTTCCATGTAAACACCTACAAAATCAAACATTACAGGTACAAAATAAAAACATTTGAATTCGTAATTTAGCTTTAAAATCGAGATCCTCATGAAATGCTTAAATATTAAAATTCATAATATGTAAAGGAATAGTATTACATGCATTTTTAAAACCTCCTAAAACGTGCATTTTGTGTGTCGAGTCCAGCTAGGGGAGATTATTTTATCTAAACAAGTAAAGTCGATGCGAGCAATAATGATCCATAGGTAGAGAACTTTAGGGCGAAAACGCGTTCTGAAAGAATGTTAAGTACATTTGCTACGTCGACGTCGAGCACCGAGAACCTTTACTAGCTGTCTCATTTCCACTTTCGGGTTTTCTATATTCTTTCTTTGCCGAGGTTTCATATAAAACGTCAATTTTGGGGATCAGGGATTATTATTATTCCAACTACCGCGTGCAGAGCTCTATTCACCTAGTGTTGCTGCGTAATTTGGCTGGTTAAATCTGCAGGGCACTATTTTCTTAGTGCAGCTGTATACTAATAGATAACTTCGGTTAGATACTGTAGTTTAACTGGTTTAATATGCAGAGCGCTATTTGGGTAAAGTTCAGTTAAATTTACTGTCAATCCGCGAGTCGTAATTTGGGGATCAAGTAATTATTATTGTTCATACTACCGCGTGTAGAACTCTATTTAAATGGTGTTGCTGTGATTTGGCTGGTTGAACCTGCAGGGCACTATTGTCTTAGTGCAGCTGTATACTAGTATAACTTCGGTTACATACTGTAATTTGATCGGTTTAATCTGCAGGACACTATTTGAGTATTGTTCTTTTGTTCCGCGAGCCGTAACTAGGGTTTAAAAGCTACTATTTTATTTACGCGTTTCGCAGAGCACCGGATTCTGCCAACATAGTATTCTCGCTAAATAAGATGCAGGGGGAGCACGAGATAATCTCCACAGCCGGGGGAGGGCCATCAGGCGACCTCACCTTATATCGAAATACAGGTAAAATTAATACATTATTCGAACTTATTTTATTGGCTATTTTATGAATAGGGCATAACGTAAAGTCACGGGTTATTTTACAAATACTCTAAATTAAATGCCTAGGGTAAAATAAACTCCCACACGACTCTATATTTTACGTATAAAACACGGGCACTATTCTAAACGTAATTATTAACTGTGGTATCTAGACAAACAAATACTGGGTAGGAAAATATGTACCAAATTATTTTATATATACATAATAATTTTCTAGCAACTTTATAGTGAAAAAATTGATTGTTCATTTAAATTTTAATTACTCAGAATTATACTGAGTTGGGATAAATTTTAGTTTATGATGAGGTATGGAATATCTGAGAAATGTTCAGTGCAATTACACAGTAGTTTGTTGACCTTTTAACACCTACAACAGCTGTGTTTAAGGCGACGTTTTGTTTGGTACTCTATCTCCGGACCGCCCGGGGTGCACAATTTGGGTCATCTGTGGGCAAACCGCAGGGGTGGTCTACAAGTGTGCACTTCGGATAGCTGGGGTAGAAAAAATTATATAATCGCAAAACATGATAAGATCTGGTTACTCCCTTTTGATGTCAATTACAGCAGCGGGCCGTTGTCCGCGGCGAACTGAAATATTCTTTCTGATTGTTCTCATAACTCTCTACGACACATAACAAAATCTTCACAATAAAAGTGTTTCAGTCTGTGCTCACGTTCGTAGGCAGATTTGTACACTAAAAAAATATCTTAGCAACAAAAGGGTTTCAGTCTGTGCTCACATTTGTAGGCAGATTCGTACCCAAAATATCTTCGCAAAACGACGGTTGTAGAGACAATCAATGGAAGTTTTAGTTTACCGTTGTTTCATGATTTGGGAAATACCCGAGCAGTACACCAGACTTTACATGTACTAAAGTCATATTTAAACCTTTCAGCATTTAACAAGAATTCTCGTTATAACCACAGTCATTGGCTTGTGGTTCTCTGCGTATTGAATTGACCATTTCTCAGGAATAATAAAAGTGACAATTTGTCCCAGCAAGGTATGTTTACTGGAGTATGTTTCTGTAAAACCATATTACAAGTACAATTTATTTTTCTATGGCACTTTCCCAACTGCAATATGCACATAAATATATACATCTTTTATTTACCGTTGAATACTGTTTGCGAAAATGGACTGAAAATAAATGTCTTAAAATCTCTTCCGACTTTTATTAATTATTTTAACTTTTGAATAAATAAGAATTAATACAATAAATAAAATCTAAGTAAACATAAGGTTTACTCTTACTTTTGAGAATATGAATTAAATAATATTCTAAACAAATTCAAACTAAGTAAACATAAAGTTTACTATTACTTTGTGAATGTGAGCTAAATAAGATTCTAAAGAAAATTCTAATCTAAGTAAACCTAAGGTTTACTATTACTTTTGAGAATGTGAATTAAAGAACATACTAAGGAAAATTAAGTAAATATGAGATTTACTACCACAGGTACGTATGAACAAACAAGTAATCTAATTTCCCATAAATATACAGGGTATGGTGAGGTACATAAAATATGTCAAATAAAGTGCAAATTCATAAAAGACAAACAAGTGCCGAAATAATTTTCAGTGTTTAAATTTAACCAATTACCACATATCTAATAAAATTCAGTAATCAATATTCAGGGATTAAATCTATAACAAGTAAACTAATATCAATAAATCGAAACAAGTAATATCAAACTTTAAAAAGAACTATGGTAACAATAAACTACAAAACACAACGTAAATTTGAGTCCTACCGCTAATAAACTAGACGATCACGTAAATGGCCAAACATGTATCATTATCTTAATAATTATACATCTAAGGGAAAGGGGTACTTTCTGATATTATAATAAAACAGAATTTAACAAGAAAAAGAACGACAAGGGTGGGGGGTGTTTCACTGGTGCCGTAGTGACCAGGATATAAAGTCATAAATTGATATTATTTTTGTTTCGTTGATATTATTTTGTTCCTTTAATTTCTGACATTGTCTATCGTTCTTCAAACAACAGACATTGTTATCGTGTTACAAAGATATAGAGTCGTGAAAGTGATGTAATTTTATTTTTGTGTTTCTTTAATTTCTGATACTGCCAATTTTCTGCGAAATACAGGTAACGATGAATCCACCGACGACAGCAGCCTACCCACCACCGATCCGGAAGCCGTTGCCCCGCCTCCGCCGCCGCCACCCACATTGGAAGAAAAAGTTGACCTTCTGATGCAGACAGTACGAGAAATGCAAGATAACCAACGCCGCCTGTATACTCAGTTGGGAAAGAGTATAGTAGCCATGCATAGAGAACGACAAGCCGCCACCGCTGACCTCCGACGGCAAATCCAAGAAATTGCCGCCTCCAGAGACACAACTACCTCTAGTGTCTCGACGTTTCCTACTAACGACGGCCGTCCCATATACATCACACCGAGTCCGCCGATGCCAAAGTTCCAGGGTAAAAACAAACACCCTGTGAAATACCTGAACGAGTTGGAAATGTACCTACAACGAATGAATGTACCTGAAGAAAATAAATTGGACGTGGTACATGAATCTCTGACCGGAGAAGCACAAGACTGGGCATCTATCTATAAAATTTGCTGGGAAAGTTTCGACGATTTTAAAGCAGACTTCCTCAGTGGTTTCTGGTCTGAGGAGGAGCAGAACAAACTTCGCCGTCTCCTATCTACGCACCGCTGGTCTCGCAAAGATGGGCGCAATATGGAAGCACATTTTGCACACTACGTCGGTTTGGCACGTTTATTAACCGAACCGCTCCCAGAAGCTACCTTGGTAACCGAATTAATGAAACATTTTCCACCAAATATCCAGTCACTTTGGCAACTTAAGGAAAATAAATCGATTGCGGGCGCTGCCGAATTTCTCCGACACCAGGAGAATATTCTAACGCCCACCACCTCCTCGACGCTGCCTCATAACAAACTATCATCTACCACGCCCACAAGTCCAAGCAAACGATACCGATGGGATAGGGGAGACAGGGGCACTGGAGATGAACCTATACAAAATAATTCCCGATCTGGAGACAAACAGCATACAAATGAAAACAACCTGTGGCATTGACCGTCTTCCTGGTCAACGTGTCAACCCTACAATGTACATTATAATATTGACAAATTTAACCATGGCAGTTGGCGGTTCTCTCTGTCAAAATATCAACTATCACATTACTAGACACTAGCAACGAGTTGTCCTGCACTTCAGAGTAAATATACCTCGACAAACTCGAGCATACCAACAACCCACATTCCCAGCGTGGGCAATGTCAATTGAAAATGTTTTGGTATCCAAAAAAAAAGGGCATCACTCAACAATCGGTGCTGAAAATACAAATACAACCCGCTGAAAACGGCTTGATGTACATATTGTCGTATTGTACTTGAACTTAAGTCACTACAAATCTCTGACATGTATTTGCTATGGCTACACAACAACTCCAGAGGCGTACCAAATATGGGGTCAAAATGAAAAGCAACGGATGACGGAAATGTGGGTGGTTCCGTCTGGAGGCGATGAATGGATGTCATCACCGAGGCCTACTGGGAGTTTACGTCGCGGGGAAGAGCGACGCCGGTCCAAAGAATAGTCCGAAGATCTGGGTCTCACCACAACAACGAGTACGCGTAGAAGGCGAAAGGAAAAATGGTGAGGGACGTTATTAGATTCATTCTTGCTTTATATTTCGTAAATTTTATTCTCATATTTAAATCACATACAGGGCTAATCTTATTTGCTACCATTTTAAAGTTAGGGTCAATTAAGTTTAGGGAAACATTAAATTTTGGTTAACATTTTTTTAACATTTTTTTTGCACCCGAAATATAACTTAACGTAAATAAACCTTTTCGTTTTGCAACCAATTTCTCCAGGGGTACCCTTTCCAACAGGAAAATATCAGCTCATATCAGTATTAATATCGGGTTTAAGTAGTCGTCTCCTGGATAGAATCCTGTGACTGGCCTGGTTACAGATTTTTGTCCTACTGGGATAAATTCAGGGAACTGGGGGTCACAACTTTGTTCAGGAGATAAATATTTATTCGACTTAAAAACTTTTAGAGTATCTCTGGAGAAAACTAAATTTCGTTTTGATGGATCATTAGAAAATCGAGTAGTGATATTTACGGTGCAGAACACTCTTCAAGTGTACTTAGGTGACAATGTATCAGTTTAGGGATTTTTCTTTTTACTTTTTATTTTTCTTTCGTGATGCAAATAATTCAGGGAAACTTTAAATTGTGTTTTAAATTCTTTTCTTTTATATTTTTTCTGAACCAAAAATATGCCTTAACGTATATAAAATTTTTGCTTTGCAATACATTTTTCCAGGGCTATCCTTTACCACAGTAAAATGTCTGGTCATATCATTATTAATCTCGGTTAAAGTAGTCTTCTCCTGGATAGAATTCTGTGACTGGCCTGGTTACAGATCTTTGTCCTACTGGGGTAAATTCAGGGAACTGGGGGTCACCGCTTTTATTCAGGAGATAAATTTTGTTATCGGCTTAAAATTATTTTTGGATAGCTCCGGAGAAAGGTAAAATTGTTGGACGAATCACTAGATAACCGCGGCGGTGATATTTACGGTGCAGAACATACTTCAGGTGTACTTAAATAGAAATTTAACCAAATTAGGGAATTCCATTATTTTTAATATTTTTGTATTGCATATAATTTAGGGAAATTTTTATTATTTTTAACTTGTCTCTGCGCCAGAAATATGACGTAACGTAAAGAAATATTTTTGCTTTGTAATAAATTTCTTCAGGGGTATCCTTTACCACAGGCAAATGTCAGTTCATATCATTATTAATTTCGGTTAAAGTAGTCTTCTCCTGGATGGAACCCTGTGACTGGCCTGGTTACAGATCTTTGTCCTAGGGCTGTTACGGGCCATCAAGAGTATTCCACAACGAGGGAAATATAAACTGACATACACCGGTGTGCAGTACGGAATATGGGGATGAATTCGGGGAACTGGGGGTCATAGCTCTTGTTCAGGAGAAAAGTTCTTCTTCGACTTGTATTTTTTTAAAGAATATCTCTGGAGAAAAGTAAATTTAGTTTGGCGGGTCGTTAGAGAATCGCGGCGGTGATATTTGCGGCGCAGAGCACTCCTCAAGTATAGGTACTTAGGTAGAATTGTAAATATATTAGGGAATTTTATTTTTTTCTTCATGTCTTTTCGTATTGCAATCATTTGAGTAAAACAGTTACTTATATCAGAAATCATTAGTAGTTATTTTAATATTTTGTTTAGGAATAGTATCAGGTTGAATTTTAAAAAATTTATGTTATCATATAGGAATAATGTCATATTAGATGTTTAAAATGTTATTTTAACAGGGGAACAGTGCCATATTAGATATTCATTTTTTCTCCTTTCAGTAACAGTTAGGGAAAATATGTAAGTCGTTGGTACCACAGTGTCTAAGTTTACGCGTTTCGTGGCGCATAAAATAATCTACTGCGTGATTATTGTATACGCAACGCGGGGGAGAGTGAAGCACCCCGTATACAGGCCGGTTATACATAAATTTATTTCCGCATTTATTTATTAAATTTAACATATTTCTTGACTTCCATGTAAACACCTACAAAATCAAACATTACAGGTACAAAATAAAAACATTTGAATTCGTAATTTAGCTTTAAAATCGAGATCCTTATGAAATGCTTAAATATTAAAATTCATAATATGTAAAGGAATAGTATTACATGCATTTTTAAAACCTCCTAAAACGTGCATTTTGTGTGTCGAGTCCAGCTAGGGGAGATTATTTTATCTAAACAAGTAAAGTCGATGCGAGCAATAATGATCCATAGGTAGAGAACTTTAGGGCGAAAACGCGTTCTGAAAGAATGTTAAGTACATTTGCTACGTCGACGTCGAGCACCGAGAACCTTTACTAGCTGTCTCATTTCCACTTTCGGGTTTTCTATATTCTTTCTTTGCCGAGGTTTCATATAAAACGTCAATTTTGGGGATCAGGGATTATTATTATTCCAACTACCGCGTGCAGAGCTCTATTCACCTAGTGTTGCTGCGTAATTTGGCTGGTTAAATCTGCAGGGCACTATTTTCTTAGTGCAGCTGTATACTAGTAGATAACTTCGGTTAGATACTGTAGTTTAACTGGTTTAATATGCAGAGCGCTATTTGGGTAAAGTTCAGTTAAATTTACTGTCAATCCGCGAGTCGTAATTTGGGGATCAAGTAATTATTATTGTTCATACTACCGCGTGTAGAACTCTATTTAAATGGTGTTGCTGTGATTTGGCTGGTTGAACCTGCAGGGCACTATTGTCTTAGTGCAGCTGTATACTAGTATAACTTCGGTTACATACTGTAATTTGATCGGTTTAATCTGCAGGACACTATTTGAGTATTGTTCTTTTGTTCCGCGAGCCGTAACTAGGGTTTAAAAGCTACTATTTTATTTACGCGTTTCGCAGAGCACCGGATTCTGCCAACATAGTATTCTCGCTAAATAAGATGCAGGGGGAGCACGAGATAATCTCCACAGCCGGGGGAGGGCCATCAGGCGACCTCACCTTATATCGAAATACAGGTAAAATTAATACATTATTCGAACTTATTTTATTGGCTATTTTATGAATAGGGCATAACGTAAAGTCACGGGTTATTTTACAAATACTCTAAATTAAATGCCTAGGGTAAAATAAACTCCCACACGACTCTATATTTTACGTATAAAACACGGGCACTATTCTAAACGTAATTATTAACTGTGGTATCTAGACAAACAAATACTGGGTAGGAAAATATGTACCAAATTATTTTATATATACATAATAATTTTCTAGCAACTTTATAGTGAAAAAATTGATTGTTCATTTAAATTTTAATTACTCAGAATTATACTGAGTTGGGATAAATTTTAGTTTATGATGAGGTATGGAATATCTGAGAAATGTTCAGTGCAATTACACAGTAGTTTGTTGACCTTTTAACACCTACAACAGCTGTGTTTAAGGCGACGTTTTGTTTGGTACTCTATCTCCGGACCGCCCGGGGTGCACAATTTGGGTCATCTGTGGGCAAACCGCAGGGGTGGTCTACAAGTGTGCACTTCGGATAGCTGGGGTAGAAAAAATTATATAATCGCAAAACATGATAAGATCTGGTTACTCCCTTTTGATGTCAATTACAGCAGCGGGCCGTTGTCCGCGGCGAACTGAAATATTCTTTCTGATTGTTCTCATAACTCTCTACGACACATAACAAAATCTTCACAATAAAAGTGTTTCAGTCTGTGCTCACGTTCGTAGGCAGATTTGTACACTAAAAAAATATCTTAGCAACAAAAGGGTTTCAGTCTGTGCTCACATTTGTAGGCAGATTCGTACCCAAAATATCTTCGCAAAACGACGGTTGTAGAGACAATCAATGGAAGTTTTAGTTTACCGTTGTTTCATGATTTGGGAAATACCCGAGCAGTACACCAGACTTTACATGTACTAAAGTCATATTTAAACCTTTCAGCATTTAACAAGAATTCTCGTTATAACCACAGTCATTGGCTTGTGGTTCTCTGCGTATTGAATTGACCATTTCTCAGGAATAATAAAAGTGACAATTTGTCCCAGCAAGGTATATTTACTGGAGTATGTTTCTGTAAAACCATATTACAAGTACAATTTATTTTTCTATGGCACTTTCCCAACTGCAATATGCACATAAATATATACATCTTTTATTTACCGTTGAATACTGTTTGCGAAAATGGACTGAAAATAAATGTCTTAAAATCTCTTCCGACTTTTATTAATTATTTTAACTTTTGAATAAATAAGAATTAATACAATAAATAAAATCTAAGTAAACATAAGGTTTACTCTTACTTTTGAGAATATGAATTAAATAATATTCTAAACAAATTCAAACTAAGTAAACATAAAGTTTACTATTACTTTGTGAATGTGAGCTAAATAAGATTCTAAAGAAAATTCTAATCTAAGTAAACCTAAGGTTTACTATTACTTTTGAGAATGTGAATTAAAGAACATACTAAGGAAAATTAAGTAAATATGAGATTTACTACCACAGGTACGTATGAACAAACAAGTAATCTAATTTCCCATAAATATACAGGGTATGGTGAGGTACATAAAATATGTCAAATAAAGTGCAAATTCATAAAAGACAAACAAGTGCCGAAATAATTTTCAGTGTTTAAATTTAACCAATTACCACATATCTAATAAAATTCAGTAATCAATATTCAGGGATTAAATCTATAACAAGTAAACTAATATCAATAAATCGAAACAAGTAATATCAAACTTTAAAAAGAACTATGGTAACAATAAACTACAAAACACAACGTAAATTTGAGTCCTACCGCTAATAAACTAGACGATCACGTAAATGGCCAAACATGTATCATTATCTTAATAATTATACATCTAAGGGAAAGGGGTACTTTCTGATATTATAATAAAACAGAATTTAACAAGAAAAAGAACGACAAGGGTGGGGGGTGTTTCACTACTAAAGGGATGAAAGCATTCTTTTCAACAAATTGAACTGTGTTTAAAAAGGGTCACTAAATATTGTTCTGGTTAAAGCAGCAATTCAAGGTTCTTAATTTTGTTGGCTGCAGTAGCATTTTGATGTTCTATACCTCCTGTAATGACCCCTGGTTATAATCCTGGTCACCTTCATTTTTCCTCCATCAAACCCCGTTTTTTAAAAAATGTACATTTTTTTAAAATAAATTAATTCAACGCACTGCCCTATAGGGGTTAAATCGAGGGGTAGGAGTGACTGGGGTCATACCTCTCTAGAATTACCGGCTTAAGTTATAGGGAGAGCCAATGCACCAAAATTGGATTGATGTCTGCGCCAGGAAAATACTTTAAAAGAGGTTTTGGGGCGATTTCAGGGGGTAGCTCGGGTCAAACGGTTTTTTAAACTCCGGAATCGATTGCAGCACTCTCTAAAACGGGGGCGGGGGGGACTAAATTGCCCAGTAGTACTTGCGTGTCCTTCCGACTCCTTACCTCCACTGTAAGTACAACCTGTATGACAGGTATTTCCGGCAGTTTTTGGGCTGTCATACCATGATATTCTGAAAGAGCGCACACAAACGAACAAACTTAAAAAAAAATGTTTTTCTACAACCGAGCAAAAATGCAACTTTGTGCTTCTAAAAGAAAACGCAAAGCTGTACTTTTCCGAGGAGCGAACGTTTCTTTACTTTGTCGCTTGCCGAGCGACAAAGTAGCGCTAATTGATACTCACGTTTTGAAATCTGAACTGTCAAATTTGAGGTAATTAATAATTATAAATTTTTCCAAACATTTTTATAAAAACACCGGTTGTAGAAAAAATCCCGGCTATAATTCGAGCGCAAAGTGACATTGCCGCTCTCAAACTGAGCTACAATATATCACTTTGCGCTCTTAATACACAAATAGCTATTTTACGCCATAACGGTAAAACTTTGTTACCTATCACCTCCTTCAAATAGGTATGACAGACTTTTTCGGCCGAGTAGCGGTCATTTTTCTGAAAGAGCATGAAATGTCCTAACCCAATTGAAATCAGTTTCCTCGATAACGGTAAAATATTATTGTTTTTTAATAATAATTAATTCAATTAAAAATACTTCCGACTAGAGAAACCTCGTCATACCGGGATCATTTTGTACGTATGGTTTTCTACAGTCAATTTTCACTAGAATTTTTAAAATCCGCGATAACGGTACATTCAATGTCACCGGCTCTTGGTCTATTATGTTAGGTAAAGAGGAAGGTAAGGAAAGAATTTAATGTTCATATGTTTCTTTTTACATTGATTGTAAAACAAATACATTTTTTTATTGATATGAACTGATCAGCAGGAGTAGCAGAAATAATATCTATATAAATATTCTGAACAATATCTTGCGATATGCTAGAACTCATTATACACTAATTAGAAATGAACATTTTACGGATTTGCATACAATGCTGTAATTACATTACATCAGAAGCAATAGATCCATTGACAATCGGATTTGCGTAATCCACAAAGTACCTACTCATATTAATTGATGACTTCAAGCAAATCAAAATTCCATAGAAACAAATATTAATAAAATTTAATCCTGATTGAATTTTCTGATATGAAACACCCTATGCTATCTTTGAGGAATGTATCATACACTATTATAATATAGATAATACAGTGGAGCAGAAGTATGTACAGTAATTGTAAAAACAAAAAAAAATAAAACATTATTTTGTTGAAATCGGTTTAGAATGTCACGATACGTCGAGACTCTTATTGTTTATTCTTCTTTATACCAAGCAATCGTGATAAAGCATTGAATATAAAAAAAATGAAAAATTTGAAACACCTTTAAAAAAGCGGTCATCAAAAATTATAAAAACCGCCGTTAGGTTAATTGAGGCTTATTACCTAATATTTATTTTGAGGTCGGTGGCAAAATGAACAAATAACAAAATCGAGCGAATTTTTACTCGTCCCCAATGTCTATATTAAGTTATTAACGTTGAATTAACCGGACGACGCTACGGTGAAATTTTATTTCATAATTTTGAATGGTCGTTTTTCAAAAACACATTCGCTTTTCTACAAAAATTTTGTTCATACTTTTTACTGGTCCAAAATTACGTAAATATGTAATTATGGCAGACCTATTGAATTTTAAACTTTTGTTATCAGATCCAATATCAGCTATTCCGAAAATATCTTACTATCAATTTCAACACGATTTCATCCACGGCGCATTCGCCATATTTTCGCATATTTTTTAATAGAATTTTTTATTACCGATTAGTGCTCACCTCATACTATACATAGCTTCATATAGGTACTAATAACAAACTACCGATGAGTACCACTCCGGGAGCTTACAAAATAGATATTCGTAGAAACCACTTAAGCTATCTCAGAGAGTTGATTAACCAAAGAAAAATTGGCTCAAATTGAAAATCTCCGTTTTAAAAATATTTAGAGTATGTTAAGGATACAAGGCCTAAGAAATCCTGAGAAACAGACTCTAACATGATTCAAGAAAGTTCGGTACTTATATTATTATTGGTTGCAAAACAGTATAAAATATTTTCACAGATCAATAACAAATAATCTTGATTCAATAAATAAACTAGGTATAATTTAGGGTATTTGGAACTTTGATAAAAAACTAATGCATTGCCCTCTCATCTAACTTCACGACTAGGTACCCTATTACTGCCACATTCACGCAGTGGAGTGGAATTATAGTAGCAATGGTTAAAATTATTTCAATTTTTTTTTTGTTGCAATAGGCTTAGAATGTCATAAAACGTCGAGATTTTAGATTTGAGCGAAAAAAAAATTCTGTCTGTCTGTCGGTCTGTCTGTAACTTTTTTGTGCCCTCGTTTTCTTAGGAACGGTTTAAGATATTGACTTGAAATTTAATACACATATGTATCATGGTGACATCAGGAACAGATTATATTTTGCGCTAATTTAGGTGAAATGTTGAGGGTAAATAGGGGTAAATAAGTAAGACGAGCTGGTAAAAGTACAGAAACTTGGAATTTGGTGTATATGTATGTATGTGTATATGTATGTATGGTATATACTAGAAGCCAAGGTTTCATACTCTTTTATAATATTTTCCACGCCCTCCCCACTACACCCACTCCATTATTAAAAGGGTTGATATGATAAAATTGAAATATTCACTTGAAATTTGGTACACATTTGGTATATTTTGAGATGATTCCGTTGAAGAGTTGGGAGTTAAATAGGGGTAACAGTGCAAAGTAAGTAAAGCAAGTTGGCAAGAGTACAGAAACTTGGAATTTAATGTATATATCAGCAGCCAAGGCCTTAGATATTTTATAACATTTTTCAACCCAATCACTAAAGTGGTTAATAACAGAATTGAGATATTCACTTGAAATTTAATAGATGCATGAATTATGCTACTACCAGAAAGACGACTCCGTTGAACGGGTGGGGGTAAGTAGGAGTAAATAAGAAAAAATTAGTAAAGCAAGTTGGTAAGAGAAGAGAAACTTAGGATTTGGTGTATATACTAGAAGCCATAGCCTCAGATTTCTTAATATAATATCTTTCAACCCCGCACCACCTCCACTCCATTATAAGTGCTTGATAAAATGAAGATATTCTCTTGAAAGTTGGTACACGTATGTAGTGTAAATCATATATTTTTGAGATGATTCCGTTGAAGGGATGGGGGTGGGGAAAATAAGTAAAGTAAGCTAATAAGAGTCCAGGAACTTCATTTTTGGCATATATGATATATGATGCTAGAAGCCAAAGTATTATTTTTTTATGCCACCTGAAATATTATATTATTACAATTCTGTGACCGATTATTTCCACATACTAGAGTGCAAATAGAATCAAGATGTATTCCCTTAAAAAGCCTTGGGTGGGAAATCAGGATGTGGAAGTACTGATTCCTTAGGCAGCGGGTTCTTTACAGAAAGATCTTTGCTTTCTTATTATATTTAGTTATGTATCGTTATTTATATTTAACTACTTAAAGAAAACCATTTCGGTTTTTGTTTAGTAGAAAGCAAATTTATGACATAGTCATTTCCTTTATGTTATTTTATTTTATTGTTTTTTATATTATCATCCTGGCGGAGTTTAGCCAAAGCCATTCCACAATTCAACCAGAATACATACACTTCAGAAAACTACACCACAACCATTCCCTGCGGCATCCACTACAGCTGAGATTCGAACTCTGGAGAGATAACAGCGACTAGCAATGTTGTCTCGCTCAATCGAGGTCTAGCCCACTACTACTATTTCGGTAACATATTAATAATGTCACAAAGTATTCATACCCTAGCCAAACTGCGAACTTGGGGCCGCATAGTCTCAAGACTAACGCATAAGCACTGAGCTACAGAATCTTCAGTTCTTTTTTTATTCACAATGTATTACCAGATGTTCTGTGATTGTGCGTTATTATAATTAGTCTCCATTTGCCATATCGTACATCTGATAATATCGCGTCAGCTGACGTGGATATTCGCTAAACTATTGACCATTCTATACTACTCTCACACTCTCTCTCTCTCTCTCTCTCTCTCTCTCTCTGGCTAATGCGACCTAAAAAATGAGAGATCCAGAAAGAGTATGATAATGGAGACTCGCTTTAGGAGACGCATTTATTGGAGAGTCGAGCTGTCGCGTCGGTGTGATGAGCTATCCAGGAAACCTTAAGAAACGTCTACAGATCGATATCCCGAAAGCATCAATACGCCGCGCGCCGTCTGTCTACTTTTTTAACAGCCCATGTTTCAGAAACGTAAGGAAAGGTGGAAAAACTAAGACGTTAGCAAGTCTGATTCCTATTCGTTTCGTGATATTTTTGTCGCACCAAATTTTGCTGAAATTTACCTTTTGTATTCTTCACCGAATCTCATATTCATAGTTGCTGGTACTGTTCATAAAGGCTCCAAGGTATAGCGTCTTGTTTACTATCTCACAATCACCTATCCTTAAAGAGGCGGTATTCATTTGGTCGGTTTACGATCCAAATTTTCGTTTTATTGCTATTTACACTAAACCGTAATCAGGGCTTATTCTTTGAAGATTGTCTAAGCAAGTGCATACGCTCATCCCCATTTAATCCCCAAATAAGATTGTATCACCTGCAAATCTCATGTTCGAAACCTTAGTTTCGCCTATAGCTACTCCACGCTGCTAGTCCCCCAACATACGTCGTATCACGTCTTTGCGATAGAGGATTGATGGCGGAACACAGGCTTGTCTGGCACTTTTGTCAGAGTTAGTGCCATCGACTTTCACTAGGGCAACATTTCCTTCATACAGTCTGTGAATAATAAAGAGAAGATATTTGGGTGTTCCCATCTTCAATAATATAACGCCTTTTTGAATTAATGTTGGAGAAAACATGTTCTTCCCCGTGTATACAGATTGGTCCAGGTAAATATAAACATGGATACCCTATGTCCACTAGCAGGTAGATTGGAGATACGATGATTTCCGACACACAACGGTTAATTCAGCTTGTATTCATACATCATACCACAGTATAAAAACTGTACTTTGCGACCGCCCAAAGCTTCCACACGTACATGTTCCTCTCGGCTTACAGCATTATAATAACGCCTTTAACGGACAAATGTCAGCTGGTAAAATTTCTACGCTATGTTCATAATGTTGCATTATAATGGACCGATCTGTACATGTTTCACACTTAAAATGGAATAATCATGTACTGAACTAAACATACATATAATTTTAAACGCTGTGTCTAGGCCTAGACACACCGAATTTTAAATAGTAGTACCTAAGATTTAGGAAATGTTATCTTCCTTAGCTACTTGATAACTACAACAGATCTTTATTTAAGTAAAGCAAAACTGATTAGTATTTTGTACTTCATACTTATTTTAAATTATAGCATATTGTAATATATTAATAAACATTTATTTATATTACCGGTGCAGTATACATTTTGTGGTAAGCAGTTTTTATAATTTCTCGGTACAAAGTGATAGTAATTAATGAATATTCAACTGGAATTATTTACAACTGAAATTAGGAATGCCATTATCGTAAATTTTGAATAAAAACATGCCGCACATCAGCTCTTTAACATTACATTTTCTAAATGCATACCTACCTACATTACAAACATTACATCACTTGCTCAATGATAACGACTTGCGATGGGTTAAGATATAGTTGTTAGCATGCGTGTAAATGTTGCCTACTTTAAAGTTTATGCTATCATAAATTACAGGTATTCTACATGAATTTGTTTATCAATGATCCATAAAAAGCATGATTACAGTCTATAATGTACCTCTACATGTATTTCATAGGCAATTTGGAACATGTTCGACGTGTTGAACTGGACAGGCGAAGCGATGAAATGGACACATTGTAAAAAATATGACAAAATAAAACCTGTTAGAGAAAAATTAACATATGTTTTTGTTTACAAAAATGAACTTATCTTTGAAAAAACTTGAAGAGCCTTTAAATAACGATTACTAAAAATGTAATGAAATAAAACAAGTCGTCCGTTTAATTGAATCTTATTAGCTATAATTGATATTAAGGTTGGCGTGAAATTGCACCAATATCAAAATTGAATGTTTTTTTAAAACATCTTAATATAGATATTAGGTAATAAGATTCAATTAATTGCACAACGCTGAAGCCTTATTTCCAAATTTTTAATAGCCTGTTTAAACACGATTCAATTTGTGTCTTATGTCTTAGCTATATTATCCGTTTTAAAATTTCTTTCTTCGGCAAAAATTTTGCAACCGTTGGTTTTGGTGAAATTTTGACATTCTAGCGTTAATTATAACCCAGTAACATTGGTAAAAAATTACTGATAGGTCTAAACAAATACTGCATAGCTAATAACTGATATATTAACATTGCGCACAATGTGAGGTGTAAGAAACCCAACCGTTTCAATCAGACCTTCATCAATTGTTAAAGAATAGTAACAGAAGAACGTAGGTAGTGATTTTCATAAATGTTACTTTTTAGGTACGTCAATGTCCTTCTCTATGATTTCGGTGTCGTCAGTTTGAAATAACATTGCCGACATCATTTAAAACCAATTTTTTATAGAAATCAGGACCAAATATGTCTGTTATTGACTTGTTACATGTACGACATATTGTCAAGTAGATACTCCATTTCTTTAAATGTGGTAGCATATCTGTTAAAAGGAGGTATTCAAATGTTTGCATTGACGCGCATGGCATGTGCCCATGCGGGGTTCTGTCAGATTTTAAAATTTAGTCCATTATTCTATTTTCTGTTGTGACGTTCACTTGAGTGAAAAAAAGAGTTCAATAATATTATTTAAAAATGAAGTTGCTACATGTTTTATTATAAACGAATATCAATTTACACTCTTTAGTGGCGATATAAAACGTAAGATCTTGAAGTCATCATGCTGCAGTTGTTCTATCCAGTGATTCAACTATCATATTTGTACGACCTAGGACAGCGATATATAGTCAGGTGTTTCAAACCTATGAGACGTATATTCTTCGTTACTGCACTCACCCTCTCTCCCCCTTAAAAATTAAGCTAAGGTCTTATCTTTAAACCTATCGATCTATAGGTTGTGTTTACGTAGCTCGGCGCCAATATTCTTGACTAAAGATGACGGTCTCGGATGATTAGAAGTCGAGCTTAAGCTCTTTGCCCCAATTATCGCTGTAGACCTGGACCGGCCTCGTAAGGGGTGGGCCTGCTTTTTCGCCTATCCCCTCCGCAAATGGGGACGGTATTGGCGATGTTAGCAAACCTCCCCTGGTCCTGGCTGTTGGACCCTGCCAGCTGGGTCGTTTCTTCTGGCGCTCTTCTGTCATGGTTCTTCTTTCTTCGCTGGCATATATAGGTTCCCGGGAGCGTCTTTCGTCTGTCGTGAGAGGGAACGGCTGTTACCGAGCCCCTTCGGAGTTTGAAAGGGCTTTGGAGGTGTTGACTAGTCGGAAGCCCAGGGTGACAATTGACATCATGTGCTCCGATTTCGTCGGAAGGAAGTGTGAACTGTGTAGTTCAGGATTGTGTTCGGCCATAGACGCTTTCTTAGCGTCAGAGGCCGACACGGGCTAGGGTAACGGTACCGAGCTGGTTGTTTGATTGGTACCCCCAGGATCGGGTATTTGGATGTTTTTGGTCATTGTCTCCTCTCGGTGTGGCTTGTAGATCGGGCTGAAACAGATAGAGGGTTAGTTATACTTACCCATTATCCAGGATCTGGAGCTTCGGCCTCTTGTGCCTCGGAGCGTCGTTGGGGTCATAGTCAGTCGCCTGTCTGGCCAGCCGATTCCCATGCTCTGCTGCACAGGCGTATAGGTTCTTCGCTCTGTCCCGGATGACTTCAGTTACTGGGGTGTATTCCAGGTCTCTGAAGATGTCGGCGTGTCTGACAAACCATGGTGCATCCACGACGCACCGAAGTGCGACGTTTTCCACGGCTTGTATCCTCTTCAAATGGGTGGCTGCTTGGTATCCCCAGGCAACGGAGGCGTAGGTCAGAATAGGTGCAATGAGCGTCCTGATAAGCGTGAGCTTGTTCCTCAGGTTGAGTTGACTCTGTCTACCTATCATCGGGTAAAGTAGAGTCCTCCTCGTCCTCGCTTTCTGTATTATCGCCTCCGTGTTCTGTCTCCACGTCAGGCTTCGATCCATGATAACGCCAAGATACTTGACGGTATCGTGCCATTGAATGTTCTCGCCGTTCAAGGAGACGTGTCCTGTGGGAGTTTGCTTCCTGACTCTCTTGAAGAGGGTGGCTTCCACTTGTTGAACCACTCTTCCAGAAGGGATGCTGCTTCCTGAAGGTTGCGGGTGGCAAGTCTTGCACTCCATGATCTTGCGATTATGGCCGTGTCGTCTGCGTAGGGTGCCAAAGAGATCCTTGCAGTTTTTGGTGTGTCGGAGGTGTAATTCTTGCAGCTGAAGGTTCAAATGATTCCCTTGTCTTTTCCTTCCAAATCTTACCTTCAGAGATCTTGTGTTATTACTACTCCAACATCGTATAATACTGCAGATCGGGGAGCTGCTACAGATCTGTTCAATACGCTGCATCTGTCGCATGTCTTTGCAGTTCTGAGCTGAGTTCGCGTCTGCTAGTTGCTTGCGACAACTTTGGAAATAAAAGGTACTGTAGTATTTCATCTAGCAGTCAGAAGAACGTTTAACTCTGATCTGGAAGATAAGTCTGTTAAAGCTTCAAAAATAACTATTTCTTTTCTACAATGCCAAATTTCGAGTAGTTTCTTTCATTTCTCATTGTTCTTTCTGGCTTAGTTTTCCGGTTGTTTTTTTAGTCGATGGGCCATTTCCGAAATTTAGCCAAATGCACGAAGTAAAGTATAAAACAAACTTGAACACTTTTCAAAATCTATTTAATAAACAAGGAACGTCCCCTAGTATCAATAAAATATTGACATGTATTCTAGGCTGGAGAGATTTTTTTTTTGCGATATCGCTTGACTCTGCAAAAGTTGTATCATTATGTGAGTGTAAACTACTTCTTTTAATTTTTTCAATCAATATCAATATAAATATCTTTAGATGCCACAGAGACATTAAAAATTCAACATTCTGTCTTTGTAATTTTGTAATCAGTAAATTTTTCAAAATTTTATTCTCCTTGGGTTTTAGTAAAGTTGGTTTGATTGCAAACAGCGTAAATAAAAATCTCAAACCCCATCTCAATTATCTTTAGATGGCAAAGAAGGGTTCAAAATCAGAAATTTAATGAACGTACATTTATATTTACTTTTTAATTTATAAACACGAAAGAACTCATACACATAAAAAGCAACTATTTATTATTTACATTTATTTTAATTTATAAACAAGAACAACAATGTGACAAAACTCAAAAATAAGAATCTCATGTATTTAAAGAATATGTATTATTATAAATCTGTTAGTTTAATAAAAATTTTCAAACTAGAAAAACTTATAAACCAAACATCAATGTACTCTTGTCGTTATTCTAATTTATAGTCGGACTATACTTCTAAATTTGGCATAACGTTTCTTAATTTCAGTCTTGCTCTGATGTACCCATCTATTTCTGATTCACAAACTGCAGCAGCGTCCTCTGACACTAAATGAACGCACCTTTCTTCCTCTTGCGTGTGGCATAAGAATTTCGGAATTGCCAGAGTATCATTATTATTGATATATCTCTCCATTACTTCTTGGCACATTTCTTGAGTTAGAGGTGGTTCAACGTTGGAATAGCTCTCATGACTTAACATTTCGTAGTATTCCAAAGACTTAAAGTTCAAGTCAGCTTCCTTTAGTTTTTAGTCCGTTTCTCGCCTTTACAATGCGGTTCAAAGCCAGCCTTTTGATAGTTTCTCTTTTATCTGTAACCATAGGCAATAAACATGTTTCCATGGTGAGCGAAATATAAATTTCTTTAAAGCACACTGCCAACACTTAAAATTTTCAGAGAGGTACCTGCTGAAACATAATTTTCCACAAGTGTCATGGTCCATTCCAACATTCAGATTTTCCGATGGGTTTAGAGGTACTAATATATAAGTATACGACTCGCAGTTGTCATCTACCTTGAATGTGCCATTGGGCCCAGTTAACGGTCGGCCAAATATTGGGCGCACTTGCAAGATGTAACAGCTTCGACAATTTTATAAAGATACTTTTGATCGTTACTTAGGTTCTTTAAGTCAATAAGAGGCAACGGATTTCCTTCTAATGGTCTGTAATCGACAACAGGCAATCTTTTAAAGCTTTACCAATGGGTCTGGAGAAACAACTTGATTCATGTGTTACGCCATCTACGTGGATTATCAGATGTCTTAGAGGAAGCTTATTCATAAGACCAACTTTTCGGTTCGATATCCTTGTCCAGACATGTAATAAGTAATAGCAGTGAAAATATTAAGAGAACTTCCTGATATAGGGTAACGTGACCCAAATAGTCCGAGTTCTGTTCATGAACTAAAACTATATGTTCTTCCATAATAATTAAAGGATGGTCTTACGGTGTTCTACAGACTTCTTTTAGGTCTACACTAAGTTTTGAATATAAAAAACTGCAAAATCTGAAAATTTTAATAAATTTTAATTTTTCAGTATTTTTTATTAATATCAAGTCTTTGTGACACCTCAAGATTCTATTCGATTTTGGCGAATTTTTGAAATTGTGTTCGGTATTACATGTAACAACTTTTGCATACCCAAGCGTTTTCGATTTCTGGAAAAATGAAATTTCATGTTTTTTCACTCCACCCTAAATGTATTCAGCAACGAATACAATAATTATTAAGCCTAAGAAAATCGTTAATAATGCGATTCGTAGAAGTATTTTTGGGACATTATTTTATAGCGGTCGGTTGTTGATTAGATTTAATATTTATCATGCTACCATAGAGTTCAGTGAAAAAGTCACATTTGTAGAGTAAATGCCATTCTTCAGTAACCTTGTATATTTTGTATTACCCCTTCTGATTACAGAACTCATTTTAAATTGTTTCGCTTAAAAATACATCTAAGACATCATCAGTAAGCTCTTCTGTAAAGTAATCTCTACGTAAACTGAGTTTGCACCAAATAAAGCTTTACTTTCAAAAACCTCTATTTTTTTAATATATGTTAAAGCTTGTTTAATTATAGCTAAAACGCACCTACCAATTTAAATTAGTTTAGCTGTCGCTTTAAAAATTTCTTTAAATTAAGACTATTTTCAAAGTATTGATTGCATCAGTACCTTAATTTTAGTGGCCAAAACATTAAGTTCGTAGGGCCAAAAAAGGAGATTGAAAAAAAAGTATTTTATTTGAATTAAAAGTGAGGATACATTGACACTCTTCCGGCAGCCTCTACTTTATATTAAAATACTATTGTAATTTCAGTATTCTAATTATTTAGATTATATATTTTATATTAGTTCAGTGTACCGTATCACATCTAAATAAATCATCATTAAAATCGGCAAAGGTCATTATACAATTCGTCTGTGTTAGGCGGAGCACTTTTTCAAGGTTTAACTAAGCGATGTATTTGGACTAGTGTGATGGAACAATAGATATTGTGTTATATAACTACTAGCATGCGGTAATTCCAAAGAATGTACGGGCATATTATTGCAACATACACAATAAATGAAAGCACGCAATAAATACAGCTTAATACGAAAATTAAGTAATTATACATGTGGTTGAATATCACTAATCATCGTGAGCTAAAACTAATACAAATGTGATATCATTCAAATGCTATTTTATAAAATGTTATAAAATTCTAATACATTTCGGCTAAAATATTTAAAAACTATTTACAAATCAGAAATGTTTTGACAGACGTTCTATGATCCCTACAAAATTCTAATTAAACTCCCTTTGTTGTATTGGACGTCTGACAGCATCATCCACGTGATTATCTGTTAGACGCCAGCCTCACCAGAGTTGTTCCACATCAGATTCTTGGCAACAACGTTTTGGAAGGGTTCTTTTCACATTTTGCAATCTGGTTTTCCCAGAATTATCAATTGTCTATGTTGTCCTATCTCCTCTTAATGCAACTAAAAAATGATAATGTAGAATATAAACTCGACAGTCGTTTTGGAGACAAATTTCTTGGAGAATCGGGCTAGTGGTGCAATGGGCTAACCAGAAATCTCATAACAAATGTTTCTAGACGTGTTCCTTCATTGACTTAGTTTTTCTAAGGGTTCCAAGATCTTGTTTACTGCCTCAACGATCATTAACATGCACATGTGGTTTTCATTCGCTTGATTTGGAGTTATAATTATCATTTTGTTATAATTTACACTTAAACCATACTCAGAGACTATCGCTTGAAGTTGTCCAGCGGATGCATGAGCATATTCTCACTTACTGCATGTAAGGTAGTATGATTTTCAAATCTCAAGTTAAAAATATTAGTTCCACATTTAGCAACTCGACTGTGCAATTCTTTTAAAATTACGGGTTTAATAGGATTAGTGATAGAATATAGTTAGTTCTGTCTGACGCCTTTACCAATTTTACATTTGTCTGAGTTAGTGTTGTCGACTTTCATCAAAGTAGAACAATAGAGAACATTTCGTTGTCCACATCGTCGAAACCATTACGGTAGTATACGAACCTAAAGTACATAGCTTAAGAATCCCAACCTCAACAACCTGACATCTATCAGCTCTTAGAGTGCTACTCTAGTCCTTAATTGGTAACATTTTGATTTTAAATTTACGGACAATTTCTGTTCAGTTTTCTTTCTTTAATGTCTTAATTATATTTAAGTCCTGGCGGAGTTTAGCTACAGCCATTCACTCAGGGTATGTATACATACATATCATGACAACATTACAACCTAATGCAGCTGAAACTCGAGCTCGGGGGAGATAACATCGACTAAACATATTGTACCACTCAACAAAGATCTAGCCCCCTGCTACCATCTCGGTAACATACTAGAAACACCTCTAAATATTCCTACCCTGACCAGAATTCGAACCCTGAACTCCGTGGTCACAAGCCTAACACGTAAGCACTGCGCCGGCGCAGTTATCTTTACTACAGTTCTTTATAGATCCCTGTATATAAGAATTCTTATCTGCTCGATAAGTAACCTGATCTCCGCATTAGTCTGTTATATCCTTTGGTTCCAGGCATTGTCGACAGCTTTAGAGAGATTTGGATTTTCGTCATGTAGTGGATTGATTCACTTACATATTCCCCGAATTCATCTTACGAGGCTGGATCGTTAGTTATAATGAGCAAACGTTTTTGTATTTGCATTCGACGTGTCTTTGGCTTCGACATAAAGATGCACATAAGCAACTGATAACATGAACTACAGTCATCATGGTGAACATAATCAGTTGGATTCTAGAATTTAATAACAGATGACGGCTAAGTGTAAATCATACATGTTGTTAGAATACAGTATTTACTACAGCACATATATAATTTATCGAAGCAGAACTGAATTAACTTTTCCTCCTTTTATTTCATTTCCCTACGCAAAATGTACCAACAGAAGTTCACATGTGAATCTCTCTTTCAGCGTGGAACCAACTTTGGCATTGAAATCAACCATATTAATCGTAATTTACCTGTTTGAAATAGCAAACACTTTTAATCTCTGTGGAATGCTTCCAGCTCCTCCTCTTCAGAGTTTTAGATGCATGTACTTGTACTAAGTTCACTATTGTTGGCGTAGCGTGGATCATTAGAAAGTTTGTCAGATCATTGATAGACGCTGATAGAAGAAAAATAACAAATATAAAAATTCCATCAAACCAAACTGAATTCTTCGACTTTTAGTATACATTGATTTTGATATTACTATCCCTAGCAAATAGTTACTTTCTAAAGAAACGAGTTCATTTTATTTAAATGAACATTTCTTCTAACATTTTTTATAGTTGTCAAACGCCTATTAAATATATTTTTTGCATATTTTCGCAACATAATTACGAATTCAATAATTGAATAGTTATACCATTGGATAATACATTTGAATAATTAATTTGCATTATGAATTTCGGCTTTAATAGAATGAGGCCAGTCCTACACATCATTTCGCCCACTAGATTTAGAAATTTGTGATTGTAAAATTTGCTTATAAAAAAATTGAAGAGAATGTATTTTCTGTTTAACTTATTGTAATATGCACAACAGAAAGCGAATGTCGTTTATGTTAAAAATTCATACTTATAGGGCATGAAACTTGGAAATAAATAAAATAAAAATTTATTTGGGAACATGGTATTGTGGTTTGAATTACCTGTAAATCACCTGCATCTGGTTGTGCTGGTTGTCCTTATATCCAGATCTGTCCACTTAAAATATTAGCGTTAATCAAAAATCTGATAGCTCAAGTATTGCATAAATTATGGATAATGACGATGCGTTTTTTAATCATTTGAAGTACCAAGAACACAGTACAATGTAGAGCAAAAAAATCATAAATCTTAGTTTATTGCCGACAATAAACAATAATTGTTGACATGTAAACAAAGGTAACACTAGTACATGGCATTAAGTAAGAGCAGATAATAGTTATTGGTAGTGATTTGACGGTCTAGTTGAAACTTATTTCGATGGTTGGATATTTAAATTAGATGATTCTTAGAAAAATCCTGTATGCATCATCTTACATCGACACACCCATAATCACAACCTATTAGTGTATCTGTGACCTTAAGAGGACGGTAGCTCAGTGAATTAGCGCGTGTAGCTTTGTAAACTGTGGTACCTAAACAAGCATATTCAGAACCTGCTTACTATGAAATAACTTTAATTATAAAATTAACCTTAAAAAGTGGTTCGGATTCCACTATAAATTGTAGGATCTCGTCCCTCTTGACTTAACACAAAATTCCTGGATGTTCAAGGAGTTAAATTAATCACTTGAGAAGCTGTTAAGAAAACCATTTTTTAATATTGTAGTAATACAGAGGTTAAGCCATTATTATAAATTTCACAGATAATTGAAAAGCAAAACTGTGAAGCTTGTTCAAGTATCGGGTACTTTTGTAGAAAAGTAACACAGGACTGAATTTTTTTAAAAGTTCTACATTGTTCTAAGAGAAAAACGTGATATATTTCTGTGTAAAGCATATGTTTCAGTTCTAATAGTTTCTAAAATGCTCCCAGAAAACATATTATTTCCACATCCACGTAGTGGATTGCAAGTATAGTAATTGTAAAAAAAAATTCAAATTTTTTTGTTGAAGTTGGTTTAGAATGTCATGAAACGTCGAGATTTTAAATTTGATCAAAAGAGAATTTTCTGTCTACTGACATGACGGCCTGTAATTTTTTTCGTGCGCACGTTTTCTCTGGAACGGTTCATTGACTTCTGTACACGTACGTATTATAACGAGATCTGGAACTGTATTGTTTTTGGAATGTATCTGGTGAAGGGTTGGGAGTAAATAGGGGCAAATAGGGGAAAATTAGTAAAGTAAGCTGGTAAGAGTACAGAAACTTGAGATTTGGTGTATATACTTGAAGCCAAGGGCTCAATTTTTTAATAATATCTTCCACCACCCCCACCACCCCCAATCTATTATTAAAAGGGTTGACAAGGTAAAATTGAGATATTCACTTGAATTGGTACATGTATGTAATTTAATGACATCTGATTGACATGATTTCCTTGAGGAGGTGGGGGTGTGTAAATAGGGGAAAATAAATAGAGCAAGCTAATACCAGTCCAGAAACTGGAGTGTATGCTAAAAACCAATACCTCAAATTTTTATATGACATCGGCGTGAAATATTAAAATTCTATGACCAATAATCTCCACAGAGGACTAAGGTACAAATATAGTCAAGATACTTTCCTTTAAAGAGACTTGGATGGAAATCTGGATGTGGAAGTAGGGATTCCTTTTTAATTATTTTTGTCTCAAAAATCAAACTTTTCAAATTTCTTCAAATACGTTTGTTAAAAATGGTTCAAAGTTGTGTAGCATACTCATTTTTCTGTGAAATGAAACAACCCCCTATCTATAGTTTTCAAACCACGATCTCTCATAATAGAGCACTTTCTACTATTGGTTCGCAGACTGTAGCAAATAAGCCCTAGTTTATTCATTATTCTATCAAAAAAATGCATTTTTATTACCTGTAACATTATAAGAAAATCGTACAACTCAATATTCCATCACTTAGAGATATTTTATTGACTTGAACTTTTTCATGTGTATATGGTTCACATGACATTATAATTTTTCATTTTTGTCTAGAAAATCCAAAATGGCGTCTCCAAGATGATCAATTTATTGTTACTTAATACACGACTACTAAAAATTTGTATCTGTAAATTTTCTAGATACTTTACAGGTTGTAAATATGTGATTGAAATGGACTGAAAATTCAAAATGGCGGCGTCGATATTTATAATACGTTTTACCATTTATCATGTGATTAGGCTAAAGATCGATACCTGAGGGTTGTGAAGCCTGCAGATTATAAATATTTGGTCAACATGTATCAATTCAAAATGGTGGTGTCAATGTGACAGATAAGTTTTGTAATTTATGGTATAATTCGTCTGTAAATCGGTATAATCTAAACATAACTGATGCATTTAATTTGTTCTTTAATAATGTCACATGGTGTTTTAACGCTGCATGTCCACTAAAAAAATTTAAAAAACGACCCACTTTTAAAAAAGATAAAGAATGGATAACAAATGCATTAATTGAAGAAGGTAACAGTGTCCGCAAAATTTATAATGACAGTTAGAATCTTTCATGATTCTAACTGTCCGGACAAAAAATTGTTTTATAATGAAAGTAAAAGAATCTATAGGAAAAACATAAAAATTGCTAAACTTGATTATTACAACAATAAAATAATAAATGCAGACAACAAAACCTAAGAAACATGGAATATTGTTAACAATAAACTAGGAAGGATAAGGACCAGTCACTGTCCTTTAAGCCTTAATATCCAGAATAAATTATGTTCAGATGGAAATGAAGTGTCAAACTGCTTTGCAGCATATTTTTCCAGTGTCGTCCCTGATA
The DNA here is from genome assembly GCA_963583905.1 of Stenurella melanura. NCBI lineage: Eukaryota > Metazoa > Arthropoda > Insecta > Coleoptera > Cerambycidae > Stenurella > Stenurella melanura. The sequence goes on from OY757309.1 coordinate 156,259,955, forward strand.
ATATTAATGAACATTTCGGGTATAATTTATCTTTGCCGTGCACATTATCGAAAAATATACCAAATTCAATATTTTTTTATCCTGTTAACGAAGAAGAACTATCAAATGTTATACGTAACCTCAAAAATAAAAAGTCATCAGGATTGGATGGCCTTACTGCCCACATAATAAAAAGTATATCTGAAAATATATTGCCATCACTTTTGTACCTTATAAATATGCCATTTGTTAACGGAGAATTTCCTGATTTCCTTAAAATAGCGTCCATAATCCCCATCTACAAAAAAGGCTGTAAAAATTATGTTGAAAATTACCGGCGGATTTCCCTCCTAAGTGTGTTTTCAAAAATTTTAGAGAAAATTATTTATGACCGTATCATATCATTTGTTGAAAAAAATAAAATACTAACCGAGTTCCAACATGGATTTAGTTTTATCAACTGAAACTGCATCTGCAAATTTTTTAAATACATCTACAAACAGTTAGATGAGGGTAAATATGTTGTGTCGTTGTTTTTGATTTATCGAAAGCTTTCGATTCTGTAGACAGAGATATACTGTCCAAAAAATTAGAAACCATCGGTATACGAGGATATCTTCTAAGTTGCATTAACTCCTATATGGAAAATCGGAAATTAGTAGTAACATGTAATGAGTATCAATCGAGTATCCAAGATGTAACCCTTGGGGTTCCCCAAGGCTCAATATTAGGCCCCCTGTTATTTTTGATATATATTAATGACCTACCAAATCATATTCAACATGGTGTTACCACGATGTATGCAGATGACACCACTGTTTCGGTATCAGCTTTCACACAGGAAGAACTGTATCACAAAATTTATGTTACACTTGACGATGTACACGCATGGTGCCAGAGAAATAGGCTCATTTTAAATGATGAAAAAACAGTTTTTATAAATTTTAATTTTAGGAGAGCATTAACGTTTGGTTATAACATAACTTTTGCCGAATCAACAAAATTTCTAGGCACCTACACAGACAGCAGATTAACATGGGAATTGCATATAGATCACATTTGTAAATTGCTAAATAAAGCATACTTTGCTGTTTTACAGCTAAAAGATACAATTGCTCAGACGGGTCTCTTAAGCGTGTACTATGCTTTAGCTTATTCACATCTGTCATTGAATATATTGACCTGGGGACGTTCAATTCATACACAACGGGTTTCTGTGTCCCAGAAAAGATTACTAAGATTTTCAATATAAAAAATAGAGCTAGCTGTAAACCATTATTTAAAAAATACGATATACTTACAGTTCCTAACATCTATATTTACAAATGTCTGGTATTTACAAAAATTAACTTGTGTACATTCTCCACCTCTGCAGATAATAATCTGTATAGTACAAGACATAAAGATCTGTTGGTGATCCCAGTGCATAAAACAGCGACATTTCAAAATTCACTACACTATAATTGTATTATTTTATTTAACAGCGTTCCTAAAACTATGAGACAATTAAACTTACCTTCATTTAAAAAAAATAAAAAAACTTTTAATAACAAATGCATTTTATGGTGTTGATGAATTCCTAAATAGATAAAAATTTTATTTTTTTTTTATTTCCTCGTCTATTTTACTATATTTTTACATTAAAAGAGTTTTTATATGAGGTTTGTTTGTTTTATACGTATTATACATATACATATTATACATCCTTTTATTATTGTAAATTTTTTTGTATTTATGTGTTTTATAAGTTTGTGTTTTTATGTGCCTTATTTTAACTTTTTAATACTATAACGAAACATAAATTAATTATGTTTTTAATTTGTACGAATTAACTTAAGTAAATATCGTTTTATTGACGTGCCAAATGTACATATTTGTGTCAAAAATTGGTAAAATAAATTCTAATTCTTCTAATTCTAATCTAGGGATCATCGAGATCGCATATTACATATATTTAGTTGAAATTCAGGAATTCAAAATGGCGGCTTCAAGATGACAATTAGATATTATTATTTTACTCATCGAGTGCCCACATATTTAAGTTTATTCACATAATTATCATTATTATTAACATTCCTTTCCTCTTTGAAATGGGCTTTTTTAACTCCCTGTTGATTTTTAAAGGAGTCTTAAATTATTTTATATTATTTATTTTGGTTCTGGTCCGTGACTCTGATATGCAAATGTCAGAAGACAAGTGAAACTAATTGTACTATTGATTTATTTAATGTTATTTAATATAACAAAAACTGTGGGTTCTTTGAAACCTATGGAAAGTCATGGGAGCAAATGATGCATATGCCAAAAAATTCTATAACCGTCATTGACAATGCACGTTATCATGTTCCGAAAAATTCAGTACCTACATCAAATCTATATTTTGAAACATAATTTTATGAAATTATCCAATATGAATCTGAACATTACCTACTTTGCAACTTTGTTGCAAAGCCATTATCTACTTACTGTTTGCTTAGGCAGTACTAGTACCGATAATAAATATTCTGATAGTGACTATTAGTACCTTGTTAACGATACTTACATTAGGTATTTATACATATTGGCATAATACTTTTAACGTAGTCGTCTTCATCTCTTATTTATTAATTTTATAACGTACAGTATGTAGTCACATATTGCTTTAATGTTATTAATATTGAAATTACTTATGGGGGTGTGGGTATATGGGGACCGTTTAAGCAACATCCAACTGATCTCTTGGACTATCGCGTCGGTTAGATGAAATGGTAGATCAAGGTCAAGGTTAAACATTCAACTAATAAACATAAATGTTGTAAACTACAGCTGTCCGTTGTTTATACTTCTAGTTCTGTAAATATTTATTAACGTGGCTCTAAACATAAAAAAATATTTCCGACATTGCAATTAAAATGATTATTAACTTTTAGTTAGAAATTCTGTCAGGTATTTTCAATATGCTTTGGTTTTAGTGGCTACTCAATTTTGTCATGAAACCTTTTTATTTGCACGCCGTTGCAACGCGGTTAGAATGCAACCTTGAGCAGGCACCTGCGCATCGTATCCCTACCGCTCATCATCATTCATCTGTTTTAATAGTACATCAATAACATATAGAAAGAGTCACTTAAAGATCTCCTCTAATATTTTTATTTAACGATATATAGTAATGTGCATATAGTACGTAACTCGAAGCCCATTATAACTGCGAAAAGTTAAAAAATAACTGTTAGTCAAAAAAACATTTATTTTCGTTATTTGATTTCTTATTTTTTCTTTCTTAGAATATAGAAAACTGTTTTTGGTGACGTTAAATACAAATTGCCTACGTATATACTGAGAAACGGAATACAATGAGAGAATGGTGAGATAAAAAAAATTACACTTGGAGAGGGTCCGACATGCGCCTGACATACTCGACTTTAGACCGTAACACAGAGCAGTATATTTATAGTACTGTTTTTACTCTCATTTAGTATATACAGTCTATGGATAGTCGACCTGTATGTAATTTAGTTTTCTTATCAGTGTGGAACTTCTTGCAAAACCTAGGGGCAAAATGATGTTTATATTTACGAATCACATAATTTTAATTAATAAAGTTGATTGTACTTCCAGTTCATGTGTCATCTATTAATGAAACAAACATATTTGGTGTTATTTGAACCATAGTTCGACACACCAAGACCAGCTTCTACTGTTGGTATCGAGTGGCCCACTCTTGTTTCAACTCTTGTTGTTAATACTTTTTATTACATTTACCGTAATCTGTATATAAAATTATGTGACAGTAATTGTGAAGAAATTATATAAAAATTTCGAGCTATACTGATTTTTATAAAAATTTGCTGAGCAAAAGAAATGAAAAAGGGTAAATAATAATAGAAGTCAAAGGTAGCTGTAATAGTTATTTTTGCAACAAATACCTAAGTATTGCTTTCTTCAAAAGCTAATCTGCACTTTGACGTTCTATTAGTATTTTGCGAAGAAAGTTCTCTACCAACCTTCTACCTAAATACATTTTAATTTTAAATTGTCCCGTTCAATAAAACAAAAATGCAACTAAAGACAAAAACACTTACCAAAAAACTTTAGAAACTTTCACATATACCTGTTTCGGTATCCTACACCAAGGATACACTCTTCAGTGCTACTTCTTTCAAAGTTTAAAATGAACTGAATAGTAATTTCTCAGGCAAATACCTCTGCAATAATTATTTATGGTTCTAACGAACAGGATAATTCAAGATAGATTTCCGAAAATTATTGTAACAGTCATGCTGTACGTAATGTGCATATTTCTTTCTTATAATCCAATGTTGTTTGTGGCATATATGATAAGTGTTCAGTAAGAGTTTGAAATAATTACGAGTATCTTTTTGCTAGTAATATATTTATTTCCTCAGATTCTATTTTAGAGTACTCTTACATTGTAGGGAATTTGGATTTGTATTTAATTACATTTTAACCGAATAATAGAATGCGTTGTTTTAAGTTTAATTTTGTTAATAGTACCATCTAAAGACTTTTCCTAAATGGTTCGCTAATGGAGCTATGGCCTTCCGAAAATAGTGCCTAAATACTGGGTTTTACAAGTTTGCTTTTGTATAAATCTGGAGCGTTATTACCCAATATCAGTACTGAGGTCAGTTAAAAACAAGTTCGATTTTGTTATTTGTTAGTTTTTACATCGACCTCAATATCGTTAATAGGTAACAAAGCTCAATCTCAAGTGCAAGTAATCGAATGAAATTTCATTCGTAATTTTTAATATTCGTTTTCCTTAACGGGTTTATTTTTTTCAAAATATTTTCTTTGCCGCTTTTAGTGGCCTTTCATGCAAATCTACAGTTATGGCAACCCAGATTAAGTATCAGCTACTCCTATTACCAATGGGCCCGTTCAGAGTTTTTTTTTTTATTTTAGAAATCAAAGTAGAACACTTTCTAAGATAATTTACAAATTTTTAGGTTTTTATTCGAACGCTTAAGCCCTTAAATAAATTTCCAAAGTTGGATCGCGCGAAAACGGGGCGAAGCTTTGCGTGACGTCACTTTGCATAAGTTGATCTGCTGACAGTCGAGATTCTTTAATTTTTGACTTTGAGGTTAACACATTTTTACATATTAAAATTATTATTAGGATTAGTATACCTGATCGGAATAGATATACTCTTTTTTTAATATAAATTAAATTTAGGCTGGCATGTACCATCTATTTAGGATTCCTCTAAAAGTAATATTTTATCTAAGCAATTTTATTCCTCAAATAGTCAAACACCATAAACATGTCTACTTCTGGTAAATTTCATGATATTAAAGTTTGGCGGATTATAATGAACCACTGACTAGGACTGTAGCAAACTCAAATTCTTTCGGCGTAGTGCAGGTAGTGTTAATGCAGAATGACGTCACGACTCGGCGAAGCGCTTTGTACTGAAACCCAGTCTATAACATTGAATATCTAAGGATTGGATATACTTATAAAGCTGCAATTTTAACAGCTTCTCTAGATGATCGAATACTATTAAATACCATAAAAATAACGAAAAAAGAATTATAGGCCCATTTTCACATAATTTTATCCACGGCGCATCCACCATATTTTTGTATATTTCGATATAGAAGGTACATTTTCCAGATTTTTGTTAACCTTATACTAGGTATAAGTTGAGAAAACTAATAGGGAAGCGTCACTAAGAGCATAGATATGCGTCGAATTAAGATCCTCCCTCTTTTTAAAATTTCCAAGAAGTCGGTTAATAAAATGCTATCTGCATTATATTCCAAAATGAATGAATACATTTTACACAGATACTTCGAGTTAACTATGACATTATACATCGCATTTCAGTCTCATGTGTTCTCAATTCTTCATTAATGTACTAATTTTCAAATACAATTTCAGTTATGTAGGCCACACAGTATTGCAAAATAATAATTGACGACATACTTGATGATTAGTATCATATCTTTAATATAATATTCGCGAAAAAATAGGTATGAAAATAAGCGTAGTAGGTACTTACACTAATTGCATTATCAAATAAAGAACCACTGATAAATATCAAACAACTGGTATTGTGTTTAAAAATTAGAAAAAAATGCTTTAAATATTGACTGGGAAGAAATTGCAAAATGATAAAAATGATAAAAAATGGCGTTTAGTCTGTGAATATTAATGAGTCACTTCATAAAGCATTCAATGTCAAGTTGACGTTTCAAAACGCACGTTTTACGTGGTGGGGGAAAACCATGACCCTGTATATGATAATACCTTGCTATATTTTTTCTCAGTTTCCCTCCACTGCTTCTTGTTACAGTGCGTAAATGTAATTGAATAATATCCTGAATAAATTATTACATGAATTGTCAAGAGCAAATACTATTTATAGTATACAAAGTGGAGGGTGATCTGCTGAATAAATATACGCAGAGGATTATAGTGGCACAGTTCTCAATAGACAATTCGCTATTAATAAATCTGTACATTTTTCCTCGGCGTTAATGATTTTATGTACTAATAGAAGTTCTATCCTCAGTTTATTTCTGATTCTGATTACGTTAAGTTGCCTCCATTGAGAAGCGGATGATTGAGAGTCTGCTACACGGTGTACGATTTATATAGTGACAGTGTTGTTGCAGGGAAATTTAAAACTTTATGTGGGTTAGGAAAAAATTATGAGTGGAGAGAAAAATTTTGGATTTGTTGAAGATGGCAGGAACAATAGTTACAGCAGGTATGTTATAATTTATATGATAAAATAAAATATTTTGAAGAATGTTGTTGGCATTTTTTATGTTTAAATTTTTATTTTGGCAATATCGGTGTTACGGTTATTTCGATTGAATTTATTTTTTGAATATTTTGCTAAAATCATTGAAAGAAAAGATAATATTTGGCAATTTTCAGTTTAATGGAAATGTGAAACAGTTTAAAATAAATCTGTTAAGATGATAGGTAGCAATATTGCTAAATTATATTATGTTTTTATGAAATCTGTACGAATCTATTTATATTTTATTTTTCAATCCACTACAATTTTTTTTAATTATATTTAAAATTCTGCTACTTTCTTATTTTGATAAATTACATTTTGCTTCATTTTGAAACAGGTCTTTTATTTTATTTCAAGGTGAATGTTTTAACTGGCTCACTCAGTGGATCTTCTGTACTCGTAATGCTGACAATAAATTTTACAAATATTAGTTTAATTAAAGCATCTAGCCGGGTTTGCACATGAAAAATGCACTGAAGTCTATTGCTATGCTTTCAACTTTTAATGATTGCTTTTTGCTTGAAGTACTCCTACAATTAATTTCAGGCCTCTGCTTTTATATATAAGGAAGATATGGGGGTAACAGCCCTTGAAGACAACTTTGTTTTTCTCTGGAACTATGATAGATATTCGAATGAATCCAACGCATATATATCAATTAACTCTATACCATGTATTTCTTGCATATATTTAGGAGTACAAAACACAATTATTTTTTTCGAGGGTGTTTTTTTATAACAACTACTACAGCAACCATATAAATTACGTTTAATCATTTGAAAGTCAACTATAATAAATTTAAAAGAATCGGTAAAAGTATTTACACGGAACTTCCCTCTTTATTCATACAAGGCGGTCACTCTTAAAAAATTATTAGTTAAGAGATGTCATATGAGAATTATAATCGCCATGTAGTTAGCCCTATTATTACAGAGAAAACATGATAATTTTTTTTACATCATCTACTGTATAGTGGTGGGGGAAAATTGTTTTCAAAATTTTCTTCTTTTAATTTACAAAACGTTTTTTTGTTGAAATAGGCTTCGAATATACTGAAACGTGGAAATTTGAAAATTGATGAAAACATTTTTTTTCATTTATTCTATTGCAGTGGTAAGTAAGACAAATTTCTTATTTGAGATATGTTTAGAATGTCATGAAACGATGAAAAAATTTTTCCTATTACCCATTTTATAAAAAATGTTATATATTTTTTTTATTTTCTAAAAAAATTGCTTTTGAAATGTGTTTAGAATGTCATGAAACGTGGAAATTTTAAATTTAAACAAGAGAATCATTTTTCATTATCCATTTTATACAAAATTTTGAAAATTAAAAAAAAAATTTCTTTTAAATTTTCAAAAAAAATTGTTTTTAAATAGATTTAGAATGTCACGAAACGTTGAAATTTTAAATTTAAGCAAAAACAAATTTTTCACCACCCATTTTATAAAAAAATTTCAAAATTCTCAAAATTTCTAATTTTGTTTCAATTTTCATTTTTTTTTTTTATTTTAAGAGGCTTAAAATGTCAGGAAACATGGAAATATTAAATTTGAGCGAAAAGAAATTTTTTCCATTATTTATACCCTTTAGACGGTCCACCCTGTATATTATCCAGTGAAAGTATAACCATTTCTTCGGTGGCAGTGACGTCAGCTACCTACCAAATTTGACTGTTGTCCGTCAAGTAACTTTTTAGTTAATGCACCAACAGACCGACAGACATACCGACAGACAGATAGACACACAGACAGTCAGAGAGACAGACGGAATCGAAAAACCTATATTTTCGTAATCTACATGATCTGAAACGTGAAAATCCGAAAAAATCTCGGAGGTTGATTTTTCCTCGAATACAATACTTCCCTTCGGTATGCGAGGGAACTAATACAGAAGTCTGAATTTGGTGGAACATAGAAATAACAAATAATAACTAATATATTACGTGTATAATATGTTTATTTTCTTTTTACCAACCATGTAAGTACATAGAAAATATAAAATAAAAACTATTTTAACCACGTGTATAACATGCATTTTTACCACACTTCCACTGTTTATCTAAACAGGTTTATACAAAATGATTTACATACAGGGTGTCCCATCTCTAGACGAGCATTATCTGGAAAACGAGGAAAGAAATGTTAAATGGGAAAGTTACTCTGTTTAAAAAGTTACATTTAATAACTTAATAAGGCGTCTCAAAAAGGTTGTAAGTTATGCAACTTTACTTCTTGAAATGAAACACCCTGTATGTTTTTATATTTTATGATTCTCCTTTTAGTTCCGAACAAATTATATTAACAATATCCAATACTTATCAATTATCCATTGTTAAGATATTAGCAGTGAAACTTTTGGGATAGCATCTTTTTATTAGATAGACCTTTATTGGCAGATTCTACTATACAAAAAGATTAAACTATGTATACTATGTTATTTACTACGATATAATCAGAATACAATAAATTAGAATCACAAATATACTGTATATACGTTATATAATATATACCTAAAATTACTATTTAATAACTATTTCATTTTTGTATCCACAATGATAATATTCATTAAGTATATTTACTAATATCAATAACTTTACAACAATTTTAACGTAATCATAAGGCATAATACAGTACACAAAATAGTAATAATAATAATAATTTGGGGGTAGCTCGTCTCCTGGCGTCGGTGATTGGCCTTGGTAGCGGAAATAGGCCGACGTTAAATAAGTGATTAAAAAAAAAAAAAAATAATTATTAATACAAAATATGCTCAAATTGTCGCCCATATTCTATCTGACACAACTCATACCTCCTTAAAAGTTCTAGTGAACAGGAATTTCTTATATTTTCTGGGCTTCTTGGTGGACATTATTTCTGCTTTTGTAATGTAATCAAGGCCATCCTTATTATTTTCTTACTTTTTATTGGGTATTTTGCCACTGAAAAATATTTAAAAATTTTAATGAAAAAACCTCTGCGCCAAACGGATCAGACAGAGGTTGATTCTTGAGTACTTAACTGTTTCAAAAAGTCTCACACCTAAAAATATATAAACTAGAACAATGTTATAAACTAAAAACTCAAAATCAAAGCTATGGGTAGTTAACGTTTCGGAAGAGAATCTACTTCCGTTCTCAAAACTTTTTTGGCCGTCAACCATGACAGTTCTTTGTTTATGTATTTCCATAGTCACGTGAGACGTTAAATTATATTTATCTTATTTTTACTTACTTCGTCTCTAAGGATGGGCAACCAACTAGTACAAAAATCTATTGAATAATTAATAATTATTCTCTAAGGATGGGCAACCAACTAGTACAAAAATCTATTGAATAATTATTAATTATTCAATAGATTTTTGTACTAGTTGGTTGCCCATCCTTAGAGACGAAGTAAGTAAAAATAGGATAAATATAATTTAATGTCTCACGTGACTATGGAAATACATAAACAAAGAACTGTCATGGTTGACGGCCAAAAAAGTTTTGAGAACGGAAGTAGATTCTCTTCCGAAACGTTAACTACCCATAGCTTTGATTTTGAGTTTTTAGTTTATAACATTGTTCTAGTTTATATATTTTTAGGTGTGAGACTTTTTGAAACAGTTAAGTACTCAAGAACCAACCTCTGTCTGATCCGTTTGGCGCAGAGGTTTTTTCATTAAAATTTTTAAATATTTTTCAGTGGCAAAATACCCAATAAAAAGTAAGAAAATCTGAATATGCCACAAATAAACAATTACAGACAATAGCCATCCTTATTAGTTTAAGAAAATGGAACATAGCTGAATTAGGATTAAACCATTGATATATCGTAAACCATTAAAAATGGGTAGAGGACATGGTTAATAAAATTTGTTCCAAAATAAGCGGAGAATCCAAAAATATAAAAATATACAGGGTGTTCCATTTGAAAAAGTAAAGTTGGATAACCTACCGCATTTATGAGGCGCCTTGTACATTTGAAAATAAAATTATTAAATGCATCTTTTTAAACAGAATAACTTTCCTATTCAACATTTCTTTCTATGACCGTTTTCCAGAAAATGGTTTTGTCTAGAGCTGTGACACCCTGCGTATAAATAATTTTATATAAATCTGTTTATATAAACAATAGATGTGTGGTAAAAATACATATGTTATATACGTGGATACATTAGTTTTTATTTTATATTTTTTATGTACTTACATGGTTGGTAAAAAGAAAATAAATATGTTTATATACATAGGTAATATGTTTGATATTATTTTTTATTTCTATGATGTTCCACCAAATTCACACTTCTGTATTTTTTATGTATTGTAGTTGACTTTCAGATGATTAAACGTGATTTATATGGTTGGTGTATCTTCAGTAGTTATTATAAAAACTACCCTCGGAAAAAAATTGTGTTTTGCACCCCTGAAAATTGATCTAAAAATATGAAAAAATGCATAGCATTGAACTAATTGATATCTATTTTTTGGCGTTGGATTCATTCGAATAACTGTCATAGTTCCAAAGAAAAACAAAGTTGTCGTTAAGGGTTGTTACCCCCATATCTTCCTTTTATGTGAAAGCAGAGGCCTGAAATTAATTTCTTGCACTTCGTGCAAAAAGCAATAATTAAAAGGTTAAAGCATAACAATTAATAGACATCAGTGCATGCAAACCCCGTTAGACCCTTTACTTATTTTAAGAAAATGGGACAGAGTATCATATTACACTGTAATGTGATACACTTTGCAAATAATTAAACGGATAGTAATGATAAATTGCATTTGATTGTGTCGTTCTGTTAGTGAGTGAACACTGAACAACTTTCAAGACATTCGACCGGCCGTCTGTACGTGTGTCTGTCTGACTGTCTATCTGTCTGTCCGTTCGTCTATTCGTTCGTCACATATCTTGTAAACGCGATAGCTTAAGAAAGAAGAGGCCGGTTTTATTAAGATGTGGGCAGTTACTTAATGATTAGCGAGAAGTAGAATCCTACCGAATTGAATAAAATCGATCAGTAACTGAAAGAGTTAATAATCAATTTTTAATTTTTTTTTAAATTGTATTCTCTATTTTTATGTTTTTTAATTAAATAGAAATATTATAAAATGTTATTACTTCCACATTCACGTAGTGAATTGGAAGTATAGTAATCGTAAAAAAATTTCAAAAAATGTTTTTATTGAAATAGGTTTAGAATGTCATGAAATCTCGAGATTTTAAATTTGAGAAAAAAAATAATTCTGTCTGTCGGTCTGTCTGTCAGTCTGCCTGTCGGTCTGTCTGTCTGTAACTTTTTTGTCCGCCCGTTTTCTCCGGAACCGTTTAAAATATTGACTTGATATTTTGTACACGTATATACAACGAGATCTGGAACTGGAAATAGGGGAAAATAAGTAAAGCAAACTGGTAAGAGTACAGAAACTTGAAATTCGGTGTATATACCAGAAGCCAAGGCCTCAAAATTATTTATAATATTTCCATACCCCTACCACCCCACACTACATTATTAAAGGGTTTGACTGGAGTTTTTTAAATAACCATACCAATGTAGACAGTTGTTGTGATGCTTTTTACATAAAACTATATGACTTATTAGACATCTTTGTTCCTAAAACCAAACATCATAGGCGCACATACCCACCTTGGTTTAATGCCACAATTTTAAAATGTATCCGCCTTAAATATAAAGCTTGGAAAGATTATAAACGCTATAAAGACCCTATTGCGTTACAAGAATTTCAATTCTTGAGGCAAAGAATCAAAGTGGATATAAGTAGCTCTTACAAGGAATATTGCAGTCGTCTCGAAAATAACTTAAATAATAACCCCAAACAACTATGGCAATTTGTTAACAATATAAGAAATAATAATGGCATGCCAAATACTATGACATATAAAGACAGACTAATAAACGACCCAAAAGACATTGCAGATGCTTTTGCAGACTTTTTTCAAAATTCCTATATAGAAAGCGACCATTGTGACGATACTGGTCAAAATACTCTGACCGATAGCTTACATTTAAGGCAATTCACCGAAATTGAAGTATTAAAATGTCTTAAGAAATTTAAACCCAAAGGTACTGTCGGTCCAGACAAAATACCTGCATTTTTTCTCCGTGATTGCGCATGCCTTCTATCAACACCACTTACCACAATATTTAATCTTTCTATTAAAACATCTACGTATCCCTCTTCTTGGAAACTTTCTAAAATAATACCCGTATATAAAAAAGGTGGGAAAAACCAAATTGAAAATCACAGACCTATTACTATTATCAATAATTTTTCTAAGTGTCTTGAAATGTTGCTTCATGATTTTCTCTTTTTTCATCTAAAGTGCAAAATTACACCAAAACAACATGGTTTCATGAAGGGAAGATCTACAACTACCAATTTATTCTGCATAACTCAATACATAGCAGATGCATTTAATTCTAGCCTGCAGGTGGACGTTATATATACAGATTTTTCAAAAGCATTTGACAGACTCAATCACGGTATTTTGCTAAATAAATTAGACAATCTTGGCCTGTCAAAAAATATGATATATTTCTTTCAATCTTATCTTGAAGGTAGAAAACAATTTGTACAATGTTGTGGTCAACAATCTAGCGAGATATCTATAACTTCTGGGGTCCCGCAAGGATCCATACTAGGACCATTATTATTTAATATATATATTAATAATATTATAAATGATATGGAAGCAAATTGTTTACTTTACGCGGATGATATGAAAATATATACTACCATAAAGTCTTCTGATGATTGTAATAAGCTACAACTAGCATTAAACAAAGTTAACACCTGGTGTACATTGAACAATCTTCCTCTAAATCCCTCTAAATGTAATGTTATGTCCTTTTCCTTGAAACGTAACGTCATAAAATATGACTATGTCATTGAGGACCTCTCTCTGCAGAGACCCAACACTATCCGTGACCTTGGTGTGATTTTTGATCCTAGCCTATCATTTTCTGACCACATAAATAACATGGTAGCAAACTCCTTCAGATCTCTTGGGTTTGTGATAAGAAACACTCGTGAATTTAATAATCTAAGTACCATTAAATTATTATACTATACTCTCGTCAGACCTCGACTTGAATATGCCTCCATCATATGGTGTCCCCACTACAATGTACATGTGCAAAACACAGAGAGAGTCCAGAGGCGTTTCCTAAAATATCTTAGCTACAAGGAGGATAATCTATATCCGACAGTTGGATTTTCACATGAAGAGCTACTTTCAAGACACTCATTTGAATCGCTTGAAAGTCGCCGCATTATTACCCAACTGGTCTTCTTGCGTAAATTAGTTACAAGTGACATTGACAGTGAGGATATTCTTAGCCAACTAAACTTCTGCATCCCTCATACATCTTTACGACAACCTCTCACCTTCAATCTCCCAACACCTCGTATTAATGTTATGAAATTTTCACCGCTCCATCAAATGTTCAGCAATTATAACTCAGTTCAAAACAAGATTGATCTGTTCAACTGCAGTGTAGCCTCAATAAAAAACCTGAAGCTATAATGTGTGTGTCGATTATTGCTTCTGTATTCTCTGTAGGTACTTTATTTTTTCTAGTATTTTAGTATTTGTAGTATTCACAGTAATCATGTAACTATTCATATATTTATTGTATTTATAGAGTATCCAATCTTATTGTTGTATTACCATAATTTATATTATTAAAAATCTGTACGGATCCCATTCAGTAATTGGTGTAATACTGTTGAATGGTGTATGTTAAATAAATAAATAAATAAATAAATAAATAAAATAAAATTGAGATATTCACTTGAAATTTGGTATACGTGTATATTATAATGACATCTGGAACTAGATTATATTTTCAGATGATTCCGTTGAAGAGTTGGAGGTTAAATAGTGGTAAATAATGGAAAATAAGTAGACCAAAGTAGAAACTTTATTTTTAATGTATATGGTAAAAACCAACGCCTCTAATTTTTCTATGACATCTGCCCCAAATATTATTAAAATTCTATGATCAATAATTTCCACATATTAAAGTGCGAATATAGTCAAGATATTTTCTTTAAAGTGACTTGGATGAAAAATCTGTATATGGAAGTAGTGATTTCCTAGACAGCGGTTTTTTTATTATTATTTATACATTTTATTACTACATATTTCATAATAACATACTTAACATTTAATTGTCGAAATCTTAACTTCCGCTACACACATTATATTTAAACTTTAACACGTTTTAATATAATCGGTGATGGTTTAGCGGTTTAGTTTTAGACTTGAAAGCGATTTACGTCGCGGGTTCGAACCACGAGTGGGTCGAATGTGGTTACTTTTTTACTTTATTTTATACTGGCGAGTGTTTAACTAACTTGGCATTATAAAATAAAAGATGTTTAAACTAACATTATTTACAAAGAGAACTGAGAAGGGTCTCCCACTGACAGTGTAAAAATTATTTAAAAAAATTCAGTAAATCGATGATGAGTATTACGTTCACACTAATTGTTTAATGAAATTCTGTAAAAGTATACGTTTTTTCAATCGACTGAAACTAAGAACAATATAATGTTATAATGATTTATTTACAAAAGTATACACATTTTTGCACTGTTGTACAAAATGCAATTAATTTAATTAATATAATAACGAAAGAATCCCACAAGGCTAAGCCTAAATGGATGGACAGTAATTATAAAACTAATCTACCATATTACATCTAATTATTTTTTACTCTACTTCAAAAAGGAGGTTTTTGGTTCGGATGTGTATTTGTCCCTGTGTCTGCATGTACGTTCGTATGTGTGACACTGTAACTTTAAAACTGGTGGTTCGATTTACATACGGTTTTCATTAATGCAGCAGCTATTAGCTGAGACAAGTAATAGACTATATCATTACGACCAAGGTAGAGGAGGCAGGAAAGGCAATACAAGTTTTAAAGGGTTTCAAAAACACCGGACCGTTCGCATTTTTTAGAAAACAATGTCTGTTAAAATAAATATGAAAATTACTACCTTTTATTTTAAACTCATTTAGAAAACGGATTCTGATTAAGCTCTCCCGAATGAATCTTTATCAGGCACACGACGTCAATTTTTGTTACTATAAAGGTTGATTGTTTTTTCAATGAAAAGTTGTCAGAAATACAGGTTACTAAAAATTATTATGTAAAATTTCACCTAATTATCCAGTTCATTTGAACTATTATTTAAAATGGCTATTGAAGCATAAAAATAAAAACATAACATAACCAACCGTGTTTTGAACTTATTTCAATATTTACTTTATGTTATAAGGACCAATAACCGGCTCCGGTTGACCGAGTAAAATTTTACATCATAATTTTTATTGACCCTTTTTTTGTATGTGGGCAATTTTTTTTTGCTGTTATCACATAAGTAAAGTGTTCACCGACTCAGTAGCTCGTACTTATATATTGGGATCAGGGAATCCCAGGTTCAAATCCTCGTTAGAATATGGATATTTAGTAGCATTTTTAATGTGTTATTGAGATGGTAGCAGTGAGCTAGACCGCGGTTGAGTGACACAACATGGCTAGTTACCGTTATCTTTTTTGAGCTCCAGTCTCAGCTGCGGCAGTTGGCAGAAATTATTTTTGTGTTATCTGTGTGGACATAATCCTTATTGAATGGTGTAATAGCTACGGCTACACTCCATGTGAAAATACACTGCTAAAAGAGAAATAATTGCAAGTGTTATCAAAAGGGACGCATTGTTAACGATGTTATCAACACGATATTATCAACATTCTTTTTTTTTTAATAATGTAATTTTATTGTAACTATTTATTCTAGTTTGTTACCAACAGTAATATTTATTTTATTTTTACACAAGGAGAAAGACCAATAAATTGTAAATCATCTGGCTCAACCCGGACCAATTCTACCATTGGGGTTGACCTTTGTATAGTACAGTGCAGCAGTGTTGACATACGCAAATTATTTTATCTTGACTCAATATATTTTGTTCTTACGTTTACTTAATTTTCTACTTATTAATATGCCGCAAGCCGCAAATACAGAACGAAGAGTATATTGCATTTGATTTTGAACACAATTGACCAATAAAACAAAAATAATTTTTTTTTCCTTCTTCAATTCTTTGGGACTTCCTGCCACATGTATGTTTTCTTTTTAAGCGGTGCTCGGGGAATCTACAAAATATCACAATTAACCAGTATGTTACTGGTAAATAACCTCTACGTCTGTGACTTTTACATCAAAGGATCAGTTAAAGGTTGCTTTTTTTAAATAAACAACACAAATAAAAACTTATTTTCAATTGGAAAATTATTTCTATCAGCAGGATTTCGGTATGGCAATGGGTTCTCAATTGTCACCGATTTTAAGCAATATATTTATGAATAATTTTAAGACAAGACATGTTCAAAATTGTGCATACAAACCGGTTATCTGGTGGAGATACGTAGATGATATCTTTGCAATCTGACCTCATGGTATTGAGTTACTAGACAGTTTTTTGGAACATAATAATAAATAACCTTCTATTAAATTCACTTTAGAAAAGGAAACTAGAAATGAATTACCATTTTTAGATGTTTTAATTAAAAGAGTAAATGGTACAATTGAAACAAGTGTTTATAGAAAACCAACACATACCTACAGATATTTAAATTTCAACTCAAATCAGTCGATGCACGTTAAGAGGGGTGTTGTAAAATGTTTGCATGATAGGGCCAAAATCATTTCTTCTAATGATGAAATACTAAACAATGAGAAGCGGTTTATAAAGGAAGTTCTTATAAATAACCAATACCCTGGGGGTTTTGTCGATAAAACCTTCATAAATATTGAAAATAACAATCTGGTACGACAAAAACCTGAAAAACGTTACACAGCGTTAATTCCTTATGCATGCGGATTATCCGAAAAGTTGCGCCGCATCGGCGATAGATTTGATATTAGGACGGTATTTCAAACAAACAACACTTTAAGATCTATTCTGCCAAAGACGAAACCGAAGAACCACGAGCAAAATTCGAAAGACTGCATTTATAGTATTCCTTGTGAGAGCAACAAACAATACGTGGGTGAGTTATCCAGACCTTTTAGTGTAAGATTGGGCGAACATCAAAATTACATAAGAAAAATGAAATTCAGAGGTCCAAGATCACGCTTGGGAGAATGGACACAGAATAAACTGGGACTCGGCAAAAATTTTAACAAAAGAGGCAGATAACAAAAAAAAGAAAAATTAAAGAATCCGTGATAATATTATTGAATGGGGATAGATGTGTGTCGAATTGTTCCGTAGATGTCTGTACAACTTGGTTGCCAATATTAAAAGAAAAACTTCACAAACTTAACATTGTATAAAAACTAAAAAAACTGTTAACTATATCAACAGTTCTATGTAAATAGTAAGTATCTATGGATATTGAATATAACAAACGTTCTTAGAGCTGTGTATTTATCATACACAGCAAAAAAGATTTTTCAACAAAAGCCTTGAAAAAGGAAACAGAATAGATTTCCGAAACGTCTGCGAAATATTTAATTTCAAGTTTTTATACTTATTTGTGTTGTTTATTTAAAAAAAGCAACCTTTAACTGATCCTTTGACGTAAAAGTCACAGGCGTAGAGGTTATTTACCAGTAACATACTGGTTAATTGTGATATTTTGTAGATTCCCCGAGCACCGCTTAAAAAGAAAACATACATGTGGCAGGAAGTTCCAAAGAATTGAAGAAGGAAAAAAATTAAGATAATGCCACAAATAACATTTAGACAAAACAGTTATTAATTATTTTAATTTAAAGTAATCAATTTCTTAATGTTTTGTAAATAAACAAAAAACGTCTAAGACGAAAACAATCCCCCCCTTTTGGGGAGAGTTGTTACATAAATTTAGAAAAATAATACAATAAAAAAACGTAATTAAAGAACATTTTAAAATTTAGATATGAACGTTGTTACATTGCAGTGCCAAATAAAGTCCAATATTGTTTATAAACTTAAAACTTAAACTTAGAAAGTAATAAATTGCGACGAGTATTATGTAGATGTAGAATGTGCAACTATTGCATAAAAAGTGCAATAAATCAGCGAAGAGTATAATGGTTAACTTCTTAATTTTACTTTTTTAAATCCCTCTGTAGCTTCCCTCCCTCCATTTTTTTAGTAACGTTATCTTATGATGATACTAAGATCCTTTATTGGCTTAAATCAAAATTCGTAGTCGCTTTGGAGAAAATGATAAAGGATAAATCCTGTTTACCGATTTCTATAGGGAAGGCCGTCTACCGGTGTCCAGGTTTGCGATTCACTGCCTCGAATTTGGACAGTAGGCGGCTTTGGCACGCGCGCCAATATTCTTGACTAAAGATGACGGTCTCAGATGATTAGGGGTCGAGCTTGAGCTGTTTGCCCCAATCATCGCTGTAGACCTGGACCGGCCTCGTAAGGGATGGGCATGCTTTCCTGGCTATTGGACCCTGCCAGCTGGGTCGTTTCTTCTGGCGCTCTCCTGTCTTGGTCCTCGTTCTTCGCTGGTATGTCGGCTCCCGAGCGTATTTCGTCTGTAGTGAGAGGAGACGGCTGTTGCCGAGCCCACTCGGAGTTTGGAGGCGTTTGGGGGGGTGTTGACTAGTCGGAAACCTCGAAAGGAACTGTCAACTGTGTACCTCAAGGATTCTGTTCGGCCAAAGAGGGTTATTTTAGCGTCACGGGCCGGCACGGGCTAGAGTAAGGGTACCGAGCAGGTTGTTTGCTTGGTACCCCCGGGATCAGGTGATCTGGGTGTTTTTGGTCATTGTCTCCTTGCGGCGTGGCTTGAAGATCGGGTTGAAATAGAAAAACGGTTAAGTTATACT
This sequence comes from Stenurella melanura, assembly GCA_963583905.1. NCBI lineage: Eukaryota > Metazoa > Arthropoda > Insecta > Coleoptera > Cerambycidae > Stenurella > Stenurella melanura. The sequence continues at coordinate 156,279,538 of OY757309.1, forward strand.
TACCCGTTATCCAGGATCTGGAGCTTCGGCCTCTTGTGCCTCATTGCGTAGTTGGGGTCGTAGTCAGTCACTATCTGACCAGCGGATTCCCATGCTCTGCTGCATGGGCGTATAGATTTTTCGCCCTGTTCCGGATGACTTCAGTTACCGGGGTGTATTCCATTTCTCTGAAGATGTCTGCGTTTCTGACAAACCATGGTGAATCCACGGAGCACCTAAGTACGACGTTTTTCACGACTTGTAGCCTCTTCAGGTGGGTAACTGCTTGGTATCCCCAGGCAATAGAGGCGTAGATCAGAATAGGTGCAATGAGGGTCCTGATAAGCGTGAGATTGTTCCTCAGGTTGAGTTAGCTTTGTCTACCTATCATAGGGTAGAGTAGAGTCCTCCTCGTCCTAGCTTTCTATGTTATCGCTTCCGTGTTCTGTCTCCACGTCAGGCTTCGATCCATGATAACGCCAATGTATTTGACGGTATCGTGCCATTGGATGTTCTCGCCGTTCATGGAGACATATCCTGTGGGAGTTTGCTTCCTGACTCTCTTGACGAAGATGGCTTTGCTTTTATCCGCGTTGACTTTGACTTTCCATTTGTTGCACCACTCTTCCAGAAGGGATGCTGCTTCCTGGAAGTTGCGGGTGGCAGGTCTTGCACTCCATGATCTTGCGATTATGGCCGTGTCGTCTGCATAGAGCGCCAAAGAGGTACCTGCGGTTCTTGACATGTCGGACGTGTAGATGGTGAAGAGTTGGGAGGAGAGTACCGATTCCTGCAGTACGCCTGCTTCCATGGGCCTGTAGTTCTACGGCAGGCAGCTTTCCTGATAGTCTGTCACTCATCTAAGTACGTACAGCGCTCATCGCTCATGTATAGATTCAGTGATCCTGTCTAAAGTATGACTTAATGCCTATCTGACTGCTCACTCTCTGGTCTTATATTTGAGCTATTTAATGTTGAATTGTGACCGTCCTAAGTACACTTTCAAATTTGAGTAAAATTTATTCGGTAATTTGGATTCTAGGTACAAGTATAGCCGACTGATAGATAGGGGAAAAACAGACATTTTTCTAAATTATATTTTTATGGGTTCAGGTGTCTTGAAAAATTTGAAAATAATGTTAAATAAATAATACAATATTTGGTAAATATTAATCAGTTGGGTTAGCATTTATCAATAATAATTGCACATAATGCTCGCATTTCTGTATTTTTATTTTTATATCTGAGAATTTTCAATTTGATATAGTCATTAAAATTCTGTGTGAAATATCTACCTACAGTTTTATTTAAAAAAATTATTATTTACACCTTCACTACTGAACCACATAAGAATGGTATCATAAACCTTAACGCCCGCTAAACATATATTATGTATTTTATTTTATATATTCCATTAAATATCCGATTAAAAATAATGTAGTGTATTCCAAAACAGAACCAAATATATCAAAATATATTAAATTACGAATATTTTTGTTGAAAAATCAGTCTTTAAAATTTGACAGAGAAATAAATAATTCATTTCACGTGTCAGGTGTAGTGTGTGATCTTACCGTGTTTTCCATTCTCGCTCAATTATAGATTTAGCAAAATCGCTATAGGTATTTATACAGGACTTCCTTCTTTATTTATACAGGGTGGTCACTAAAAATTGTTGTTAAGAAACCACATAAGAGAATAATAATGGGAATGTAGTTATTACTATTGCTACAAAGAATATCTAATAACTTTCTGTCGGTCTCTCAGTCGGTCTGTATGTAACTTTCTTTATGCGCACGTTTTCTCTGAAACTGTTTAAGATATTGGCTTGAAATTTGGAACTAGATTATATTTTTATCTTTTTCCGTTGAGGGATTGGGGTATACATAGGCAATAATAAGTAGAGCAAGCTAGTAGGAGTCCAGAAATTAGTGTATATACTAGAAGTCAAGGTTTCACATTTCTTTATGACACGCGCATGTGGAAATAGTGACTCGTTAGGCAGCGGTTTTACATTAACTGTGCATCTCATAGAGACTGGAAGTTTGTTTTAAAACGTTGGTTCTGTAAAACAAACGAAATGTCAAATACTTTTTGTGAAGTGTATTTGTTCAATTAAGGAGTTCGTAATTGTTCTTTTTTGGCATGGATGGTTATACGTACTGTGTGAATATATATGTAGCTTTATGTATAATATACAATTTTAATAGTCATAAATTAGTTTCATCATAAAGCTTTTTGTGAGATATTTTTTCGATTTTCTCGATATTCCCTTTAAGACCCAATGTACCATACCCAATGTATAATGTAGTGGTGTAGATTTCCCATATTATAATTGCTCATCTTAAGACAGATTCCACTAGGCCTTGCATATCATATTTATTTATTTGATATTTCAACACATGTTCTATATTATTAAAGACAGGGACTAATGTTTGTAATTTAAATGTTGTAAATTCTGCATGATAGCCCCACTTCATATGCTGATCTATAATAACTCCTACATATTTTAATTTTCCAACATATTGTTGCGAGAGGAGTACTTGTTATAATTTTTGTAGTTATTCGCATGTATCGTTTTATTTGTAAATTATGCCCAGATTTTGAAGAAGGGAAATAAATAAACTTAATTTTTTAATGATTTCTGACTAAGACATTACGATCAAGTTATATTTGTGCACTACTGAATCCAACAGAACTTTCATTATTAGCTTTGTCCAATCTTTATTGTTAAACAATTGGACATTGTTATCTATATAAAGTATTGTTTTGATGAGTGTGTTCCATTTCTCTTTATATAGAGATACTATTTATATAAATTAAGACTATTGGATCCAGTACAGTGCCTTGTGGTAAACCTATTTCAATCGTGTCTGCGTCGCTATGATTGTGATAAATTTTAACAAACACCTTCCTATTTTGTAGATAATTTAGTCTAATATCTAAGCTATTCAACTAATTCCAATATTTTCAAGCATTTCAAGTAATTGTGTGTAATTCGTGCATTTAGCACGAATAACACAAATTATTAGATGAAAATAATTTCTTTTACAAAGTATCCCTCGTATTCATATATTTCATAATACACATTATTATCCACTTGTTTTATATCTTGATTTCTACTTTACAATTTGTCACAGCGCTTCTTACACTTACACTTAAAGTATCTATCTTAAACGACACACATAATTGATAGGCACTATATAAAAAAATCCTGCCATTATGAAAAATCCTTTATAAGAAAAGAGTACAGAAGTTTTATTTTATTTTATTTCATTTAAGCAATTTTTGTTATAATTTTTTAAAATCAAATTTCCACTGTTGAGTTTCACATATTGAAAATTGCAAAATTTTCACAAATGAATCATATTTGTTTATTTATCAAATGGTTAATTTATTTTAATATTGTATTTCTTACCTCATTGGTTCTTGGAAGGAGCTAATAAACTTCACACTAAAATTTATGTAATAGAGGAAAATTATGAGGAATTCCATTTTTATAGTTTAATAATTATGTTAAAACTTTTAATAGTAAGTATTAAGTAAATATGTGTTCTTACATATTTCAAATCTACCATTCAATCGTGTTAGGAAGGTGTTTGTTAATTCTTAATAAATTATGAGAGGAAATGTACAGAATTTCTCTAATGAGTTTATTGGTTTATATTTATTTCATAGGTTCAGTTCTTTCCAGAAAATTAATTACAGTAATTAAAATTGTAAAATATCCACTAAGGAATATTTTAAAAATAGTTAAGTTTTATTCTTACGATAATACTACTTTCGAAGCGTAATTTAATTTGTAAGTACAATATAATACCTGTTCTTATAAGAAAACATATAATCATTTCATCTCGTTATTTATTGTGTGCATAAAGATTAATAGTTTAAATAAATACTAAAAAACTAAATAAATTGTAACAAAGAGCTTCTCATTATCGTTATAGTAGATGAGTCCTAAACCAAAATTTCGTGTAATCGCGGCATGGCTAAATTCATGAAAAGTGTTTGGTTCCAACCAAAATGTTCAACTTTTTTCCTTGCAGCAAAGTCCCAAAGTAAGACGAAAGGGGTGAAAATTCATTTTCAGTCGATTTCATCCAACGCAAAATTCACTAGACGTTAAAAAATACCCATTTTTTCTCGTTCATGTTGAGCTGAATATTCGATTTTGATCCTGCAATTTACGATGTCGATACATCCCCCATCGTTCTCTATCGACAAAGACATAGAACGAGCTTCCACCCCAAATATTTATTTAGTTACGAACGTTTTCAACCTTTGGTGATAAATTTCAACATTTTCTGATAGGTCCAAATAGGCCACCCTTACCGAACCGAATTTCCCATTTGGCTGGTCCAATTTGGTATCAGGATAAAGCGCCAATCGTCCTCTTTCCATAGAGACGTCGCACAGTGATTCAAAAATGAATTTTTGTGTACATGAAAAATCCGAGTTTTACCTGTAATAACTAAAATTTTTTAAAAATATTCTCAAAACAATACTTTACAACGCCTAACAGCCCAAATTAAAGCAAATTGGCTAAAAACCTTACTTTTGAATTACTACATAAGAGATAAAATACTCGTTACTAATTTTTTGAAAATCCGGTCTCTAAGCACCAAAATTAATGCTATTTTTACACAAATTACTTTAATGGTATTATGTTAGTCCTATAAGCTTCCAGATTTTTGTCGCAATATTCTCTGAAAATTTGAGCTGAATCGGTCAAGCAGTTTTTGGCTATAATCAAACAAACAAACAAACATATGTTGAATTTTCTATATTAGCAATATTAGCAAGATAATGGATTTTTTAAGTTGATGTTCAAAAATCGATACTTATTTATTTATCAATCCAAAAAGCTTAGAATACTATGATCATATTATAGTTTAATAAATTATGTAATGAAAACCTCGAAAAATTGTATTCGCGCCCTTGTACTCGATGTATTTATTTAGTTATAAATTTTTGAAGAATCCATGTTTTTAAATTTTTACGAGAAACGCCATTTTTCTTTAATTCTCAGATTTCCAGTTCCACCATTGCGGTTCTGGTTTCAGAATAAAACGCCAACCTTCCTCATTCCATTCCACATATTCATCAAGTTATGAACGTTTGAAAAATCCATGTGTTTATGTTTAAAATTATCGGCCGGGTAAGGCACGATATTATACAGGATGCGAAAAAATTACCGAAAATTGCATTAAAATAATTTGTCTTCCAATTCCGCGGGTCGTCGACATCGTTGATTACGGATATGACATCGGAATTGAGAAATTCAAAATGGCGCCCCTAAAATGGTAGATAGTTTATCATTTATTGTCTGATTCCGCTGAAAATCGAAATGTGGGGGTTATTGAAGTAGCAGGTCACGAATATGGGAAATTGAAAATTGCGACATGATTTGGCGGACACATTTTATCATTTATTGTCCGATTCATCTGAATATCGTCAGTTACTATTTTTCCTAGGTTTTCTGACACCAAGAGCATGTAATTATGTGAGAAGCTGACGTACCATGTTGACAATATTTTCTAAGTGTCGGAAAATTTTAAATTTTACTCCACTAGAGACGCGGGGGGGTGGAGGGCGGCAAATGTCATTATTTTTCCTACATTGTCTAAGATGACCTTTAATAGAAAAACAAGGAAACTGACGTGAAGCGATAAAAAGAATGGATCAGTTATTTTTACATGTTTGATAAACGAATCACGAATCCACCCAATTAGTAACGTCAGGCATGCCAGTAATAATGGAACTTTTTCTTCAGCGAGTGATAAACTATTGAAAACTAATCGAAATTTTCATGCCGCTGTCAGGCTAAAATCCTGGTTCAGGGCGCCCCTATTATTAGTGGAAGAGTTAATTTGATGAATATAAAAAGTAAAAATATTTTTGGAAAAAATGGAACCGATTAAAAAACGGTCGATAAAAATTATGAAATAAAATTTGACCCTCGCCCAGTAAACCTCAATAAGTGTCAACCCTTATTACTTAATATCGATGTTGTGGTCTGTGTAAAAATAAACAAACAAAATCGAACGCATTTTAACAGCTCCCAATATCGACATTAGGTAAATTTTATTTTATAATTTTAACCGCCAGCCATTCGTAGCATATAGTGGAGTTACTGGAATGGGCCCGAGAATACAAATAAATATTTTCAGCATATTTCTATGTTTACAGATTTTTTAAACTATTTTTGAAAAGAAGTATGGTACGTATGTGCGTGAACATTTTTTTCCTGCACGAAATCTCACGAATACAAAATGATATCGACTTCGTTGTGGTGCCAATCGCAGCGTATGATCTGTAAGAAATTTCATCAATTTTGGTACGGCCGAGCGGCCGTTTTAAACCAAAAGAGTGCAAGAAAGTGAATCTTAGGATTTCTAATTTCTTCTGGTGGCATTCGATACTTTGAAATATAAAATATTTGTATGGAGCTTTTCCAAAATTATTCGGGACATTACACTCAGAATATTTATATGAATAAAATGAAACAAAGTGAAATGAAATGAAATGAAATAAAATGAAATGAAATGATTTGAAGTGAAGTGAAGTGAAATGAAATGAAAATAAATAAAATGATTAATTTTCTGTGTTATTATTATTATTGATAATATTCATATCTTGCTGGAAAGTTGGCCGAATGGACCTCAAGGGCCGCATTTAGTCATAAATGCCATCATTATAGAGTTTTTATACACGGCCAAGTAATTTGACACCCACTCAGGGTCACACCCATCCCACAGTTTAAATTGGTATATTCTACACTTTTATTAAATACGTATTGTACGGCCGAAAAGTGTAGTCAGTAGAACCAGGGGCGTGTGGATTTACGAATTTCGTAATTTCGCACGTATATAATTCAAAGAAATGAAAGCACTCGGATTCTGTTAATTATGCATGAGCTACCATATGTCTTAAATTTAAAACATTACGCTTAAATCTGGCAACATAATCTCCACGTAGCAGCGCAGCCGCAAATATTTGTCCGTTGCATTGAAACCGTTACTATTTTAAATACTATATATGTGGCACTACTGAATGCGCTTAGTTAGCCTCGTGAAGTTCGTTTATCAGAGAGCTGCCAATTTTATATTAGTTGAACTAATTATTGTGTATTAAGGCACCACATTCTAACGTTTATTATATTTGGACGATTGTACCAATTACACATAATGACCTAGTCTAGGTCTTCATCTCTGGTAGGTGGTCAAAACTTAATATATTTCTCTCAATTATGTGGGATTAGACAGTAGAACGAGGTGCCACTTAAGTATTACATAACCAGACCCCCGCCGGCGCAAAAGTAGTTATGTCAGAGACGGTCTTCACACACAGATAAATATGTTTTAAATAGAGAATCTTATGATTCACATAAGCAAATAAATACATTGTTTTTGCGATAAGAAATAAAAAGTATGGCATAAAACTCAAAATAATAAATAAATAATAATTTATTGTTAGAACTTTGCAGAAATTATTTATTTGGTATAGTTGAGCAAGTAGATGTAAGAAATGTTTCCGAAACTGGTGGATAAAAGATACCAAACTTCGGCCGCACCTTATACATACCTGCAGCGTCAATCTGATTGTCTAACTGAAAACAAAAAAACTCGTCACTTTAAGCAGCATACGTCACTTCAACTTTTGTGTCAATTCAGGAAATGGAAACATCTCCTATATGCTTCTTCCAAATATATTAGGCAATTTTACTTCCACATCCACGTAGTGGATTGGAAGTATAGTAATCGCAAAAAAATTTTCAAAAATTTTTATTCGTGAAATAGGTTTAGAATGTCATGAAACGTCGAGATTTTAAATTTGAGCGAAAAAAAATGTTCTGTCTGTCTGTCTGTCTGTCGGTCTGTCTGTCGGTCTGTCTGTCGGTCTGTCTGTAACTTTTTTGTCCGCACGCTTTCTCCGGAACGGTTTAAGATATTGACCTGAAATTTTGTACACGTATATATTATAACGAGGTCTGGAACTGGATTGTTTTTTGAGGAAATCCGGTGAAGGGTTGGGGGTTAAATAGGGGTAAATAGGGGGAAATGAGTAAAGCAAGCTTGTAAGAGTACAGAAACTTGAAATTCGGTGTATGTACTAGAAGTTAAGGCCTCGGATTTTTTTATAATATTTTTCAACCCCCCACCACCCCTATCCCATTAAAGGGGTTGATAAAATAAAGTTGAGATATTCATTTGAAATTTCGTACACGTATGTATTATAACGATGTCTAGAATTAGATTATATTTTGGGATGATTCCGTTGAAGGGTTGGGGGTTAATTTGGGGTAAATAGAGGAATATAAGTAAAACAAGTTGGTAAGAGTACAGAAACTTGAAATTCGGTGTATGTACTAGAAGCCAAAGCGTCAGATTTTTTAATAATATTTTTCAACCCCCACCACCCCTACTCCAATTTGAAAAGGGTTGATAAAATAAAATTGAGATATTCATTTGAAATTTTCTACACGTATGTATTATAACGACATCTGGAACTAGATTATATTTTGAGATAATTCCGTTGAAGGGTTGGGGGTTAAATAGGGGTAAATAGGGGAAAATAAATAAAGCAAGCTGGTAAGACTACAGAAACTTGAAATTCGGTGTATGTACTAGAAGCCAAGGTCTCAGATTATTTATAATATTTTTCAACCCCCACCACCCCTTCATTATTAAAAGGGTTGATAAAATAAAATCGAGATATTCATTTGAAATTTGGTACACGTATGAATTATAACGACATCTGGAACTAGATTATACTTTGAGATGATTCCGTTGAAGGGTTGGGGGTTATTTAGGGGTCAATAGGGGGAAATAAGTAAAGCAAGCTGGTATGAGTACAGAAACTTGAAATTCGGTGTATGTACAAGAAGTTAAGGCCTCAGATTTTTTTATAATATTTTTCAACCCCCCCACCACCCCTACCTCATTAATGGGGTTGACAAAATAAAGTTGAGATATTCATTTGAAATTTCGTACACGTATGTATTATAACGACGTCTGGAATTAGTTTATATTTTGAGATGATTCCGTTGAAGGGTTGGGGGTTAATTTGGGGTAAATAGAGGAATATAAGTAAAACGTTGGTAAGACTACAGAAATTTGGGATTCGGTGTATATACTAGAAACCAAGGCCTCAGATTTCTTTCTAATATTTTTCAAACTCTACCACCTCCGCTTCATTATTAATGGGATTGATAACATCAAATTGAGATATTCACTTGAAAGTTAGTACACGTATGTATTGTAGTGACATCTGATTGAGATGACTCCATTGAGGTGGTAGGTTGTAAATAGTGGAAAATAAGTACGGTAAACTAGAAACTTCATTTTTAACGTATATGGTAGAAACCAACTCCTCAAACTTTTCTATGACATCTACCCCAAATATTATTAAAATTCTATGACCAATAATTTGCACATACTAGAGTGCAAATATAGTCAAGATGTTTCCTGTGAAATATAGTGCCTTATGTGAACATAAGGCACTATATTTTATAAAATATAAGAAGAATTTTCAACACCACAAAGACTCCGCTACTCTTGCCCCTCTTTTTCTACTTTTTTTACGACAGCAAATAGGATACGGTAAACAATAATAACAGTAAAAGAAACCGCAAATTGCTTTTTATATTTTGCAGAAGATTTTAAAGATACAGAAAGCATTTGAAATAAAAAAGGTCCAACAATTATTACTACCCTGCAAAATTTTGAAAATGTCCCTGGATAATGAATAGTTGTTTCCGAGGTAATTTTTCTCGCTCAAACCGAATCTGGGCTCAGAATTGCTCTATCACGTCAAGTTTTTGAGATATTCTAACCTAAAAGTGGAAAAACACTTTTTCCACATTTTTAAGTTTATGTAGCATCGTCACTTTTTTTAATAAAAAAACAAGACAAAGTATCTTGAAGTTCTGGTCTTACTCTTCCAAATGCTGTTGTGTTTGTGCAACTATCTTCGTTTTCGCCGAGATATCGCATTTTTGAATTTGCATGTTCGTGAATTTCTCGGTATACGAAAATTTTATGATTAGTTTTGAACACACTAAAAGAATCTAAGTAAAGACGAAATTCTTTCATTAAAAAAAAATCATGAAAGTTATATAGGTCGGCCATATTGTATTTTCTTCGAAGAATTTTGAAAATCTGACCTTAGATTCTGCATGAGCAGATCTTTTGACATAAGAAAATATTGACTTGTTATTAACTTTTAAATACTTTTTACGTTTCTTAATTTAAAAAAACAATCTTTTCATATACACGTGTCCCTAATGAGTTTTCAGGTATAGGGAAAATCACAAACACGAGAATTTGAAAATGCGACTTCTCGGTGAAAAAAAAAAGATATTTCAGCAAACTCAACGGCACTTGAAACAAGAAGACTTATACTTTAAGATTCCATACATAGTTATTTGAGAGAAAAAAATTCGCGGTGCTACATAACCTCAAATATGTCAAAAAACAATTACTTTTGCACTTTTAGGTTAGATATCTAAAAAAATCTGACGTGATAGAGCAATTCTGAGCCCGGGTTTGGTTTCAGCGGGAAACATTACTTCGAATACAACTAGGGGCAAAATCTTGCAGGGTAGTGGTTATTATTATTTTATTACACAAGGGGTAAGTAAGGCAACATAAGTAAAGCAAGCTGGTGAGAGTAAGGAAACTTGAAATTCGGTGTATGCACTAGAAGCCAAGACCTCAAAATTTTTTAAAATATTTTCCATCCCCCCACCACCACCCCACTCCATTATTAAAGGGGTTGATAAAATGAAATTGAGATTTTCACTTGAAATTTGGTATACGTACATATTATTACGACATCTGGAACTAGATTATATGTTGAGATGATTCCGTTGAAGGGTTGGGGGTTAAATAGGGGTAAATAAGGAAAATAAGTAAAGCAAGTTGGTAAGAGTACGGAAATTTGGGATTTGGTGTACATACTAGAAGCGAAGGCCTCAGGTTTTTTTTATAAGATTTTTCATGCCCACACCACCCCCACTCCCTTATTAAAAGAGTTGATAATTAAATCGTGATTTTCACTTGAAATTTGGTAACGTATGTATTATAACGACATCTGAAACTAGATTATATTTTGACACGATTCCGTTGAAGGGTTGGGGGTAAGTAGAGGTAAATGGGGAAAAAGAAGTAAAGCATGCTGTAAAAGTACAGAAACTTGGGATTTGGTGTATATGCTAGAGTAGAGCAGAAGTTCAGAGATTTCGTTCTAATATTTTTCTATGATATCTGCCCCAAATATTATTAAAATTCTATGACCAGTAATTTTCACATATTAGAGTGCAAATATAGTCAAAATGTTTTCTTAAAGTAACTGGGATTAAAAATCTGGATGAGGAAGTAGTGATCCCTTAGGCAGCGGTTTTTTAGTGAATGATAGTGTACAGAGAAATTAGTATGCGCTATATATTACTAGTTTTAAAAAATACTTCATAAAGTTTATTTAGTAAACAATCTCAAGTGTATTTACCCAATTTCATAACATTCTTGTAGTGATTTATGTGAAGGTAAAAAAAACAATTTCTCATTTGACCTTTGTAAAGAAATGTACATTTTTGCATCTTGTTCAATATATTTACTCATTGTCTAGAATAACTAGGCGATGGAAGTTTCCTACTAAAGTGTTTGTTTTTTATATTTCTCGGAAGCAAAATTACCTTTTTCGGTAAGGGATCGTTAGAGTACATTAGGTATATCCCATCACCTTAAATTAACATAAGTAATTAACCGATATTTATGGTTTAGTTTTTCGCCATGCGTATATTAATGACCTATTTTTAGTTCCGATATATATTAGTTGTGATAAGAATTCCTAAACTTACCGTACTTGTTTTTTACTGATTATTGTTAACATAATGTATTTACTTAACAAGCTAACCATTATACTCTTCACCGATTTACTACACTTTTTATATTATACTTGTTGTACATTCTATAGAATACTCTCCGCAGTTTTTTGCTAATAATATCAGTTTTAGTAGTTCTGTTTAATTACAAGTCATAAAAAAATATATTTTTTTAATTTAAAATAATTAATAACTCTTTTATTTATTGATCGATTTTGTTCAAAAGCAAGAGGGTTCTTCCTATAGCTAACGCTAACTTACTCTCCAAATTTCAATACAGTCGGACTTTTCGGACTAACAATAAACGTGACGGACGGACAAACGGACCGACAGACAGACAGACAGGCAGACAGACAGGCAGAGATACAGACAGGCAGACAAACGGGCAGACATTTTGAAAGTTGGTTCAGAGTTCGATCACCAACACAGTGATGCTCTTCATTTTGTATTTGTGAAGAGTACAAAAGGTTATAATTATACCTCAGTTACATTTTTCGTATTCAGTATCCCCCAATAAGTTCGCTTTTTTCTAAAAAATTATTCTCAGAAACATTTTCAATAAAACCTTGCAACTTTCGAAGATGTATTGTGCTTGAAGTTTCATATTTTACTGAAAGTGAGTAATCGGTTTTTATAAATAAGTATACATTGATTTATATTTACCATAATTTCGCTATGGTTTTCAATAATTTTCCAACTTCGAGATAATCGATCAAAACTGAGAATATCATGTAACTTGCTTTGAAACTCGAAGAGACCAAAAAACAGTTGGATGAATATATGGACGAAAATGGGACTAAATAGGTAAATGAAAAGACTACATAAAGAGCATTTCCGTAAAGATATAAAGGTATTTTAAGTTTTTATTAATTAATATCAAAAATTGAATCAGATAAAAATTTACCTCAAAAATATTTACGTGTTTTTATTTTTCTATTCTACATTAAATCAGTAATAAAGTAAATTAATTGAAAATAAATTATTTGTAATCACTGCCATATCAAAATATTTTCCTAATGCATTACTAGTAACAGTAGAGGTAGCTAGTAAAGATAAATCAAACACGTTGAATAACTGAAAATACTTTAGCTTGGGAAAGACACATTTAAAAATAAATTTTGCGCAACCTGTGTTTAAACTATATCACAGTTTTAAAGAATGTAGGACTGGGTAAAATAACATAAATTTTAGAAAAATTTGTTAACATCTACTAGTAACAGATTTGCGAACAAATGGAACATAATTTATTTAACGATTTAGAAATAGCAACATAATGTTTGTTAAATCGATAAATTAAATAAACTCTTCAAACAGATCAAATCAAAAAGAAGTAACTCAATCAAATTAATTGAGTTTGATTGAGTTGAATAAAAAAAAACTATTTAAAAAAAATATATAAAAATATTTTCTGTGTTTTTAAAGAAGTGTATACAAATTATCGTAATCACCTTAAATTACTTGGCTTGAACAAACATTTATGTAACTTGTAATCGTGTTCTCTGTCAACAATTTTTTTGATACAATGTTTCCCCGCAAAGTTCGTCTACTATAAATAGATCTTATATAGAATGCCTGTATAGATGTAAAACCAATGAACAAATGTTTTTCAAAAATAGGGTAAACAACAAAATGTAATATGTCTAAATAAATAAAGGTAACTGTAATTTCCTTCATGAGTGGACAGTGGTTATGCCAAAAGTAAAAGTCACTAATAGCTCATTGTGGTTACTTTAAATTTTAATTTGTATCTTGGTAACCAGTTACCTGGCATTGGCCGGATGATTAAAGATAAATTGAAACGCTATTAACTAAAAGAAATTAAGTAATGCGGTATTGATTTAAATTAGTTACTGAGGTTACAAGACTTAACTAATATACGATTCAAATGTATTGAGCCCTCACTTTAACCGCGAATATCTCAGGAAACGAAGAGCAGAAAAAATTGAAAAAATTAGGTGTTCATTATTCTATTCATTGTTCTATTCTAAAACAATTTGAATAATGTGTACTGGACACTTTTGAAGTTTTACTAAGTTATATTGAAAAATGTCCTAGGCTTTTTAAGGAAATATTGACCATACCAGTTTTAAATTCATTATATCTTGGAAAATGTGCATACTATGTATGTATGTATGTATGTATGTATGTATGTATGTATGTATGTATGTATCTTTATTTATACTTTTGCCATTTTACAATGGGTGTACATGTCAGATTACTTACATAATAATTAAATAAATAGAACAAAGTGAGCAGGTTGGTTTAGTTAAACATACCTACTGCGTCATAATAAAATAAGACATAGCGAAAACATAACAAACAAAGATAAACATTTAAATATCACAAACAGTCATATAACATTGGATATAACAAACAAGAATAAAACATGTAAATGTAAATATAAACAAGACAAAAGCATACAAATATATCTAAGATAGAACACAGGTACTTGTAGGTATTATATAGTAATTACAAGTAATGTAATTGTCAAATTGTATCGTTCAGATACTCAGTAACCGTGTAGTAGCACTTGGTAACGAGAAGATTTTTTATTATTTTTTTGAATATGTTATAATTTTCACATTTGTAATATTCAGGAAGTTTATTATATAATTTTATTCCTGCATATGATGGTGCATATTCATATCTAGCTGTATTGTGACTTAAAGTACTCAATTCATTCTTTTTTCTAGTGTTATAATTGTGATATTTACAATTTGCTTCATACAGTTGAATATTGCTTTTGATAAACAACAGACACTTATAAATATATATGCAAGGAAGAGTCATAATCTTGTTATGAACAAAAACTGGCTTACAAGATTCAGTATTCCGCATGTTGAATATCAGCCTCAGAATCTTTTTTTGTAATATGAAGACTCTTATACCCAGAGTGCAACATTATATGTAAGATGGCTGTAGACCAAAGAGTAGTACACATTTAATGTGTAACTGGTCGAAAGTAGACCTTTTATTTTTAATATGGCATAGTATGACCTACTTATCGTTTTACTAACATGATTAATGTGCTCCGACCAGGTGAGATTGTTATTTAAGAGCAGTCCTAGAAATTTGGTTACTGGACGTTCAGCTAAGTTGATGTTGTTTAGAGCAATTTCATTAATATTACATTTATTTTAGTTGTAAAAGTTCAGGCATACAGTTTTTTCTATATTTAGGATAAGGTTATTTTTTTTACACCAGTTCTCAACGTCCTCTACAACTGCAATTATAGATCTTCTCAGTTCCTCAGAAGTCGGCGCTGAAACCGCCACTGTTGTATCATCTGCGAACATTGTGGTGCATGCAGAAGATATATAATTTGGTAGTTCATTAACATACAGAATAAACAGTAGGGGACCCAACACGGACCCCTGAGGCACTCCTCGCTGAAGATTATAGTAATTTGAATTATTACCTTGAACTGTTACACGTATTTTTCTATCCTCGAGGTAGGACATTACCCACGATAATATGCAGCCCCTTATGCCCATCGTATATAATTTTTCCTTAAGGAATGAGTGATCTATACAATCAAAAGCTTTTGATAGATCAAAGAAAACTCCAGCTACCATTTTACCTTGATCTAGATTTTTATATACAAATTCCATGAGTTGGTAAGCTGCAGTTTCTGTTGATCTATTCATCCAGAAACCATGTTGACAGTCGGTCAATATCTTTTGATTTTTTAGGAAGGCTATTAATCTATTATATATATAGGATCTCCTTTGTTTTTATAGATTGGAATCACTGATGCAACCTTTAACAAAGATGGAAAATGTCCCTGCTCAAAAGATAGGTTTATAATATGAACTAGGGGGTCTACAATGCTTTCGGCGACATATTTAATTAATTTAGTTGAGATACCGTCCACTCCTACGCTATTTTTATTTTTTAAATTTTTTATTATTTTTAGTATTTCCTCTCTATTGGTTGATGTATAAAAAAATGAGTTGGCATTATTAGCTGAAAGAGTGCAGTTTTTAGAGAAAGTATTCCCATAATGTTTTTTTAAGCATATATCTGTTATATTTGAAAAATAATCTCCAAAAGTGTCTGCTACTTTCAATGGGTCATCTATATTTAAGTTTCCGTTTCTAAGCTTTATTGTGTCTTTTCTTTTATTTCTGCCTGTTTGTTGATTAACTATTTCCCAAATTTTTTTAGATTTATTTACCGATGTTTCAATCACGTTATCGTAGTAATTTTTTTTATTATTTTTTATTAATCTTTCATACTCCTTTTTTTCATTTTTATAAAATTCAATAATATCTACATTATTAGTATTTTTTTGTAGCCAGAATAAGTTCTTTAGGTTTTTACTTTTTTCGATTATTTCTTGAGTTACCCACGATTTTTTTCCCGTCTTGGTTTTACCTTTAGTTGTATTCTGAAGAGGACAAGTAGTGTCAATGGACCATGTAAGTAATTCCATGAATTTGTTGAAAGCTACATCAGTATCTCTGTTGTTATATATGTCTGAAAAATTAACACTGTTTAAGAAACATTTTAAAGATTGCAAATTACCATGTGAGAAGTGTCGGTACTTTCGTTTTTCATAATTCCATTTGTGTTCTTTTGACACATTTATATTACATTTGATAATAAGGGCTAGGTGGTCAGCAATATTAGGCTGCATTACAGTTGTGCTATATTCACTATCATCTAAGTTGGTGAAAATATAATCTATAACTGACTCAGATGTATTTCCTAATTTATTTTTGAATATTCTCGTAGGTTTTGTTGATGTACACTTTAAGTTATAGTTTTCAATTAAGTCCAATAATAATTGTTTATGTATATTGTTTGACATATAATTTATGTTTATGTCACCACATACAAATAGAATATTTGAAATTTTACTACAGTAATTTAGCGCATCTGATAGATTAGAAAAAAATATATCGTATCGTGTAAATAATATTTTAGATACCGATAAAGCACGGCATTTTTTGAAGGAGCAAATTTTTTCATAATTTTTTATTTTAAAATTTTGAAGTTATTCTCAAAAACGTGACGTCATGTTTATTCGGTTATTTATCATTGTATTTAAAATTTGTTTGTTAAAATAGTTAACTATATGAAATGTAAGCATTTTCAGAAAAAATAATTGGTATGTATCAAATATTAATTTAGTTATCAAGCGTAATTGATAATATTATTACAAAATTGCAATATTATCCTTTACGCTTGATAACTAAATTAATATTTGATATATACCAATTCTTTTTTCTGACAACTCTTACATTGTAAATAATTAACTATTGCATAAATTTTTGTTTTAAACATATCGATAAATAACTGAACAAACATGACGTCACGTTTCTAAGAATAACTGCAAAATTTTAAAATAAAGAATTATGAAAAAATTTAGTGTAATAAAGAATACCCTGCTTTATCGGCGTCTAAAATATTATTTACATAGTATGCATATTCTCCAAGATATAAAGGATTTAAAACTGGTATGGTCAAAATTTCATTAAAAAGTAGGACATTTTTCAATATAACTTCAAGAGTGTCCAATGTACATTATTCAAATTTCAGTAATTGATTTAGAATAGACTTATAATAAACACATAATTTTTTAAATTTTCTCTGCTCCTCCGGTTCTGAGCTAATCGCGGTTAAATTGAGAGGTCAATACATTTGAATCGTACATTAAGAGCCTTTATGAAGCAATAAATAAATGAGGAAGGGGCCATTCAACAAATACATTCGCTTTTAGGGAGGGGGGGAGGGGGGTCGCAAAAAGCGTAACAAAGTGAATGACGTGGAGGGAGCGAGTTCGAGAAAAGCAAGAAAGTGTAATTTTTTTCCCTTTAAATGTAAAGGGGGCGGGAGTTTGCGAACGAACATTCGTGTAAGTGGGGGTTTTACACATTTTACTATTAGCCACATAACCAATATTCAGTGATCGGAATTTGGATTTAATTCCAGTGGCGCACATATATGAAATTTTACATCGAAATATTAAATGTAAGTTTGTTCTCCCATACAGAATTAAATGTAATTCGAACCTACCTTATGAGTTTATGTTATATTTTGGCATAATAAATATATGTACACATATTTCACACAAGAATTGTTATAAATTCGCACAGCACTTTCAAATTTTGTACTTTTACTGAGTGTTCATAATTTCAAAGTATACAGTGAGTATTTTTTCTAAATCTTCATATGGAAGACAACCTTTTTTGACAGTAAATATCCACTGTACGGTCGAAAATGATTTTTCGCATTCCAAAGAAGTGAGCTAAGCATATCTAAAGATATTCATAGGCACCTGATCAAGGAAGGCATCTGGTTCTGCTACAATTTTTTTGCTAATGGTAAATACAACCGCCAAGTCTGGATTTCTTTGTAAAACAGCAACCTACCTTTTTTATATAACTTCACCAGTTGCACCCGGAATTCATTATTTGCTTTTTGAACAGTATCTACTTTGTTAAATGTTTCTTCCAAGGATAAATTTGGTTTGCTATAATTCCTGTCACTATTTTAAAACCTTCAAATATAAGTTTTAAATCATTTTTAATATTTGGAATATTCATTAATTCTTTGCATGCTTAATTGCAGTAGCATCTTCATTTAAGATGTCCACAACTTCTTTTAGTGAGTTGAAGTTAACATGGTAGTAACATGCCGCGTTTATCCATGTTCCCCATGTGTGATCACTGGTTTTGGAGGAAGCGGTAAATTGGAATATTTTTCTTGGAAAAGTTTTATCCTACCAGCTTTTAGAAACATTTTCTTTATATTGGCAATAAGTTTGTCATGTCAATATTTGTGAAACAATCTCGTACTGTCTCGAATACGCGGCGTAACGCAGCGCTAAGCAAGTAACATGTAACACTTGAGGGTATTCCTTTTTTATTTTTCTTCCAGCACTTAACATATACCACACTGAATCACTAGTAAAAACAACAGCTTTCTTTAAATTATGTTCAGCCAAGTCTGGCCAAAGCCATTATAAAGTGTTCCCAAAGAAAAATTAACATTGACTCGCCATTAACTGTTTCTAAAACCTTGGAAGCTACTAAATGGCAACTGTCAGGCCATCAACATGTAATTTTGTAACTAATAAATAGGCAACATTATTTCCTAAAAAGTCTGCAGTTTCGCCTATTGTAACCCAAAATCAGCCATTTTCAGGATCCTCCGAATACCTTCCAGTTTTCCTTCATATAGTTCGCTGAGAATTTTGTTACGAAGTAGGCTTTCACTTGGAACATGTTGCCCCACGCAATATTTGTTTAGAAAATGTGTAAAATGAGCGTTATTTAATACACTCCATAGAAGATTTAAACATATTAACAAAAGAGCCACATCGAAATAAAACTCGTCCTTTGAAACTCTCTTTTCATTTTTTGTATTACACTCGTCTGTATAGCTACTTACATGTCTTAAAACAACATTTTTCTGTGTACTCCTTATTGTGACATCACAAATATTACAAATTATTGTTTCGCTATCAAAATACAGTTCTTTAAGATACCTGGATGGGCGCAGTCCCTTTTTCAAGTAGGCGATATAAAATAAGCAACAGTATCCAGATGTGGATGTTAATGAAACAGATAAGTTTTTGTTTACTTTACCTGTAATTTAGTTTAGCTCATTAATGAAGTTTATTTTTTTATTTAAATTGAAAAATCAGAAATTAAAATTGAAAAGATATTTATTCATTGGTTTATTAATCCTTGTCACAGGACAGTTTATTACACAATAAAGAAAGAAATGTAGGTAATGAAATAGAAAATACCCGGAATTGGAAGGCGGCAATTGAAAATAATTACTGTAAATTGAAACCAATTGTTACAAAGAAACGACATACCTACAGGGTGAGCAAACTATCCCTTTGGACGTTTTTTCTCATAACGCGCAAAAAAATATTGTTACCGCGAGATAGGGCCCTTTCCAGCAACTCCACCGTAAATGGATATTTACCTGTTTACTTTCTTGAAATATTTCATGTGCAAGATGGCCAAAGGTATACTAACCTCGCATTGTACCGTGCGTAGTCTTCACAACAAGATCTTAAACCATTTCAATAATCCACATATAAACTTAGCGTTAAACTTTGGTTGCAAAATTGATAATATGATTTACTTTAATGTATGAATCAAAACAAATCACTGAATAAAGCTGTAATAATTTCTTCAAAAACATACAACTAAAATGAAACAAAAAACCTGATCAGAGTCTTGGCATTATCCTTGACTACTGCAGCGTGACCAGTCACCACTTCTTAGACATTCTTGACATTGGCTACGACTACGACTCCGTGCTGCACCAAAATTCCCGCCTGAATCTCCTGGAGACTGCTGCGAACAACTCTCCAAGCCAAAGCTTCTCTAAATGTCAGCAGGACTTACATATAACCAAGTATCTGAGTAATAGACTTCCTCCTATTACTCCTCCAAATACTAGGCCCCATATAACCAAAATTACAACACCAAACAGCTGGACTTCCACATAAATCACTATACTAAATTGCCTAAACCCATATATCTGCATGTCCCAAATACACTGCTGTCCACTCGAACTTACACATAGAGACTTTTAGGCAAAATTTAAAGTTCAATATTTTCAACAGGAATGCAAATTTTTGAACGCGGCTTGCAAATTTTAAGAGCTAGTTTTTTTCGGATTAAGCTGCACGACGTATATTTATCGTAGGACCATAAGTTTATTATATACGGGGTGATCAATGAAGTCATGCAAAAAATCAAAAAGTTTGTATGAGTGAAATTTCCGCAAAAAATTTTTTTGGTCATTGCAATATGGTTCCTTACTAAGGTAACATCAATATCTCTAGACGGTTTTGTCAGTTTTTGGATTAAGGCCCTTAGGCCTTGTACACACTACTCAACATAAAATTTGGATACCGAAATCTTTAAAATGCTATAACTTGACATTGGATTGACGGTTCTTGATAATTTTTGCGGATTTGCAATCCTTATTTCACGTAGATTTTCTATGGTCTAAGCATTTTATTTGAGGGTTGAAATTTACACATTATACCGTGTCGATAATAAACAAAAACGTAGCGAATTTAATGTAATAAACTTGTTCTTGTCTATTACATTAAATTCTACAATATACAACATTGCTTAACAACGACCAAAAGTCAATTTTTAAAAAATGAATAATTCTAATTCTGGTAATTTTTAATAGCTGAAAAAAAAATTAACTAAAAAATTAAAAATTAATTTAATTTAAACTTAAATTAAAATTAAATTAAAATTACCTAATTAAAATTAGGTACATTAATTAAAAAAAAGATAAGCTAATATTTTGTTGGTCCTCCTGCTCGGAATATTACTTCCCGACATCGATTTGGTAGAGTATCCACAAGATTATTTATAAAATCTTGTGGAATATTCTCCCATTCTTCACGAATGGCCTCACTGAGCGTTTCTAAGGTTTCTGGGGGTACATCAAGAGATCTTACTTTAAGTTTTAAATAAGACCAAACGTGTTCGATGACATTAAGATCCGGAGACTTTGCAGGCCAGTCCATCCTATTGATGTTTTGTGCCTGCAAAAACTCTGTGATCCTTCGCGCTCTGTGAGGTCGAGCGTTGTCATCCACCAATAGAATTTCTGGGCCGTAATGTCGAGCAAAAGGAACAACAACAGGTTCCAAAATTTCCTCCTGATAAACAGTAGCATTAATGGTTTGGTTGGTAATGAATAGCTCGGTTTTACCATTTCTTATGATACCTCCCCACACTGTAACACCTCCGCCACCAAATGCTTCTTGAGGGGCCATATTTTCCTCCAAATATCGCTGATTTGGCCTTCTCCAAACTAACATTCGGCCATCGGAGTGAAACAAATTAAATCTTGTTTCGTCAGTAAATAAACAATGGCTCCACTCTGCATTACCCCAATTCGCATGCCGATTTGCCCATGCCCGCCTATTCGCTCTATGGCGTTGTAATAACCGCACACATTTTGCTCTGCGACGGGCTCTATAATTTAAAATGTTTGGCATTATGTTATGTTAAAAAAAAAAAATCTCACCTCAAGTTGTTTTTATTTAATGTTCTTCTCACTGTTCTGTCCGAAACTCTCACCCCAGTTTGTTGTCTTAAAGAGTCATTTAGTTTTCTAGAGTTCTTTGTTCTATTCCGCATAGTTTCTCTCATTAAAATTCTTTCGGTTCTTTGGTTTATTTTTTTTGTATGTCCACCCCCATGCCCATAATTATGATCACCAGTAGTTTCGACGCGGCGGTTCAAATTATAAATTGTCTTTCGGCTGACATTGTAAATGTGCGCAACTTGCTGTTTTGACATTCCTTCGTTGAGAAGTCGAATGCAATTTTCCCTTTCTGCCGTGGTTAAACGCCTCATATTAATTTAATTTTACAAAATTATAACATTGAAATATGTCAGATTATTTCTAAAATAATGTAAACAGTTTTTAATTCCATAGCAACAAATTTGTTTTTCCAATGCCTACTTTGAAATTGACGCGTCGCGTAGAAATTACACCCGATCATAATTATGGGCATGGGGGTGGACAAAGCACTCTGTAAAACTGAATGATTCTTTGAGACAACAAACTGGGGTGTGAGTTTCGGACAGAACAGTGAGAAGTACATTAAATAAAAACAACTTGAGGTGAGAATTTATTTTTACAAAAACTTAAATAATGCCAAACTTTAGAGCGCGTCGTACCCTACGTTTTTGTTTATTATCGACCCGGTATAATGTGTAAATTTCAACCCTCAAATAAAATGCTTAGACCATAGAAAATCTACGTGAAATAAGGATTCCAAATCCGCAAAAATCATCAAAATATGTTGATTAGTGTGTACAAGGCCTAAGGGCCTTAATCCAAAAACTGACAAATCCGTTTAGAGATATTGATGTTACCTTAGTAAGGAACCATATTGCAACGACAAAAAAAATTTTTTGCGGAAATTTCACTCATACAAACTTTTTGATTTTTTGCATGACTTCATTGATCACCCCGTATATAATAAACTTATGGTCCTACGATAAATATACGTCATTCAGCTTAATCCAAAGAAAACTAGCTCTTAAAATTTGCAAGCCGCGTTCAAAAGGGCCTTTATATGCCCCAAACTGCCTTGCGTCAAGTTCAATTTTGTTATTTGTTCATTTTTTCACCGATGTTATGTAATAAGGTTCATTTAACCAAACGGCCCTAAAAGGACAACGTTAAAAATAGGCGATTTTTGACCCCTCCAGGCAACGAATGTCGACATCAAAATTAAATTCTGTATGGTTCATAGGAACAGAAAATGCGTATCAGACACCCCAATTTTCCGGGAAATTAGTATACTACTTTCAAAGTATAAAATTCGCCCTCAGACCAATATTGGTAATGCAATACAAAAATCCAACAAAGGTGCCATTGTAGTGACGACTTATACATATTTATGGGTAAAATTACAACAATAGGCATCTACAAGTACTTGAAATTACTTGTAGACCATGTACTACTCCCAATTATATCCCAACTAGAGGCTGATTTTTTGGCACTGATGTGAAACGACTTTAAACTCATAATAGTGATTGTATATTGTATACATTGTGAACCTAAAGAAACGCACAACATATCTTTGGTATGTGTCATTTTTCAAAAAAATCCTCGAAGAGGTCGATTTTAATTTTGTAAATGCTACACTTTGTCACTATACCAAAATTTATGACGTCATTGGTTTTTGAATTATGACGCCATCATAAATTTTTTTAATGGAAACAGACATTCTGTTTGCTGTTTTTGGTGGTATATTCCTTTAGCTTTCTGGTGATATAAAAAAATTATATTACCTGAGCCATTCTTTTGGAAAAATGACATTTTATATAAAAATAGCTTACCTTTCGCAAATTCACCAGTAATGTTCCACTTTCTTATGGACTGGTAAATCGTGTTGCCTACATTTTTGTTTTAACTAGCATGAAAACATTTGACATAAAAGCAGAACAAGGAAAATAATAAAAAAACAATCACCTTAACAAGAAAGAAATACAGGCCTTTCTGTGTAAAGTATCGATAACTTTTATATTCTTGGCACGTGTGGAACCTCAGTTTTGTGACACTTCTGAGACAGTGTGAAACTAGTGAATGCAATGCAATGTGTAAATGAAAGAAAACTTAGAAAGTTTTGATGATGGATGGATATGGTGGTAGGCTGAGAACTCATCAGGAAACATGTGATGTTTTCAATGCCAAGTATCCCGAAAAGCAAATTTCCAGATCCACTGTAAGTAGATTGGTGGCTAAATATGATGAATCTGGCAGTGTAGCTGACCTCCTTCGATTTGGTCGCCCTAGCATAAGCAACGAAACCAAATTAAATATTCTTCTAGAAAGTGAGGTGAAAACCACAATCTTTCGATAAGGCTTTAAGTCATAACGTGAGTCAAACTTCTGTTGTACGTCTATTGAACAAAGAAAAATACCATCCATACAAAGTGCAATTAACCCACGAATTGAATGAGGACCATCCAGATCGGCGCTTACAGTTTTGTGAACAGTTGACCCTGTGCGATGAAAACCCAAACTTTTTAAAGAACACTGTTTTTTCTGATGAAGCTACATTTTCTTTAAAGGGGACTGTACATCGGCATAGCTGTAGGTACTGGTCTCGCGAAAATCCTCATTGGACTCAAGAAGTCCATACACAGCGACGAGGCAATGTAAACGTGTGGCATTTACGATTGGTGATCGTCTATTGGGACCTTTTTTTTTTGAAGAAAATCTTACGGTCGCAGGATATTTACAGATGTTGCGAATTGAGTTAGTGCCTTAGCAGTTATGTTTTCGAACAATGAAGATGAAGATATTCCTGCTGAAAACGTCTGGTTTCAGCAAGACGGGGACCCTCTTCATTTTGGAATAGCAGTGCGTCAATTTTTAGATGACACTTTTACTGGAAGGTAGATAGGTCGTCGAGGTCCGATTGAGTGGCTCTCGCATTCACCGGATTTAACCCCCTTAGACTTTTTCCTTTGGGGTTACTTAAAGTCAAGGGTGTATTTTAACAGACCGGATACCATAGAAGAACTGAAAGACAGAATTGGCTTGGAGATGAGACGAATTGCCCATGAGATGATTCAGAACAGCGCGCAAAATGTCTACACCCGTCTTGGTCAATGCCAAATGGTTGGAGGGTCGCAATTTGAGCAATGGAGATGATTTTTTTCTTACAATTACTTATGTAAGGTATCAATCAATAAAAATATTTTTTTCCAAAAGAATGGCTTAGTAATATCAATTTTTTTCAAATCATCAAAAAGCTAAAGGAATATACCACCAAAAACAGTAAACAAAAATGTCTGTTTCCATTAAAAAAATGGATGATGACGTCATAACTCAAAAACCAATGACTTCATAAATTTTGGTATAGTGACAAAATGTAGCATTTACAAAACTAAAATCGACATGTTCGAGGATTTTTTTTGACAAGAGACACATACCAAAGATATGAATTCTGTGCGTTTCTGTAAGTTCACATTGTATACATATAAGTAGTGCGCACTAGAAACTCCCATTAAGCGGAAAAATTGTATATATATAGTCTAGTATACTAATTTTAATATGCATTTTCTGTTGCTATGAACCATACAGAATCAAATTTTGATGTCGACATTCGTTGCCCGGAGGGGTAAAAAATCGCCTGTTTTTAATATTATCCTTTACCTCACGATTTTCAGAGGCCGTTTTTTAAATTGAATTTTCAAATTTC
Source organism: Stenurella melanura (assembly GCA_963583905.1). Classification (NCBI taxonomy): domain Eukaryota; kingdom Metazoa; phylum Arthropoda; class Insecta; order Coleoptera; family Cerambycidae; genus Stenurella; species Stenurella melanura. The sequence continues at coordinate 156,305,127 of OY757309.1, forward strand.
TTCAAACATTTTTTCCCACATCTTCTAGTGGCTCAATTTCAAGTACATCTGCAAAAGCTATGCGATTATGACAGCCCTATTGGATTCACCATTTTCAATACTTAATTGTTGATACCCGTGCCTTCGCCATAATTAAAGAATGAGAATTCTTTGCGTCTATTTGAAAATTAGAAAAAGCAGTAATGCGATAAAAAATGGGTATAACTTCTTTACTCTGAACATCTAAAGACTCTGCAAAATACACAACATGGAAAAAGATTGAACGGACTTGTCCCGTGTACTTTTTACAATATCTCAAAATTTCTGTGCACAGTGTATTATTTAGTAACACAGGCACACAAAAAAATTGTCATGTACTTTTGAGCAGAGCATGATACCCCCTTGTATTTTGAGCCGCTAAATCCCATGCCATTATCAGAATTACTCAATCACGTCAGAATTTTTCCTAATCACCTCCTAATTAAGATTTTCACTGATTATTAGCAATTTCTCGAGGTTAGAGAAAAATCCTGATGTAGTGGAGCAATTTCGATGGAGGCATCAGATTCAGCAGCTCAAAACTACAATGGGGAGGTATTATACTTTGCTCAAAAATACATGGCATAGAGTTTTTTCGTTGCCTTTATCAGAAACGCAAATAAAAACAGAGCTCTCAATGATTCAAAAAATAGCCAAGAACAATGGTTTCCCCACAGAAGCTATCGCCAAATTAATAAACAAGAAACAAAACCAGTATACTTTTAAAGCAATTTATCCCATAGTTAGAGTAGAAAAACAAACACCTTACACTACCCTTATATACTGTGATACACTAACAGAGAAAATATCAAATATTCTCAAAGCGCATAATATCAAGATAGCATTTAAACCAAAACAAAAATTATCAAATTTAATTTACAACGCCAAGGATAAAATAAATAAATACGAGAAATCTGGAGTCTATAGGTTAAATTGCTCAGAGGGCAATAGCATATATATAGGACAGAGCGGACGTAATTTTAAAACCAGATACCTCTATCATGATAGGTCCTTCAGACTACAAAAAACAGATTCTACTTTTTCTAATCACATATTAGAGAGTGGACATAACTTCCCAGATATTAATAATATGGAAATCCTACACTATGCCAGCAATGGTTTAAAACATAATTTGTTAGAAGCATTGGAAATATACAAATACAATAATAAGGATGATTTAATTTTGTTAAATGATCAATTAGATATTATGTACTCACCTTTTTTTACTGCTACCAAGATGTAATTAATATTTCTGAGAAACCCCACCCTTAGATAGTTAGGATATCATAAACTACCTGTATACTTCCATAATTCTCTAATGTGTTAAATTCTAGAAACATATTTAAATAGGGACCAAATCTTTTGTATTTCATTCTTAGTTTAATCATTGTTTGAAAATTACCTAAAAAGGTTTGAAACTGCAGTCACGATTTGTGCAAATATAGTGGTAAAGAACATAGTAGTGTTTTACTCAATTTCGTTATAATTATGGATTACCACAGAGTAACGGCTTCCTCAATCAATTTCTTGACGTAAATGTGTCATATAATTGCACGCTGGCTCCAATGCTATATATAGTACTTTACAACGATATTGCGGTCGGTTAAAAATAAGATCGATTTCGTTTCTTCATTTTTATGCCTACCTCAATATTAGGTAGTAAGATTTGATTAAGCGGATGACGGTAAAAGTTTATTTGGTAATTTTTGTTTACTGTTGATTTAACGATAGTTTAATTTTCTTGAAAAATTTCTTTTCTCACCCTAAAGGGTGACGACTAAAATCATATCTTCTATGTCTGCATATACCTATACTTCGTTGAGAAAACATATTATTTGGGTATTTTGCAGACAGTTAGATTGAAACGTTAAAATTTCTTAAGTGGAAATAAAACGAATCAATTAAATTAAACTACTTAATGTCGGAAAAAGACACAAACAGTGATAGAGCATGTGACATCAGTGTGCAGGTAAACTACAAAAACTTTCGTTAGAATAATATTGTAAAAAATCATTAAAAGTCCATATGACAGATAGTAAAATGCAAAGCAAAATGGTACATAATAGGAATTAAAACTAAACTCAATCTGGCCAGAGCGGTAAAAACAAATAATTCTTGCGTTAACACAAATAAGCTAAACTAAATTGCATGGAGACACAAAAAGAAAATAATACAAACGGTACGTAAAATTATTGACAAAAATGACCCGACAATTAGAAATTTCGACATAAACTTGTTCGTTAGTTGAACACTGCGTTTTTATGCACAAAACACACTGGAAAAAAACGGGACGGCATACATTCAAATTAAATTATTCACGCACTATAGTCTTCTCATGGGGTACGAGAAGTCTTAATCGCACGGTAACACTGGATACAATAGAAAATATTACTGGTCAAACATGGAATGAAGTAATGAAGCCGTCAATAATTCTGCATGGTTGCAAGCGGCTTCAAACAGCAACATTTGCATCACGAGAGGCGTACATAATAGAAAAGTACTTGCAGTTGATTAGACGAAATCATTGCCTTTCTGTAGCTATGGGCAATGGTACATAATAACACAGAACTTATAACACAATATAATTACTTTATTGATTCTATTAGCAGTTAGTAATCACTATATACAGATATTTACAAATATATGGTGGCGTTAATTCTTACAGCCTACACGGCCAAACCGTCCGCTACGCCATTTTTTGGCGGCTCCTCGTTTCAGAGCTGGCGTATGATTATGCTCGTCTACTATTGGCTAAACTTGCTCGTACAAGCTACCACGCTATTGGTCAAGCATTTGTCATTCAAACCGATACAATTTAAATTTAAATAATAAATAGAGTAATCGCGCGCTTTATCGTATTGGCACACATAATTTAAATTTACAAATTAACTTATAGCGTGTTTCAAAACGTGAGCGTTACATGATGGAGCGTATGACAGTTGTCTGCAAAATGCCTAAATAATATATATTTTTGAAATGCCTTATGTAGTTTCTACAGCATTGCGCCACCGTCTCGGAGGCGCAATGCTGAAGGTGTTTGGCTTGCATAATACAATATTTTAAGCTCTGAATTATATATAGTTAAATAAAATAAAAATAATTAAAATGGAAATGGCTTGCGAATATGGAGTCCCAGGTTCGAATCCTGGCTAGGGTATGGATGCTCAGTGGCGTTTTTTCATGTATTACCGAGATGGTAGCAGTGAGCTAGACCACTGTTGAGTGGCACAACATGTCTAGTCGCTGCTATTTCTCCTGAGTTCTAGTGTCAGCTGCGGTAGATGGCAATATCGCAGGGAATGGTTGTTGTGATAATGTCTATGTGTAGTTAAGTTAAGCTAAACAACTGTCTGTAATTGGGACACCCATCCTGTAGACATGTTCACCTAACAAAACAAAAAAAATCCATTGATTTGAATTTTTAAGATTAACATCATAATCGTTATGAAGAATTCTTATGTCCCCTGTACCAAAATTCATATAACTGCAGCCCTGGGGGATTCCCTGTTTTGAATTTCTAACTTACGACTTATCAAATTTGGTATCAGCAACTCCAAAAGTATTTAACCACCAATTTTAATACAACACAAAATTAATTTTCGGTATCATTGTGGTATTCCTCTAATTCTCGAATAGAAATCGTAATCGTAAAAATGGATAAATAACAAAATTGAACGTATTTTCAGTTAACCTCAATATTGATATTAGGTAATAACTTTCAATTCACGAGACGATGACGAAATTTTATTTCATAATTTTTGGAAAGCGTATTTTTAAAGGCGGGTCAATGTTATTCCAAATTTTCTTCGCATTATTATTTGGCGCTCGCTATATTTACAAGATTTTAGCGCATGTTCGTAATACGTATCAATTTAAGATCTTGTACTGACACTTTAAAATATAACTAACGTACTTCAATCGAATTTCAAACAAACAAATAAATGAATAAAGACATAAGCTTATTATTTCTATGATAAAAATGTACACATTACGCACTTATATATGTCGGAAGCAGCGAGGGGCAAGGGGCGTTTTAGGGCGGATCTATTAGATTTAGGCCACACATTGGTAAACACAATAAAATCACTTAAATAATAGTCGCATAAATAACACCAAAATACTGGAGCTAGCAGTCCACTACTGCCAGTCCCGCGATTTCAACTATTCTCTACCGAGTTTATCTTAAGACTAGGTACTTATCTGCGGGATCATCAGGCATATTGTTCCGCTCGCCGGGAAGAGGGCTGGTTCCCAACGGCTCCAGACGTCCTCGTAGTTCACACGACCACATCTTCGAGATGTTTACTCTTTACATTCCTTAATCGGTACTTGTTGACAACGTTCTCTTGACTTCAATGAATTATGAGTTAACAGGCGTATACAAGACTGTCGAAAGTATCGGAAGACGCCCGTAGGAGGAACGCGGAGGGGTCGTCTCCGACACGGCCATCCTGACCTTGTGCGCGTCCTCGGGCACTGCAACTTAGTTCTTATCTGAAACGCAAACAACCAATTACCAATCTCGAAGTCGCTCGATCATCCTGACTATACACCAGGTAAGTATAGTATGACGACTATACTCAGGTTCATAGTACAAGACAATGCTACATCACAGAGCACCGCAGTGCTATTCTCTCAATCTCAGCCAACAATGGCTATATCACATCGCAAGAGAGGATCCCCGCAGTCCATCCTTCTCAACCTCAGCCAACACTGGCCATATCACACCACAAGAGAGGATCCCCGCAGTCCATCCTTCTCAACCTCAGCCAACACTGGCCATATCACACAACAAGAGAGGATCCCCGCAGTCCATCCTCTCAAAAAAAAACAATTACTAACTACTACACCATATGGTATCTCCTCAAACTCTACCAACTACAAATCTACTGCCTGCTACAAAGCTCAAATTACACCAAGCATGTTGTAATTCTACTCGACATGCATTCAACTCAACTAAATAGAATTTGCAATTCTATTAAATTACACAAAAATACACATATTTAAGTAAATAAAACAATTAGCCAAATTATTAGCAGACATAAGCCTGCAACATCGGGATCAAAAACAATTTCATATTCTCTTTCTGACATTTCATGTACCTGGTCATGAACAAATTTATATAACTGGCCTTTGCCTCTGCGAAAGACTTTCCATTTCATAGCTGTCTTCTCATACAACGATTTTAAATAGACCTCTATACATACTGTCTAATTTTGTCAACTTTTTTTTCTTTACTTTAACTGAATACAAATTCGCATTCCTTAAACGGTCAAATAGTGGCTTTTCCATGGCTAAAACGAGCACTGTGTTTCCATGCTCAAACTTTAATATTCTCATTTGCTTGATAGCGAATATCATTTAATGATATAGCATTATCACATTTTCATAGCTTGGCGTGTACTTTTTCTGTAAATCAAGTGAACGAATTTTAGTTCCGAATAGCAAATCGACTGGACTAAATCTGGCTACAGTACATCGTACTATGCAAAGCTAATTTTACTTCTAAACAATTTTGCCTGATTTGACTAATGTCAAAATGTTCTAAAGTATTTGCATAATACTTTCTACTTGACTATTCGCACAACTTGTATTATGTGCCATAACCATAAATCAATAGTAGTAAAAATCTAAGAAATTCACTACTCATGAATATACTTCTGATCACAAATAACTTGTGTGATTTATGAATAAATAAGTAACACACTAAAACGCGGATAGCATCCTTTTCCCACCAACATTGCCAGCGTCGAAGCTGGGAATCGAACTCAGCACACGATAGGCAGCCTGACTAAGCGCGCTTGCCACTAAGACGCTTAGTCGGCTGAGCTACCGTGCCCGTCTGAATGAATTACCTATTTTAAACAGTCAAAAAATCGTTTAATTTAAGATTCAATACCACATATTTTGAAATGATTCTATAATGACAAATAATCATTATTTAATTTCGTTATGTCACTTATTCTCACGGACCTGTCAATGTAATTTATGCGGCAGGGCCTCGGTACATCAGTACCGCTCGAATCCGAGCTTGCTTTGCAGCCCTCGTATTTTGTTAATACAAATTTAACCAACTAATAACAAATTTCATTATTAATAGATTTTCTGATTATCTGCCTCATTTTAGGCAGTCAATATAACTAACAAATATCAAGGGTACCTACAACTAATAAATACAAACTTTTATGATAACCCTCGATTTTACAATGTAATAAGTTGTTGCAGACATCATAGGTTTTCTTTTATTTAGGCCCGTGCCAAATTTGTTTGACTTAGGATTTGGGTTTGTTTCTAAAAGGTCGTTGTCCTGTTCTTGTTCAATTTAGGGCCAGTCTTTATACAGGCCTGTAACTTGTACAGATATGGAACTTACATCTGTGTTTACTTCAACCTATTCAAGTGCTGTTAGAAAATTCGAATGTTTTATGCCTTTGTGTAGTCGATAAATTAGGGTATTTTAAAGATACTTTCAACCATCTCATAGTCACACGTCCAGAAGGGATAAAATTAATAAAACTATTGCTGCATTTTAATAACAGACTGGACAGATTTTGTTTTCATTTAACTGTGTTAATTATTTAAAAATTTACTGATGTTTGCTATCGAGGTAGAACGTTTTCCCTTTTAATGCTAGAACAAATTAAACCAAATGAACCAAAACATACGCCTATATTTTGTTTTAACTCCTTTCTAAAGTAAGTACCATGCTATAAAAGCGTCTGAAACTACCTATGTGAAATAGAATTTCATATGACTTTTAAACTTTAACTGTGGTTAAAATTTGTGTGAAGCAAAAGGAAAAGCCACTCGCGACGTCCTTTAAGGAAATTGAGTTATTATATTTTGCCATTAAAATGTCCTGAAATACTTTCACGGACCTGAGAACAAAGAACAGAGAACAGGCTCTGTGTCAAATAAATATGGAAAGATCTCACCAAATTATAAATGTAGCATTCCTTCGGGAAAAGCAGAAATCACGCTGATGTAAACTTGTTTTTCCTGACTCGGCTGTCGACAACGATTTTTGGGGCAGCTTGGTGAAATGTCCTGTCTTTCCAACTGATGAATTTTGTCTCCGTGTCCTGATGGGAGTCGATTCGCATCTGTAGTCCTAGCAGGTTAAAGTTGTTGTCATTGTTTTCATGTTGGTTGCAGATAAAACATCGTCCAGAAAAAGGTACTTAGCTCCTTACTAAGTTGGTAGATGTCATAGTCGCACGCTTCGAACCAGTATGGTGACCAGTACGATATAGCGTCGGACGTTTCTTGAATTTCCTTATCATCATTGCATAAAGTGTGCGAATGTTTTTAAACAAGTCTGTTTGACCTTCGTCGAACTTAGGCGAATCGACTGAAAGCAGCAAATTAACACAGCACAACACAGAACAGCCTTGCTTCCTTGTTCTCGAATTAGAGTTAAATACTATGCAACAGGTTCTCTATTGTCAAATACTCAAGTGCGAGATCTGTTTGTCTAAGAACGGCTTCAACTAATAAATTGTTCAATTATTGTTCATTGGCTTACCCAAGTACAGCTAAAATTTTAGCACGAAGCACTTTTCGATTTTCCTTGGTTGGTTTACCGAAGATAAGCGATTTTCACATAACTGAGATTGCAACTCTCTATACAAGAGTCGACAAACTGACCCCCAGATTCTACGTCAATGACTCGGCAAACGACTCAACGGTGACAGTTTTATTTTACCCATTTTACCAGATGTGGAGGCTAAAGGTTCCAATTGTTCACTCATTTCTTGTCACAATAACTAAATTCGCATAACTTTGCAAAGCCATTTTCTGCCACTGTTTATTATTTGTTGATTACACTAATAGCACAACAATAATAAAATAATAGATCTGATCCCACGTTCTGATGTCGGAAGCAGCGAGGGGCAAGGGGCGTTTTAGGGCGGATCTATTAGATTTAGGCCACACATTGGTAAACACAATAAAATCACTTAAATAATAGTCGCATAAATAACACCAAAATACTGGAGCTAGCAGTCCACTACTGCCAGTCCCGCGATTTCAACTATTCTCTACCGAGTTTATCTTAAGACTAGGTACTTATCTGCGGGATCATCAGGCATATTGTTCCGCTCGCCGGGAAGAGGGCTGGTTCCCAACGGCTCCAGACGTCCTCGTAGTTCACACGACCACATCTTCGAGATGTTTACTCTTTACATTCCTTAATCGGTACTTGTTGACAACGTTCTCTTGACTTCAATGAATTATGAGTTAACAGGCGTATACAAGACTGTCGAAAGTATCGGAAGACGCCCGTAGGAGGAACGCGGAGGGGTCGTCTCCGACATATATTAACAATCTATTTTAAATCTAATTATTGAATTAAAAAACGCGTAGTATCTTTTCGATTTGTTCCATTGATGAACTGTTTAAGATTTAATAGACAGAAGTTTCAAGTCATTACTCGTAACATATACTCATGTCATAATCAACACGTGTGATCGTTTGTACAATATTTAATTATACTTTACCCATTAAACCGTTGCATAGAGTATTATCGGTTTAATTTTTTAATTTAAACCTACCGCCACGTCTAGTTTCCATAACTGTTAGTAAGTAAAATTACTATTAGTATTAGAAATGTAAAAATTTGAAAAAAAATATCTGAAAAAATTCAGTTGAATGTTTCATTGAAATACAAGACATTTTGTTATTTGCAACTTTTTCGTAAAGTGCGTTTTCACCGAGTTTCTCCGGAAAAACATAAAAAACTACTCGTTTCCTTGAAATTGTAGCGCTTAAAAATATGTAATGTAAATGATCTTTTCTGTAACTTGTAGAATTAGGCCAAAAATGAAAAAAGTATACTTGCATTTGTTGGCCCTAAATAAGATGTTTTCACAATCGTGAACTTTTTTGAAAAATGCATGTTTTTCGAAATATGGCCACAAAAATTCCTAAAAGTGGACGAGAGGAAATGTAAAAGTTGAAAAAAATCTGAAAAAATCCAAGTGAATGTGTCATCGAAATACAAAGACTTAAGATTATTTGTAACTTTTCCCTATAGTGCAGTTCTTACCGAGTTTTTCGGAAAAACATGAAAAACTATCCGTTTCTTTGACATTTTAACGCTTTAAAAATACATAATTTAAAAATTTGAAAAAATTCAAACGTATACATTGAGACCTTCTAACTATTTTTGGTCTCTTGGAATTCTTTTGTAACTTGCTAATTTTCCGAGTTACAGGCAGGTTTTCACGAAAAATGAGCATGATTTTTATATATCATGATAAAAAAAAATGAAACCTATACAGTTATACCCTTTTAAAAGGTTCAATATAATTTTTGAATTGAAAATGTGCAAAAAATGAAGTACATTATTTATCGTGAAAAACTGCTTGTAACTCGGAAAATAAGCAAGTTACAAAAAATTAGAAGAGGCGGAAAATGTTAGGAAGGCCTCAATGCATACGCCTACATTTTTTCAAATTTTTAAACTACATATTTTTAAAGCGTTAAAACGCACTTTATGGAAAAGTTTAAAATAATAAAAGTCTTTGTATTTCGATGATACATTCACCTATATTTTTTCCGATTCTTTTTTCGACTTTTACATTTCCCCTTGCTCACTTTTAGGAATTTTCGAGTGGCCATATTTTGAAAAATATGCATTTTTCGAAAAAATTTACAAGTGTAAAAACATCTTATTTTGGGCCAACAAAACTAAATATATTGCTTTTTTTAAATTTTTGGCCTAATTCTACAAGTTACGGAACTTGTAAGGAGCCTACCTACTAGGTGACAATATAAAAAGATGGCCTATTCTGTTGAAATGAGACCACCCCTAACATACGCGACACCGGTGTGGTGCAGCGCAGCAGTCATGACTCTAAAGAAACTTAAAGTGTTGTAACCCAAGTTCAACTCCTCATTTGAATTGTTTCAAGATATACCTCCCTCGCAGATTTATGCACGCTGTCACGACATGACACCACTAGCGGATTACATCCAATAATTTTTCAAAAACAACAAACAAAAAATTAAAACTGGGTGATAGTCCGCTAACAAACAACATCACTCAAATCTGAGAGCCCTTTAGAAAGCACACTCTGCCATATTTTCTGTCCTCTCGTCATTTCTTTTTGTTATTACTCTAAACTATTCTTCCTAGTTATAATCTTTATTTTATCTTAGCTAAATACATTTGTTAATATTTTAAACTAGAAACTAAGCGGCCTGGCATCCGCTCTGCGCAGTAATCACCATTTCTTGCAGATGATTTGTTGGTTTAGTTGTTCTTCCCATATTAGTATACCAACATTTAATAACAATGCGATCCATCTCCGTCCTGAGCGTCAATTATTCTATCTGACAAGCTTCACGTACGGGTATTTGGAAAACTGCAACACTTTTAATACCTAAATATTAAAAAATGCTTCACCTGTGTGAACGGCAGCTAGTTTTTTGTTGGAGAGCACAGGGTAGTGAATACGGAGTGCGTGGACAATCAAAGAGCGCCACCTGCTGTATACTACGTACTGTGATTTAAATAATTTTGTCAGCCAGAACAAAATTAAGTTACTAGCAATCATGCGATGGAATTCTCAAAATATATCGATGGTATCGAAACTTACACTTTGTTACTCTATGAAATCTCAAAATTTAAGCAAATATCAGATGTAATAGTGCAAATAATAAGAACATGTAGACATAGACATTTATTACAACACAAGTGAGATGTACATAATCTATATGCAATAGAAACTCAAAATATGTGCATGACAATATTTAAAATTGTTTCAGTGATTTGAGTTTCTCATAGGAATGCAACTACGGCTTAGGTGATACCAACAATGAGTTTTAGATTTACAACAGCGAGTTAAAGATTTACAATGGATTAAAATTATAGCTCATCATTGAAATATTATGTAATAAACGAGATTCTGCCAACTTTTGCAATGCTCGCTGCGTACACTAAAATTTTAAAGAATGATCTAAAATAAGTAAGTATGTTCTATTAAAAATATTTCACATGTGACACAGTAGAAGGTAAATTAGCATCAAGTGGTACCATACGTTGCCTTGCAGTAAGAAATCTTAAGATATCTCATCATGCTAGGTATAAACTTAGAGTTTAACTTGTAGTTGCAAAATCGTTGTGTAATGTACTCTAATAATTCAACAAAAAAAATCACCGAACAAAACTATGATGACTTCTTTAAAAACATGTAATCAAAATGAAACAATAAAACCTGATCAGAGCCTTGGCATTTTCTGTGACTGCTGCAGCATGACCTTTTACCACTTCCTGGACATTCTCGATATTGTTTGCGACTACGACTCCGTGCTGCTTCAAACTTTCTGCATTAAATCTCCTGGAAACTGCTGTAAACGACGCGCCAAGCACTAAACTTCTCCAAATGTCAGCAAGACCCACATATGGCCAAATATCTGAGTAATAGACTTCCTCCTATTACTCCTCTAAATACTGGGCCCTCCCATAACTACAATGATAACACCAAACAGCTGGGCTCTTATATAAGTCACTCTGCCAAATTTCCTGACCCAAATATAGATTTATCCAGCTATATGGCTTCTCCCAAACATAAGCCTCTCCAAAACTATAGGCTTATTCTAAATGTAAGCCTCTACAAATATATATGACCCTCCAAAACACTCTGTAATAATTATAATAAATAAGAACTAAATAATATTCCAAACTAAGTAAAATAAAATCTCACCTCCTATAGAGAGTATTAGATAACCTCACGAAACACGTGGCGACAAAATTACGGCAACCAACAGAATTCCTTCCTGGAATTTCCAAAATACTCACAGCAAGGCGGTGAAGGTTATTAGTTACATCAATCAAATCCCTTCCCAGTGTAAGTAATGTAAAACCCAAATTCTTCAACACAAAATCGGGACCGCCGCTGTTCAGCTATCTCGTCGCTGTCCTGGCAAGAGCTTCCCAGACCGGAAATGTCCCACCAACAGTTCTCAGTGTTGCCAACTTGAGCATCTAGAGAACACTTTCTCTAGCCAATGAAAATGCGCCAACAAAAGACTTTACAATCAAAAGACTGAATTACACAATTGTGTAGTATCTCAACTACAAGAATATACGACTAACACCATTGACTAAAACTATTCTATTATATTTCTGGTAAATTTATTAAAGTTTTGTTGGATCAGATTGGATTGATTCCTGTACAAGCAAATTTATTAAAAAATAAGAACCAAGGAAAAGAAGAATTAGATGTTTTTATTTATTTATAAATTAAATCATTTGAACCATAACATGTAAAACAATAATAAACACAAACAGAAGCAGTAATTTAACCAAACACCGAATCAATAATCAAATTTTCTATAATAATTTTGCGTACTCTGGATCATCTTTGTCGGAATTTTCTTTAGATGACGCTGATGATTCGTCTACATATTGTTGTCATTCGCTGGACTTTCCCAAGATATTCTATGTTTACTGTTACTACGTCGATTTCTTTTAATTGTAATAAAAGTGATTTTACAACATTGATGATTCCTGGATATACTCTTTTGATCTCAAACGTCAACTGATTTATTTATTAGTGAATTAAGGTCACCTTCATATTCTCTTGCAATAAAGTGTTATCGCTAGAAATGATGGCATGTACTGAGACAGCAATTTAGAATTTCTTCGAGACAATACCGACACGTTTAAAAGTGAATTATTATTTGTTTGCTTAACTGTATTGAAGCTAGTTATTTTTTCTGCTGTTTGTAAAATTCTATAAAGAATATGTTTCAATTTCGACACGGTAGCGCAACAGACAAAAACAGTTATATAGCGAACATGCTTGATCACACTGTCTATCATATACTGAGTTCAATCCCCAGCTCCAATACTACAATGTCGGTGGGTTATTAGACACTACCGATGCGATAGCATTATTCACTGAAATATGCAATAAAACCCATTTCGTTATTGGCTATAGCATTAACTACTTATAACACATTACTTTTCTCCATCAAATGGTTTAGTATATATAACTTCAACTCGTGGACAGGCACCATACTGACAAATATGCTGACGAAATTGAAGTACTTTAATTTTCGTAATCTACATAGTCTGAGACGTGAAAACCCGAAGAATTCTTGAACAGTCTTTATTGCGATTACAATACTTATTCATTTCTCTTGGTAGAGAATACTTAAGTTTAACACTCCTGCTCCTTCTTTCATTTCATGGTAGTTTTATAAAACATACCATTAAGGGGCCTGCGCGACACACTATATGACATTTTCAATATTCTGGTCATTCCATTATTTTCATGTGTTTAGTCAAAAACCTTTGTTGCAAAATCATAATGAAACTTTTATTATTTTATATACCAATAATGTTTTACAGGCCTCTGTCAATCATCCTGTATAACGAATGTAACTAAATTTTAGTAAAAGGTATTTTAGATCTGTTCCAAGTCTGATATATAAATTTTGGGTCTAACAGGAGTTATTATGTTTACAAGAAATTGATGTAGACGCTCGTCGTACATACACACATTCACACCTACAAACTTACACACATTGATACATACATTGTTTATTCGATATCTAAGCACAACGTTTTTTTCTATAATGATCATCAGAAATGTTTGTCTGATTACAATTTGATTAAATAGTGTCATTAATTCTCAATGACACTTGATAACTTATTAAATGCACCTCTTGAAGTGCTAAACAAGTTTCACTTAGATAAGGTTTTTGAAATCTACTATTTTGGATTACAGTTTCGTGTGTATATTTTTTTCTGATGTAACAAATGTTCGATAAATGTGAAATATCAAGACCACACTTTACAAAAGATTATGTAATTTTTTTGAAAAGAGGTAAATTTCTGTAAAATATACCCTAGCTTGAAACATGTTACAAATTTGTTTTGTTTTCTTAACCGCCTCTACAATTTTTAATTTAAATTATTTCACAATATTGATGATTCGAATTCCCTTCGCTAGGTATCTCAGGCTAAGCGCGCTAATTGCTGAGCAGCTACTGTCTCCTTTTTATTTTTAAATAGGTCTATATGTCTAGAATTCAATTGTTTAAATATTTGTATTATTATTTATTCGGAAAAGTTAAAAAAAAAATACAAAAAACATTTCCGTTCAAATCTGGATGGTTAATTTGTCGCTCCCAATCGCTACTTTATTACTCTGTGAGAACTGTGACATCATTATACATACAATGCTTGAAAATTTAGTGTATAAACCACCAACGCACGACGTTAAAAATAATCACAATATGATATTTACATTTAATGACACCAAAACCGGATATTTTCGGTATTTATTTTTGATAAGTAACCATATATTATGCACTATCCTTGAGGAATATTAACTGAAAAACTTTTGAAAAAAATTCGTTAAATTTTATATGTTGATCATTTTTACATCGACCTCAATAACGACACTGCAGCAGTAACAAAAATGTATCAACCCTCACTATAATATATTTTAACCTGTTCTTCGAGAAACATTAGTAGTGCAGTAAAAGAAGACTAAAAATACTATGAGATATGCATAGTTTTGTAACAGCAATTTTATGATTTTATTTCTTCTGGGGTATGACCAGGAGTATATATCTGAGTTTTGAAAGCCTATTGCGTTTTTTTTTATAAACAATTTTGTTTTTTGAACAGTGTTTTTTAGGTATAATGGTGAATATCTCCGGTTCTAGAGGTTCGATCGAGACAAACAAAAACCAAAAACTTTCGCAATTAAAATTCCAACAAATCTGCACTAATTTTAGGCCATTTGAGAACGTACATAATGTACAAATTAGAATGAACTTGCTAAAGAGCAGTTTTTTATTCAGTTTAACGCCCAGGGAAGTGAAGAGTTCCGATGGGCTTCAAACTTTCAGAAAATATACCTTTTGTTAATTACAAAATACTCGAAAATTTTGGTGCCCAAATATTGAACCTTGTGTACACAAATGAATTTGTTATCTGAAGTTTGAATTACCCGCCATTTTCTGCCATTAAGTCCAAAATGGATAATTTTTACTTCAAAATGTAGATCTGGACGCCAGCTTTCCGGAGACATAAAAAAAATTAAAGTCATTTTGGCCACCTTTTTGGCATTTATTTATAAACCAAATAACAACAAATGAATATTTTCTCCATTTCAGGTAGACGAAAATTAACTTTCTTTTCTTTTTAAATTATAGTTCTCGAAATTCTCTTTCTTTTCTGATAAATGTTTTCAAAAATGTTTTCAAAATGGCCGAAAAAATCCATTTGTTTCATTTGGTCCATAAATAAATGCCAAAAAAGTGGCCAAAATTACTTTCAAAGGATTTTTTTTAATCTTATCGAAAAACTGGTGTCCAGATCTACATCTTGAAATAAAAATGATCCATTTTGGACTTAATGGCACAAAATGGCGGGCAATTTAAATTTCACATTACAAATTCATTTGTGTCCACAAGTTTCAGTCTTTAGGCATCAAAATTACAGCGTGTTTTGTTTTCAACACAAGGTATATTTTCTAAAAGTTTGAAGCCGATCTTGGGCATTAAAATTCTGGTAGAGTGGTGCAATAAGTGGAAAGTCAAAATCAACGCGGAGAAGAGCAAAGCCATCCTCTTCAAGAGAGTCAGGAAGCAAACTCCCAAAGGACACGTCTCCTTGAACGGCGAGAACATTCAATGGCACGATACCGTCAAATACCTTGGCGTTATCATGGATCGAAGCCTGACGTAGAGACAGAACACGGTAGCGATAATACAGAAAGCGAGGACGAGGAGGACTCTACTTTACCCTATGATAGGTAGACAGAGCCAACTCAACCTGAGGAACAAGCTCACGCTTATCAGGTCCCTCATTGCACCTATTCTGACCTACGCCTCCGTTGTCTGGGGATACCAAGTAGCCATCCATCTGAAGAGGATACAAGCCGTGGAAAACGTCGCACTTCGCTGCGCCGTGGATGCACCATGGTTTGTCAGAAACGCCGTCATCTTCAGAGACCTGGAATACACCCCAGTATCTGAAGTCATCCGGGACAGAGCGAAGAACCTATACGCCTGTTCAGCAGAGCATGGGAATCCGCTGATCAGACAGGCGACTGACTGTGACCCCAACGACGCTCCGAGGCACAAGAGGCCGAAGCTCCAGATCCTGGATAATGGGTAAGTATAACTAACTCTTTATTTCTTTCAGCCCGATTTGCAAGCCACAGCGCAAGGACACAATGACCAAAAACATCCAATACCCGATCCCGGGGGTACCGAGCAAACAACCAGCTCGGTACCCTTACCCTAGCCCGTGCCGGCCTCTGACGCTAAGAATGCGTCTCTGGCCAAACATAATCCTGAACTACACAGTTCACACTTCCTTCCGACGAAATCGGAGCACATTATGCCAATTGGCACCCTGGGCTTCCGACTAGTCAACAACCCCAAATCCCTTTCAAACTACGAGAGGGCTCGGTAACAGCCGTTCCCTCTCACAACAGACGAAAGACGCTCCCGGGAGCCTATACATTCCAGCGAAGAAAGAAGACCAAGACAGAGGAGCGCCAGAAGAAACGACTCAGCTGGCAGGGTTCAACAGCCAGAGCCAGGGGAAGTTTGCTAACATCGTCAATACCGTCCGCATTTGCGGGGGGGATAGGCTTTCGCCTCAGCCTCGCCGAAGCAGGCCCACCCCTTACGAGGCCGGTCCAGGTCTACAGCGATGATTGGGGCAAAGAGCTCAAGCTCGACACCTAATCATCCGAGACCGTCATCTTCAGTCAAGAATATTGGCGGGCATTAAAATGAAAAAAAACCGCTTTTCAGCCAGTTGATTCCATTTTGTACGTTATGTACGTACTCAAATGACCCAAAACCAACGCCGATTTGTTGGAATTTTAATTGCGAAACTATTTGTTTTTTTGTTTATTCTGATCGAACCTCTATAACCAGATATATTCACCTTTTTACCAAAGAAAAACACTGTTCAATAAACAAAATTTTTATTAAAAAAAAAACGCAACAGGAATTGGAAGTTCAAAACTCAGATATATACTCCTGGTGATACCTCAGGAGGTATGAAATCATAAAATTTCTGTTACAAAACATTAATGTCCTTTTTTTACTCCACTATAGAGATATTTACAGAACAAGTCGAGACAAACTCCAATTTCAGTTCCATAAACAGTTATTGCACACTAAATATCTACAATGTCTACAATTATTTATAAATAATCTATAAATGATTTTAGTAGGAAACCAAGCCTTCTGAAAAACGTCTGCAAAAAGAGGCCTGTACCACTCTAGGACCTAAAGAAACTCTAAATTATTACCCATAGAAATTCACTTGCTGCATTTGAATTTTGAGACCGCGTTAATAGTCGGAATTGCCAACACCCCCTAAAAGTCAATTTTACCCCAAAATCGAAAATACACATTTTTTAATACTTCTCAAGTCATATCTTCATTATTAAAAAAGTTATCGAACTAATTTTTTTGCTAAATGATTGTTAGTATCTGGCTATAACACTGGTGCTGTTTAATTATTTTCCATTATTTTCCGCCTTGAAGAACATTGCAAGTTTATAAGACATGTCGTTTTTGTTTAGGGATATTTTAAGTTCCATAAACCGTTATCACTCATTAAATATCTGTAATTATTTATAAATAATCTATAAATGATTTTAGTAGGGAATCGAGCCATCTGAAAACGCCTGTAAAAAGAGGCCTATACCACTCGAAGATCTAAAGAAACTGAAAATTATCTCCCATAGAAAATCACCTGCCGCATTCGAATTTTGAGGTCGAGTTAATATTCGGACTTGCGAACACCCCCTAAAAGTCAATTTTACCCCAAAATTGAAAATGCATGTGTTTTAATACTTCTCAAGTCATATCTTCATTATTAAAAAAGTTATTGAACTGATTTTGTTTGCTAAGTGATTGTTAGTATCTGGCTATAACACTAGCGCTGTTAAATTGTTTTCCATTATTTTCCGTCTTGAAGAACATCACAAGTCTATAAGACGTTGTCGTTTCTGTGTAGCAGATGTCATTACAATACATACGTGTACTAACTTTCAAGTAAATATCTCAATTTTGTGTTATCAAACCTATTAATAATGGAGCGGAGATGGTGGTGTCTGAAAAATATTAGAAAGAAATCTGAGGCTTTGATTTCTAATATGTACACCAAATCCCACATTTTTGTACTCTTGCCAGCTTGATCTACCTATTTTCCTCTATTTATAATCTCAAATATAATCTAGTTCCAGATGTCGTCATAGTAGATACGTGTACCAAATTTCAAATGAATATCTCAATTTTATTTTATCAACCCCTTTAATAATGGAGTAGGGGTGGTGGGGAAATACTATACGAAAATTTAAGGCCTTGGCTTCTACAATCTACAATCAACATACATCAAATTTCAAGTTCTATGCTCTTACCAGCTTGCTTTACATATTTCCCCGTATTTACCCCTATTTACCCCCCAACTCTTCAGCGAATATCTTCAAAAAACAATCCAGTTCCAGATCTCGTTATAATATATACATGTAGAACATTTCAAGTCAATATCTTGAACCGTTCCGGAGAAAGCGTGCGGACATAAAAAGTTACAGACAGACCGACAGATAGACAGGCCGACAGACAGACCGACAGACCGATAGACAGACAGAAAATTTTTTCCACTCAAATTTAAAATCTCGACGTTTCATGACATTCTAAACCTATTTCAAGAAAAAAAATTTCGGAACTTTTTTTATGATTACTTTACATCCAATCCACTACGTGAATGTGGAAGTAAAATGATGTCTCTAACTTCAGTGTAAAAAAAGTTATAGTAAGCGCTCTCTGCTTTTCTTGTATCATTGTACGTTTGTTGTAAGCACGATAACTCAAGAATGAAATGAAAAAATATGACAAGTTAAGCAAATAATACCAAGAAATCTTAAATTAAAAACAAAAAGAACAAGTAACCCACATATCACTGATTTCGCAATTTCAAATTAATTCGCAACCAAAAAATTCGGATGCAGCAGGTCATTTTATAGAAGTTCCAGTGTTTAGTTTTTTTAGGTCCTCGAGTGTTATACAAGGTGCAAAATTCGGATGTCTCGGTTCCCTACTATTTGTACAAAAGCTTATAGGTTGCATAAGTTGTTTGGCATTTCGAAAATTCTTTATATCTTTCTAAGGACATGAACTATTATGAAACTAGGGGTACTCAATTATTAATAATGTTTTTAAATAAAACCTTCAGAAAAAGTTAATAGACAAAGTTCGGTCGAAAACACCAAGACAAAAAACTCAGTTTATAAATTTATACGCGTCCATTTTGAAGAAACTTATTCCTTATTTTTCTTTTTTTCAGTTTTTCAGCCGCCATAAGTTCAACAGAGCAATTAACTCACAAGAGTAAGGACAATGCACATGTATTAGAACTGAAAGATTTCAGAAAGTCTCTTGAAGCTGGAGATTATAATCCCTACGAATTCCGGGATATTGAGCACCCCACAACGTAAGTAATAATTTTCTGTTTAAATGTACTAAGTTGAATTCGAGATTTATTTTGAAAGATCTGCTTACAGCGGTGTCGGGAGATTTTTCTATTAGGCTGGGCTAGTGTTGGACATGGAGTTTAATAAACTGTCTAAATTTTGATACGAGCTCTGACCCAAGAGCGTCTCTAGAAACTAGGAATGTACTGGTTCAGAAATAGCGCTTAAATTTTAGGCCTAAAACACACTAGGCGGTTTTCGCCGAATCGGCAGCCGACTCGACAGATGCTGTAATAGAAACAAACGGAGCTGTTCACACTATGACCCGCTGCGAGAAAGCAGCATCCACCACCGCGCGTACCGTCGTTCGATTCATGTGTCGAATCGTCTTTATTGCTTCGAGCGGCGTATGCTGCAATGTAAGCAAATGGACCTATTCACACATTCACTTATTTGCCGAGAGGTTTGAGCTTGCATTGAAGCCAAATTGTACGTTAAAAGTATTGTATTTACGCATCCAAAATAGATCCCATTACTGATACTGAACTCTTAATAAATGTAATTCAAGAACGACCTGCTATATGGGATATGAGAAACAATGATTATGGTGACAGAAATAAAAGAAAAGAGCTGGGAAGAAGTTGTTATTATACTGTTTTATTATATTGTTTCTCATTCGGGTATTCTTCTTTATTAAATCATTTACCAAAATATTCATTCGTAAAATGATGTTTTCGACATTCTAATGAAATTGAAAAATTTTATTAAATATACCTAGTATTAAATAAACTTTTTATTTCAAGTTCTTTAACAATAGGGTGTTCCCGGATGCGCCTATGATTTCTTTTTTTATTTTTGATGGACAGAATAATAAACCTAACAAAATTAATTCTTTCTTTGAGTCAGACAAATTCATTTTTGTCCCTGTATTATCAGCACTACCGAAAACAGTGACACCGTTGCCTTCCTACGACAAGTGGTTAACCGCCTAGTGTGTTTTGTAACAGGCGGCTGCCGATTCGGCGGCCGAATCGGCGAAAACCGCCTAGTGTGTTTTAGGCCTTAATGTTCGATCATTGTCAATAAATCCTCTAATGTGATAATTAGTCCAGTGTTTGACGGTAAAAATAGGTTACTACTTCAGAATTATCTTGGATACAACCGATTGACGTGAAATTTGGACAGTAAGTAGGGAATAGCTCAAGGAATAAAAGATATATAGTGCCGATGTGCACTTTTACCTCGAGGGTGGATGGCACCCCTTCTCGGGGGTGGAAATTAGTACACTAGAAATAACCGCAGAAATCGATAGGGGTTGAATTCTAAGCAAGAAATGTGCTATGAAGTCTTTTCGGTAAAAATATATTTTTCGAGTTACTCGCGATTGAAAATGTTGATTTTTTATTTAAGAAATGCATGTTTTAGAGCGATCTTTCACGAATAACTTGAAAACCTCGTTTTTTATTTAAAAAAAAACATTAGGAGCAAAAATGAAGCTTATAAAACCACAAATCGATTGTTTTTTCTTGTTTCTGTAGATGCAATACAATGACTCCTTGGAATGGGCTTGTTCCATGATATTCATTTTATATGGTTTTTATACTTTTTCATTCGATATTCTCATTATACGCTTAAAATTTCGTATTATTAACTTTTTCCGTTCTCGAGATATAAGGAGTTGAAATAATTAGTAATAGTTCCAAAAACCGAGCGCTCATTTGTGACGTCACTATACGCAAGTGGCGTAAGAAAAATGGCTTTCTGGGACCTTTCAAATTTAACCTGAAAAGTCGAGAAACATGGAATTTTCAAACGCTGGTAACTAAATAAATACGTCGAGTGGAAGTTCGTTCTATGTGTCTACGGAAAGGAGAAGGTCGGCGATGAATTCTAATCGTAAATTGCAGGGTCAAAATCGAAAATTCGTCCCGGCAGGAGCGAGAGAAAATTGTAATTTTTTGACATTTCATCAAATTGTACTCCCCTACTGTCAAGAAGTAAGCAAAACAAACAATAGTTCGAAAACACTTATAATTATAACAAGTAAGGAACATCAAGTCTATTAAGATCGCCGAGTCTATGCGTATAGTGACGTAGCGCCTGGCCACGCCCCATTTTCGCGAGGTGGAGGTTTCTAATAGTTTTTAAGATACTAAACGTGTAGCATTTGAAAAATCTACATTAACAATTTCAGTTTCAATACAGTAAATTAACCCATTAGTTCATTTGTTTGATAGGCAACCACTCGTACTTCAAAGGGCATAGCTGGTTGCATATCTGAAATTCTCAACAAGGAAAGAAAGCATGTTTTCTTTTATGTATTATTTTTGAGTCGGAGGTGTTACTCACATATTCTTGTTGTTGGGACATTACACAATGGTGTAATTCAGTCTTTAAATTACAAGCTCTTTTTGTTGGCGCATTGTTATTGGCTAGAGAAAGAGTTCTCTAGATGCTCAAGTTGGCAACACTGAGAACAAGGAGAACTGTCAAGGGATTTTCCGTCAAGGACTTTCGTTCTTCGACAGCGACGAGATTAGCGGAATGGCGGCGGTCCCGGTTTTGTAGTGAAGAATTTGGGTTTTACATCGCTGACACCGAAAAGGGATTTGATTTGATGTACCCAGTGTTTCTTTACCGTCCTGCCAGAAGCATTTTGTAAATTCCAGGAAGGAATTCTGTTGCTTGTCGTGATCCGATCGTCACGTGTTTCGGAAGTTATGTAATACTCTCTATAGGAGGTAGGCTTTTTTATTTTACTTAGTTGATGTTTTATTTAGTTCTTATTTATTGTAATTATTACAGAGTGTTTGGTATAAGTATATGTTTGGATAGGCATGTATTTTTGGAGAGGCTTACAATTGGGATGAGCACATGTTTGGTGCTGTAATTTTGGTTATGTAAGGGGGCCCAGTATTGTTGGAGGAGTAATAGGAGGAAGTCTATTACTCAGACATTTGGTTTTATGTGGGTCCTGTTGACATCTAGAGAAGTTTTGGTTGGAGAGTTGCCCGCAGCAGTCTCCAAGAGATTTGGGCAGAGTTTTGGGAGTGACACGGAGTCGCAGTTGCAGCCAACGTCGAGAACATCTAGAAAAGTGGTGACGAGTCCCGTTGCAGTCGTCACAGAAAATGCCAAGGCCTTAACCAGGTTTTTTTGTTCATTTTAGTCAAATATTTTAAAGGAAAGATTATAGTTTAATTCAGTGGTTTTTGTTCGATGTTGAAGTAAATTACACCACCATCTTGCAACTATAAATCAAGCTCTAAGCTTATGTGTAGAATGATGATACATTTAAGAGTTTTACTGTAAAACACCCATGGTACCGTGAGATGTTAATTCACCTACTATTATGTCACACATATAATATTCAATTCATGGTAAATCTTATCCGTGGTTGTAAGTTATAACTCATAGTTGCATATTGGTAAACTCGTAGTTGCAAGAAAGTCTCAGTCAAAGATTTGAGCTTGAATTCAAATCAAGTTTTTTATCAACGGCACAGAATATTTTTAATACGCATAAACCACAATTAGGTCAAGTTTTTTATTCTTTTTATTGTTGTACATCTCACGTGTGTTGTAATAAATGTCTAATGTCTACATGTTCTTATTATTTGCACTGGTACTCCTGATATTTGCTTAAATTTTTAGATTTAATAGAGTAAAGTAGAGTTTTGATATCACAGATATGTTTTGAGAATTCCATCGCATGGTTGCTAGTGACTTAATTTTGTTCCGAGCTGGCAGAATTATTTAAATCTTATTACGTAACATACAGCCGGTGGCGCCCTCTTGAGTGTCCACACACAATCCTAACCCACGGCCTATGCTCTCCAACAAAAATCGGCTGCCGTCCGCACCGGAATAACATGTTTTAATATTTAGGTATCAAAATATGTTACAAACGTGCGAGTAAGATTCAGATTTTTTGCAGATCCATTATTTTATACTTGCACTCGCGATTTATGAAATAAAAAAAAATACCGAACACGCCCATTGACTGTTTGTTAGTTTGTTTGTTCGTCGAGAACTGAATTCGAACCGTTCAACGTTAAATAACGGAAAAACACTGAATTTTTGGAGAACAACTTTTAGACCTTTCTTGAAGTACTTGAAAACACTTTTGAAATGAGCTTTAGTGGAACTTGTTAGCATAAAAGTTTGCGGAGTTATGATACAAATAAAATGGTTATCTCGTTTTATCAGCGAAAAAATCAGCAATGAAACCAATGGCTTAACAACTTCCTTATTTTTTAAGATATCTAATCGCTCCAAGAACTATTTTGCAGAGAATTTCAATTACTGCAAGACCTGTAAAGTTGTACTTCCTTGATCCCTTCCTTTTTGAGATTTTTAAGTTTAAAGGGCTAGGGGAAGATGGTACTCGCACTCAAATGCGAACTTAAAGCGGCGATGTCTCAATAATTTTCATCCTAGCGAAATAAAAATCAAACAATATTTTTTGCAAAAACGTAAATTTTTGTAGTCTTGCCTTTTTTATGGATCTTCTTTAGTTTTCAGTTATTCTGAAAAAAAAATTCAAAAATAATTTCAAAATTGAATCAAACTTTCTGTAGTATATACGATCTCAGTTGGGACAGTATCAAAACGAAAACTCGGATATTCACCACTTCTCGATTACGGTCCACGTAGACTTCATCCACTTGCTGCTTAGAAATGTGGGCGGGATCAGATGCCTACCCAACTAGCACCAAAGTGACAGTAACTGAGATAGGAACTTCGTATGAGTAACCATTACGTAATTGCGACTAAATTTACGACTTTGTTGTGAAAATAACTTCATTTGACCAGTCTACAGTCCCTGCCTCGTAGTTTCTACCACTAATGATTACTTTATAGTTATGCAACTTCTACGTAGCTTTCGTGCTACATGGGAACGTGGTAGTTACCAGTGGGACGACTTTCGGGTTTTCAGAACTTAAAGGTGGTAAACTATAGTAGCAGCGACTAACTCGCATCACTGAAATGTGACTTCAAAGTTGCAATCACCTTCAAGTAGCTTTAATAGTTGCCGCGACGTTCTGGGAACCTTCACTATTTCTTTAAAGTAGTGGAACTTGTAAGTAATATTCATAGGTGTTAATGACGTTACTGCTACCTACAGAACTGTGTACGGCTACTACAAAGTGCACATGACCTATAAATTTACCATGAAGTAAATTTCACCATCTAGTTCCCAATGTTGACCATAGATAAAGTTAATGCAACAAACATAACCTATATAATATGTTTGCCTAACCTAGACTAGAATTATATGCTGCTATATTCATGCTATGCAACATTTTATGTTCAAAATAAGGCAACAAAATTTAATATTTCAGCACAGTTTTATTACACCTACCTTTTCTTCTATGTTATCTATCACTGTAATAGTATATTATACCAACAAGGTTTATGTTTTTTAAGTCGTTCATATATGGCTGCATACAAGTAAATTGCAAAACAGCAAAAGCTAGGAACGCGAACATCAACGTACGTTCCGAATCAACAGCGTGAGAAATGTAACCATGAAGTAGCAGCGGCAACTTTGAAGAGGTAATTTGTGGTAGTCACAACTTTGCTGTGACTTTAAAGTAATGCTACAGTTCCATTCGCAGATTTGTGGTAAATATAACTTTAAAGTTACGTATTTGCAGTTTTCGTCACTATCGCCAAGTAGCAATTACTTTCAAGTAGCATTTCTTGGTCAAAACGACCTTAAAGTCATATTTTCTGAAATACGCCATGTTGATGGCCAAAATTATCGACGCCATTATTATCACACATGAACCATAATTTCACAATTGACTAATAAATTTAATTTATCGCAATTTCTTCACCAAATACAACAAATGAATACATAAAAAGTAGTGTTCAGTTCCGAAGAACAATAAAAAATAGGTTTGGGCATCTAGTGTGTCATATTCTCGCATGACATTACATATTTTAAAAACAATATTTTCATTAAAAAATGCATATTTTAAAGGTGCCTGGTTAGATTCGGACGTTTTATCATTATGTTTGTCAGTAAAATTGCATTCGTTTTAATTGTGACCCTTAGACCACCGCAAAATAGCACAAGTTTTGTTGTCTAATATTACCTTCTGATATTCTATTAAATTTCTGAGTTAAGGAAATGAACAAGAACAAGAATCATATGTAAGAATGAAACATAAATATAATAAGATCGGTTGCAAGACAAAGAAGGGGCAACATCGATTTGAAATAGTAGGGAGTGGTAAAGTTTTCTGAAAGTTGCGGCGTCTTCGCCGCCACGTCGCCGCTCCGGAGCAACAACGTCATTGGAACGTAGCCAGACAAGTTCCAGGAACCTGGCTGGAACGTTATCGTCACCAAAAAATATTCCACATTTTGGTCATAAACACGTATTAGGAACGTTACTATTACGTGCCGTTGACTAGTACCAAAACACTTTAAAGTGCCTACAATAGTCATTGCTACGTTCCCACGACTAATTGTGCTAGTTGGGTATAGCTTGATTTGTCAACTAAAGGAGATGTCGGCTTTAATCCGATTTTTCGTTCTTATGCTGTTCCAATTGAGATCGTATATACTATATTAAATCCAGGCATTCTAAACCATTCAAACTTCTAAAACATTTTGCTGGTACCTAAATAAAGTAAATGTAAATGAATTACATTTCATTTCAATTTTTGCGGTTAAGCCATTGGTTTCATTGCTGATTTGTCCTCCGAAGAAACGAGACAACCATTTTATTTTCATCATAACTCCGTAATCTTTTATGCTAACGATCTTTACTGAAACTCATTTTAAAGGTCTCTTCAGGTACTTTGAAGAAGGTCTGATAAGTTTTCCTCCAGAAATTCGTCGTTTTAGCGTTATTTAACGTTGAAAGATTCGAATTCAGTTTTTGGAGAACAAACAGTCAACGAGTCGTAACTCGGTTCGTATAGCGTCGACAGAAACAAGGAGGAACCGATCGATTTGCCCTTTTATAAGCTTTACTTTTGCTCCCTGACATGCACTTTTTAGATGACAAATTAACATTTTCAATCGCGAAAAATATTGAATTTTATAGAAAATTGTTTGCTTAGAATTCATCTCCCTGTCGATTTCTGTTATTTTGAGTGTACTAATTTCCACCCCCGAGGAGGGGTGGCATCCACCCCCAGGGTAAAAACGCACATCGGCACTATATAACTTTTATTCTTTGAGCTATTCCCTACTCACTGTCCAAATTTCACGACAATCGGTTTTATCCGAAAGAATTCTGAGCGAGAAACCATCAAACACTAGACTAAATAATTCCATTTGCAATTCAGGTAACTTATACACTGCAGTGTATATACAGTATACACTATATAAAAGTTATTTTCGGTTTATCAATGATAAAATGATAAAGGCGTTTGTTTAAAATTTTGATATTCATATGATCTTAGACGTAAAGAAACTTGCCATGAGAAATAATAATGCAAGTCCTGAAGATATGTTTCGCATCTGGTAATTTCTCTGTATGTCATTAAAACCAACAGTTTAAGTAGTTGTCGCTTCAAGTGTTTCAAAGATTATCAAAGAGCACAAAATTTTCCCTAGCCCATTTGCCACCAGCATTTGATGCCACTAAACAGCCGTCTTAAGGACGTACCACCAAATTCAACACTGGAAAAGAAATATTTTAAATCCTTTTGAGTGGGGTTGGACTAAAAATGGATTAATGTCAATTAGCACAACTAAACATCCCGCACCGCAGACTTTACTGGAATAAATAGCTTGTGGGTGCATAGAAGGTTGTCACGTAAATTGTGGTTGAAGAAAATTAGGAATTAGCTGCTCCATGTTCTGCAAAGACTGTAAGGGCTTAAATTGTCAAGACGCTGATGTTCCAGAAGTTACGGAAGAAGATGTTGATGAACATATTGATATTCAATTCGAAAACATTATGGGGTAAATATAATAGATACGTAATCTTCAAAAAAAGTATCTTTAAAACAGCTATAAATTAGTACAATATTAAAGTTTTTTTATGTCCAAGATCATATGAATATCAAAATTTTAAACAAATGCCTTTATCATTATATCATTGATAAACCGAAAATAATTTTTAAATAGAATAAAAATAATGTTTGCGTGTAAAAATTAAAAATAACATGATATAAAGGTAAAAAGTGGTAATATCGTAAAAAGGTAGGTAAGTTTTAACGGCTGTGTCTCAGCCAATTTTTATCAATAATGCTTTTATTAGTCACCGTTTTGACGGGAATTACGCCAGCTTTTTTTTTTGTGAACCGATGCCTACAGCTAAGTACACTCAGAAAAAAGTTGTACACAAACATTTAAAAAAAATACAAAAATTTAAATTCTTCGGTCTTTTTCCAACAGTTTTTTTGATTTATTTCGTTGAAGGAAATTTTGTTTTTATTTTACAAAGTGCCATTTTGATATGAAATTCCATTATTTACCATTTTATGTATATATACAAAAAATGCATAGTTTATGGGTTATATTTAACAATCTTAAGAGTGGATAAATTCACTCCGTTCTCAAAAACCCAAGCCTAAATTTAATAGCACTTTTGGATTTATCATTGTTCGGGTACAATTAAATATATGAAATAATGAAATACCTTTAACGAATTAATTACTTATTCCTTTACATAGTCGATAGCCTAAGATATGTGGCATTGTTTTTATCACATTTGTAAAATCGTAAACAATCAATCAAAAATGACAAATTAATGTTTGACACTTCAAAAGTGCTAGCGAGATTAAACTTATAAAAAGCGACACGAGCTGTTTTTTTAATAAACTTAAAGGCGTCGTAATTCTAAAACAAACAAAAGTCAGATAACAACTTGCGAGTTCTTTAGTCATACACATATGTGTACTAGATACTCCTCCTTTCCTTCCTACTCATCCTGTATAATCTACCACTCTGTAATTTCGTACTAAAGGTGGCCATTCCCTAGAAAGAGACATCCGATAGGGAAATATTTATTATTTTTGGCCATAACTTTTTTTTCTTAGTGCATATATTTTTAAAAAACTATAAGACTACCTAAGTAGAACCATAATAGAACTATTACTATGAATTTTCACTCAATAACTCCAGTGAGTTGCAAAATAGTTTAATTTAGAACTACGAAATAGGCAGATTAGCATAATTTATAAATTTAAATGTAACTATTTTGCAAACCACTGACATTATTCAGTGAAAATTCATAGTAATAGTCTTATGAAGGTTTTACTTAAGTAGTCTTATAGTTTTTTTAATATACGTACTAAGAGAAAACAGTTATGGCCAAATATATATAGATAATATTTCCCTATCGGATATCTCTTTCTAGGGAATGGCCACCTTAACGCATTCTGAAATTACTTTAAGCTAAAGCGAAACAGGGTGGACCACGCTAGCTTTGGGTGGGCCACACTCCACTCAACTTTTGTATAAATCAATGTTTCTCAAAAGTGTTCACGTCTACAACTAAAACGAACTGAACATTGAGCTCATGTTTTGTTGTCTAAGTTCTTTGGATATGGTAGGATCTTTATTAACTCCAACCTTTCTTGTTTACATCTTGTGAGACGTCTCGTGCCCCATGTATAGTGTCCCATTACTGTACACATATCTCAGAGTAAACATTATACGTATGCTATACGTTTCAGCAAATAAACGTTTCTAGACAAGAACCCCCCCCCCAAAAAAAACAGTCAATAAAAATTATGAACTAAAATTTCATTTTATTTTCTGATATCGATATGGAGGTCACATAGAAATGTCTTCGATTTTGTTATTTCTTCATTGTTACATGACAATATCGATTATCAACACGGCCGCGAGGCCGCGTCCGTCCGTTATATATTAAAATCGTGTTGTTGAAAAGCCTTCGCAAAAACGTGATGCGCCGTGCGCACCTACACATTTTATTCCATCGAGATGTGAAGAAAGGCGCGGATTCGCCGGTCGGGCGGCGCGTGACGGGTTCGTAAGCGAAATCCGCCGTGCTTAGGCTATATTTCGTTATCGCGTTCGTCGGGTTAGAGTTTTTATTAAAGTTTTAAATTCGACTATCTGCTTTTATTTGGCGTTTACACGATTGCACGATTACAAGGGGGTCCGCGAAAGAATATTCGCGTAAGTCGCTTTCAAAATCGATAGACGTCAAAAAATGTCACTTTTTGTTCGCTCCTGCGGCGCCTAATTTTCGATTTCCGCCGCGCCATTTACGATTCCCATCAACTAGAACGTTCGTTCTTCGCGTCGCGACGCCGTACGGTGTCTGCGACGACGTATTTCGGAAGATACGAGCGTTTCAAGATGGCACGTTTTCGCACTTTTTTCGGCCTCGAAACGCGCTTTTTATTTCTGCGGTTTTTCGCCGATATCTCGGAAACGGTTGGAGCTAGCTCGAAAATAAAAATTCCCAAAGGACAAGCCCGTTTCTCGAGGAATCCTCCGGTTCCATCAGCATTTTGCCAAGGTTCTTCGTTTCGGAGATATCCGCCGAACGGTGCGGCGGTGCGAGGTGAAAAAAGGCGAAAAATTGGACATTTTTTCCTTTAAACCCTCATAACTCCTAAACGGGGGCTCCTAGGGCGAAATACTTCGACCCTATCGAAATTGTAGAAAATTCAATTATCTAAAAGTCGTCGTCTTTGTTTTCGTCCCGCTCCAAAAATAAGCGAGCCTCGAGCGGTCAAAGTTGAGGTATATTTCCAGTCCCGGCAGCAATGACGTCACAGATGAATTTGAATGATTTGAAAAATCAATTTCGTGGTTTACGGGGTGTGCGAACAATTTTTCGGAAATTCATTTACATAAATTCCTTATTCGCGCCGAAAACGGATATATATTGCTACGTATTCGTAAATCTGCATCGAAAATAATTATCGAGTTCGCATGTACTGTTTTAATCACGAGGCGTATGTAATTAAAGATAATATATAATCCATTTTAGTTAGTTACTTTATATTTGAAAAGTTTAACTCATGTTTTTTACACTTTTTTACACTTTTTACACAGACAAGTCAAAGAGAGTAATTTATAGGTTATTAAATATTTGACAGTACAAATCACTCAGTTTAGTCTTATAGGTTACATGTAGTGTTGACATTATTTAATTCTGTCATTTTACGTCAATGTGACATTCAGACTGTCAGTTCTGTTAGGGAGTTTATCTATATAGGTTTTTAATATTTGACATTACAAGTCAGTGGGTTTAATTTTGTAGGTTATATATAGTATTGACATTTAATTCATTACCAACGTTTAATTAAAAATAATACATAATCCATTTTAGTTAGTTCTTTTATATTTCAAAAGTTTCATTTACACTTTGCGTCATTACTTTGAAGGTGTCAGGTTTAGACGTTTTAAATACAAATTATAGAAAAAAGTGAAAGAGAATCGGGGTGATAGGAAAAGGTGAAGAAAAGTAATGATTAAAATAAGAAGGAGAAAGTACGAGTGTTGATAAATTGGAAAGGAGAATAGATAGGAAGGATAAATTTGGAGATTGAAAGGAGATGTACATTGGGGAAAGAAGATTGTAGTTACGAAGAAAGAAATTTATGTAACATTTGAAAGTGAAAGGTATTAATCGAAATTAAATTAAAGTCCATATTTCTAACATTATCAAAATTATATTAAGTAGACAAAAGATAACGTTAAAAAAGAACAAATTTTTAGTATAGAAAATTTAACCCTGAGCCGACTCCCTGAGATAAAGTTAAATAGTTCAACCAGCAGAGTTAACGAGTAAAAAATTTATTTATCGTCCGGTTGTCGTTTAATTATGCTGAAAATGGATCTATATATATGGCAGTGTGTTCGCAAATCTGCATCGAAAACGATTATTGAGTTTGCGTCTATTGTTTTATTAATCACGAAAAATGCAATTATTGTTTGTTTATTTCTTTCGGACAATTTGGAAAAATCTGACTAAATCGTTATCTGAAGATCCGACGGTAGATTTCTAAGCATTTTAAATTTGTTGTTTAGTTATTTTAGTAGACATCTTTCAGGTGTTTGTAATTAAAGATAATACGTAATCAATTTAAGTTAGTTATTTTATATTTGAAGTTTAGGTTATTTTATTGAAACATTCTTTATAGGATTTTGCAAACAGCAGAAAAATTAACTATCTATAAAAGAAAAACTTTGTGTAGAAATATTAATGAAATCATTGCTTTCTTTAGGTTATTTTATTTTAATGTGACATTTGCGCTTTTTTAGTTCTGATAGGTAGTTTATTTTTACAGGTTTTTAAATAGGGAGTGTCTACGCAACCGCCGCGGCGGATCTTTTTCACGACTTATTGAACCGCCGCGCATAGAAATTGAAATATTTTATGCAATTTTCTGAAAAACAAGGCGGGGGGACACCCCCCGCACCCCCCTTTTTGTCTACGACGCTAATGCTGCCTGCGGCGCTGATAATTTATTAACAATTATTTAGCAAAATAAAAATCAACCTAACTAACCCAACTACCATCACATGAAAGAGATAAATTATTATATGAAAAAAAAGAACATTTCTGTCGTCAAATCCAACCAGAATTTGTGAAAAAGGATATTAATCGTTACAAAATATTAAAAAAAAAAAGTCAAGTGGGCAGTATTTGAACCCGGGACCTGTCGCTCCACAACGCGATAACGTTACGCATAGGCCAGCGATCCATATGGAAAACACCGCTATAGCACAGAATAAATAGTATGTAACCAAACCAATTGCCGCGGCGGTTACGTAAATAGTTAAAACAACCGCCGCGGCGGTTGCGTAGACACTTTCTTTTAAATATTTGACACTAAAAGTAAGTCAATTTTGTAGGTTATATTACCAACGTCTAAGAAAAATGTGACATTTACACTTTTTTAGGGAGTTTACTTTTAGAGGTTCTTAAATGTTTGACATTACAAATCTGTCAGTTTAGTCTTATAGGTTATATGTAGCGTTGACATTATTTAATTTAATTTGAGGTATCAGGTTTAGACATTTTAAATGTAAGTTTTAGAAAAAAGTGAAGAGAGAATCGGGGTGGTGGAATATTTTTGGTTTTGGACTGCAGAGACAACATTTGAGAAGAGGTGAAGAAAAGTGCACAATAATTAAGATAAGGGGAAACTTCCGGAAAGTTTTTTCAAGTTGGACATATACTAAGATTCATTAAAAGCAAATTCTGTAACATTAATATCCAAACTTTGATCAAACTCATATTTCTAACGGTTTCTTCATGTGTGTATATAGAAATACACGCGACCACAGTAATGTTAAATCAACAACGACAATGAACTTTATTTATAGAGATACGAAGAAATATCAGTGTGTGCCGCAAATTGACTATGATATTAACAGAATTAAGGATCCACCTATTTATTTCACGGTTCTATTTATACTTCTTCCACATTTACGATTCCCTCCGCTGAAGATATGGTCCAGCAATATCACTCCTTCCTAATTTTTCCATGCTATTGTAAATACATGTTTCATTAAATATTTACACATGAACACGTATGCACATTATTGAAAATAAATTTACCGGAAATTACATAATCAATTTTTACTTCGTTATTTTATATTTGAAAAGTTTAAATCATTTTATTTTAATGTGACTCTTTGCTACTTCCGACAGGCAAGTTAAAGAATTTAATTCTATTGGCTATTAAATAATTGACATTACAAGTCAATCAGTTTAGTCCTATAGACCGTTTTCGGCTGACGTCACGCTGGTGGTGAGGAGGGCACACAGCTGATTGTTTTGTTTTTTAAAGATGAGGAGAAGCTGTTATTTTTTAATAACAAGCTTAAACTGCTTTTGCTCGAAACTCATCGCTAATCGTTTACATTTGCATTCCCTTCTAATTGGATAAAGTTTATGTGCCTTCCAGATGGCGGTGTCAAAATCAGGTGACCAAAAATGATTAATAGGTTATATGTAATGTTCACATTTAAAGATGTCTGGTCATGCGTGCATGCCATGTACCTGCTTCTTAACGACCTGTTCACAAACCTGTTACTCGCTAAAAAATTAACAACATGTCTAAATGAACGTTCAAAATCGATATATGTTAATAATTCATTATAAGATTACAATTTTACCAATATATTACGGTTGCTTTTCGCATAATTAAATAAATAACATAAGGCACAGTGAGACTGAGCTAAGAATAAATGATATTTCACTGCCGGCGATTAAATCACCGTGGTTAGAAAATCACCTATAGCAGTAGTGACGGAAATCACTTCGCCTGGTGTAACTACACAAAAACAGTTTTTTCAAGTAGGACATATACCTACTTAATAATATACGAAACAAAGTAGATCAAGGGCGAGTTGTATCGGTCAAGATTCATTAAAAGCAACTTCTATAACATTAATATCCAAACTTGGTTCAGCATTATCACTCCTTCCTTATTTTTCCATGCTATTGTAAATAAATGTTTCATGAAATAATTACACATGAACACGTGCATATTATTGAAGAATACATGAAATGTTAAACGCTTTGTGTGATAATAAGTACATTCTAAATATATATATTTCACGTAAATATGAGGATAGTTTCATTTATGATTCTTATCCAAGTAGGCTATAGTACGTAAATTTGTATGATAACTAAAAACAATTGTTATCAAATATTTTTTGTATGATTTCGTGTCGACAAGTCAGTGTCAGTATGTAATTTATATAGTGCAGATTTATTGGATAAACGTTGCTTTCCCAACGACTTACATTATTTTTAAATCTCTCTCTATCATTAATTTGTAACGTGTGTTTCAGGTAAGTATTTGTTAAATATTAATCTCCTCTTTGCTTTGGATTTTTTTTGCTCTTCGCCCCTACATATTTGGAAAGGCAACACTACAATATCAGTAAGTAAAATTGTTCTCTTTCATAGTTAATTCCGTTTTCTACGGCTGTCTTGACTCACATTTATTGCATCTATAAAATGAATTACGTGCTATTTTTACTTGCCTACGAAAATAATTGCAGTTTACGTATTTAATAACAATTTTTATCACAAACATTACACTTTTGATATTTAAATAGAGCTGTCTGTACAATGTTGTTTCTGTCTAAGAACTTTTATTATTTTCGTAGAAATATCAATGACTTATTGATTCATGCATGTGTTCATTACAAGTAAATAACAAAACCATATGGTTTTGTATTTCTATAGGTATATTCAGCAGAACGTCTGGCACTCTTTCTTTAAAAGACACTTCGATACTCATCATAATATGATATTTCAAATTTAAGATCTAATATTATATCTGTCATTACAGTTGCAAAAATGGCAAAAAGAAAGGGTAAGAGATTAGTCCAAAGGAAAGGTACATCAATTTCTGGAATACCAACGTTTGAGAAAAGTCAAATATTTCAGCATGTATACACGGTGTGTGAACAATTTAAATTAAATTTCCTTATTTGTCGTCCGATTGGGCTAAAATTCAGTACTCGGGGAAAATCGACGACGTTGATCAGAAGTATGACGTCAGAATCGCAAAATTCAAAATGGCGGACGATGTTTGTCGATTATGGCGTCACACCGCTTAAAATCGGTATGTGGGGGTTTTCGAGGTCGCTGATTACGAATCTGAAATCCAAATTGAAAAATTCAAAATGGCGGTAGAGTTGCAGGACACATTTTGCCATTTACGGTGCCATTCGTCTGAAAATAAGTACGTATATGTTATCGAGGTCACAGATCACGAATATGTTATCGTAACTCAAAAATTCAAAATGGTGGCGTCCCCATAGCCTAATATCCATTGTTTACTATAACTTTCTGATTTACCGTCCGATTCAAATGAAACTTGATATATAGAGGTAATTGGTGTAGCCGATAACGAGTATGACATCAGATTTACAAAATTCAATATGGCGGCCCAAAATGGCGGACAAGATGTATCATTTATGGACCGATTCGATTGAAAATCGGTACCTAGATGTTTTTCAGGTCGCTGATGACGAATCTGAAATCGGAACTGAAAACCAAGCTTTCTACATTGATTCAAGCTTTCTACAATGATTCAAGCGTTACCTAATCGAGTGCGGAGCACTCGCATTGACAGCTTTAGCTGTCACCCGTCCGGAGGACCTAGAAACGCGAAGCGTTTCTAGTCCGTTATATATTAAAATCGTGTTGTTGAAAAGCCTTCGCAAAAACGTGATGCGCCGTTCGCACCTACACATTTTATTCAATCGAGATGTGAAGAAAGGCGCGGATTCGCCGGTCGGGCGGCGCGTGACGGGTTCGTAAGCGAAATCCGCCTGGCATAGGCTATATTTCGTTATCGCGTTCGTCGGGTTAGAGTTTTTATTAACGTTTTAAATTCGACTATCTGCTTTTATTTGGCGTTTACACGATTGCACGATTACAAGGGGGTCCGCGAAACAATATTCGCGTAAGTCGCTTTCAAAATCGATAGACGTCAAAAAATGTCATTTTTTGTTCGCTCCTGCGGCGCCTAATTTTCGATTTCCGCCGCGCCATTTACGATTCCCATCAACTAGAACGTTCGTTCTTCGCGTCGCGACGCCGTACGGTGTCTGCGACGACGTATTTCGGAAGATACGAGCGTTTCAAGATGGCACGTTTTCGCACTTTTTTCGGCCTCGAAACGCGCTTTTTATTTCTGCGGTTTTTCGCCGATATCTCGGAAACGGTTGGAGCTAGCTCGAAAATAAAAATTCCCAAAGGACAAGTCCGTTTCTCGAGGAATCCTCCGGTTCCATCGGCATTTTGGCAAGGTTCTTCGTTTCGGAGATATCCGCTGAACGGTGCGGCGGTGCGAGGTGAAAAAAGGCGAAAAATTGGACATTTTTTCCTTTAAACCCTCATAACTCCTAAACGGGGGCTCCTAGGGCGAAATACTTCGACCCTATCGAAATTGTAGAAAATTCAATTATCTAAAAGTCGTCCTCTTTGTTTTCGTCCCGCTCCAAAAATAAGCGAGCCTCGAGCCTTCAAAGTTGAGGTATATTTCCCGTCCCGGCAGTGATGACGTCACAGATGAATTTTAATTATTTGAAAAATTAATTTGCAGGTATACGGGGTGTGCGAACAATTTTTCGGAAATTGATTTACGTAAATTACTTATTCGCGCCGAAAACGGATATATATTGCTACGTATTCGTAAATCTGCATCGAAAATAATTATCGAGTTCGCGTGTACTGTTTTAATCACGAGGCGTATGTAATTAAAGATAATATATAATCCATTTTAGTTAGTTACTTTATATTTGAACAGTTTAACTCATGTTTTTTACACTTTTTTACACTTTTTACACAGACAAGTCAAAGAGAGTAACTTATAGGTTATTAAATATTTGACATTACAAGTCACTCAGTTTAGTCTTATAGGTTACATGTAGTGTTGACATTATTTAATTCTGTCATTTTATTTCAATGTGACATTCAGACTGTCAGTTCTGTTAGGGAGTTTATTTCTATAGGTTTTTAAATATTTGAGATTACAATTCAGTCAGTTTAATTTTATAGGTTAAATAAAGTGTTGACATTATTTAATTCTGTCATTAATTTGAAGGTGTCAGGTTTAGACATTTTAAATATAAACTTTAGTTGTTTTGACCTATTGACTTATTGATGAAATATAAAAAAATAAGAGTGTAAAAAGAAATACAAGGAGATACACGAAAAAAATGGAGAGAATCGCGGTGATAGAATATTTTTGGTTTTGGACAGGAGATACATGAAATTTGAGAAAAGGTGAAGAAAAGTGAATCATAATTAAAATAAGAAGGAGAAAGTACGAGTGGAGATGAAATAGAACTGAGATATATACGACATGAAATTTGAGAAAAGGTGAAGAAAAGTGAATCATAATTAAAATAAGAAGGAGAAAGTACGAGTGGAGATGAAATAGAACTGAGATATATACGAAATATAAATTTGGAGATTGAAACGAGACGTAAATTGGGAAAAGAATATTGTAACTACGAAGAAAGAAATGTATGTAACCCCGTACTTATTTCACCGTTCTCTTTCAATTTCTTCCACGCCACTCGCTATTGACGAAAGTATGGTTCAACATTATCATTCCTTCCTTCTGTTGTCCATGCTGCTGTCAAATTATATATTAATTTTTATTATGGAAAATATGTTTTTGCTATTATACGATGGAATACGTACAATGTTTAATGCTTTCTGTGACATAATATGTACATCCTAAATATCCATATATTTCAGGTAAATATCATGACACTTTTATTTATAATTTTCTCAAGTAAAATGTACATTATAATGTTGCAGGAGATCGAGATTTACATTATCGATTATTTTCGGTATTCTAATCTCATAAAAGTGTCTATTTCGGGGAGTTCTATGTCGTTCTTGAAGTTCTAATTCATTTAATGGCAACGGATTTATGAATCCTTCTGCTATGTTTTGCACAATATTCATATCTAAACCTATATCACCCGTAAGCAATAGCACTAAATTTCTATTTCTGTTTTCCATTTGAACAGACGAGCAAAGCTAAGGAAGGATACAACGAAAAACCGTAATTTAATATAAATTATAAAGTCTCTTAATATAAAATTATGATTACAAATTACAATTTACAATTCAAATTGAAAACAATCACACCATGACAAATTCGACAAACGACAGCGGACAGCACTGAGCCGTTCATCCGGTTGCAGAGCGATCACCGATCAGTGAAGGAGCGCTCGGGTAGCGATCTGCTCGGATGAACGCAGCCTTTGCTTCAGACTTATTGCATTGCAGTTCCATTCGTGCTTAACTAGGTTATGTAAAACGTCACTTTTTATGTCAAATAGTCGTCAAATTTAGAAACATATTCCTTTTGTAAAATATTAAAATTATGAAAGGTAAACTTTAAGTAAGTTAATTTTAAAATCAAACTGGTCTTATTTTCTAAAAAGGGGGCTCCAATTTACTCAAAAAGACCTTTCAAACGAAATTTTTTGGAGTCGATTGTAGACAAAACAAAGATGAATTTTTATATGATATGATTCATATGATATAATATTTACATATATTTAGGCTTATAATGGAGATTCCTCCATGTTGGAAGCAGGTATATTGGCTGGTGGTAATATAGAATACACAAATACAGATCGGCTGATTTTGGTTGTTCCCAATTTTCACCGAAGTGGGGATAACGTCGTTCATACGACGCTCGCTAAACGTACGGAAATTACGTCAGGCGCTAAGTTATTACTGCATGTTTTAACGCAGATTAAATATGCGCGTGCTTAGATGTCAAATAACGCGATCCTGTAATAGCGGATGCCGTTATGTGACAATGCAATATTTCTCTATTACTTCGAAGGTGTCAGGTTTAGACGTTTTAAATATAAATTATAGAGAAAAGTGAAAGGGAAGCGGGGTGATGGAAAATTTTTGGTTTTGGACAGGAGAGGCGTGAAATTTTAGAAAAGGTGAAGAAAAGTAAATAATAATTAAAATAAGGAGAAAGTACGAGTGGAGATAAAATAGAAAGGAGAATAGATAGGAAGGATAAATTTGGAGATTGAGACGAGGTAAATTGGGGAAGGGTACCAAAATTATATTAAGTAGACAAAAGTTAACATTATTAAAAAACTAAATTAAATTTTAAAATTTTCAGGTTTAGACATTCTAATATTTTATTTTAATGTGACATTCACTTTGTCAGTTCTGTTAGGGAGTTTATTTTTATAGGGTTTTAAATATTTTCGGAAATTACATAATATGTTTTAGTTATTTTATATTTGAAAAGTTTAAGTCAAGTCATTACATGTCAGACTGTTTGGTCTTATAGGTTATATGTAGTATTGACATTATTTAATGGGTGTGTCTACGCAACCGCCGCGGCGGATCTTTTGCACGACTTATTGAACCGCCGCGCAGAGAAATTGAAATATTTTATGCAATTTTCTGAAAAACAGGGCGGGGGGACACCCCCCGTTTTTGTCTGCGACGCTAAAGCTGCCTGCAGCGCTGATAATTTATTAACAATTATTTAGCAATATAAAAATCAACCTAACTAACCCAACTACCATCACATGAAAGAAATAAATTATTATATGAACAAAAAGAACATTATTTCTGTCGTCAAATCCAACCAGAATTTGTGAAAAAGGATATTAATCGTTACAAAATATAAAAAAAAAAGTTCAGTTGCCACATGTTGCCAGCAGTTGAACCCGGGACCTGTCGCTTCACAACGCTACAACGTTACGCATAGGCCAGCGACCCACATGGAAAACACCGCTATAGCACAGAATAAATAATATGTAACCAAACCAATCGCCGCGGCGGTTCAATAAGTTGTGAAAAAGATCCGCCGCGGCGGTTCAATAGCCACTACCTTATTTAATTCTGTCGTTAATTTCAAAGTGTCAGGTTTAGATATTTCAAATATAAATTTTAGAAAAAAGTGAAGAGAGAATCGAGGCAATAGAATATTTTTGGTTTTGGAGAGGACAGACGGGAAATTTGAGGAAAGGTGAAGAAAAGTACATATCAATTAAAATAAGAAGGAGAAAGTCCTCCCAGGAAGATTTCTCATAACATAGTATACTTTATGAAACACGAAATAAAATGTATCAATGGTGAGTTGTAACGACAAAGATTCATTAAAAGCAACTTCAAAAAATATTAATATCTAAACTTTGATCAAACTGATTTCAGTTGAGACATAGTTAATATGACCAGTTTAAAATGAAAATTATATACAAAATTCGAAAACAATAATTGAGTTTGTGTGTATTGTTTTAATAATCGTGATAATAATTCGGAAAAATCGTCATCTGAATATCCGACGGTATATTTCTAAACATAATTTTAGATGTGTTATTTAGTTATTTTAGTAGACTTCTTTCAGGTATTTGTAATTAAAGATAATACATAATCAATTTAAGTTAGTTGTTTTATATATGATGTTTAGGTTATTTTATTTTGATGTGACATTTATACTTTCTTAGGGAGTTTATTTTTATAGGTTTTTAAGTATTTGACATTACAAATCAGTCAGTTTAATATTATAGGTTATATTACTAACGTTTGAGAAAAGTCAATTATTTCATCATGTATACACGGTGTGTGAACAATTTAAATTAAATTTCCTTATTTGTCGTCCGATTGGGCTAAAACTCGGTACTCGGAGAAAATCGACGACGTTGATCAGAACTATGACGTCAGAATCGCAAAATTCAAAATGGCGGACGATGTTTGTCGATTATGGCGTCACATCGCTCAAAATCGGTATGTGGGGGGGTTTTCGAGGTCGCTTACGAATCCGAAATCGAAATTGAAAAATTCAAAATGGCGGTAGAGTTGCAGGACACATTTTGCCATTTACGGTGCCATTCATCTGAAAATAAGTGTGTATGTGTTATCGTGATCACAGATCACGAATATGTTATCGTAACTCAAAAAATCAAAATGGTGGCGTCCCCATTGTTTACTATAACTTTCTTATTTACCATCCGATTCAAAAGAAACTTGGTATGTAGAGGTTATTAGTGTAGCCGATAACGAATATGACGTCAGATTTACAAAATTCAATATGGCGGCAAACAAAATGGCTGACAACATGTGTCATTTATGGACCGATTCGACTGAAAATCGGTACCTAGATGTTTTTCAGGTCGCTGATGACGAATCTGAAATCGGAACTGAAAACCAAGCTTTCTACAATGATTCAAGCTTTCTACAATGATTCAAGCGTTACTCAATTTGACAGCTTCAGCTGTCACCCGTCCGGAGGACCTAGAAAACGCGCAGCGTTTTCTAGTCATAGTAATAAAATCCAGTTGGTGCGAGCCCCTTCCTCTTTGCGATCTTAAAAATTCGAGATGTTAAGACGCGCTTAATTTCGCCGGTCCGCGCCCGCCTCCGTTGCTTCGGGAGGGAATTCTGTAGTGTATAGGCTATACTCGGTTCCGGTATTTTTCCGGGTTTTTTCTTTATTAACGGACGAAAATCGCCTATCTCTCTCGCCTCTTATTTTTGGGAATGAGGAGTCGAGGGGGACGAGAGAAAATAGGGGAAGGCGTTTTGGTATTTCATAAACGTCAAAAATTTACCATTTTCGTTAGCTCCTGCCGGGCCTAATTTTCGAGTTCGACCTCGCAGTTTGCGGCTAGCGATAACTAGAACCTCTCCCCGTTCCGCCGCGACGCCGTACGGCGCTCAAAAATATGTATTTCGAAAAATACGGACGTTTCAAGATTGCACGTTTTTGCGCTGATTCGAATCCGAAGCGAGACTCATTTTTTCGGTTTTTCGCCTATAACTCGAAAACGGCTGGAGCTAGCTCAAAATAAAAAAATCTCAAAGGACAAGAGCGTTTCTTTCCGCTTCCTCCGGTATCTTCAAAAATTCCGTACGACGCTTCGTTTCGGAGATATCGGCCGGAAGGTGCGGCGGTGCGAAAAGGCGAAAAATTTGACATTTTTACCTTTAAACCTCCTTATCTTCTAAACGGGGCCTCCTAGAGCAAAATACTTCGCCCTAACGAAAATGTAGAAAAATGAATTATCTAAAAGTCTTTTTTTTTATTTTTCTACAGCTCCAAAGATTAACGAGCTACGGGCGGTCAAAGTGGAAGAATTTTTCGTAAATACGTGAAATTTTAAATTTAAAAGATCCGAGAAAAGCTACTTTTGTCGCGTTCGCCGCGGGCCTAATTTTCCATTTTTTCGGTCGAACTTGGTATCGCCGGAAAGCTACGTTCTTCTGCTTTCCAGAGAGACGTCGCACGCCGTTTCACTCCCGATATTTATTTACTTATGAATTTTTAAAGTACTTACGGTTTTCGATTTTTACGAAAATATCCATTTTTATTTCGCACAGAACTACACTAAATTTTTTAATTAACCCAGGGCACGTATTGCACGAATAAAATGCGAATCTTCGTGTTTAAATAGAGACCAAGATCGAGCCTCTATGTCCAGTATTAACTAAAATATGAGTGTTTTAAGATTTCATGTTTTACAATTTTCTAGGTTACGTTTTAACACACTCAAATTTGTCACATTTGTCTCGCCCCTGCGAGGCCGAATTTTCGATTTTCCCTATACAATTTGGTATCACGGGAAAGGGCAAAGCTCCCCCTTTCCATCGAGACACAGAACGAGCTTCTATTCCAAGTAATTGCTTAATTATGAATTTATATGTACGTAGATGTTTTCACTTTCTCACAAAAAACTCAACATTCACACGCCCGTGCCGGGCCGAATTTCCGATTTGGCCCGCACACTCCACTATCACAACAAAATATCATCCTTTCCGATTAATTTGAGACATAGAACGCCTTTCAACTCCACTTATTTCCTGAGAAATGACCGTTTGAAAGTCCATGTTTTTGCTTCCGCCATTTTAACTAACGCACATAACAATATACTAGGAATTCTGGGTAATTTGTAATTTACAGAGTGAGCAAAATAATGCTGATATAGGGTGAGCCAAATTCATCGAAAAACGCAATTAAATTTATTTGTCGTCCGATTGACCTGAAATTTGGTACTCGGGGATTATCGACCACGCTGATCACGAATATGATGTCAGAATCGCAAAATTCAAGATGGCGGCGCCAAAATGGCGGACGATGTTTGTCGATTTTGGCGTCACACCTCTCAAAATCGGTATGTGGGGGTTTTTGAGGTCGCCAAATACGAATCCGAAATCGAAATTGAAAAATTCAAAATGGCGGCGGAGCTGCTGGACACATTTTGCCATTTACGGTGCCATTCGTCTGAAAATAGGTATGTATATGTTATCGAGGTCACAGATCACGAATATGTTATCGCAACTCAAAAATTCAAA
Organism: Stenurella melanura; assembly: GCA_963583905.1. Taxonomy (NCBI): domain Eukaryota; kingdom Metazoa; phylum Arthropoda; class Insecta; order Coleoptera; family Cerambycidae; genus Stenurella; species Stenurella melanura. The sequence continues at coordinate 156,348,392 of OY757309.1, forward strand.
ATGGCTGCCTCTCCATAGCCTAATATCCATTATTTACTATAACTTTCTTATTTCCCAACCGATTCGAATGAAACTCGGTATGTTGAAGTTACTGAAGTAGCTGATTGTGAATATGACGTCGAAATTCAAAAATTCAAAATGGCGGCCGAGTTGCAGGACCTATTTTACCATTTACGGTGCCATTCGTCTGAAAATAGGTATGTATATGTTATCGAGGTCACAGATCACGAATATGTTATCGTAACTCAAAAATTCAAAATGGCGGCGTCCCCGTAGCATAATATTCATCATTTACTGTAACTTCCTTATTTATCGTCCGATTCAAATGAAACTCGATATGTTGAAGTTACTGAAGTAGTTGATTGTGAATATGACGTCGACATTGAAAATTTCAAAATGGCGGCGTCCCCATAGCCTAATATCCGCTATTTACTGTAACTTTCTTATTTGCCGTCCGATTCAGCTGAAACTCGGAATGTGAAGGTTGCTGAAGTACCTAATCGAATATGAAAGTGAAAAACTGAAACTGAAAAATTGAAAAACTGAAAAACTAAAAATCTGAAAATCTGAAAAACTGAAATAATGAAAAACTGATAAACTTGAAGACTTGAAAACTTGAAATCTTGAAAACTTGCAAACTTGAAAAATTGAGCAATTGAAAACTTGAAATCTTGAAAACTTGGAAACTTAAAAACTTGAAGAGTTGAAAACTTGAAAACTTGAAATCTTGAAAACTTGCAAACTTGAAAAATTGAGAACTTGAAATCTTGGAAACTTGAAAACTTGAAATCTTGAAAACTTGAAAAATTGAAAACTAAAAAATCGAAAGGTGAAAAACTAGAAACTGAAAATCTGAAAACTAAAAAACCGAAAAACTGAAATAAAAGGCTGACAAATGAAAAACTGAACAATGAAAAACTGAAAAACTGAAAAACAAAAAACTGAAACACTGAAAACCTGAAAAACTTAACTTAAAAACTTCAAAACTTAAAAACTGCAAATCTTCAAAACCTAAAAACTTAAAAACCTAAAAACTTAGAAACTTAGAAACTTAAAAACTTAGAAAATTAAAAACTTCAAAACTTCGAAACTTTAAAACTTTAAAACTGAAACTGAAAAACTGGAAAACTGGAAAATTGGGAAATAGAAACTGAAACACTGAAAGACTAAAATACTGAAAAACTGAAATACTGAAAAACTGACAAACTGAAAAATTAAACTAAAAACGGAAAACCACAAAAACTGAAAACTGAAAAATTGAAAAACTAAAAACTGTAAATTGAAAACAAAATTAATAAATTGAAAAAGTGAAAACTGAAAATTGAAAAATTGAAAAACTGAAAAACTAAAAACTGAAGACTGAAAAACTGAAAAAATTAAAAACTGAAAACTGAAAAACCGAAACACTGAATGATAAAAAACCGAAAAACTAAAAAACTGAAAATTATTAAAAAACTGAAAACTTAAAATTTAAAAAACCCAAAAAAAGTGAAAATTGAAAACTAAAAATCAAGCTTTCTACAATGATTCAAGCGTTACCTAATCGAGTGCGGAGCACTCGCATTGACAGCTTTAGCTGTCACCCCTCCGGAGGAGCTAGAATGGGCGATAGCCCATTCTAGTCATAGTAATAAAATCCAGTTGGTGCGAGCCCCTTCCTCTTTGCGATCTTAAAAATTCGAGATGTTAAGACGCGCTTAATTTCGCCGGTCCGCGCCCGCCTCCGATGCTTCGGGAGGGAATTCTGTAGTGTATAGGCTATACTCGGTTCCGGTATTTTTCCGGGTTTTTTCTTTATTAACGGACGAAAATCGCCTATCTCTCTCGCCTCTTATTTTTGGGAATGAGGAGTCGAGGGGGGCGAGAGAAAATAGGGGAAGGCGTTTTGGTATTTCATAAACGTCAAAAATTTACCATTTTCGTTAGCTCCTGCCGGGCCTAATTTTCGAGTTCGACCTCGCAGTTTGCGGCTAGCGATAACTAGAACCTCTCCCCGTTCCGCCGCGACGCCGTACGGCGCTCAAAAATATGTATTTCGAAAAATACGGACGTTTTAAGATTGCACGTTTTTGCGCTGATTCGAATCCGAAGCGAGACTCATTTTTTCGGTTTTTCGCCTATAACTCGAAAACGGCTGGAGCTAGCTCAAAATAAAAAAATCTCAAAGGACAAGAGCGTTTCTTTCCGCTTCCTCCGGTATCTTCAAAAATTCCGTACGACGCTTCGTTTCGGAGATATCGGCCGGAAGGTGCGGCGGTGCGAAAAGGCGAAAAATTTGACATTTTTACCTTTAAACCTCCATATCTTCTAAACGGGGCCTCCTAGAGCAAAATACTTTGCCCTAACGAAAATGTAGAAAAATGAATTATCTAAAAGTCTTTTTTTTTATTTTTCTACAGCTCCAAAGATTAACGAGCTACGGGCGGTCAAAGTGGAAGAATTTTTCGTAAATACGTGAAATTTTAAATTTAAAAGATCCGAGAAAAGCTACTTTTGTCGCGCTCGCCGCGGGCCTAATTTTCCATTTTTTCGGTCGAACTTGGTATCGCCGGAAAGCTACGTTCTTCTGCTTTCCAGAGAGACATCGCACGCCGTTTCACTCCCGATATTTATTTACTTATGGATTTTTAAAGTACTTACGGTTTTCGATTTTTACGAAAATATCCATTCTTATTTCGCACAGAACTACACTAAATTTTTTAATTAACCCAGGGCACGTACTGCACGAATAAAATGCGAATCTTCGTGTTTAAATAGAGACCAAGATCGAGCCTCTATGTCCAGTATTAACTAAAATATGAGTGTTTTAAGATTTCATGTTTTACAATTTTCTAGGTTACGTTTTAACACACTCAAATTTGTCACATTTGTCTCGCCCCTGCGAGGCCGAATTTTCGATTTTCCCTATACAATTTGGTATCACGGGAAAGGGCAAAGCTCCCCCTTTCCATCGAGACACAGAACGAGCTTCTATTCCAAGTAATTGCTTAATTATGAATTTATATGTACGTAGATGTTTTTCACTTTCTCACAAAAAAACCCAACATTCACACGCCCGTGCCGGGCCGAATTTCCGATTTGGCCCGCACACTCCACTATCACAACAAAATATCATCCTTTCCGATTAATTTGAGACATAGAACGCCTTTCAACTCCACTTATTTCCTGAGAAATGACCGTTTTGAAAGTCCATGTTTTTGCTTCCGCCATTTTAACTAACGCACATAACAATATACTAGGAATTCTGGGTAATTTGTAATTTACAGAGTGAGCAAAATAATGCTGATATAGGGTGAGCCAAATTCATCGAAAAACGCAATTAAATTTATTTGTCGTCCGATTGACCTGAAATTTGGTACTCGGGGATTATCGACCACGCTGATCACGAATATGATGTCAGAATCGCAAAATTCAAGATGGCGGCGCCAAAATGGCGGACGATGTTTGTCGATTTTGGCGTCACACCTCTCAAAATCGGTATGTGGGGGTTTTTGAGGTCGCCAAATACGAATCCGAAATCGAAATTGAAAAATTCAAAATGGCGGCGGAGCTGCTGGACACATTTAGCCATTTACGGTGCCATTCGTCTGAAAATAGGTATGTATATGTTATCGAGGTCACAGATCACGAATATGTTATCGCAACTCAAAAATTCAAAATGGCTGCCTCTCCATAGCCTAATATCCATTATTTACTATAACTTTCTTATTTCCCAACCGATTCGAATGAAACTCGGTATGTTGAAGTTACTGAAGTAGCTGATTGTGAATATGACGTCGAAATTGAAAAATTCAAAATGGCGGCCGAGTTGCAGGACCTATTTTACCATTTACGGTGCCATTCGTCTGAAAATAGGTATGTATATGTTATCGAGGTCACAGATCACGAATATGTTATCGTAACTCAAAAATTCAAAATGGCGGCGTCCCCGTAGCATAATATTCATCATTTACTGTAACTTCCTTATTTATCGTCCGATTCAAATGAAACTCGATATGTTGAAGTTACTGAAGTAGTTGATTGTGAATATGACGTCGACATTGAAAATTTCAAAATGGCGGCGTCCCCATAGCCTAATATCCGCTATTTAGTGTAACTTTCTTATTTGCCGTCCGATTCAGCTGAAACTCGGAATGTGAAGGTTGCTGAAGTACCTAATCGAATATGAAAGTGAAAAACTGAAACTGAAAAATTGAAAAACTGCAAAACAAAAAATCTGAAAATCTGAAAAACTGAAATAATGAAAAACTGATAAACTTGAAGACTTGAAAACTTGAAATCTTGAAAACTTGCAAACTTGAAAAATTGAGAAATTGAAAACTTGAAATCTTGAAAACTTGCAAACTTAAAAACTTGAAGAGTTGAAAACTTGAAATCTTGAAAACTTGCAAACTTGAAAAATTGAGAACTTGAAATCTTGGAAACTTGAAAACTTGAAATCTTGAAAACTTGAAAAATTGAAAACTAAAAAATCGAAAGGTGAAAAACTAGAAACTGAAAATCTGAAAACTGAAAAACCGAAAAACTGAAATAAAAGGCTGACAAATGAAAAACTGAACAATGAAAAACTGAAAAACTGAAAAACAAAAAACTGAAACACTGAAAACCTGAAAAACTTAACTTAAAAACTTAAAAACTGCAAATCTTCAAAACCTAAAAACTTAAAAACCTAAAAACTTAAAAACTTAGAAACTTAAAAACTTTAAAACTGAAACTGAAAAACTGGAAAACTGGAAAATTGGGAAACTGAGAAACTGAAACACTGAAAGACTAAAATACTGAAAAACTGAAATACTGAAAAACTGACAAACTGAAAAATGAAACTAAAAACGGAAAACCACAAAAACTGAAAACTGAAAAATTGAAAAACTAAAAACTGAAAATTGAAAACAAAATTAAAAAATTGAAAAAGTGAAAACTGAAAATTGAAAAATTGAAAAACTAAAAAACTAAAAACTGAAGACTGAAAAACTGAAAAACTGAAAAAATTAAAAACTGAAAACTGAAAAACCGAAACACTGAATGATAAAAAACCGAAAAACTAAAAAACTGAAAATTATTAAAAAACTGAAAACTTAAAATTTAAAAAACCCAAAAAAAGTGAAAATTGAAAACTAAAAATCAAGCTTTCTACAATGATTCAAGCGTTACCTAATCGAGTGCGGAGCACTCGCATTGACAGCTTTAGCTGTCACCCCTCCGGAGGAGCTAGAATGGGCGATAGCCCATTCTAGTTAGATAATAATATGAAGTTTAATCTCACAATTGACCTTTTTTTTTCATAATTTTTAGTAGCCTTTTATGTAAGTACTTGCTACAAAAAACTAAATATTCTGCCTTTTTCAATTTACAAACTCTAACATAAAATTAATTACACAGACAAACAAAAAAAAAGGTCATATCCATTTGAGCCGCTGAATCTGATACCTCCATCAGAATTGTTCTATCACGTCAGGACTTTCCCTAAACCTCAGAAAATAGCCAAACACCTCTGTAAATCTTAATTGGGAGGAAGAAATTCTGACATAATGGAGCAATTCTAACGACGGCATCGGACTCAGCGGCTACAAAATGCAGGCGGATATCATGCTCTTCTCAAATTGACATGACCTTTTCTTGTGGGCCTGGGTTATCAGAGAATCCTCATATCCCCATATATAAAAGTTTTCCAATTGTGACAGCCCTAGTATATTCGCTTTTTTGAATTTTTAACTCTTGACGTCAGATTCAGTATTAGCTACGGCGAAAATACCCAGTACTGAGTTGAATGCAACTATGAAAAAATTATCACTGAGAATATCGCCATGTCCTTGAAAACAAAACATTTATCCTATTTTTGCTTTCCATATACGGTTGAGCCATACAGTTTATAATTGATTTCATAGAAATCGCCTTATGCCATTTCAGGGAAATAATTGAACAAATGTAAAAGAAAGTCGAAGAACTGAGAATTAAATTTTTTTTCATTGAATTTGGTTAAAGAACGTCGATACTTAAAATACTGCTTCTCTAATGGTCAATATCTCACAAGCGAAAAGGAAAACGAAGAAAACTGTTGTGTTAACCTGATCTGTGTGATTTTCGTGATAATTCTTTTACGCCAAACTTTGTTCTGTAACTGGTAAGTTACCGATTTTGCTCCCGGTATACAGTGATTAAATCAAATAGGCATAATAAGTGAGTACTTAATTTTGTCTGATTTGGATCCATGCAATATTAATAATCACTGATGTTGACAACATTTACAATCTCTACGAATGATCTGTAAATATTTTTAAAATTTGTAAAAGTATGTTAATTGTAGTTTTAAGTAAATATTTCCGTTGAATTAATACATTGTTATTGTTAAAGCAAACGGAAAAAATTCCTTTAACATTTTTTTTACCGCAAGAAACCTCAACTTCGCAAAATAAATATTACATATCGCATTCTTTGTTGAATCCACGTTAATAATAAGTGCAAACATTGCTAATTAGACATATTTTAGCTTACGAAATCTTAAAAACGGAAATTTTTTTAAATCGACGTCTTTATTGAATTTTGAATTTCTAAGTTAGACGATAAATAATTTTGTTCTGACCTCAACAACACCTTCCCATAGGTCATTTCTCAGACACTTAAAGGAGTTGAATTGGAACGAAACATTATTCATTCACACATTCAAGTAGAGACTAAAATATTACACAAGATATCTCAAAAGAAACTTAAAAGCATACAGTAGGTACTTATCAAAATGTTGTTTTAATATGGACTCGTATGTGAATGCAAAAGCATAATTTTTTATTCATATTCTTAAATCGGCTAGTTACTTTCAACTGAATTACTACTAATCTAAGGTTGTTCTGTCTAGAAAAGTTGTTGGTGATAATATTATTTATGTACCATCTTCATAAGTGATAGTTTTTAAAGGGGAAATTAGTTTTCTTCCCACTATTTGTTGTTCAGCATAATTTGGATTTCTTGATAAATGCTGGCAATATCTTATTCTTGACCTAGTGGCTAGTGTTTAGGAAATTCGGAGACTACATACAAATTGAATTTGAAATTTGCCCTGTGGATACTCACTACCCTCTTCTAGAATTTCTTGCAGATTTAAAATTCCTTGGAAGTTATGTATCACATGTAAAATATTATGTGATAACTTATGCACATAGACTTTCATCATTTAGTAACGCTAATGAACCATATCTTCATATGTACAATGACCTAGATCCTGATTTTTCAAGAAACATTTCCAGTGCCACCCCCATGAATAAATCCTATTTCTCCGGGTTTAATCTTAAATAAAAAAATTTTTTTTAAAAAGATAGCTTAAAAAGGAAATATATGTTGAGAACTGCTACTTGTGTTCCTAAATTAGTTATAATAATTATAATATTAATTTATTATATTGAAAGTACTTAAACGGGTTAAACCAAAATTTCTGTCAGTCTGCATGGAATACCTGCATATCTATTAAAAATTGTGCTTTTCCTTTGTCAATTATTTCCAATTTATCTCTTCAAATTGCAACATTTCCTAATTTATGGATATAGATCTCTAAATCATTTAACCCGCTATAATGGTCAAATTATGTAAATTCAACAAATTATATAATTATCATTTATAATATTTTATTTTTAATTTATGTACTGAATGTTGTTCACCTATTTAGGTGTAGTCAGCTAAAAGATCTTACATTCGGCTTTAACAGCAAGTGAATCTTTTGCTATTCCAATGAATGATATTGTACCCGATTATTACAGAAATTAAAACATTAATACAGGACGTTGGAACGAGAACACAACAATTACTGGTGCAAAAGATCGACGGCAACGGGAACTGCCTATACGGAGCATTAAGCCGCCAACTGGAGAGAGAGAATATAACATCGGAGGCACATATTAATGCTACGAAAACAAGTAGCTAACTATATCTACCTAGATTTTTTCACATTATTCATGCAAGCATCCATCCATGAACTGGCACCCCGTTACAACCGATACAGATCTAACACGGGAAAAGTAAATACATTCATTCGAGATTTGAGAAGAGAAGGTTTTTTGGGGGTACAGCAACAACAAATATGAAGAACAGGACAATAATAATACACCAAGAAGAAGAAGATAGTATATAGAAGATAAAAAATCGATGAGGCTCTTATGATGGAACATATACACGTTGCATGCTTACAAGAGACACATATGATAGATGGAATCGCAGTTACCCAAAACTACAAATGGCATCTAAGCGGGAAGGACAAAGAAAATACCAGTAGATGAGTCGCCTGGATAATAAGACGGAACACTTCTATCCTGATAAAAATATGAGAACAAGAAAAGTAAACGAAAATGTAACCACGGCAGACTTACAAATTAGAAAAGAAATCATATGCATCTTAGGAGTAAATGTGCCTTCTGACAAACGAGCAGGACGAGTATTCAGACAAATCACCCAAGAGACTAGAAGAAATAAGAACAGAAAAATGAGCATCATAATACTAGAAGACTTCAACGCGCATATAGGAAAAGACGACCAAGCACATGAAGATAAGAACATCATAGGAAAAACCTTACTCCACACATGGACAAATGATAATGGAAGCTCGCTAAAGAATTTAGCACATCTATTCAATCTAATAATAAAAAACACATGGAGCAAGAGCCTAAGCTGCCTTGATACATAGAGCAACGGAAATCTGATCTCTCAAATAGACCATATTCTAGAGGATATAAAAATAACGGACAGTGTTAAAAACATTAAGGTAAGAAAAGCAACAAGCGTCAAAACAGACCACAAAATATATGGGACACTAGAGAGAAAGAAACAAGAAGTACAAAAAAGTACAACAAATCAGCAAATAACACTTAGAACATCTCCCTACTACAGAACGCCGAACTGAAAAAGAAAGACCAGGAGGAAATAGAAAAGCAATTAACAGGAGAGGAAATAAATTGGCCAAAAATGTGTTCAAAAACAAAAATAGCGAAGAGGAAAATGTTGAAAAGGAACAAATCTCCTATGATCCCAACAAGAAATGATGCGAACAAAAAATACAAAAAGCTAAAGAAAATAAAGGCCACAGAAAAATAACACACACCAAACATAGACAAAAAGATAAACGAAGCAGCCAAAGAAAATGGAGACGCAGAGAGAAGGCACGAACAGAAAAAATGGAGGGAATTCTTCGAAAACATAGAAACCCTTCCAGCAGGACAGAGATTAAACCAACCTTTCAGACATCTCAAAATATACTGGAGAAACAACAATACGCATCCAAGAAAATACATCCCAGTGTAGCATTGGATAAGGTAACAGGAAGCGCAAAGAGAAATCAAATAGAACTGCCTTTGGGCAAACCGCCACCAAAGGAAGAAATACTAAAAATAATAGCCAGAGCTAAGAGAAACACGGCACCCTGAATAGACAAAATAAACAGCGGACTGCTACACTATAGATCGGACAACATTAAGCAGCTAACCCTAGAAATTATCGCCAACGCATGGATGGAAACAACGCCCCTGCCTGCAGAGTGGAACACAACCATACAGATACCACTCTCCAAAACCAAATCATCACAAAACGTAGACAATTACAGGAAAATAACACTCTGTAGTGTAAGGTACAAATATTACGCACAATTCCTTCTTAAATAAATGGAGAAGTTCATCGGCCAACTACCAGAGTACCAAGCGGCGTTCATCAAGGGCAGGTCCACTGACGACCATATGTACACCACCAGACGGCTCCTGGAAGAAAAGTGGAAAGAAAGAACAAAACTACATATAATCTCAATTGACCTTCAAAAGGCATTTGATACCATAAGTCATGAGGCTATAGTCAACACTTTACGCAACACGAGAGTGCCGCACTACCTAATAAACAGAATAATAGAGGCATGCCTCCACGAAAACACCGCAATACAATGGTTGGGACAGACGACGGAATCAAAAATGAAGAACGTAGGAGTCAAACAAGAATGCTGGCTATCCTCCCAACCATTGAGCACAGTCACGGATCAAGTGATAGAAAGAATAATAAAGGATAATCAAAATTTCAATGAAAACGCTGAAACGACCCACCTCCCATCGTGCTTGCATACGCCGATGATATACTCATCATCACTGAAGAAAAGCAAGACATCGTTAAATTCCTAACAACCATGACACCACATCTGGACTCCTCTGGAATGAAAATAAACTTCAAGAAGAGCCTAATAATGGTGCGAGACCCATTGACGAAATCAAGCCCAATCAGTGGGGAAGAATACAAAATAGGAGACTATACTCTGAGAACCACGAACATAATGAAATACGTAGGATCATATCTAACGAATCAACTGAAAAGGAGGGAGGCAGTGAGGGAAAGAATCAAAACGGCCTACAGAGTCACAAGAGCTATACAACCTTTCATTGAAGAAAATAAACCACCATCAAATCTAACTAGATATACACGACTATCATAATGCCTACGATGCCATACGGAGTCAAAAGCGCAACAACGAAAAAGGCGAATAGAAGAACTCTAAGAAGAGCCGAAAGGGACATTGTACAGCGGTTAGCAAAAATAGGAAAACCATAAAAACTATAGAAAACGTCAGAATTACTAGAGGGAGTAAAAACAAATAAAATAATAGAATCATACCCAATGAGATACTGGGAACATCTCCAAAGACGAAACACACCTACTAAAGAAAGCGCTAAGACTAAACAGCAACAAGCTGAAAATAGGTAGGCCATGCTACACGTGGATAACAACAATCGAGAGGATTATGAATAGGCTAGGAAAGGGTTATACACACTGGGAAAGAGCAGCAAAACAAAGGACGGAACACAATAAAGAAACATCAAAGATATACACACTGTCAAACTCAGGAACAGAAGAAACAGAAAACTCAGAAGAAGAATAGGAGAGAAGATGATCACAGATAGAAACTAAAAAGAAGCATCTCACAAACATCTGAAATTCAAAAGAAGCACGAAAACCTAAAAGAAGCAACTCATAAACGCCTACACTTCCCATCCGATGATGACAGATGGAAACCAGAAGAAGCGTCTCACAAACACCTACACGCTCCATCCTATATTCCTACCCCATGCGTCATGTGGCTCTTGCTGCTGACAACAAGCATGTCCAATGTCCAATCCAGCATATACAGCCGGTCCGGCGGTATATAAAAGCATCTGAGGTTTGTTCCGGCACACGGCTGATCGCCCGTTGGTCGGTCGGGTGGAGCCGCCCAGTCATGGCATGAATATGTAATAGACAACTGAGTGACTGCATTTAGCCGTTTAGCGGGCGATCGGGCTGAACAAATCTCCGTGCCCGGAATCGGCAGCAATGCCTACCTTACGCTGGCAAATCAATCAATCAATAACACCTTGATATATGCCGTACATTTTAACGTTGAAAGAACGCGAAGAATATTCATTAAATATATCTGGAATAAGAATGACTGCTTTTTCCAGGAGAAAGACGTATACCTAATTACTAAGCAGATATTAAATACATGATTTAAAGTCCAGCAGTGGGTTTTCTTGCTTAAGTTTTTATATGAAATTGTAGGGAAGCAGGTAGATTGTCTCGATTTAAATAGTTATATTAAACTAAATGTGCTAGTAGTCCAAAGTGTTCACATAAATTTCTTTGTCTAAATGTGCCTCTAACGAATTTACTAAAATCTTTACCTTTGCATTCGATGTGCACAAATGTAGAATCGTGTTGAAATATTCTGTATTAGTGTTAATAAAATTACATAAGCAGTCTATATTCACTTACACTAACAATATTATTAATTACATGTACAAATATTTGAAGAATATAATTTAGGTTTGTATCTATCTGTCAAAAATAAACAGATTAACTCACATTTTTGAATATGTAGAGTTTTCTATTTAGAAGTTTGGAGAAAATGGTGTTTAAACTAAAGATGCAATTTATTAATTTTGATTTTATTAACTTTGGCATTCTCTCAAAATATTCTGGAACATGTCTCTTATACGTTACCGAATACGTGCTTCATTACTGTTGGGTAGGTACTGAATAAGCCAATTTCTGGCCCAAAGATCAAAATTTGACGGTTGAGATCTAGAAACCGAGCACTCGTATTCGGAGACATCCTGTAGAGTATGCAATATAAAAAAGTACTGATGTATCGTTTTCATTATTGTTTATTTAATAGTCTATGTGTTCTTTATTTACACTTCTACGGAAAACAACGCAAGCAATGATATTTGCACTAAAAATAAGTTACTAATCGACTTGAACTATTGAAACATACGTGGAATTTTTTAAAATAAATATTTTTATCATGTCGACGAATGCGTATCCTCAATAATAGTATGGGAAGAATGTATTCGATAGTTCGGTTATTTATTACGTTTGTATAAATTATTTATATAAATCGTTAACACACGTTCATTTACTATCATCAAAGATCAATGACGCATAAGGTGCATACGCGTATTGTTTACAAATACAACTAGAGCTAAACGGATACAACTTGTCATTAAGAATTAACAATGAATCAATTGCATCTTCGTTTTAGGAATGTAGATTGACGTGCCAGTATCAATTAAAAAAACGTTTTAATTTATACTGCTTAATATTAATATGAAACATAATTCTGGTAATAACAATGTTTTTTACTGTTTCAAATTACTTAGTTAAAGAAAATATTAAAATTTATAAGAGCATTTGCCTTTGGTGACACTGACAGTTCTGGAAGTGCGTTTCTATATTTCTCTCTATTTAAGGGACCGAGCATACTGGAAAAAAATTGAAACAGCTTTCAATAAATGGTGACTCTAAATGATGACGTCTACATGATGTTTCAAGTGACATATTTGAGTAACTATACACTAAAATCTATTTTAGGATTTTTTGACAAACGAATGAAAAATTCGTTTGTCCAAACAAATTGATCTCCATTGCTATCACTAAATACAAACAAGGAGCATATTGAATAATATATTTTTTGCGTGTATCTGATTTTCTTGAAGGACTAGACAGCGTGGCCTATCTTAGTTTATGCTTAATAATCTGGTGATGTTGATGGTCCTGTGCCAATTTCAGTGAGACAGTTATTAGAATGATCACATTCTAATAACTGTCACATCAGTAATAATCAGCTTATATTGGATAATATACGCTCATCGAGCACGGTGTTTGCATAGGTTTATGATTCGGCCAAAACAGCCAAGCAAGACCGAACCTGTTTGAAACTACCACGATGTGGATCTCAGCAAAGTTAGTTACGACGGACATTTGAATAATATATTCTGTCAAAAAAGCATGTTGCTAATACTGTCGTTTTTTTCTTCTGATCGAGAACGTTTTTTATTGTACCAAAATTCTCTCTTTTCTTCACTTAATTTGGAATACCTCAAGGATCCGCTCTGAGCAGGGCCGGAGCGAACGGGGGGGGGGAGCTACACCCCCCATTACGATCTAAAAGGGGGCGCCGCCGGCACGCGCAAAAATATGAATATGGATATTCATATATTTACATTTATTTTCATTCTTTCTTTCTTCTTAATTTCGATTTAAACAAGTAACTATCTTTGATCATTCGCTGAGAGCACCAACGTAATAAATAACCCGGCCCGTTTCCAACTAAAACAATGCGCAATGTGCCCTCGTCCGACGTTAAGTAGCAAGTGCGCTATATTAAATTATTATTCGTTTATTATCAAGATATAACCCCCTTTTACATAAATGGCTCCAAGATGCAAAACTGCGCCCCTACCACGTGACTTATCTATCGCCTCAATCCCGAAATGAATTTATCAATCTTCTCGCCAAAGAACTTAAAAAGAAAATAATCAGGGAGATCGAAACTAGCTGCTTTTTTACAGTTTTGGCGGATACAACACCAGACTATTCTCAAACGAAAAGTCTTTCCATAGTTAAAATTAATGAACTTATAGAACATCGAGTTCCTTATGTTCCATGCCAGGATCATCATATTAATACGGCAGTTGAACATTGTTGCAATTCAAGTTTTCTTATAAAAGAATTATTTAATTATCTTGAAGAACTTTTCGAAAATGCACTAAATTTAAAAAATTTTTCGGAAACAAGATGGACTGCGCGTGCTGAAAGTATTAAAGCTGTTCATACATCATACGAAAAAATATTAGATGTTTTAGATGAATTATCACAAAGCAGCAATTTCGATAAAATGACTCAGATGAAAAGTTTGGGCCTACTAAAGAAAATTTTAAATTTTGATTTTATTGTGTCTCTATTTTTCATGAAAAATGTAATGTACAAAATTAAAATTCTAATTGAAGTTATTGAGTCCCCAAATCTTAATATAATTGACTGCAAGAATATTATGGAAATTGCGACAGAACACCTAGAAAATATGACAAACGACTCCTCAGATATTAATAACCGTATTTTAGCGGCGAAGGTAATGGCAAATAACATAGGAGTAGATGTAGAAGCAGATTTTCGAAAATATCACCGAAGGAGATTAGCCCCAAAAAGATTAGACCCCAATAATGACAATGAAGTAGACCTTAACATGTGCACATTTTACAGAAAGGAGTTTAGAACAGTAATGGATACCTTGCTTTCTAAACTTCGTTCTTCTGTTGAAAATATTTCGATGACTTTATCTCCAATATTTAATGTGTTTAATTTTCCTTTGAAAGCTGAAAAGTTATATGTTGAAGATGTGGAAGCCTTATTGCAAATGCTTCCACCAAAACTTCCAAAACCAGATACGCACGCATTGCATTCGGAGTTTGAAATTTTGTTTGCAGCTTGAGATAAGGCCTCAACACTTCAAAATGTTATAGAAATATTGATAACTAAACTTCATATGAAAAGCTAGCACGTTACATAATTCAATTTGTTGTTACAGCTGGTTATGTAACTGCATCTAATGAACAGTCATTTAGCCAACTAAAAATTGTAAAAAACCTACTTAGAACCACTATGAGTGATGATAGATTGAATGATCTTTTATTATTAAAATGTGAAAAATATTTGGCATATTCCTTGGATTATTCAAATGTAATAAATTCGTGGGGAAAGTTGAAGGAACGCCGAATTAAAATTAATTAATTTTTAAGTACCTACACAAAATACAAAAATGCAATCCATTTATAATCTCTAGCTGTAGATTACCTATATTAAGTTCAGATTTTAAAACTATTTCCGTGTACTATTTTGCCAATAATAAAAATTTGAGTGTTCTTAGTTTCCACTTGTTTATTTTGGTTTTTCGTATCTGCGGTGTGATAGCTTAGATCTAACCGCCCCTTGTTTTTCAAATTTCGGCTTATATGGAATAGACAAAAAAATCAAATAGGGGGCGCTAAAATAGTCTCCCCCCCCAAGTGATCGACGTTGCTACGGCCCTGGCTCTGAGTCGAACGTGCTTTCTCATTTTCATTAACAACTTGCTCAGTAATATCGTCCCAGAAAAGTTGTTCATTATTATATAAGAACAAATATATTAATGCATTGTTGTCCAGAGTGCATGTAATTCAATTCAATATTTAATACTGGTTCTTGACATATATATTAGTATCAAATTGGACCTGAATATAGACAATGATTTTTAATTAGAATCATCTTATAATAGACGATAATGATATCATATCCACGACCTGTGTTTTTGTATAAATATAAGAAAATAACAAAAAACCACGGGGAAAACAGTGTCAAAAATATGTTCCCCTTAAGAAGTTCTATAAATGGTATGCCACAGGTAACCTTATGAGAAGCATATTATGGATTAACTCATCCTGAAATCAGCTATCCTATTTTGGTCAGGGGTAACTTTTCTCATGCAAAAATAACCAGTGAGTACAATTGTGAGGTTGGGTTACAATGGTGTATCGAGTTATTCATATTTACCTTAAAAATTATAATAAGAACAAAAAGAAATGAAAATAACGAAATAGGGGCTAAAAATTGTTAAGTTCGATGTAGCGTAAAAATTCATAATAACTATTATTGTCCAAATAAAAGAGATTTTTGCAGACTTTCTAGGATTTTTATCTAGTGAATATACTGTAGTCCAAATTATAGCTTTTCTGTTAGCTGGAAGTGGCTAACAGCTCAAACTCCATTTTCGTTAGGGTACCATGTTGCAGTCGTCATTTTGAATTTTAAAATTTTCACACTTTTCTTGAGGGTTTGAGGTTAGTCCATATCTACCCGAAAACTGTAAATTCTAAGCATTTCTAGAAACTTTCAGATGATTCGTGGTGACACAGATATAGCCCATTATGTTGTGGTTTGTAGTGTGGTGTGTGGTAGACGGTGGTTATTTTTAAAGTTTGAATATTAATTACTTTTCGTGCAATATGAACCTGCGTTCAATTTGAATTTATTGTAAGTGCAATATTGTAACACTTTACCATAATCAATTTTTGCTATATCAAAAGTCAATTTCTCGCAAATGAAATGACAAAATAAAAAGTGAGTAAATATTTGTATTAAAATACTTTTACTGTAATTTGGCATGTTTAAGGGGGTGGCTAGTACGTGTATATATCAATAAACGGCATGACGTATTTAAGGTGTGTCTATGTGGTATTTTTAATATATTTCGGGTCCAAAAAGAGTAACTTGTGCACCAAAATATGAAAGAGGTTTGGCGCTTATGTAGTCAATATCATTATCCTATTGGTCCTATGACGCTGAAATTATTTCAGAAAGTTATAAAAATAACCTGAGATTTCCGATTTTTACTGGATTGGACTTGTTCCAAATGAGGTACATTTGTTGCACTAGAGTAACATTGACAGAGAGAGCGTCATTAAACAAAAATACAAAAATAAGTACAAACAGATTGGTACCTTGAAATTTCATCAGTTTATTATTTAAACGTTTATTTGTTTATTTTATTTAAAGTTAAATTAAGATAAAAATAATTATGTAAAATAATCCAATCATTGTAAAAATATAATGTTTATTAAAATAAGTATATTTGTTTCATGCCTACTGAGTGAAACTGAAATATGATTCACCATTTTACTTCCCTGGCCCACCGAAGGGGAAATAAGTATTGTATTCGTGAAAAATCACCCTTCGTGATTTTTTGGATTTTCACGTGTCAGACCATGCAGATGACGAAAATGAAGATCTTTCAATTTCATCAGTCTATCTATATGTCGGTCTGTTGCCGGTCTTTTGGCGCTATATCTTAAAAACTGTTTGTCGAGGAACAGTCAAATTTGGTAGATAGTTACCGCTACTGCCAGCGAAGAAATGGGTAGAATTTCACTGGAAAGTATCAAAGAAGTAAAGGAAAAAATGTGACAGATGGCGATAAGATTTGGCATATAGTTAACACAATTTTCAAGAAAGACACCTGTTATACTTTAAATGAAGAATATATAGCGTGGTCATCCTAAGAAACAATTCAACAATGGTGGAAATTTGTAAAGGTATTTACGTAAACCTTCCATATTTAGCACCTTTTATTTATTACTTATTTTTTCTAGTGGATGACCACTTTGTACATATTTTTTAACCAAAAGATATCAGGTTTTCTTTGTAGAAATAGTAACAACTGCATTACGACTATTATACACCTAACTTTGTAGAGTGGGCACCCTTTTTAAATAAAGAGAGAAGTTATGTTTTTATATTGTATAAAGAGTAAGATATTTGACAAAAAAATATTATTTTACATATTTTTGTGTCTACACTGTACAGTTTAGATATTTATATAGAAAATTATTTTCTCAGAATGGCGCAGCGGTATGATATAGGTATGATAAATATTAAATTTGATATCTACAGACATTCCAGTGATCACTTCCAATTGTTCCTATAAAATCCTGTATATCGTCGTGGCTTTAGATAGGGATCCTTAATAAATTTAGCAATATAGGATTTAGTAGCGCCATTAAGAAAGTTATTCAAATAAATAACTGCTTCTTGCCAAATACCTACTGTTTACTTTGTAATGAAGTCAATGTTTTGAATCACAGCAGTTATCTTTAATTAACTTAATTCCATTTCTTCAAATAAACTTGCTTTTCTGCGCATCCCAGTTTACATTATATCGCTGTATTACTAAGGTTTCACGAAATCCTTAACCTTGCGTATGTGCAAGCGAATTGAGCAAAAATATATCCGAATGAAACTTTCGAGTTGCAGTCAGTCAGGCGTGCACTCCTGCCATCCTAATATTTTCCTGAATTCTCTAAGGTCCAGCCCTAGGACTGGTACTGTGCAATATCTACATATACGTTATGGAGGCACCAGCCGACTACCGAAACGCAGATGATGCAATCATTCTGACGCCTTTTATAATCAGAGCCGGGCGTTACTATAATCTACCGTAATAACAAAAATTTTCTTGGTCAAGGATGATCATCGAATTAAAACCTGCTGGCTTAGTTTATATAATGGTTATGTTAAAGTTTTTCTAGTTCATTCCAGACTGACATTATCTGTAATAATGTGCACGTGTAATTCCAGAAATAAAATAATAAGGACTAAAGTTGTCCACGCTACTGTCTACAACTTGGTGGAGTTAAATAAATCAGTAGTATTTATCTGAACCCCAAGCCACATTGAAATATAAGAAAATGAAGCAGCCGATCTAGCTGCAAAGGAGCTGCTAATAAAGAGCCCGATGTAGATTTCAAATTTGTTCGACCCGATGACGCAATCATACACATAAAAAGTAAATTTGTACGGGCAAGAGCAATGGACACAATAACTCAAAGCTGAAACCTATTAAACAAAGTGTCAAATCTTAGAAATGTTCAACAAAATTAAGCCGAAGAGACCAAGTAGTCCTGACAAAATTTAGAATAAGTTAAAGCAACATTACCTCTTTGCATCTCCTATTGAAAAATGAACCACATCTATGTCAGCAATGTAACACAATACTTACCGTCGAACACATTCTGCAAACATGCCCTCAATACAATGATTTCCGCCGATTATATCAAATTACAAATATGTTAAGTGTCACACTGTCACACAAAGTTTTAGATTTCATAAGGCGTATTGGCTTATATCACAGGATATAAGCATGAAGTGATATGCGGCAGATGATCTCAACTGGTACGGCAGCTTAAATCATAAAAAAAGAATTAAACTAAATAAGAAAACTATTAAGGTTTTTATTAACAAGAAAGTGAAATTAAAGAAACTTAAAATTGTCCCCCGCCATGTTCAACTCACAAGTTTACGTACCTCCTCATACTACGAAAAGCATCCTGCAACATTAGTGGCATTATGGTTGAATATTCTACAAAAATTCTTGTTTCAGTTCTTGCAAATTAGGTATAGGAGTTCTGAAATCTTATCTTTCAAGTACGGGATAAAAAATGATGATTCCATGATGATCAAACACGGTGACCTTGGAGGAAACTCAGCTTGTGTTTCTATATCAGCAGGTTATCAGAAAACTCCCGAAGAGAAGCTATATTTTTTCTTGCCGTATGTGCTGTGCAGACAAAATGTTGTTTCTGTATTTCCCAATACCATTATTCCCTCGCAAGAAACTGCCACCCAGACACCAACTTTTTGATGTGATATAGATTCAACATAAATATGCGGATTCTCAGTGCTCCACATCCACATATTTTGAAAATTGGCATATCCCAAAAGGTGAAACCACTCTTCATCAGAAACAATATCAGTAAGTTTAGCAGTTCGTCATTCACCATATTATTGATACAGTACGCAAAACCTCTGCGGTGGTCTGTCAGCATAAGAGATTGATACGATTGCATCAAAGAATCTTATCTGGATACATACCGAAGTCCTCTTTAGAATCGTTTGATATTTCCACAAGAAAGCCCAATTTCCTAAGGAAGGCGTTTTTAAAAGTTTTACAGGCTCCTGTCCATACGTCGACGTGAACGTCATTACCAACTTCTGTATGAACATTTGGCTATCAGCACCTCTGTTATGAGTCACACAGCCAGTTACATGAAACACAACAACACAATTAGTAACATATACATAAAAATTCTTTGCTGTACTGCTAAGTCTGGGAAGTGCTCTTGAAGATTATCCAATATAAATGTGAACTGTATTCCCAAAAATTGACTTGCACACCGGTTATAAAGTAGGCTTCAGTTATGTTAGTGTTGTGCTTTGTAGTGAAAACCATAATTAAATCGATTCAAAAACTAATTCTGTGTATAGGAAAGAAAGAAAACATCAACAGAACTGGTTATTGTATTTTGACAAACAAAGAATAAACTTATATTTAATTATTACAATTTATAGTAGAATATAATTCACAGCCCCACAAAAAAAAGTTATGTACTAGGGACATAAGTATATAGATATTGTGAAGTTTTTTGTGCTGAATCCGGATCCGCAGCCCTAAAACCGATTTACCAGATAATTTCTTAGTAAAACGCAAAAACGTTCCCTAAAATAGAGTGAAATAGTTAAGAAAAAGCTCTATAATGAAATAAGATATTTCTAAATTATCATGGATACACACAGAACGATATGCATCATCGGTTAAAATAGCCACAATACATTTCAGAAGAGCCACAGTACCTTGTTGTACTGATTCAACATTATTTTTTAATCCATATTCATTACCCCTCGTCAGTTTCATACTACCAGTAAATAGAAAGAGACTATTAAAATGTTAATGAATTCTTTATGAGTGAAACAAAACGTTAATGAAATACTCTCTGGATGTAACAACATTAAAACTACACTATCATTCTTCCTATATATGATATGATAATTTTAGCAGTTTGTTGAATATATATTACCAATTAATATATATTTAGTAGTAAATAAACTTTTCATTTTGATTAAAGAATTGTAGCCGTAAGTAGGTATCTTATACATAAAATTTTCACGATTATTAATTTTCTATTATGTATGAAGGAATTAATCTTAAAACATATTAAATATTGATTCACTATTATATCAATTACATTGTTGAAATTCAGTGCATACGGTGCAGATTATGGAATAATAACTATATCTTATCAATAGATCGCAAACGTAAAGGTTAAGTGAAAACCTTACATTGACATAGTTATACTGATATATCCATCCGGAAAAATACCAGAAAACCTTATGTGTAACCTTCATTTCTTTATTATTACCATGCGTATATACAAACACAAATAAGGTATTGAATTATTTTCTGGGGCAACTCCTGTGATGTACAACGAGTATTTAAATTACAAAAAAAATGTCTCAGAAACATATTAAATATGAGGCAAACAGAGAGCTGCAAACAAATCTTCATAAAAAATCAAATACTTGCACTAACAAGTCTTTATATTTATGAGACAATAAAATTTGTAACAGAAAATAGCTCGCTATTTGAAGAATTTGATAGAAATCACTTGTATAATACAAGAAACAAGAATGACCTAACTACGGATAAACCTAACTATACCTATATTAAAAAAAATGTACCATTTTCTGTAATTAAAATATATATAATAAAACACCCCTAAATATACGAAGTTTATCATACAGAAAACTTAAAAAAAATTAATAAATGTTCCTTTGGAGAAAGCTTACTATACACTGGACGAATACCTCGATGATAATAATATTTTCTGATAAGCACAATTTTTTTTTATCAATATGACGATTTAGTACACAACATTTTTGTGTTACCTTTTAATGTTTCAATTTTAAATAACATTTTTATTATTCATATAGTACTTTTAATGTGTATTGTTTACTTATATATATCTCTAATCAGTTTTATTTTTTCCTGTCATTTTAGACTAGGTTTAGCTTACTTAACATGTTCAACACTCGCTAGAGTATTATGTATCTCTTATACAACTGAACGAATAAAATGTATCTATCTATCTATCTATCTATTTCACTCAGTTTATTCAGTGATTTAACTACACTAATCTATTGGAAATAAATTGTGACAAATACCGATTTTAATAATAAACAATTAAATTATACTATTAAACTTTTTAACAAACCTTAAATCTTTTTAAAAAGAAAATATTCTCAATGCGACTTGTATACAGTGCCAATATTAGAGCCGCATCACATTGGAAACATTTTTCATCAGGATATGATTAAAACTCTATTCAATTTTAATCAACTGCCGATGACGCTAACGCGCCTCGAGTGTTGGTATTCGAGCGTTATGTTCAAGAGTTTTGTTGTTTGTGGAAACTACGTCTCCAGAGGCATCGTAACATCAAAGATTCCAGCCCCCTCCAGGACGTTTTTGTTTTGTCAATAAAATAAACTTTTGCTTAAAAAACAGCGCAAAATATCGTATATAAAAGCAATCACTTGATTTTCTTTACCTACTTGACTTTGCTTTAATGGGATAAACTAGCATTATTTCTCAAAACTTCAAAAAATGTTAAAGAAAAAAGTTGTTTATTTTTTAATTTCACACCGTATGTTAATTTAGCCGAACTTAACCAGACTTGCGTAAAATCATTTATTTTTACTTAAGTCATCGCCTAAATGCATTTTGTGACTAAATATTGTTTTAAATACATTTTTTTTAACGAAAAATATAAGCGTGGTAATAAAAGTTCATAGAATTACTGATATTATTGAAAAGTCGTTAGAAGAGAGAAAAGTTTGTTCCACCACCTTCGTTGATGTGGCACCAGCTTTTGATAAAGTATGGCATGAAGGCCTTATTATAAATTAACTATGCTTGTACCCAAACAGTTCTCACAGTTGTTGAAGTCTTACATTTAAGACAGAGCTTTTAGAATTAAGCAGGAAGATGCTTATTCTGAACTGAAAGAAATTAAGGCGGGAGTCCTACAAGGCAGTGTATCCTAATACACTGCCTTGTAGTACTGGCCCTAGCCAGTCTTCTACTTACTATACACCAGTGATATTCTTGAATTAGAGCATGACACGATAGCCACCTTTGCTGCAATGGATGTAAAATTGAATGAGACTAAATTTGTCTATGTTAATTTTACGAACAAAAGAAACCAACACCTCCCTGTTAGCATAAATAATATCCAGGTACCATATGCGGATACAGCGAAGTATCTGGGTATGACTTTGGACGCTAAGCTACGCTGGAGAGCTCATGTGAAAAGGAAAAAAGAAGAACTGGATATCAAATTTAGAAAAATGTATTTGCTACTTGGACGGAATTCCACCCTGTCACTCGACAAACAAATTCAAAACCCCTATGGACATAACGCATATTTGGTCATGCCAGAAAGAGCAAATTGGAAATAAACCGGTGATACAAGACAATGTACTAAGGATCATTGTTAATGCTCCTTGGCATGTCAGAAACAGTGATCTCCATAGAGACTTGAAAATGGACACTGTTAACCAGACCATTATCAAATTTGCCAAGAGTCATGAACACCGACTCCATCACCATATTGAGGCCGTGTAGCTTCTTGATAACACGAATCTGATCAGACTAAACCTTTCGAGCTAGTGTAATGTAGTGCAGAAGCAGAGTATAGTGCTAATGTACACGATGTAATAATAAAAGCGTAATTAAATTATTAGAATCTAAGGGATACTAATGAGAAAGTCCTTAGTTCTTTATATAGTATTAATTTAGGTTGGCATAATATTACTCATTGATCACTTCTTGATCAGATTGTAATGTCAGTAAAACACTCCTGAGGGTGCCTTATTAAAAAAAAAAGCTGCAAAGTTTGTTTAATTTCAACAATTTATTCCAAAACCCGCCTTAAATGATTTCTAATTTTTGATTTAAAAGTCAAGAACAATATTAATTGGTTCTTAGGTGATACACAGTGAGATGCATCTCCCTATTTTTCCTTAAAGTTTCATGGTTTAGGCATAATTGTGCCGAATACGGTGAGATGCGTCTCAGTGTTTATCCGTTTTGTGTCACGCAATTTTCAATAGACAGGCTATTTTTGGTCTAAAATACACAGAAATTGCATTCAGCAGGTCAATAAAGTAAAAATCGGTGGAGAAACTAACTGTTTAATATGTTGAAAAATGTTATTTCTTATGATATCCCGAAGGCCTATGCCAATTTTTAGCGTTTTCCGTCGAAAACTCTTCATTTTATAGGTGCTTTGTGAAATTTTCAATTTTTGCTTAATCCTTAGTCTAAAATGGCCTTGTAACTTTTTTTGGAGCATGGAAAAATTGTAACTTTTTGTACATGGTCTCAAATACTTGTGTTTTGCCGCAAAGTAGAAGTGGTATTTATTCGGTTGGATCATGACCAATTTATAAATTTGCCGAGCTTTTTCCTGTACCAGCAATAAATTGTAACTTTTTTTTATTAACTCAGAATTGTACGGCGATTAGTATAATATTTTCCTCAGTACACCACAACTGTTAGCAAGTATTCAAAATAAGTCGATTCTGCACACTGGCTCTTAGACTATATGGGTATATGTTCTCGCTTAGGGGGCGAGAGGTCCCGGGTTCAACTTCTGGACACCGAACTTTTTTTAAATTTTGTAACGATTAACGTATTCTTTCACAAATTCAGGTTTGCTTTGACGGCAGAAATAATGTTTTCCTTCTTTTTCCCATAATGATTTCGTTCTTTCATGTGGTTCCTCTAGGTTCGGTTAGTTATATTGAATTTTATTTTGCTATCTAATTGTTAATAATTATCAGCGCCGCAGGCATTATTAGACAAAATAACATAAAATATTTCCATTTCTCTCTAAGCACTAATGCGCAGGCGGGATTATTTGTGTTCTTGGGATGTAGTCGCTAATGAAAATAATGGGTTGGATGTATGAAATGAATAAACATTAGATGTCGAATTCGAGCTCCACTGAACGCTTAAATCGCTTTTTCTTTTTTCAGGAACTAATTATTTAATTTTTTAATTTTTCTTCACAAAAAGCCTCAACGTAAACTGTTAGAAAACACTTATGAATCTCATCACTCCGATTGCTAGTGTTGCGATGCACGGAGCGAATCTGGTTGCAAATCTTTGTTTCAGCAGTAATTAAATAAAAATATTCTAATTTATCTCTCTCTCTTTTTCAGAAATTCTGAAACACTGCTTCACCTACTTAAGGGAAGTTTGGGCACGGGAATCCTAGCGATGCCATTGGCCTTCTACCACTCCGGGTATGTGCTTGGTATAGTTGCTACGGCGGCTATCGGTTTGTTGTGCACATACTGCATACATATGCTCGTCAAATGTGAATATGAGTTATGTAAACGAAGGAAAGTCCCTAGTTTGACATACCCTGCCACAGCCGAATATGCAATGATGGAGGGTCCTCCATTCCTCCAAAAAATAGCACCATATTCAGTGTAAGTAAATTGATTTTGATTTGATTTTTGTTGGTACTGAATAATTTATAAATGACAGAGAGAGAGGCAAACCTTATGTTAGTCATCTAGAAAATATTGCAACTGATAATTGCCATACATCGGCGTCAGTTATACTGTATGTACAGAAACACTCTACAGGCCGCAATTCCTAACAGATCCATTTAAATTTCTTTTAATCATTTCTGCTATCAACGTAGAGCCCTATTGAAGGTTGCAATGACGTGTTCAATAGTTTAATTATGATACATAATTATTTATTTAACATCATTTGAGCAGACCATTTCTCTCGTTCTCGGTGTCTATTAGATAAATAAAATAATTAAAATTAAAATAGGAAAACGACTCTCTCTAACTCAAAAACGGAGAAATAGGTTTGTCTCAAAATTTGTACAAAGTGTGTTAATGTGAAGGTCGAATTTTAATAAATGTAAATTTTTTTTCTAACATTGATAGAATGTCAAAATTTGCAAGCGTAGAGCAAGCGGGAAACTTCTTTAATCTCTTGGGCGCCCAAATATCAAATCTTGCCAGGGGCGCTCATGATCCTAGCTACAATGCTGTTAGTTATCGTGCTTACAAAAGAAAAACGTGACGGACAGACAGCCAGACAGACGAACGGACATTTTGAAAGTTCTCTGTACGAGCGATGTTATCGATTTCAAAAATGTGCTGATCAAATACAATATACTCTTCGTTTTGTATTTGCGAAAAGTATAATAAAAATAAAGGATAGAGACAACTTCTTATTTGATTTTACCAACGGTTTGTACATTCTCTTGAGTAACATTAAAAACTAAACTTTTGGGATGCAATGTAATTTGTAACAGTAAGAAATTTAAGTATTGTTCAGTACTGAAGATTTTAAAGGATTTTCCGTTTTCCGAATTTAACATACATATTGTTATGCAACCAATTCAACAGGATCTATGATCACAATACGTACAGATGGTTGCATATGACAAAATTATAAAACGTGTTCTTCCTCCATTTCATTTAATTTTACAATCTGAAGATAACAAATTCATAAATCCAAACGCACAATGAATGCTGAAAAATCTGGATTATGGAAATTTCATATACAGGGTGTTTCATTGGTCATGGTACATATTTCAGCCGTATACGTCAGGGATAGAAATATTAAAATTATGCCAAACTATACGCATTAATAAAAGATTTAGTAGTAGAAGTAAGATACCTACAAGTGTTAAAAAATATTTTTAAAATTGTTGGTTGGCAATAATTTGAAAACTGTTTATACCGATTATTTTTGCCATCTGGAATTTTGTAGTCCTTTTTGGATTCAAGTTCAAGTTCAAATTATATGAGAACAACGGAGCCATAACGATTTTAAGCAACAGCTAAAATTATAAGACATAGTAGTTAAAAGGATCTAACAATGCGCTGCTGGGCTGCTGTACTTTAGTAGATACTGGAAATGACAACCATTTATAATTGATATAAATACATTTTATTTACACATGAATGTGATTCATATAAAGATTACCTTACGAAACCTGTATCCATAAAAAATTTGGAAATATACAACATATTATGTTTTTATATTTACATACTTTTTTTTTCTCAATTTTGACAATATGCGTTTTGGCCACAGCTTTTACTGATAAGCTAATTAAACCATACCAACTTTGTGAATTGCGCAAAGCCTTGAATTAGTTTAGAACATCTTCTAGATAAATCAACAAAAGATCTGCTTATTCAAGTAGGTATAATAATTTTTTAACAAATGTTATATATACAGGGTGTTTCAGGTATGCGGATATTAATTTCTAGGGGTGATTCTACATAAAATAAAGTGAAAAATAGTTAGGACGCTGCGGGCCTCTGAAGGAGGCGCACAAGAATAATAAATTGAAATGAAATTGCACATATTATTCTCTTGAATAAACTAAGGAAAAAAACAAATTATTACCAAATTAAAGGACTCTACAAGTTTTCATGATTAACAAATTAAATTAAATATTCAAAATGGGCGCCATGAGTTCACTAAAAAAACTGTGTTTACGCAAGACTGGAAAAATTACTTTAGGTTTAAATTTCTCGAAATCGGTTGGTCCGGCAGCGTTACAGCGAGATAACCTTTTTTGTTTATTCATAGTCAAGGAATCATATTCCCATGAGACAATCACAGAAAATTCATATCAAAACATTTGGGGGAAGAAGTAAGTATATGCTCCTTTTCCAATTCTGTGCACCCCTGATTGAATTTGCACTTGGTGCATAACATCAGATAAGGACCTTTATTGATAACGAATCACGTGCAAAAGTTAGTCACTGCAGCTCAAATAATATGTCAATTTTGGGTGCCACCTTCAAAGGGATTTCCAGACCCATCTTTACATGAACTCTTTTCATGTTTTTTAATGTAGAATCACACCTAAACATTAATGACCGCATACCTGAAACACCTGTATATCTTTTCGTACTATTGGCTTTTCGTCTTCATTGGGTACAAGTCTTGAGTTAGATTTTATTAACTTCTAAGCACTTTTTCTGCATGATGCATGTTTTACAGTAGGCACAATGAATTTATGTACATTTGACGTTCTAGAGCGCCTCTATTTGCTGTGTAGTACCTTTAACGGTATCACGCCATCATCGTGGTTACCTGTTAATATGAGGTCGGACGGCTATTTTCGGAGACGTATTTCTTAAAGTATCGATCTATTAATGGGACGCGTTCTCCAAAAATGAAAAGAGAGAGAGAGGAAACGAGGGCGTTAGCAAGTGTGACCTTTGTGCGTTTCGTAATATTCCAGTCATGTCACGTTTTGCTCAACTACCAAGATGCAGACCTTGTAAATCACAATCTAGAAATCTTAGCCCTGCCTATATCTACTCCATCCTGCCAGATCTCCAGCACTGTCGCATCATGCATCACTTTAGATATTAAGGAGGACGCAGGTCTGTCTGACACCTTTGCCAACTTTACATTTGTAGGAACGTGTTGTTGTATATTTTCAACAAGGCATGGACATTACTATACCTACTCGACTTTATCAAATAACTATATAATAAAAATTCATTTCATAGCACTTTGAATGGGTTTATTCAGACATTTTCTTTTAATTCATGATTTTGAGTAGCTATCAGCTGTACAAAAAAGTCAGAATTTTATTTCAATATTAAATACCTTAATCTAAAGCGTGACAGCATTGCACGGTTGAGGAGAGGGGCTGTTGCTAGCGCTCCTGAGCACTTTCGCTAAAGGCCCTTGCACACGACGCCAATACAGTTGGTCAGGGTAGTGAGCCAGGTCAATAAGCTATGCCAGCGACCGTTCGCATACGAGACAGTATCACAAGCCAGTTCATTTGTTGCCTGTGTACCATGAATCGAAGGGTTTGTAAACTACGGTTGTTAACAAGACAAGCGTTATTATTATTTTTAAATGAGATTGAAAAAGTTATCGAACCTGAATTTAAGGGAAAAAGAGAAAGTTTGGGTACGGAAGTGGATGGCTAAGAGATCTGAACTGGGCTGTTCTGCATTAATCATGAATGAATTTCTTCTTAATTTAATTTCGAAGAAGTCAGTTTCCATTGATACAAATTTAAAAACACCACAGTAACTTTGCACGTCCGACGCATTGGCACATATTAACACACATTGGCCTAGCTTGATGTTCACATGGAGACAATCACGGAAGAATTTAGAGTGACCGATGGAGGGCAGACGCAATTGTCTTAAAACATTAGCCCGGTGGCCGATTGACTGTCCTGTCTTAAACACTGGCTGGGCGTAATTGTGTGTCTTGGAACTGCCATGCATACGAAGACAGCGCTGGCCTTGCTACTGGTCGGACCCACTGTACTGGCGTCGTGTGCAAGGGCCGTAAGCATGCTTTCTTTTAAGTTATATTCAATAATTGTTAGGTTACGTGCACAATGCAAATGCAAATTCCCTACAATGTAAGAGTACTCTAAATAGAATCTGAGGAAATAAATATATTACTAGCAAAAAATACCCGTAATTATTTCAAATTCTTACTAAAGACTTATCATAGATACGTATTGAAACATATATCTTTCTATCTATCTTATGATTATATCTGTAGTGGTAATTTTCCGAAATCTATTTTGGATTATCCTGTTCGTTAGAACAATAAATAATTATTGCATAAATAATTATTGCCCGAGAAATGACTATTCAGTTCATTTTAAACTTTGAAAGAAGTAGCACTAAAGAGTGTATTCTTGATGTAGGATACCGAAACACGTGTATATGAAAGTTTCTTGTTTCTTGAAAGTTTTTTGGTGTTTTTTTGTCTTTACTTGCTTTTTGGTTTTGTTGAATAGGATAATAAAAATGACATTATTGTGACAGTTACGCTGTACGCAATGTGCATATTTCTTCTTATAATCCAATGTTGTTCGTGGCATATAGTCAGCAAAGTATTTTGTTTAGAAAGATTATGTTTCAGTACTTATCTACGATAAGTCTTTAGTAAGAGTTTGAAATAATTACGAGTATTCTTTGCTAGTAATATATTTATTTCCTCGGATTCTATTTTAGAATATTTTGTGTTAGTTTTTTGCTATCATATGTTTAAATGAGTTCCACAAAAAATGTTTATAAAACTTGTGTAGTATAATTTGTGCACACCCTGTATAACGTATCGCCTAAAATATGTATATGGTAATAGAGAAATATTATTTTTTTACTGTTAGTATTAAAATTTAGGAAACTCCTCTTGAAATTAACTTATTTTCCAAAATCTATTAAAGGCTTATCAAAGACTATTTTTAACCGTTTTAAGATATCCACACCGTAATAATTTTAAATTTTAAACCACTACTACATGAAAATCAAGATATCTGATGATTAAGTTAACTCTATTTACTTTTCCAAGTTGATTTCTTTAATCTCGGTACTAACAGTCCCTGTGTCGATTAAAATAATCCATAATTATAAAGATGTTATCTTCCGGTAAATTACCATAATCAGCCTTAATAAAGCTAGATTCTGCAGACATTTTAGCTAAATACACTCAAATATAACAGTATGAAATAATCTAGAGCACTTAGACATAAACACAACTCTCATAGGCAAGTCGAAACTGAGAAGTGATACAGAATTTCTGCACTACGTAAGCCCTTGCAGCATAGCACATCTGACTTAATAACCGTGCAATGACGTCACGCTCCTCTCAAGCTAATCTCTAAAAGCAGTAACTTTGAGTTTAAATTTCTCAGCTATGAATGAGCTATCTATCATCCTGAAGTTTTCAGGGCATTCAAGTATCAGATGTAAAATGTGGGTCTGCACTTGTGTGCAATCGTGCGTAGAACGTTGCCAACACAATGCGATTTAAACTGAACTTATAGGTTCTTTATCTTCTCGAGATTTGTCTTCTTATACGAATGAATGTCTGGCGCTGTTGTGATATGTGAACAAACAAAAATCTACTATACATACTAATATAAACAGTATTGAACTATTTAATACTTATCGTCAGAACAGCAGCAGTTTGCTGTTTAGTTTAGTCAATCTTTTTATGTCTTTTTTTTGTGTAATTTGATTTATATACTTAAGTAATAATTTTGTTTATATTTCAGGCACGTCATCAACACATTTCTCCTAGTGTACCAACTTGGGACATGTTGTGTGTATACAGTATTTATAGGCGAAAACATTCAAAAAGTATTGGTCGAATATGTTGGCGATGTCGATGAAAGATTAATAATGTTGGCCTGCCTTTTACCATTGATATTAATTAATTATGTAAAGAATTTGAAGCTACTAGCTCCACTGTCTACATTTGCTAATTTTGTTACGATAGTGAGCTTTGGTATCATTTTGTATTATTTAATTCAGGAAGATATGACATTTGAAGACAGAGACGCGATAGGGAATTGGAGAGATTTTCCTCTTTTCTTCGGAACTGTGCTTTTTGCATTGGAAGCAATTGGAGTTGTAAGTACTATACGTTACTTTAAGATTCAGTAATAAATACTTTAAATTCGTTCTTTTTAGATTATGCCATTAGAAAATGAAATGAAAACCCCAGGCTCATTTGGTGGAACCATCGGTGTTCTTAATATTGGAATGAGTTGCATTATAATTTTGTACGTCGGTATGGGCTTTTGTGGTTATTTAGCTTATGGTCCAACTGTAGAAGGGTCAATTTCATATTCCATTAATGGAAAAGAGATGTAAGTAACATGGTATTATTGAATTATGTTGTATTCTCTTGTTGACCGCTGATTTCAAATAGTTGAAAGACTATGTGGCTTCCGGGCGATTTTCTACCGCTTATATCGAACGGCATAAAATCGGCCAGCACGAATTTCGCTGTTTTTTTTGCGGATGTTACTCCTTGCGTGAGTTTTGCTATACTTTATTATAAACATCTAGAAGTTGGCAGTCTGACAAAAGTATTGTTTATATTTTTCAAAAATAATTTATCTTTAAGAAACATTACACTGAGTTAATTGGAAACAATATCTCGATATTTCCTAATTCATTTATCAACTAAACTTACGAGATACTCATTGCCCCTAGCACTCTCTTCGATAAGAAGAAACGTTAAATTACGAATAAAGTGTTCTTTTACTTTAAACACCTGTGACTGGCCTTACTGAAATTCTTGGAAGATTTAAGCAGTTTTAAAAGAGGGTCTTCTAGATCCACTACAATGGCGCTGGCTATTGAGTACTAAGGAGACGTTTCCGCTCAAAAGATATGAATGCAACCGAAATAATATTTGAATATCTTTAAAATCGGTTTAAATGTTTTTTATTAACGCGAAATAGTGCATATCAGGAGACCCCCACAATCTATCATGCAAAAATAATATTTTGCAATTTAAAATAATTGAATTCTGTGCTGTAGCTGAGGGGTAACTACAGGTATTTCAGAAAATAATATTCATGCTTTAGTAACATAGCAACATTAAGAAATCTCCGAGGAATTTAAGTGGTAGAACATTTAAAAAAATAAACATCAATAAATGCTTCTTTTTATTCTTTACATTATATAAAGTCACAAAAAGGACGCTTTCAAAAAACATGCTTAACTACTACTGAAGGGCATTGTCCCGATTCCACGCTTCATGCAAAGTATGTTGTATTATTAATAGGCTTTACAAGCGGGAATTGCGGATACTTTGTATAAATATAAACTGGTACATTTTGAATTATTTAAAATAAACTTTCTTAAATTTTCAGTCCCGCACAGGTAGCAAAAATATTGCTAGCAGTAGCCATATACATCTCGCATTCCCTTCAGATGTATGTAGCAATTGATCTCACATGGAATCAGTATTTGCAACACAAATTGGAGAAGAATAGATATCAAGCAGTTTATGAATATCTTACTAGGACATTCCTCGTGGTAATATGCTGTAAGTACATTTTTTGCATAAAAACATTATTATATATTATAGTATATATTTGAAGGAAAACTTCGCAACGTCGCAGTTAAAAACATAAAAGTTGGATATCTTGAACCATGGTCCAAACGTAGATAATCTACGGATGCAAGTTGTACATTCGTCCGTTTCTAGATTTTTTTTCTTTCATCTATACCTTCGGTTTGCGTGACGCCACGCTGTTTGAAAGGTTTCAGGGGTATCGGTGTTGTAGTACCAACTTTTCTAGAGTTTTCTTTAATACTCACCACCAAAACTTGTGAAATAATTCGTTTTACCATGCGCTAGTAACAAAACAATAAGAAAGTCAGTTACTACTTTTTACCAAATTAACGTTTACCTACTTGATATAGAGCGTTCACTAAAAATCATTTATTCTTAATATTGCACAACAAAAAATACGTGAACGCTTCACCCAAAGACACAAAGGATTTCCTTCGTAAATCATAAGCCAACGTCATTCTATTTGTCACAAAAACATATAAGGCCTCGGCTACGATACGAGCGGTGAGCTGTAAGCGGCAATTATCTGAGCGGCTCAGCGGCGCCGCTAAAGTTTTTAGTTGAATGATTTTGTGTAGAAAGCACTTCCATCTGGCTAGGATAACGTGGAGCGGCAGGGCGGCGCCGCTCGCCGCGTACCTAGTACCGCCCGCCGCAGGGTCCAAACATTAAATTAGGAGGTAGCCGCTCGCCTCAATACAATGCGATATGTCGTCCGCAAACATTGGGCCTTCTCTGAAATGAAAATCTTGCAGCGAAAGCCAGAGGCGCCTTTAGGCCTAGGCGCGCGCCTAGGGCCCCACTTTTCCAGGGGCCCCCAGTTCCCAATTTATTGAGGTAAAAAAGCGATGTAAAAATTTTATTTCTTTGTTATGTCGTTATTTATTTTCGCTTTACTGATAGCAATAATGATATTTACAACTATCATGAAATACATTTCTTCCCTTTTCCATATCATCCTCATCAGATCTCAATTGCAACAAAAATGACAAAATAAGAATGGTTCATGCGAGAATGTGTTCACGAACATTTGTCGTTTATTTACATTTTATATAATTTGAACTTGAAATCATTTTACAGTTCTTCCTTTGCATTTCAATTTTTTTCATATTTCAATGTAGAAGTCTATATGAATTTATAGTTTGTGTTTATCGTGTTTGAATATTCTTGAATATTCATTTTTTTAATCTTTATTCACTGTATCACACTGAAAAAAATATGTTTGTAATATTAATGAATCGGTTCATCGACTGAAAAGTGATGAATCCGTTTATTATAATAATGTACGTTTACATAGTAACAATAAATGTGTACATTGTATTAATGAACATATACATTATATCAATAAACAGATTCATAAATTCTCAATGAACTTTCATTAACTGAACATATTTTTTCAGTGTATTAAAAAAAGATGCAATCAATTAACAGACCAATTTGGCAATTCCTCAAACGTTACTATTTAAGTTTCGGCAGTCAGCACGTGCCAGATGACGAATCAGCTTTTCGGTATATTTCACATTAATGAAAATAAATCTACTGATAATGATGATGCAAAAATTTAAGAACCTGAGACAAACAATCTAGAAAACCCGAGAAAATAACTGAGAAAATTTTGATTTTGAAACCAGTGATGAGGACTGCGAACAGGAAGAACCATTAGGAAACGATTCTAGTGAATCTGGCAATGATGAACAAATAGAAAAAGAATCTGAAAATAACGAAAATTTGGAAAAAGGGTATGAGAATGCAAAACAAGCTAATAATCAGTGCACTGCAATGATCAATGCATTAGTATCAACCTATAGAGGCGACATAGATTCCGAGCTATCTCCAGATAAATTGCATCAATTTTTGATATGTCGACTTAAGTCGCCTGCTGAAATATATAAAGGACCAGTCGATAGTTATGAAACTTGGGGAAAATGTTGTCCTGGGCCCCCTGATTAAAATTCCCTTTGGCCGAATTCGATTTTTGACCTAGAGACGATTGAAACTGTGAACATCTGCGAAGGTCTGTTTAAATGTTCCATAAAAATTCTGAAAATATTCAGACTCATTTTTTAAAGAAAATAAACATCTTTTGTTTCTTGGTGTTTTTTTTTAAAGTGCTTCCTTCTCCCGGAAAAAAATAAAACAGAAAAAAATAATTTTTTTGCAATTTTTTTACGGACAAGGAAGCACTTTGAAGAAAAAGTTGAAGGGGCATAAGCTGATTATGTTTACCTAAAGAACTTGCCTGAATATTTTGGGAATTTTCTGAAGTAGAAAAAAAATAAAATTTTAGGGAAATTCTTGGTCGAAATTATTTATGTCTAAGAAATTCTGAAAACCGGTAGGCGTGTTCTTTGAACAAAAATAAGCATCTTTTGTCTCTCGGTGTTTATCTTCAAAGTGCTTCCTTTTCCCGTAAAAAAATACAAAAAATATTTTTGTTAGTTTGTTATTTTTTTCCTTCGAAGATGTTCACAGTTTCAGTCGCCTCTAGATCAAAAAATCGAATTCGGTCGGACTGGTGGTCAGAGAGAATTTTAATCAAGGGATCCAGGAGAATATTTTCCCCAAGTTTCAGAACAATCGACTGAAACCTATTCTTACTATAAAAAACTGCGGAGTCCTTTATTCTCAATGTGTTGCAGGCGACATTTTTTAATGTTAAAACCCTTTTGTGTATTTACTTGACCATTCCTGTCAGTAATCCCTCATGTAAACGCACTTTTTCGACGCTCAACGAAGTACTTCGGGGCAACAGCGACTTCAAAATTTGTCTCTTCTTGATACTGTATCAGAGGAAACACAAAACTGTGATATCAAACGTTCAAATTGACAAGTTTGCTAACATATAAAGCCGGAAAAAATAATATGATAATATGTATTTGTAAAAATATACTTGCCTTCAAATCTTGCATAATATTTTTTTAATCGAGGGGCCCTCAAATCTCACAGCGCCTAGGGCCCCAATTTACCTAAACGCGCCCCTCCTGGCGGAAGTTAGGATGAAGTTATTGTACATGATAAAATTCAAGTTGAAGGTGAATAGTGTCTGAGAAACGAAAATAAAAAGGTGAAATTATCACGTAAGCTAAATAATGGTGAAACCAAACTTATATCGGAAGAGCAGTGAAGGCCGGCCTATAATAATTTACTTTTTGGTAGAGCAACAGCTGCACAGGTTTCTCGGTCTGATCGAGACTGCCGCAGGCGTATCGCAGCCCGTATTGTAGCCGGCATCGCTTACCTCATTGCCGCTCTGTATTTTACCGCTTTGCCGCTTACCGCTCGTATCTTAGCCAAGGCCTTTAGGCCTCGTAAGAGAAAACTCGGCCGTGATGTTGTCAACCCCAAATGATTTACCAATTTTCAGTTTCTACTTCTGACTTTGGAATTGAGAAGGTTCACTTCCATAGTCGTTGCCAGATATCTGCCTCAGGATGATCACTTGCGAAGATCTTTTAGCAGTTGCCATTCTCACCTGAAATCTTCTTTCAGACTGATACTATTTATAGCAAACTAATCCGAAAAATATTTTTTATGCGAGAGCCATAATGACTTCCCGTAGAAGGGAAGTCCCTTGATAATCTTTTTCAGACAATGATATTATTACATTGAGTGATGTGATTAGTAAGATTAAGAATAAGAATTAGATAAAAGGACATACATAAAAAATAATATCTTGTCTTTCCTTATTAAATATTAAATATTGTGAATATGACTGTTATCTGCTAAATACCCAAGACATTTTTGGATAAATATGAAAGCAAAAATCCAATAAGAATAATTCTTAAATACTTAAATACTGATGTTATTCATGTAATTAAATTGATTTATTTATATTTTTCTAGTTTGTTTGGCAGTAGCAGTTCCATATATCGACCTCTTCATTTCACTGTTTGGAGCCCTATGCCTATCTGCCCTCGGATTAGCTTTCCCAGCTATTATTGACTCCTGCACATATTGGTACTCATTGAAAGGAGCCAGAGGAGCATTAATTATTACTAAGAACTTATTGATCATCACATTTGCAATATGTGGACTAGTTGTAGGTACATCAACAAGTTTAGAGAAAATTGTAGAAAAGTTTTCAAGTGATAATAACTCAACTGCGTGATAATTTAAGTGATAAAAGTGAGATTGTTTTAGTTTTTAAGTATAATCATGTGCCTGAATTAATTTAGACATTTCCGTTTTCTAATTGTAAGTTTAAGTTCCAATAGTTTGGTAACTATAAGTGGGAACGTCGCTTTACATTACTGGTGAAATACTAAGTAAATGGATATAGGTATAAGTAATATAGGTATACGAGCCGTTCTAATAATTCCTTTCAAGCAAATGCATAAAGATAAGTGTATTTAGTAAAGGAGTTGGATGGCTTTATTGGCAAGTCATAGTTTTATGCTTTAATAGATATTTCTATCGTTCTATGAATGACAACAATAGGCTTGCTCCATTATATTCTTTTATATGGTTTTTATACGTTTTTATATAGTACTCGATATTCTCATTATGCACTTAAAATTTCATATTATTATATTTTTGCCTTTCTCGTGATATAAGGGGTTGAAATTAGTAATAGTTGCAAAACAGTGCTGCCGTTTATGACGTCACTCTACACAAATGTGAGCTCGGAGATATTTCGAGACACCGCGACCTCTA
This sequence comes from Stenurella melanura, assembly GCA_963583905.1. Lineage (NCBI taxonomy): Eukaryota > Metazoa > Arthropoda > Insecta > Coleoptera > Cerambycidae > Stenurella > Stenurella melanura. Next base: position 156,385,647 of record OY757309.1, read on the forward strand.
ACAGCCTTTCAGTAGTAAGTAAATACGTGGAGTTGAAGGTTGTTTTAGGTGTCTATGGAAAGAGCAAGATTGGCGCTTCATCAACATCGTAACTTTCACAGTGGAAATCGAAATTTCGGCTCGACCTGTGCAAAAGAAAAATGGCTTATTTGTGTAAAAGTGGAAAACTGTCTGTGCTTTAAAAATTCAGAAATAAATACTTAGAGTGAACGAGCTAGCGACGTTTCTATGGAAAGAGGAAGATTGGAACTTTATCCTGATAGCAAGTTATACGAGCCAAATCGAAAATTCGGCTCGGTGTGAGTGAGATCTTTTCTGGGACCTTTCAGATTTAACCTGAAAAGTCGAAGAGCATGGAATTTTCGGACGCTTGTAACTAAATAAACACGTGGAGTGGAAGCTCGTTCTATGTCTCTAGGGAAAGGGGAAGGTCGGCGAAGAGGCGGCATCGTAAATTACATTATAAATCGAAAATTCGACCCTGCAGGTGCGAGAGAAAATAGTGGTTTTTGACATTTCACGAAATCATACTCCACAGTACCTCCAATGCCCGTTCTTAAAAATGAGAAACGAGAGTGAAAGCCGACTTTTGCGCGTTAACTGTGGAAAACCCATTAGAAATACCTCCTCCGAGTTCATCCTAATACAATCGTAATTAACTTCCGAACCGAACGGCACCGGCCCCGCACGAAAAACCGACCCCCTCGAAAAGTCACATTGCCATGCTATTCTTAGCTTTTGGTCGGATGGTAAACAAATAAATAATTTTCTGGAGCATTTTTACTTGTATTTGTGCATTTTCGAATTATACTATACTTAAAATTCTTTTTATTTGTACTCATATCGAATCAAACAAGAAGTACGTAAGAGAAACAATACTCCGAAAACACCTATAAGTAATTATTATAACAACTAAAAAGCACCAAACCGACTGAGATCGAGACAGAATCTATGCGTATAATGACGTAGTGCCTGGCCAAGCCCCATTTCTGCGAGGTGGAGGTTTATAATTTATTTCTAAGACTCTATACGTGCGAATAGAACTCTGACATATTCAGATCCATTATTATACTCTTCGCAAATACAAAATGAAGAGCATATTGCATTCGATCGGCATATTTCTAAAACCGGTAATATTGCTCGTAGAGAAAAAATTTTCACATCCCAGTGTTGGTAATCAAATTCTGAACACTTTTAAAATGTCCGTCCGTCCGTATGTCTGTCTGTCTGTCCGTCTGCCTGTCCGTCTGTCTGTCTGTCCGTCCGTCACGTTTCTTTTAAGCACGATAATTTAAGAACGAAAGTCCAATTATATTGAAATTTGGACAGTAAGTTAATGTTAAAGGACGAATCCAATTGTTTTTGAACAAAGTCGATCAATAAAAAAGTTATAAATAAAAGACAAAAATTGTTTTACATAATTTTTTTTAATGTTTTGTAATTAAACTAAAAATGTCCAAAACAAAAAAAACTGCGAAGAGTATCCTATAGAATGTGCAACAATTATATAAAAAGTGCAGGAAATCGGCGAAGAGTATAACGGTTAGCTTGCTGTATACTTGCACTTTCGATTTATGAAATAAAAAAAATGCTGAACAAACCTATTGTGGTGGGGCGTCTACCGTCCGTTACGTCACAAGTTGTAAATGTTGTAAAAAAATGGAGTTACAGCACGTGATGGTTAGAACAGATTTTTAGATTGATAATATTCATTTACACGTTTAGGACACAGAGAAATATTTTTAGAAAGAAACTCCTGTCTGTTAGTTAGCCAGAAATAAAGATGTTTCCAAGAATTCAGATTCTTGTCGTATATTTTATCTCAAAAATCTAACATCATCGTTACAGGTTTTTCTCCTTTTTGAAATATAAATATATGCTCCCTTAAGAACAAAATAACCTTCCCAGAAAGTCGTGGTTGTAAAAAAAGCACAACACACTATTAACTGTAGAGGAATTTGACATTTTCCGCCAAGTTCAGTTTTTACCGCATGTAAGATGTGTTGTATCATCATTAAGAGGTTATTCTTATTTTTAGTAAATTATTATAAGTCTCCCGAATCAGAGATTATACATTTTAAGACTAATTTCCCGTCAGAATAGCTGCTGCATGTGTTAAAAATATATTTAAAATTGAGAAAATGTACTATTTTATATGACAAAGACGTATATTTTAAACTATAGCCAAACTGACATGACGGTCTGACGTATGTTAGAATTAATCAACTCACACAATAATTGGTTTCCAATAAAGCCACCTAGCTTCTGAACTAATTCATTTATTAGGATTGATCTAAATGATTAAAACTACTTTTTACAAGATCGGACTGAAGTTGTTTCAAAAGTTCATAAAACTTCAGGTTAATTTCTTATTCAATCCTAGAAAAATCCTTGAAATAAATCAGATATTATCAATCACAGTCTTACCTTATCAGGATAACTACAATTATCCCAAATATTTATTTGACTGCAGCTTTACATTCCCAGTTTTAAAACTTTAGTTTTAACAAAATATCTTGCTCAGTTCAAGATATGGAACAAGCAGAAATGTTTCTTAGAGCAACATTCATTTACTGAGTAAATGGTTATAATAATGAACAAAAAACGTGGCATCAAAACAGCACAATTATTTCTTAAAAATAAGTTTTTTGCAAACGAAGCATATTTTTCTATTGATTGCTAGCTGTATATGTAGACATGATTTTATAGTTTTTATAATTTAATGAAATTATTTATTACTCATATAAATATTTAATTCAGCAAATGTAAAATTAGAACTGGCTAGTTTCTGATTCCATCAATTCCGTCAAATGATTACCATAATTTTAAGGGTGGAATGTCAAATTAGGAGAACATGTTCCACTGACAGATCGATGGAATGAGCTGTAACCATAGATGGTTTACATTTTTGAAAACAGGCTAATGATAATTTATATATCAATACAAGTATAGATAGAAAAGCTTCAAAATGTTAATAAATGTGACAGCAAAATCTACCACCCTTTTCCGTCCTCCATAACTTTGCATGAAATTGTCAAATTGAATGGAAACGGTCTGAAAATTTTCATCATCGCCCTATCCGATGTTACAATCCTTTTTTTCTTTAGGGTCCCCTACTCCTCTACTTTACAAAACTCACATTCCGGTTTTTACCTGTTCAATTAATAGTTCTTTGTCTTTGCTGTAATTGAGAGCCAATAAATGCAAAACTGCCTTTAAAAGGGTGTGAAAATGTATATTAGGTATAATACATAAAACGTTTTCATTTTATGTATTAAAGCTATTATTTATTGGCTTTTAATTACCCAACAAAGATAAAAACTATTAATTGTATAAATAAAATCCTGAACAACAAAAGAATTTTAAATTTTTTTTTCTTATACTAATGTGTTTTGTAAAATGCGGGTATAGTGTACCCCGTTATTAGAGGGGAGGTTTATAGAGACCTCTTGCATTCAATTTTATCAATTTCATGGAAAGTTACGGACGTTGCAAAAGGAGACGATAAAACCGCATATTTTGCAGTCATTTTTTAGTCATATTTTGTAGGTTATTTGTATTTCTATAATTATTCATGTAATCCTTTTGGTTTCTTAGATGCTTATATCTGATGGATACAGTGACAATGGCAATGAGGTCAGATATATTTTAAAAATTAATATATTTTGCCTTCTTACTTTATATCAGAGTAGACGCTAGTTTGCTCCCGTCTCTTCTACCTTTATATCATATATATTAAAACGAAAGCATCCAGCAGTCAATCTACATGCAAGTTTTCGGACGGCCATGTCTGTCTTTGTCTGGCACAGCGAGAAACTTACAAAACAAACAAAAAGTGTGTCGCTGTGTTGCGTGGACTATACTTTTCGTAACTCAGGTAATTTCTTAGAAATAAATTGCAGCCTTTTAAAAAGATAAAGTTTTCATCTATAAAGTAGAGTAATTCATAAATTGATTCGGATCGATATTAAATTCTAAAACGGCAAATGAATATATCGAGCAACATTTGCGGATCTGCATGTATAGCATGCAGATCTAAAGGCCTCTATTTTCAATGGCTCAACTTGATTTGTTTACAGAGGTTTTATCTATTGAAAATTGTTAAAATAGGCCAAGTAGTTTAATAATTAAGAATGTTCTTGGTCACTCACTTTTTCCTGTGTTACCGACGAGGGAGGATACCTCGCATTTCCGCTCGAACTATTCAATAGAATAAATCTTTGAATTAAGAGGGAGCAATTCCTAACATCGCATCGGTGGGGAAGGTGATAAAAGCGCCAAATGAAGAAATATCCGCCTAATAAATTTTCATCCAAAAATACTCTTCAATAATCCTGTGGTATTCATTTATGTACAACTTACACTTATTTTCAGTTAAATAACATCACCTAATTTGCAAAAACCAGCATATTGTTAATCATAATTTTAATATAATTGTACTAAGCTGCTTTTTGACAATTAGATGATGCTATTTAATTGAAAACAAGTGTAAGTTGTACATAAATAAATACTAGAGGATTGTTGAAGAATATTTTTGGCTAAAATTTTATTATTAGGGAAATATCTCCTCATTTGGCGCTTTTACCTCCTTCCCCACTGATCTTGGAAATTGCTCCCTCTTAATATAAAGAGAAACAAGTTTTAATATTTTTTCCAAATTAGAGTCGATAACGACCTGTATATGGAAGGAAATTCGCATCTATCGAACCAAAACATGGAATTGAAAAGGCTGTTATGTATAACTGTATTTTAACTAATATTTTAAAATGTTAATGTTATCTTTTTAATTACATTCTCTAAAAGTTTAAAAGTGTTAAATATTTTATATTTATTATAAATTCATATTTATTTATTTATTTTCCTCTAACGTATTAATGCTAAAAGTGTAATCATGTTTTGATGAAATTAATTTTACAGTAATAATTTCAATAATGATGTTTTTGATCTTCCTTTGTATTATCTGCTTAATGATTGTTACCTTCTATAAATAATTGTAAGAACTTTTCTGTATATATGTTTTGTTAATTACTTATATAGTTTCATATATAAATGTTATTTTGTATATGATCTCATATTGAATGATTGAAGATTAAACAAATATGTAATTTAATATATTTCTTCTTACCAAAACCCCTCATTAATTTTATGATACATTAAGTATATCCAAAACCTCCAATAAATATCACCTGTTTTGAACTGTTGGTTGCGACGGGAAAACAACTTCGGATAAAAGTGAGACGGAGCTGGAGTTTCCCTTATTGGTTTCAGCTCATCATTTAAAACAGCATACCGGCTAAATCTTCTACAATGGGCATAGTAGAACGTGCCGCATTTTTCAAAGAAATATGCAAGAACCTAATTTTTCTAAAATCACCCAGTTTCCATTAATCCTTTGTCAAAATTAGTTATTAGCAACTATTCAATGATAAGAAAATATTATTCAATTTACAAAGTTCATTGTCATAGATCGCCCAGGTAAAAGAGTAAGAAAAAGTCTGTTTTAAAAAAAAATGTCAACCTGGGTTTTCAGCGGAAATATGTACATACCTCTCAGTATATACCGAGTGTAACAGGATCATCGTATACCCCCCTTTTCTCCTTTAGTTTTACAATTGATTTTTTTCACTTTCGGTTTCACCGGTAGTGACACTAACTTTCGATTTTTAAACGGAACATCCTATATATTATTGCATTTTTGATTTCTGCATAATTTTCTGAATCCAACGATGCCAAATAAGTGACATTTCAAAAATTTTTTTTATATAATATAATTTTTAGTTTTCCATTTAAGTGTGCCATTATGGTTCAGATTTATTCTAAATGACCCGTGTAATGCTACAAAAATCGAGATCCCGTTAAAAACACTAAATTACGTGATTTATGAACAAATAAAATTCACCAAAATTGTTTTTGGGGCAAAACTCTAATTTTTTCAAATGGAACCATATGGGTACCGTGGTCCCATTTATTAGTACTATTAATAAGGAATTTATTCATATATCGTATTAAAATGTGCGATAAATACAAACAAAATTACAGCTAAAAGAAAATAAGAAAATACAATTTTATTCTAATTACCTTGTTACACATAAGGTGGTTTTGGAATACAAAAAATTAACACAAAACATTATAACAGTTGTTCAAAATGCTGTCCATTAACATCAATGCACTTCTGAACTCGGATAGCTGTTTCTCGAAGAAAGTTCGCCAACTGCTGGACCGTTATGCTATTAATTGCTCGTCTTACTCGTAGTTCCAGGTCAACCGTCAACCCGTAAAGGGTTGTAACGGCGGTTGCATAGACAAACAAACAAATATACCAAGGGGCGTTAAATCAGGTGACCCTGGAGGCCACCTCACAGGACCATTCGTCGAAATTACGTTTTCTCCGAATCTCCGTTGAAGGTAATCAATTACTATCCTTGAATTATGGATAGGAGCGCCATCTTGTTGGAAATATATACCCTGTCCTAAATCTAACGGTAACTCATCTAAAATTTCCTCAATCTCATTTTCCAGAAATCTCAAGTATCTGGCACCAGTCAGAGGGCCTTCAAATATTATTGGACCAATGATTCTAATACCGATTATTCCAAGTCAAACATTGAAACCGAACCGCACTTGAAAGTTACCCTCCCGTATTAAATTTTGATTTTCTTGTGACCAATATTTTGTATTTTGTCGGTTAAATAATCCCAAATTTGTAAACCTTGACTCGTCCGAAAATAAAATCAGTCCCAAAAATCATTGTTTGGCTGCACGTTATTATACAAAATCCAATTGCAATATACCATCCTACGTTCGTAATCACTTTCTTACAAATGCTGGTGCCACTGGTATTTAAAATATTTATAGTGGTATTTGTGCAAAATTCGGCTTACTGTTTGGTGACTGATGTTCATTTCAAACCCAACTTACCTTATAGAAACAGTCTTATCAATTTCTATTCGAGCCAAAACATTAATTTTCGTTCCTTCGTCAATAATGAAGTTTTCTTCGGGATCATTGTTGGGCTCCCTTCGGAATTGGTTTTCAACACGTTTAGGATAATTTTCGTTGGACATTATCAGGATATCGTCGGCCATAAAGGTCCATAGCTGCAATTGCATTTTTTTACTTTCCCCATAATTAATTAACATGTCCACTATTTCATCTCTTGTATAAATTTGCGGCATTTTGAACACAATTAACAAGAATTATAAACAATTTTTAAAGACACAATTAAAACACCATTAAACCAACAAATGTTTGACAAGCTAAATATTTCATTGTTTCCAAAGCCATCTCAGTTACTTCTTAACATTTAATTAGAACAAAATTGTATTTTCTTATTTTCTGTTAGCTGTAATTTTGTTTGTATTTATCGCACATTTTAATACGACATATGAATAAATTCCTTATTAATAGTACTAATACATTGTATCACGGTTCCGATATGGTTATATTTGAAAAAATTAAGTTTTGCCCCAAAAACAATTTTGGTGAATTTTGTTTGCTCATAAATCACGTAATTTAGTATTTTTAACGGGATTTCGATTTTTTTAGCACTACACGGGTTATTTACAATAATTCGAAACCGTCATGGCACACTTAAATGGAAAACTAAAAATTATATTATGCAAAAAAATTGATGTTTGAAATGTCACATCGCTGGATTCAGAGCATTATGCAGAGTTCAAAAATGCAATAATATATAGGGTGTTCCATTTAAAAATCGAAAATTAGTGTCACTTCCGGCGAAACCGGAAGTGAAAAAAAATCAATTGTATGTCAAAAAGTGTCGCTTATTATGTTTGTAGTATATCCTAAATTTCAATCAATTGTCTTCAAAACTAAAGGAGAAGAAGGGGTATACTATGATCCTGTTACACCCGGAATATAAACATTGTACCTAAAATCCAATAGCTGAAAATTAGTGCGTCTATGTTTAATTAACAAGTAAAGTTACGGAAAACGAGTTTCTCGCTTGTATAAATTTATCTTTTGGTTATACGAACATACGTTCACGGAAGAAGTAGTAGGTATTAAAAATATCTACAAAATGAGCCTAACCGCATAAAAGTCGGTAAATTAGTTTTTTGACAAAATGCAAAAGACTGCTAAAAAACACTGTTTCTTAATTAATTTTCAACTTTAGAAATGAACGTGGATGCAACAAACTTCGATAGATTATAGGTTTTGCTGTGTAGAATGAGGTCTTTTTTTTTTTTTTTTTTGGAAATTTGTACTTGTATAATTGCAAGAAAGTAGTTTAGTCCAGTAGAATTAGAAAAACCGCTGGATGAAATTCCTTACAGGTAACCACATGGTTTAGTCGATGTATTTATTGATGAGGAACATACCTGTGAATTTCCTCCCCTAAAATCATCTGCTTTGTGCATAGGCACCAGCAAGGGTACAGAAACTTGACATTCGGCGTATGTACTAGAAACCAAAGCATCAGATTTTTTAATAATATTTTTCAACCCCCCACCACCCTTACTACATTATTAAAGGGATTGATAAAATTAAATTGAGATATTCACTTGAAATTTGATACACAAATGTATTATAACTACATCTGGAACCAGATTATATTTTGAAATGGTTCCGTTGAAGGGTTGGGGGTTAAATACCAGTCAATAGGGGAAAATAAGTAAAACAAGCTGGTAACAGTACAAAAATTTGGGATTTGGTGTTTATACTAGAAGCAAAGGCCACAGGTTTTTTTGTAATAGTTTCCATTCCCCACCACCCCCACTCCCTTATTAAAAGAGTTGGTAAAACTAAATTGAGATTTTCACTTGAAATTTGGTACACATATGTATTATAATGACATCTGAAACTAGATTATATTTTGACATGATTCCGTTGAAGGAATGGGGGGAATGTAGAGGTAAATAGGGAAAGATAAGTAAAGCAGGCTGATAAGATTACAGAAACTTGGGATTTGGTGTATATACTAGAAACGAAGGCCTCAGTTTAATTTTTCAACCCCCTCCCCCCAGCCGCACCACCTCCACTACCTCCACTCCAGTATTAAATGGATTGATACCATAAAATTGAGATATTCACTTGAAAGTTAATACACGTTTGTATAGTAATGACATATGATTGAGATGATTTCGTTGAAGGGGTGGGAGGTGGTAGGTTGTGAATAGCGCAAAATAAGTGGACCACGCTAGATACTTCGTTTTTAATGTATATGGTAGAAACCAACGCCTCAAATTTTTCTATGATGTCTGCCCCAAGTATTATTAAAATTCTATGACCAATAATTTCCACATACTAAAGTGCAAATATAGTCAAGATGTTTCCTTTAAAGTGACTTGGACGAGAAATCTGGATGTGGAAGTAGTGATTCCTTAGGCAGCGGTTTTTATACTCAATTTTGCGACGCATGCGTTGCAAAAACCGATTTGTTATAAATGAGAGGTCGAAAGTACAACTATTTAGGAAGAAAATAAGCCCAAGCATGTTACGCTACGACATCCCTAAGCTGTGGAAATTAATTTTCAAAATTCAAAATTTTTTAGTAAACAAACGCATTTTTGAAAAAATTATACAAGTAATATTTCCAAAAAAGAAACACCGATTCTACACAGCAAAACTTATAATCTTTTAAAGTGTGTTACATATACGTTCATTATTTTTAAAGTTAAAAATTAATAAAGTAACAGAGGGTTTAGCAGTATTTTGCACTTTGTTAAAAAGCTTTCGTAAAATCTAAAGATAAATGTATACATGCCACAAACTTGTTTCCGTACCTTCACTTGTTAATTAAACATAGACACACTAATTTTCAGCTTTTGGATTTTAGGTATAATAGTTATACATACCCGGTTGACATTTTTTTTCTAAAAGTCCCTTTTCCCTAGGCTAAGAGTGTGAAATAGGAAAAATGTCGGAAAGACAAATAAAGGGGAATTCGTAAAAAATTGTCAGGTGGAGGCCTCTAAGCAACGTATTAAAAATGTTATACGTACCTGTCCTGTTAAATTCGGAATCGATTCCACTAAAAATATATATTTTCAAAAATTTTAAATTGTTTGGAGAATGCCTTTTTTGCCTCTTACCATCTAGTTCTCATGGAATCATTAATGGTTCTATATTGCCCTCTCCCTCGGGTTGATGCTAAAAAATGATAAGATGTGAAAGGATGTGATAATGGCAAGTGGATTTGTGCGTGTGCGTCCTGGAGAATTCAGTTGTTATCCAAGGAATCCATTTTTCCACGTTTCAAGACATTCTAAATCTATTTGAAGAAAAAAATTACAGATTTCGCAATCCTTACCAACCATTGGGACATTGGAAATGATAACAACATACATAAAACATAAACTTATTCCGAACTCAGCTTCGCCTCGTCCGGAAACAGCTACGATCCGCCCCAAGAAACATTATTTTAGGTACTTGTTACAAAATAACTAAAAAAGCGGGGGACACCCCCCGCACCCCCCTTTTCTTTATCCGCAATGCTAATACTGCCTGCGGCGCTAATAATTATTAACAATTAGATATAAGAATAAAAACCTACTGACCTAACCTAAAGAAATCATAGAAAAGAATTTGTGAAAAAATATATCACTCGTCACAAAATTAAAGAAAAAAATACATTACCTATGCGCCAACCGTACGGCTGATGATGAACACTAGGGCAAGGAATAAATAGTGAGATAAATGATATCACGCTTCCTTATTCATCCACCGCAGCAGCACCAATGCGTCCCGGCTCGATGCTACAAGATTTGCTGTCTCCGTACCGCCTTTTATTGACACCCCCACACCCCCTTTCTTTATCTGCGACGCTAATACTCCCTGCGGCGCTAATAATTATTAACAATTAGATATCAGAGTAATATCCTACTGACCTAACCTAAAGAAATCATAGAAAAGAATTTGTGAAAAAATATATTAATCGTCACAAAATTATAGAAAAAAGTGCAGTAGGCATAGGAGTCTGAACCCGGAATCTTTCGCACCGTAAGTGAGAACATTACCTATGCGCCAACCGTACCGCTGGTGATGAACACTAGGGCAAGGAATAAATAGTGAGATAAATGATAGCACGATTTTTTATTCATCCGCCGTAGCAACACTAATGCGTCCCGACTCGATGCTACAGGATTTGCTCTCTTCGTACCGCCATTTGTTGAACAGGCGGTACAATATCGATCGGCGCTGACCGAGTACACCGCATTCGCTTTCCACATAGTAACAGGCTCTCGCTCAGTATTACATCATCTGACCTTGATACTTTCATGTCGACGGCCTTGGAAAACACTTTTGTCTTATACGCTACATGCAAACATTAACATTTCCAATGTTAAAATTATATTTATTTTCTTTTACGATTACTATAGGTATTTTTATCATATATATTAATAATATGAATTACCACATCGATTCTGAATATCTAAATTTATTTGCTGATTATTCTTTTATTCTTTTATTTCTATTAACATCGAAATTTAAGAGCTGCTATTGAGAAAATTAACAGTGAATTGAAAAATATTGAAAAATTCCCTAACAGAGAAAAACTTAAACTTAAACTAAATTTTATAAAAACTAAATTAATGATTCATGATTAACTAGATATAAGTAAGCCCAGATTAATATAGATGACATTAACATAAATATATGTGATATTAAAATTGACATAGACTATTTTAATTATACGAAAAGAAATATCAAAGAAAATGTTCTTTTTCTCAATGGTGGCCACTAATTTTATCACTGAACGCCAGAATCACAATCTATCGAACTATAATTCAACGACATTTTGACTACTGTGCTTCCTTATCGTACTTGTTAGACGATAATAGCAAAGCTTATCTCCAAAAGCTGTAAAATACGGAAATGAGAATAATAGTGCATTGCAACCGATATACTCCCATTAACATGTTTCTAAAATTTCTTGACTGGTTCTCAGTTGAGTTAAGAGCTAAATGCTTAACTACAGTCTTTGTTTATAATATTCTAAATAAACTCCTTCCTTATACCTGTATGTAAATATTATTAATAATGAAATTCTTACTACCTCACTAGAAGCAAAAATAATATGCATACCAGTATATAGAACCTATGTTAAAAAATCATTGAATTGTCTGTTCCTTAAATGATTAAATGATAATAACAGCCTTTCAACTCAAATTTAAAGTCATTGAAATCATTCAATAGTAATTTAAGAAAATTCTTACTTTAACATTTTGTGTATGTGTATGTAAATTGTATTTTCTTATATGCACTTTGGATATTTTTATTTATATATGTACTTTCTTTACCCGCGTTTTTAATTATTAAAACGAAATATTTCTGTAAATCACCTCTATGAATTCTTATTTTTATGAGAATCATAAACCAAACTGCAACGAATTGCAAGCCTGGCCGCATTAAGTATAAAAACATATTTTACCACAAAACGCTAGGTTTCGATTGCAACAAACACCACTTGTGCAGACTGAAGTTTCGAGCTACTGGCTCTCATCAGTGCAAGATGGGTACGAGACGACTAGCCTGAGATTTCCTCGTACCCAATGGAACATTTCGATGTTCAAAAACGACGAAATGGGGGAAGCTCCGTCTAGCGGTCAATGTTCACTGCAATCGAAACACTAATATCCCGACATGGGGTATGTTGTAATTCAAGAGCATGCTTCTAGAGGGCAGAGAATATTAAAACGAAATATTTCTATCAGCCTTCTTGTAACCGACGAACGCCAAGTGTAGTGGGACGTTATACTCAGTGCATTTTTCGATAAGAGTACGTACAACTTGGATGTGGTCGATTGTGCTGTACCCCTTTCTGAACCCAGCTTGCTCTATGTGTTGATAGAATTCGAGCTTGTTGGTTAGACAATTGGGGATTATTTTTGCCAGGAGCTTATACAGTGCTGAGAGGTGATCGGTCGGTAATCCTCAATGTTCGTCGAGTCGCCCTTCTTGAAGCATTCCTCCATGGATCGGGAATCCTTCCTTCTTCTAGGCATTTGTTTAGGAGAATGAGAAGTGCTTTATCCAGAGTTTCTAAACCAGTTTTCAGCATCTCACTCATTACTTTGTCTTTTCCAGGAGCCTTACTATTTCTCATTTGTTGGATCTGGGCAGTTCTACTCGCAATATACGCGGCGAGGATTGGCTCAAGATATTCCAATCTCATTAAAGACATTTATGAACATGCCACACACCACGTCAAAATCGAGGAAGACTTAATCACCGGGAGAATGCCCATCAAGAGAGGAGTCCGACAAGGTGACACCATCTCACCGAAGCTCTTCAGCCTGGTTTTGCAGGATGCTTTTAAAAACCTGACGTGGGAGCGAAAACGTATCAACATCGACGGAAACTTTTTAAGTCACCTGAGCTTTGCTGTTGACATCGTTCTGATAAGCACTGATGCTGATGAACTTAGAATTATGCTGCAAGAGCTGAAAGAAGCTTCGGAGGCCGTGGGCCTGAAGATAAACCTCCTGAAGACCTCGGCCACAATATCAATCTAGGTAGGGACAACCAGACATCAGAAATTACCAGGTGAGTTAGCCTGACGTGGGCAGCATTTGGAATACTTGGCCACATCTTCAGAAAACCGGCCATTCCCGTTAACTTGAAGCGAAACTCTTCGACGCCTGCGTATTGCCGGTTATGACCTATTGCCTCGATACTGTATCCCTTACATTAAACAGAGCAAACCTTCTCTGGGTTTGCCAACGAACAATGGAACGTGCACTGTTGAGGATCAGCTTGAGGGACCGAGTTAGAAACGAGGTCGTTAGGGACAATACAAGAGTCTCTGACGTCATAGATCTAGAACCAAATGGCGCTGGGCAGGGTATGTCTCCAGAGATAATATAAAGTGGACGAAGGCTATAATGCAGAGGCGACTCAGAGAAACTAAGCGAAGTGTTGGGCGCCCCCACACAATATAGAGAGACAATAACCAGAGGCAAGCCGGCAGAAATTGGATATTAAGTGCTCAAGATAGATACCTACGGTTGGAAAAATATGGAGGCCTATGTCCAGAAGTGGACGAGATCGGGCTAAAGAAGATGCTTCTTGAGGGCAAAGAATATTAAAATGAAATATTTCTGTCAACCACCTAGGCTAGCCGTCTCGGACCCACCTTGCGCTGATGAGAGCCAGTAGCTCGAAACTGCAGTCTGCAAGTAGTCTGAGACGGCTGGGGCGAGAGTTCCTTTCATTAGGAATAAATCTTTCGTCTGGTGTTAGTTGCAATCAAAACAAAGCGTTTTTTGGTCAAATATGATTTTTATACTTAACGCGGCCAGGCTTGCAATTCGTTACAGTTTGGTTTATTACCTCCACATCCACACAGTGGATTGTAAGCATAGTAATTGTAAAAAAAATTCATTTTTTTTTTTTCTTGAAATAGGTTTAGAATGTCATGAACCGTCGAGATTTTAAATTCGGGCGAAAAATATTTTCTGTCTGCTTGTCGGTCTGTCTGTTTGTAGGTCTGTCGGTTTGCCTGTCGGTCTGTCTGTCGGTCTGTCTGTATTTTTTTTTGTCCGCACGCTCTCTCCGGAACGGTTTAAGACATTGACTTGAAATTTTGTATACGCATACATTATAACGAGATCTGAAACTGGATTGTTTTTTGAAGATATCCAGTAAAGGGTTGGGGGGTAAATAAGGGTAGATCTAGGGAAATATGTAAAGCAAGTTGGTAAGAGTACAGAACCTTCAAATTTGATGCATGTACTACAAGCCAAGGCCTCATATTTTTTTATAATATTTATCAACCAGCCCCCCCCCCCCCCCCAAGTTCATTATTAAAGGGGTTGATAAAATAAAATTGAGATACTCATTTGAAATTTGGTACACGTATGTATTATAACGGTATCTGGAACTGGATTATATTTTGAGACGATTCCGTTGAAGAGTTGGGGGTTAAATATGGGTCAATAGGGTAAAATAAGTAAAGCAAGCTGGTACGAATACAGACACTTGAAATTCGGTGTATATACTAGAAGCCAAAGCCTGGGATTTTTTTATAATATTTTTCAACTCCCCACCACCCCTACTCCATAATTAAAGGGGTTGATAAAATAAAATTGAGATATTCATTTGAAATTTGGTACATGTATGTACTATAACGACATCTGGAACTAGATTATATTTTGAGATGATTCCGTTGAAGGGTTGGGGATTAAATAGGGGTAAATAGAGGAATATAAGTAAGGCAAGTTGGCAAGAGTAGAGAAACTTGAAATTCGGTGTATTAACTAGAAGCTAAAGACTCAAATTTTTTAAAAATATTTTTCAACCCCTTACCACCCCTATTATATTATTAAAGGGGTTGATACAATAAAATTGAGATATTCATTTGAAATTTGGTACACGTATGGATATGAACAGGTGTAACTAAAGGGTTTGCAGGGGTAAAATTATCAGGATCTCCTAAAAGATAAGGATTAATTAAGGTTAATAATATTAATATTAAAATTATAATTACACGTATGTATATAACGATATCTGGAACTAGATTATATTTTGAGATGAGTCTATTGAAGGGGTTAAATAGGGGTAAATAGGGGAAAATAAGTAAAGCAAGCTGGTAAGATTATAGAAACTTGGAATTCGGTGTATGTACTAGAAGCCAAGGTGTCAGATTTTTTTATAATATTTTTCAACCCCCACCACCTCTACTCCTTTATTAAAGGGGTTGATCAACTAAAATTGAAATATTCACTTGAATTTTGGTACACGTATGTATTATAACGACATCTGGAACTAGATTATATTTTGAGATGATGCCATTGAAGGGTTGAGGTTTAAATAGTGGTAGGTAGGGGAAAATAAGTAAAGCAAGTTGGTAAGAGTATAGAAATTTGAGATTTGGTGTACATACTAGAAGCGATGACCTCAGGTTTTTTATAATATCCCCCCACCACCCCCACTCCCTAATTAAAAGAGTTGATAAAATTAAATTTATATTTTCACTTGAAATTTATTACACGTATAACCTCGCGTATAATCATACCTTAAACTAAATTATATTTTGACATGATAGCGTTGAAGGAGTGGGGGTAATTGGTTGTAAATAGGAAAAAATAAGTAAATCAAGCTGGTAAGAGTACAGATACTTGAAATTCGGTGTATGTCCTCGAAGACAAGGCCTCAGATTTTTTAGTAATATTTTTCCACCCCCCACCACACTTAATCCATTATTAAAAGGGTTGATAAAATGAAATTGAGATATTGACTTGCAATTTGGGACACGTATGTATTATAACGACATCTGGAACTAGATCATATTTTGAGATTCCGTTGAAGGGTTGAGGGTTAAATAGGAGTAAATAGGGGAAACTGCATAAATCAAGCTGGTAAGAGTACAGAAATGTGGTATATACTAGAAACCAAGGCCTCAGATTTCTTTCTAATATTTTTCAGACAGCACCATCTCCGCTCCATTATTAATGGGTTTGATAACATAAAATTGAAATATTTACTTGAAAGTTAGTGCACGTATGTATTGTAATGATATCTGATTGAGATTATTCCATTGAAGGAGTGGGACGTGGTAGGTTATGAATAGGGGGAAAATAAGTAGGGTAAATTAAAAACTTAATTTTTAACGTATATGGTAGAAACCAACACTTCAAACTTTTCTATGACATCTGCTCCAAATATTATTAAAATTCTATGACCAATAATTTCCACATACTAGAGTGTAAATCTAGTCATGATGTTTCATTTAATGTGACTTGGATGAAAAATCTGAATGTGGAAGTAGTGATTCCTTAGGCAGCGTTTTTATTCTTATGAAAATGAAAATTCATAGAGGTGATTGAGAGAAGTATTTGGTTTTATTATTCTGTACCCTTTAAAAGCATGCGCTTGAACTTTTCATTACTATTAGCTAATTTTTATATAATTACAAAAAATGCATTATTGATCTTTTTGTAAATGTAATATGCATTAGGTTGTACCTATTTAAATAAATATACTGCTATGCTGCTATACTATTATACTATACTTCACCACGTGGAAGTAATAATATCGCGGCCAATTTGTGGCCAGATATTGGAAGGAGCCAGTGTAGAATTCAATGTAATTTCAAAACTTGTAAGTTGTACATTTGACACTTTTTGACAAAGAATGTAATTTTTAAGGTAATTACGCTCCATACATAGAAGTTTAGGGTGCAGCTTCTGATCGACCCTTTTTTACATTTTTATGATACCCTAAACAACAATTTTCTGCAATAAACCCTTAGGGCGCATCGATTTCGAAATCAATATTTAAATGCACTCCAATATTAAACTAACTATACATGAAAATATTTACATGACGTGAAATAATCTATATTTAGTTTGGCCTCCCTGTACATCTTCTAAAGAGTGGATAGGAATTACAGAAGTCGAGCACTGCATTTTACTAATACTGTAATCGAAATGTAGATGGTAGATCGGTGCAGAAGCGCCGCGACGCATCTATCCAGTTTTAAAATGGCGACGTCACTGGTGCATCTATTCCTGGAGGTGTGTCGTTACGAAATCAAAGCGCATAACCGACGCGTATTTATAGGTTAATATACTGTTTTAATGTATGGTGAGTAGAAGTAGAGTTGCTGTCTGTTCCCCCTCCTGTTATTTTACGCATTTATCATAACAATACTGTTAATATTTATTAAAATAATGAAAACATGACATATAGTTCATTTAGTTACGAGTTTTTTTGCAATGTAGTGATGTTTTAAGTGATGTTTTATTATTTGAAATTGCGTACTGCAGTACCGTTAAATAGTGACGCAAATGGACCACGTTAGGGGTTAAATCGATATTTGAACCCGTTTATTTAATACACGTGGTAAGTTTGTAACATGCCATTTTACGCCGGGAAGTTCTTATTTATTACGATGTAATATTTTCATTATGTGTGACAAATACACCACAATATAAAAAATATAGTATAAACTGAAATCTGTATAATCTTTTACTAAAATAATTTAATTAAAACATTGATCTGTGGTTAAAATTATACTGAAAAATATTTAGACTATTGATATGAATTCACATTCAATTAAAGTAATTAAAATCCAGGCAGTTCTTTTGGTGTATTTTTAATTTATTAACTGTATAGATTTATTTTGAGATAAAAGGAGAATGAAGCATCAACGTTACATAAGAGTAGGTACTAATTAATATGTTTTAAAATGAACAGAATGAAATGTAGCAAATCGTGGAAATTTCGATCTGTCAGGAATTGCCCAATGGGTATTTTAAAATTTGGTTTCACTAAAAATAAATGTAACAACGAACACGGAATACGATTGTCTAGAGAAATGTTCAAATGGTAGATCCGATAATGACAATCAAGTCACATATTAAATAAATTGTAATGTAGAAAATTGCTTTAGTTAAAATATCAACGCAAATCAACATATCAATAGCTTATTTGTTGTACGTTTGTTATACAGGGCGTTTCAGTTAACATTCCCTGACCCGATATATCGGAAACAAAAAAAATTATTTTATTTTATTCTATAAACAGTAATAGATTTCTATTATTAAGGTGGCCATTTCCAAGAAAGAGACATCCGATAGGGAAATATTTATTACTGATGGCCATTACTATTTATCTTAGGGCAGGTTTATCAATGCGAGGTTAAAGTGATCCTAAGGCTAAAGTTACCCTACAATAAAGTGGTACTTAAAATTATGTACCGTTTTAAGTAATAGTTATATCTTTATTCAGCCCTTTGACTACAACTTTTGGATTGATAAACAGACCAACCTCTAGATAGGCGCTATCCGTCGGGTAAGTTAGTTTAACCCAGTATTAATAAACCTGCGCTTTTAACTATTCACAGGCCCATAAAAAGTAACTGACTTTAATATAAAAGCATTATCTTTTAGTTCAAGGTAGTACTTCAATGCAGAAACAGTTAGGAATAAAAATATTCACATTTACAAATTTACCAGCCTGTTGAAGTTAGCCAAATTTTGGCCAATTTTTTATTGTTTCCTAAAAATAAAAAAAAAACAAACATCTTGAAAATTTAGCTCAAATTTTTTTTTTAAGTTTATAAGTCACTATTATTTCTAATCATTTAATAGCTAAAAAACTTGCATAAAGAAATATCATAAAAAAATTGAACATGCAGCCTTTTTTGGATAACTTCAACATGCTGGTAAATTTGTAAATATAAATATTTTTATTCCTAATTTTCTCTGCATTGAAGTACTACCTTTAACCAAAAGATAATGCATTTATAACTTATATTAAAGTCAGTTGTTTTTTATGGGCCTGTAAATAGTTAGATGTACAGAAATTCAAGAGATGACTATATTATATTGTTATTTTTATATACTAATAAATATCAATAGCCATCAAAAATAGTAGTACAAGAGAGTATTTTATACCGCCTTTAAAACCCATTTTGATTTTTCTTCCTAGCTTGTTTGGTTTTCGAGTAATTCCATTTTTTCGATTGCCCCACGCGCAAAAAATTTCATATAAACGAAAATTCGCCCGCATTAAAAATACAAATTTTGCAATTTTTGTCAATATAGATTTTCTCGAAAACCATGGCCTATAGAAGAAAATTACAAGAAGACCATTCTCTAGGCAACTAGTCTAGCTTTCTTTTTTATGATAAGCAATTTTTTGTATCTTCAACGGTTATCGAGTTATAAGTAAAATAAGGCTATTTTCACCGAAGGGGTTGTTTTTTTTGGGGGGGGGGGGATGCGCGGCACCCCCAAAACTGATTTTTGTGGTTTTGTAATGTTTAATCCTCCCACTAACAGTTAGTGAAGGAAAATCTCAGATAACATTTTTTGCAAACTTTGGTGTATTTTTTACTTTACCGACTGGACAAATTTATATTCACTTATGAATTTATGTCAAAATGTTGTATAATCTTCCAGTAGATTTTTTAATAGATATTGTTATATTTTTGTTTTCACTTTTCTTATAGGAATTAATTTGTTATGTATGTACTAGTTTATATTATCATTACTTTTAGGGATTGCCCCTAGTACGTTTTTTTTAACCACAAGACTACATAAGTAGAACCATAACAAGACTATTACTATGAATTTTCACTCAATAATTTCAGTGGTTTGCAAAATAATTAGATTTAAATTTAGATTATGCTCATTTTCCTATTTCATAGTTTAAAATGTAACTATTTTGGAAACGGCTGGAATTATTGAGTGAAATCTCATTGTAATAGTATTGCTACGGTTCTACTCACGTGGTTTTTTTTAACCATACGCAGTAAGAGACAATAGTTATGGCCAAGAATAATAAATGTTTCCTTTCAGATGTCTATTTCTTGGATATGGCCACCTTAATGCCTTCTTCGGGAAGTAGAATTTACTATTATAACATTTTCACCAGAGATGGTGCTGCAGTTTAAAAATATTTTTTGATCAAGCTTTGAAACATATGCCATTCGATTAAGAACTAAATTTGAAACAAAATTTTTCTTATTTGAAAAAGTCAGATTTGCGGTAGTTTTTGAGATATTTTATTTTCATTGTTTAATTTCTTAATGTTGTATTTTTTTTAATTGCTGTAACTTTCTTAATATTGGTTTTCGGATGTAAGTTCTTGGTAACTTTTTTGCCTGCTATAAGAAAATTATTTACTGGTGGTAAATTCACTTCCGATTTTACCAGAAATTACTTAAAATTGAGAAATTCTTGAAGAAGGCATTAACATTAGAAATCTATTATAGTTATTCAATAAAAGTAAATTTGTTTGTTTCCGAGATACCGGCTGAGGGAATGTTAACTAAAACACCCTGTATATTAAATAAAAGCTTGAAAGAGATAATGCAATGTTTTTAAAACAGCAAACGTCGTGGAATTCTTTAAGTAAGTGGTTGAACCAGTCAATTATTGACTGTTGACTTTTAGCAGGATAGATTTCCTCTCTTCTCTTTGTGTTAGGATTTTGGAGTGAGCTTCGCACTTAAAAGCCTGATTTCTATATATTTGATCTCCTTAGTTATGAATTAATGTAAAACAAAAAGAAAAAAACTTAAAATTTTAAGTTTTATGTTACCAAATATCAACAAATTTCTTCAAAATATATCTGTGTATATACACATTTTATTATAAGTAACAAAATTTAATGAAAAATAGATAATCAAACTGCATAAACCATCTTATGTAATCTATAACTTCATGGCTTGCTGAACTTCTGTTTGCATCATAAATTTCATGCAATATTAACAAAACAATTTGCTTGTATGACCACAAAGAAGTCGATTTAGGGTCAGTAATATAAATTTTGGGTCTTCGGCTGAAACCTTAATAGTATAAGAGGTACCGTGCAGTTACCTAACACATTTGTATCAGCTACATACACGATTACTAGTTTGCTTTATAGCAAGGCACTCGACAAAAGTCATATGATAATTATTCTTATAAGCACTGCTTAAGAGTAGTCATCTTGCAGGTTTAAAATGTCTGCCATAGTAGGTCCAATAACTTCGATGTATACCGATCCTTTTTTTGTAATTTACTTGGGTAATCAATCCATAAAAAAAAAATCAGCTTAAAATTCTCTTGTCATGCCTAGTGACTTAGCTTGCAGGTTCAGCATTTCTGCCTCGGGACCTCTAGTAACCAAGATGTTTGCCAATCGTATCTTCGTAATTCGCTAAGCGATAAAAAATGTTAGCTTGATACAAATACCTGCACCAACTATAAAACGAATTTCAAGTTTCACGAATTATTTAGTCGTTTCCATTGACAAAAAGAATTCTCATGCCACTTTAGTTGTATGTCATACTCTAAGAAACAAGATTAATGATGTCTTTAGGTGATAAGTATGCATCAGGTAACTGCACACTAGTTCCTGTGCTAAATATACTTTAGATAGCTTAGTGAAGCTCGCAATGTGTTAGAATATTAGGAAATAACATATTTCTCTATGATTATAACCTTTAGGGCGTGCTATTACACAGGCCAAATTCTTCTAAAGACTTAGGAGTTCACTTTATTCTAAACTTAATTTTATAAAATATATATTAAGTCGATAGTAGTTGGTGCCATTATAATTATAGGAGCTCTTGCACGGAATGGTAAGGGCTTTGTGAACAGAGACACCCTATGTTATATTTGTAAGATTCCACCTCGAGTACGCCTCAGTGAATTGTAACTCTATTTACAACGATTATCTCTTCCAACTCGAAAAAATCGATTCACGTATATAATTTACGTTATTATCCACAAATAGGGTTCCCCCACGAAATACTGCTTAATCGCTTTAATGTATGCGAACTGGACAATAGGGGAGTAGCTGCCTCTGTAGTATTTTTTTTTTATAAAATGGTAAATAATCATCTTGATTGCATCAGACTCTCCATTCAAATCATATACAAAGTACCTAAAAATTCCTCAAGAAATAGTAACTTTTCATCTTGCCGCTGCCAAAATAAACATTCTTATGTCATCACCGCCATGTCAGATGTATCTTAACTAAACAAACCTAGAATCAAGTCAACCGACTTGCACTATCTTGCACTAACCCATGCCAAACAAAGAAACAAAGAAACATATTTTTAATTGAAACGATTGTTTATCCTAGAGACTGTCATGTTTTGACTTCTGTTGTTTTCGTGCTTTTAACTTTTTATTTTGTTTCTTTTCTTTTTTTACCATGCTCATATCAAAGATTAGAGAACTAACAAGATAGGACAGTCAGACGGTGAACTCCAATTTAAAGGGACCCGACATTCAGCGGAAACGGTTTCGGGATTTGTCGGGTACGCATTAAAGGAATTTGACCAAGCGAACTAAAAGATAGGTTGGCTCATTAGAATCACCAGTGCTACGTCACGTATAGACCTCGATGACAGCTGCGTGTGGCTGTTTTTCCTCATTTTATAGAAAAAAGTTTCAAAATTATTCTTTCAATGCACAAGTCTATCCTAAGCAAATAGATACCTTACATATAAACATATAAATACTTCATGTGACATATATCACAAGGCACCCGGTTTTTTAGTGACCTTGCGTACTGACAGTCAACTGAGTTCGGTCGTTCTATCAGGACAGTGTTGTCCATTTTTCACTATTGGCCTCTCTTTCTAATGTTACCTTCTTCACATTGTGGCACCAGCTCGGTGGCGCAATACCAGCTCGGTGGCGCAATGCTGAAGGTGTTTGGCTTGCGACCACGGAGTCCCGGGTTCGAATCCTGGCAGGGTATGGATGTTAGTGGCGTTTTTTCATGTGTTACCGAGACGGTAGCAGTGACCTAGACCACTGTTGGGTGGCACAACATGTCTAAGTCGCTGTTATCTCTCCTGGGTTCGAGTCTCAGCTGCGGTAGATGGCAATATCGCAGGGAATGGTTGTTGTGTTGATGTCTATGTGTACGTGTCCTGGTTGAGTGGTAGAGCAGCAATAGCTGAACTCCGCCAGGACGTTAATATAAATAAGGCATTAAAAAAAAAAAAAATAATCCAATTTAAATGTCTGGGTCAATGGCGCCATTGCTAAAAGATAAAAGATTTTCCACCAGCTGTCCTATCTTGTTAATTCTCAATCTTTGCTCATATATTACTCTAAAATAAGTTTATATACGTACTGTATGTATAATTTGTTTATATCTTAATATGTTTTTGTATTTAAATTCATTTGTAATTATAGTTTTTCTCTCGTTATCCTGTAACTGGCCCTTGTGCCTGTTGGATATCGTAATAAATAAATAAAATGAAACATAAAAAGGGAAAAAACCTGGAAGTATTATTTCCAAGCAGGGTAACGTAATAGTCGGTGAGATTTTTTATTCTCAAAACTCCAATAAGACTTAACTTTTTATCTATTTTTATGCCTCATTTAACTTTTCCTGTCAGCAGGAATGATCGATCACAAACATTATTTTCATTGAGTGTCATTTAATAAATTTCATTCTTACGGTTCATATGCACTACTTTGTATCTCAGTAGCATTCAAACAGTATATGCAAAGAAAAATAACAATTTCTGACAGGAGTCTTTTAACTGCCTCAATTAACGAAACTAAAATTAGTAGCATTACGTGCTCTTAAAATACGCGTAATAATGTAAAACAACTACCAAAATAAAAATGAAAGAAAGCGTTTCAAATTGGCTTTAAGGAACTAGGAAAGTCTTAATAAGACCAAGATAATAGGAAATATTTTAAATTGACAGATTAAATTAAGTGAAAATGATGTATCTTAACCAGATAGAAATTCTTTGTATGGTGACTTTGACTGAAAATGGTAAAAGCACTCGGCAAGTTTCTGGAAACTCAAATATCAGCTAATAGTGGAATAGAACTAAGGCCAAAAACACACTAGGCGGTTTTCGTCGATTCAGCCGCCGAATCGGCAGCCGACTCGGCAGATGCTGTAATGGAAACAAATGGAGCTGTTCGCACTAAAACGCGCTGCGAGAAAGCGGCATCTATCACCGTGCGCACCGTCGTTCGATTCATGTACCGAATCGTTTTTATTGCTTCGAGTGGCATATGCTGCAATTTAAACAAATGAATCTGTTCACACATTCACGTATTTTTCCGGTTCGGGCGTGCATTGAAGCCAAATTGCACGTTCCTCAAATATATTGTACCTGTCTACTGTTACAAATTGTCTGCCCTTAAAATTGATTCCATTATTTTTCTTGATTGACAGTGTAATATACCTAAATAGAATGAATTCTTCCTCTGAGTCAGACAAATCCATTTTGCTAGCTGTACTACTGACAACGTTGTATTTTGATGCTTTCTGCGCTGGTTAAACAGCTACGTGTGTGTTGTATGAGAACTTGCTGTAAACATTACAAGAAGTGTAATAAAAAGTATTAATTAAATATGAATCCCGCACGATTTTTCGTTAAACAAATAAATGTATATACCTACTTAGGCTTTTCCTCAGTTTTTCATAAATATTTCTGGTTGTGTAGACTATCGGCAGAAAGGCGGCGATTACTACTAGCGCTCGAGGCGACTTAGTCAATAACTTACGAGCAGCTATCACAGATGTAAAAAAAAGCCATTTCTAATTCGCTTGTGCCGAGCCGAATTTCTGATTTCACCGGCGCAATTTACCATGGCGACAAAATGCCAACTTTCCTTTTCCCATACAGATATCATAGGACCTTACACTCTACATATGTATTTAGACAATGTTGTTTGAAAATTTGATGTTTTTGAGATTTTACCTTTTCCACCGAGGTTATATTCCAATTCAAAATTGGAATCCGCCATAGCCGATCTCGTTAAGTGACGACCACCCAAGAGGTTTTCAGACTTCAAGTCCTAGTATAGGAGTACTTTTTAATCTTTTTTTAACTTGTTGGCAAATATTTTTGATTCTAAAATTACCTTTCGTATATTTTTACTAAACTAAATTTCAAGATTTTATCATGTTGCCTCTTTATCGGTGATAATTACGAGATTACCTTTCTAAATTTATTTTTAAATTTTCGCCAGTTATTTTTCCTTTCAAAATTACTTATAGTACAGGCTATGAAGGCAAAATTTTGTAAAAACCTCGCAAAAATTAATAAAACGATCATCTCCGGGATTTAAGTAAGTAATAACCTGTAGAATGGAATGATGCATTCTTTACACTTCCAAGTTCCGGGATAATTCAAAAAAAAATTGGAAAAATTTTTTGATTATCGGTTTTCTTGCTCTAGCGGCAAGAATAATGAAAATAGAGAAAAAAATCAAATTTTTTCCTAACTTAAAATACACAACTATTTTCTGTTACCGTATCTCGGACGTCTAACTGTTCATTTTCCAATTTCATAAAATAATTACTAATGTTTTAAGCTTTTAACACAATGTTACAAATGTTAATAAACCACTTTTAAATTTTATAAATTCTTATAAACGACAATAAAAGCTACAATAACTTTATTCCAAATTAAAAAACACATGTAAACAAATCCAATTTAAACCCCTGCGGCCATGCTATGCTTGCGTTGTGCCGAAAGGGAAGGAATCATTTACACTTTCATAATTAGTGGTACAAAAAGTTCGGTACAAATAATCCCATGAAAGTGCCGCACATCTACCGGCGGGAACACAAGTCAGGTTTTACAGTTTTTTATTATTTCTGTTATTCGGAACTATTGATCCATTGACCCTGAAAAACAGTGGTTCTCAAAAAGTTTCTTACCTTAACATTAAAAATGTAAACCCAGGTCAGTTTTTCAAAGTGTCCCTAGAGAAAAAAGTCATACAGGTTTTTTGTTTGTCTAGTCGGTCCCTATTACCAGTTTTTTTAATGACATGAAACTAATTACACCCTGTATATCAAATTTGGTCAAAATTTGAGCTATCAGGCGATTTTTGTTCACAAATGTAGCATCTTGCCCCACTGTGCGCCATGTCAGTGACGTCCGTGGAACTAAATACGACTGGCATGAGAATTTAAATAGTAGGGATGGCAGACCAGTATATGCGTTAGAAGCCCGTACTGGAATTCAACCCTCTTATCAGAGATGGCGCTAGGAATAATTTCTAAAGGATGCAAAATCGAGATTTATATTCTACTGGATTAATCGAGACTACATTCCAGAAGGTGACCTGAATATTCGAGATGCCATATTCATGGGGTATGTAAGGATCAAGTAAGCGGCGAAGAAGTCAATTAAGTGGAATTCCACCAGTCTTGGTGGTATCTCATGTTATAATATCCGAACCCACAGGTTTGGGGGTGCTTATCAGGAGGCGTAAACACGTAACAATGGATGTCAGGAGCGGAATTATAACAATCGGATTTCGGAAGTGTTCGAGAAGGTTGGACAGTATTCTTCACGTGAATTACGTGAATGTTAACATGGAGGATTAACTTACTGGACATTGTTTGAGGGGTGTTTTCGAACTGAAAAAAGTACATTTTTGGAATTTCTAGAACATTCTATTTGGGCATTAGTGGTGATATTTAGATTCTAACTGGGAAGTGATAAAGACTGTAAATAAGCTATTAAGTGCATTTTCGAGAAATATCCAGATCATTATATTTGAAGCTTAGTGGAGATAATTAAAATTTTTAGGGGTGAATATCTCCTGTTCTAGAGGTCCAATCGGAACAAACTAAAACCAAAAACCTTCGCAATTAAAATTCCAACAAATCTGCGTTGGTTCTGGATCATTTGAGTGCGTACATTATGTACAAAATAGAGTAACCTGGCTAAAAGGTTTTTTTTCATTTTAACGCCCAGGGACGTTAATTTACGACTGGCTTCACTTTCAGAAAATATACCTTTTGTTGGAAACAAAACATCCTAAAATTTTGGTGCCCAAATATCGAACCTTCTGGACACAAATGAATTTGTTATCTGAAATTTGAATTGCCCGCCATTTGGTGTCATTAAATACTAAATGGATCATTTTTTACTTCCCTCGCATACCGAAGGGAAGTATTGTATTCCAGAAAAAATCACGCTCCGAGATTCTTTCGGATTCTGACGTTTCAGATCACGGAGATTACGAAAATATAGGTTTTTCAATTCCGTCAGTCTGTCTTGTCTGTCTGTCTGTCTGTCTGTCTGTCTGTCTGTCTGTCTGTTGGTGCATTTACTAAAAAAACTACTTGACGGAGAGCAGTCAAATTTGGTAAGTAGTTGACCCTACTACCAGCGAAGAAATGGTAGAACTTTCACTGGAAAATATACAGGGTGGATGGGCTAAAGGGAATAAATAATGAAACAAATTTTTTTTTGCTCAAATTTAAAATTTCCACATTTCATGACACGCTAAACCTATTTCAGAAAAAAAAAAATTGAAAATTTTTACCACTAAAAAATTTTTTTGTATTTGTTCAAATTTAAAATTTCCACGGTTCATGGCATTCTAAACCTATTTCAAAAAAAAAAAATTTTTGAAATTGTTTTTACCATTTTTGAAAAAATTTTTACCACTAAAATAGATGGAAAATTTTTTTTCTTTGTTCAAATTTAAAATTTCCTCCTTTCATAGCGTTCTAAACCTATTTAAAAAAAAAATTTTTTGCAAAAAATTTTAATCTATTTATCACTGGGTAAGGTCACTTGGGGTATTTGGGCCATGATTTTACAACCTGAGCGAGTAGATTATATTTTGAACTTGCCTGAGAACCACTAATAAGTTATATTAATATCTAAAATATTTTTTTATATATGATATAATATACAGTCTTTAAATATGTAATATTCGAATTTAATTTTCTTCTGTAATTATAATTAAATAATAAAAAATCTAATAGGCCCAGTTACCCCTAGAAATTGGGGCAACTGGACCATACGGGTCTTGGTTTCATACAAACGATTGTTATTTGAATTGAGGTAAGTTGAGCCTGTGAGCCTGTTGGTAAACATCTAAACTTCGTACAAAAATTACCACAAGTCATTTAAACCACACGATAGTCGAGTTATCAACGATGTACGAGAACTACATAACAATTAGGTGCGAAATTTATTCAAATTTAGGAATAACACACAAAAGTTGTAGCTCGTCTCTTTCTCCATAAAAAAGGTCTTCACACATCTTTGTCTTACTTAAGCCGTTTAGGAGATAAATCCAGTTTTCCACTTATAGTTTTGAGCCGCTCCGAAATGCACGGAAAATGATAATTCTCCGGGAGTTTCGTAGGACCGGACACATCGATCGATAATTCTTACTATTCAGAGTCGTTAAAAAAAGGAAAATAACTTGAAATGTAGAGAAAAGTCTCAGTTTTAATGTGAAACTAATCCCAAAATTCATAAAACATTTTATCATCGAGAAAAAAGTGTTATAAGATGGCTTAGTAAACTTAGTTGATTTATTCATATCTTTGAGTTTTATGCATCCTCCCTATTTCTCCCATAACAATGGGTGCTTTTTTACTGCATGGATTCGATTTCACGCACTTTAATCTATATCTTGTGAAAATCTCATAATGTAGACAAATTCAAAAAGTACTGCACGCATTTAAAAAACTCTGAAGTCGCTCGAAAGAATATGTTCTATTGTACTTATAATCCAAAAATTAAGATTGTGCTATTATTATTAATTAGGATACAGCGAATTGAACTCCAAAATTTGGAGGTGACTAATCGATGAGAAATATACCCTCTACTTTGATCGCAAGGCATATTTTTCCAAAAAAAGTAATTACAATAAAATGTTAATTGGATTAATATACCATTATATAAGAATATATTAACAAACTGGATTATCATTCTAACGACTGCCGGCAAAGATATGAATTGATCTGTGGATCAACTGTATAAAGTTTACTAAGCCATTTTCTAACACTTTTTCTCTAGATAAATTTTTTTATGAATTTTGTGATTAGTTCCACATTAAAGTTGAGATTTATCTCTATATTTTATGCCATTTTAATTTTTTGAATAGTAAGATTTAACGATAGATGAGCCCGGTCGTACGAAACTCCCGGAGAATTCTCATTTTTCGCGCATTTCGAAGCGGCTCAAAACTGTAAGTGGAAAACTCGACTTCTCTTCTAAACGGCTTAAGTAAGACAAACATTTGTAAATACCTTTTTTGTAGAAAAAGAGACGAGTTACAACTTGTTCAAAATTTTTTTCTATGTTTTCATTATTTTGGCCGCTAGAGCAAAAACACCGAAAATCAAAAAATTTTTCCATAACTTGGAAGTGCAAAGAATGCATTATCTCATTCTCCAGGTTATTACCTACTTAAATCCCGAAGATGGCCTTTTATTAAATTTTGTTACCCCAAAGGGTTAATTAGCCTGCACTATTAATGATTATTTCTATTCGACTTACTTTTTTTTTAGATTGTTGCACTTTTCAGTGCCATTAAGAAATAAATCAACTTTTTAAAAAAATGTAAAGTTAAAGATTCAAAATGGTGAATCGACTAGGGCTGTTATAATTGCAAAGCTTTTGTACATCAACATGGAATTTGTTACACGAGGATGTAAGAATGCTCTGAGAAGTCTGATATTAAAGCTTGAATTCAAAACGATCGATATATTCTGTCACTTGCAGAAAGTATATAAAACGACACTAAAAAAGGCGGACAAAATTTTGAAACAAATTTTTCATTGTTTTTCTTTTATATACTCCAGGTATTTCAATAGAGTTATTTTTACATACATTGAGGCATACTCAAATGATACATAAATTAAATTATATTTGATCTTGTTAGGAAAACAGCTGGTGACAACATTAATTCGGCCCCTTTTCTTTGGGTTAAAGTGAGCTGGAAATTTCACGTATGCGTTGTCACTATCAGGACCTACCTAACATAGCATGATGATTATCCTATAACAATCTAATTATTTGATAATTAACGTTTCATTAAAGTCTGGATTCGAAGATACATCGCACATTACGCCTTCAGAAGAGAACAATGTAAAATTAAATGGTATTAATCATAATATGTATATGTTTTGGTCCTAGAAAAGTTCAACACTAAATACAATATTAAAACTGAAATTGACAATTTTAAATTCCTATGCAAGGTTTTATTAATATTCATAGTATTCAATGTTTTTATATATAAATAAATGAACACAATTTACTTGGATGTAGTATTAGACCAGTGACTTTATAAAAGTGTTGTTGCTCTTAGCACACCGATACTTTTTTGTAAAAATAATAAAAAATTAGCCGTATTACGGGAAAAATACTCTTGATGTAATTCACCTCTCGCTAAATTTGTTACTGCGAAATTACCGCAAAATTCATAATTGTTTATAAGCTATTTGTTTATAACTTCTGTTCTAATCGTCCGATTTGAACTTTCCAAAGCTTATTTTACTCGGGAATATATGTACTTTTAAAAGAAATTGGCTTCATTATGCTTCCATAATAAATACTATTTTTACATAGCAAAAACTGGCGAATGTTTGCGCAAGTTTTGAGTTCCGTGCTGAAAGTGGCATAACTATATGAATTCTTCAGTTAGGTTGCTCAACATTTTCCTGCATGAACTTCAGTTGTTATCAAATAGACTTCCGGTGTCCGTTTTATCATAAGTACAAAATTTTTCAAAATATCACGTTTTGCAAAAAATAATTAATTTCCTTATAACTTCGGACCAAGGCATTTGTTTATCATGATTTTTGCAGGAAATTACATGGCTTGGTTAGTACTACCTCCTCTTATTAAAAAAAAAAATTCCGATACTTTATTTATGAAAAATTAAATTTACAAGTTACAAAAATTGCAATTACATTTTTAATTATGCAAATTTTTCATTGTTGTACGAGCAGTCGTAGTTATATTTTTTTTTTCAGTGTAATACGTACGATAAAATATAAAAAATGTAACTTCAGATAGTAAAGAGTCTGACATATAGCCTCTATTTCGAATTTTTGTAAAATGTTAATTACAAAAGTCTCAAGAGTGCCAAAACTAAAATCGTTGATATCTCATCATAAAGTGTCCCAAGAAGGGTCCACAAAAGGTGAAATCAACGTATTTTTTTTCCGGCGAATTTAATACCTTTTGAATTTCATTAAAAATAATTAAAAAAGTCATTGCAATTTTTGTTACTTGTCAATTTTATTATTCATAAATAAGTAACATTAAATTATTGAAAAAAAAATTGTTTAGTAAGAATGGGTAGTACTAACCAAACCATGTAATTCCTCGCAAAAATCATGGTAAGAAAATGTCTTGGTTCAAAGTTATAAACAATTTTTTTTTTTTTGCAAAACGTCATATTTTGCAAAATTTTGCACTTATGATAAAACGAAAGAATTCGCATAGTTATGCAACTTTTAATACGGAACTCAAAATTTGAAAAATTTGCCAGTTTTTGCTATGTGAAAATAGTATTTATTATTCAAGCATAATGGAACCAATTT
Organism: Stenurella melanura; assembly: GCA_963583905.1. NCBI lineage: Eukaryota > Metazoa > Arthropoda > Insecta > Coleoptera > Cerambycidae > Stenurella > Stenurella melanura. The sequence goes on from OY757309.1 coordinate 156,417,408, forward strand.
CCTTTAAAAGTACATGTACTCCCGAGTAAAATGAGTTCAAATCGGACAATTAGTACGAAAGTTATAAAGGAAAAGGCTTATAAACAATTATGAATTTTGCGATAATTTTGCAGTAACAAATTTAGCGGCGAGTGAATTACATCAAGAATATTTTTACCATAATATTACTATTTTTACAGAAAGAGTCAGCGTGCTAAGAGCAACAACATTTTTATTTAAGTATCGAATCCAAGATGAATTCGAATTTTTTAATTCGCTTCATATTTTTATTCTGCCTGAAATTCAGTGATTCGTGGGAAAATACGTGTATTTGAACTTATCGATCAGGCAATAGCTCTTTTCCTAGCGTTTTCGAAACAAACCTGTAATATTTCTTTATTGATTTATGCGATGCCTCGATGTCTATAAAAATGTATAATACCTTAATTACAGCATTGGGTTGTCGTTGTCTAGGCGCAAACCTCACATGACCCAACTCCCAGTATCCTGCCCCAATTTTAATTGAACTTTGGCTAATATGAGGTAAACTGGATGGATACTATTATCTAAATAATGAGCAACATCAGTCTAATTTCAGCATATTTCACCATATAACACCGTCATAAAATCTCGATACGCAGGGCTTCTGTTATTTTTTTCTCCTAATAAGATGAATCAAAGTGTAATAAATAACTACAACAATACACGTGTCTATTGATATATAAACAGAAATTAGTCATAGAACATGACATTTTTGTGATAAACAAAAAAAAATAGAATTATTATAATATTAACCACCTTCTGCACTAGCTGTTTACCAAACTTTGAGACGAAGTAGGTAAAAATAATATAAACGATAACATATACCGCACGTGCTTCTATATATAATACATATTTCTTTAAATAAACAAAAATATTGACAATACAAAATAATACGTTAATTAATGAATCTGATTTTTCCTTTTGGAACGAACTTTATTCCATAGCGGATTTTATACATTGCCAGTGATTTAACACTCGAAAAATTTGGGTGTACTGTACAGTCTAAAGTCTACAGTCTAAAAATTGTTTACCAATGAAATGCATATAATAGCTTCCTCATTTTCTTCACACTCTTTTGTCATCAGCTGCATTGTGTTGTTCTAGTTTTGAAATTTCTGGAGGATATGCCAACCGTCATAATATAACATGAATAAAAATAGCCCAACTGACGTCTGAGTTTAACACAGTATGCTGCATACAATTTTTACGTAGCAGTGAAAATAAAACAGTTTAAAATTGGCTCTTGCCAGTGGCGGAGAAAGGGTGTATGAATCAAATATGAAGATGCAGATGGTTTAATGTTTGGACATGATTTACTAATGTAAAATATATTTAAGGATTAAGCATTTATTAACATTTCGGTACATGTTAACATATTTATCGATTTTGATATTAAAATACAAGTTTGATGAAAATTACACGTTTTAAAAAATAACATTAACAAAAAACCCATCACACGTATTTGCAATTTCGCTCTATTTTTCGTTTTAGTTATATTTGTGATTATATCTACATACAGTTATACGTTCAACGCAATGCGAACGCTGTGAACCCCTAACAAAGTTGGACGTAGTGTCATGAACGCCCCTGGCAAGATTTGAATTTTGTACCCCCCAAGACTTATTTTCTAGGAGAATCAACACAATAACTGAACGTGTAATTTAAGTTATGGTATAGATTTAAGTAAAGTGCGCCACCCTGAGTGTTGCGCCCCTGGCAACCGCCCGCCTGGCCAGCCCTAGCTCCAACTCTGACCCCTAATATTCGAAGAACGCAAATAATTCTACAAATATAAAACTTGTTGTCAAGAAATACATAAAATATATTAAAAACGGAAACTAAGTATTAAATTCGAATAGAAACTATTAGAATTAATGCGCAAAAATATCAGCTTCTTGAAAAAGACAGCATTTCAATCAATAGTAGAAACTTCTCCTGACACTTGACACTTGGTAGCACAAACCATTATTTCAAACATTTCTCTGTTATCACCAATGATATGTGTAATGTGTAATATATTTGATTTCTAATATTATCATTGACCACTTGTTTCAATTGGGTATTCAGATGTTTTTTGTGGACTTCAGCATTATCATTTCAGTTGAATTTTAGGTTAAAGGATAAAGTTAAAGTTTTGTTCAGGATTTGTATCCAGTTGACATAGCCAAATATTCTAAAATTATGCAATATCCGTTTTATATCGGATTGGTGACGGTTTCTGTTCTTGTGGGTATCGAGTAGCAAATGTGTTACCTATTCTTGATATTACATTCTCTATAAACAATGAAAAAATCTAAAAAATTTAAACGTGCTAGCATTTCTTGACATAAGAGAAATGACTGACATTAATTATTGTTTCTAATCATGGCTAAGTTGATGGCAATTTTTATAAAAGATTCTTGAACATAACAAAAAGTTGTAACTTTAACCCCACAACGCCTATATTAGAGAAAGGGGAATTGAATTTTATATAGATTGATGTAAAAAATGCAGGGTATTTCATTTGAAATAAAAACGTTTTTATGGTTTGAATTTGACAAAATGTAACGTGAAAAATAGAACACGTGGTATATTATTATAAAATTTATTTTTATTGTAGGGCTTATCTAATCTTGTGTTCTTTGTACGTGCCACAGAACAACTGAGGATCTTCTACACGAAAAAAGTTATAACGGTTATTGCAAACCGATGCACCTGTCAAATTCTTTTAAAAAATGTCAAATATCTCCGAAACTGCTGGGTTTAGGAATAAGTTGTATTACATGCTTCGATTCAGAATTTCGTTGACATTTCGAAAAGCAGAAAATATATAGGGTGTTCCACTTAAAATAAACAAGTTGGTATCGACTTCCTGTATAACCGGAAATACTGTAATTATTTTAGACGGATTGGCCACACTGACTTTAGTAACTCCCAAAATTTTCAATTTTTTTTTTACATACACCCTGTATATAGTATAAAGATATATAACCATGTACGGCGTGCTTTATATTGTATGCTTTATATTTTATGCTTTGTATAAAGCGCAAAAAAATCACGGACATCGGCAGTTTGTATGGGTATACATTTATGTATTTTCTTGTACCTACTGACTACTCTGAACAACAGAGTAATGACGAAAATTAAAAAAAAATCATTTGAAACGATTTTTTATACGAAGCTACATATTATTTGTATGTGATGTGATGTGGAGATAATTATTTCACCACATTCTTCCGCTTTTGTTAATCGGCAGTATCCTATGATATGTTTCATGTTGCTTTCTGGTCTGTAAGTCCTCTATTTTTATGTAATGAGTGTTGTTTTGTGAACGTTTAATTTAAAACACATTAGTTTTTCTAGACATTGGAAAATTGGAATTTATAGAGTGTAAGTTCGTTGACTTGTGTTTTCTTTCTACCTTAGTAACGGATTTTATTTAAATACGGTTCCTTTTTGACCACTCTGTTTAAAAAAGTTTATTTTCTTCATTGTATTACTCTACATTTAATTTGACGTACAGGTCGACCAGCCTAGAATGGCCAACGAGATTAGGATGCGCAGTAGTTGAAACCTCCCCACCTTTACGGAGCTCACTTGTTTATGTTCCTTCCTCGTGTAAACATCGGTACAGTCTTGAGAAAAGTGCTTGTAGTGTATAACTTATATTTAACACATGGTACCTATTAGAAGTATCTACTTATAAACATTAATGTTACGTGTATAAAGACCTGTTGTTCAATCGAAAACATCAATTGGCCTGTGACATACCCGAATTGTTGGTAAATAAGAGAGCACCTTTTACTTGAACTTCTTCCCCCGACTGTACTACGTTCATAGTTACGAAACTTGTCTCTATTCAACAGCGACGATATTTCTTCTCTCTCTGCGCGGCTGCCGCGGCTGTTGGCCATCCTACAATGGTTTACTTGTATATATTAAGTGGAAATTGCCGAGGCAATGAATAGTGCTCAATAATTTGTGTTTATGTGAAATTATAAGAGAACAAAGCATCATACATAAAATGTTAGCAAAACTAATTGGTTTAGTGAAGAATGTCAAAGTTGTTTCTTTTCACTTCAGATTAAGAAGTCTTGTAGTGAGTATCTCTCCAAATGTAGGCGTACAGAAATTTCAGGGCAACGTTTTTTCCATTTTTGAATGTGTTGGAAACAGCTACTGATTCGGTGTTCTATAACTAAATAATTCTTTCTTGACTCAAATTATAAATTCCAAGATCTCAGCTGGAGAAGGGAAATACATGTTTTAAATTTATATATCTGTAGGTAATGACTAGTAGAAAGACTCGTCAGATCCTTTAATATGAGTTTGTTGAGTTCACTGCTCTTTTTTGTAAGTAGTAGTAGCAGCTGTAGTCTATACATTGTAGGGTTTCTCACCATTCTTCCATGTTTTTACCTTGTTGTTGTAAACATTTTCTATTGCATTATTATACTCTTCGCAAATACAAAATGAAGAGTATATTGCATTTGATCAATACGTTTCCAAAATCGGTAATATCGCTCGTAGAGAAATAATTTTTCTTCACATTTCTTGTAAACACGATAGTTTAAGAATGGAAAGTCCGATTATATTGAAATTTGGACAGTAAGTTCCTGTTAGCTAGGGAAAGAACCCTCTTGTTTTGAACAAAATTGATCAATAAACAAAAAAGTTATTAATTATTTAAATTGAAAAAAATATAAATTTTCTTATATTTTGTAATTAAACAAAAACTGTCTAAAACTAATATTACTTACAAAAGACGGCGAAGATAAGTATCATTAAATTACAATGGTTCCCCTTTTCCGTTCGTCTTCAGGGTATATAATCGGTCTATATAATATTTTCTATTGTGAAATATCTTGGATATCTGTTGAAACTCTAACTGAAGTATCAGCCAGGACTCGGGTGTCAGCACCGCTATGAAATCAGAAGAACAAAAACTCAGTCGAAGAGATAAGGATTTTAACCTATATATAAGTTATTCAAATAAAGAACTGGTGACACTTAGCACAATAATAGCAAGCACATTTTTCAATCGGTAAGGGTGATTACACACTAATATACATCCTCAGTGTGGTCAAACAAGGAGTTCACTGATACCATAAGGATTGACGTGGATCAGATTACTGAGGTTTGGCATTAATGTTGTGAAAAATTACCCTCTTGTGCCAAAACAGAACTGACAGTGGAACTACGAACGCAAAGTTATAATGCTGAAACCAGAACTGCAGGCTACCATACAAAAACGAAGAACTAGTAAATCAGCTGGCGTCGACAATATCATGGCCGAGGCGCTTAAGTTGCTTGATGGGGATGGGGTGAGAATATTTCACAGAATATGCTCAAGGTTATGTCAGATCTAAATATCGCCTAATGACCAGAGAACCTCACTCTTCGTCTCACAGATGTTTGTGATAACTGCAGCTTGCCACAATTAATACCATCCGCGAGTATAATAATTCTCTATATTCCTCAATCGAGTCTTCATCATTATCTGTTTTGACAGATACCTCCAGAGACAGGAGGCTATGTTAAAGTACTCAGAATTATTAGGAAACGAATACTCAGTTTGCGACAGGTCATCGAGATGGCAAGAGAATATTACGGGGATATGTACCTATGTTTCATAGACTATCGTATAGCTTTTGACAGTGTAGAACAGGGAAAACTTTTGGGTATGATATTGGAGACGAGAACCTCCATACAACTGGCCTTTATTATTCGCCAACTGTATGAAAAACTATGATTGGTAAAATTCGACAAATGCTAACTGCAACAAAATGTAGACTAGGCTTATTTTCTGTAACCAATCCTCTATAACATCATAGAAATATTACGAGGGGCTTCTTTACTCCTCTCAGACACAAACTATTAGGGGGGCACATAGAAACATATTAATAATTTCAAGATATGGATCCAAAGTCGATTGAGTACGAACTCCTTGGATGGCCCATTGCATCAACAGTCCGATTGTCCAGAAAATACTGCAGCTTTACAACATCGTATTTTCCAGAATCATCTGATATTTTGGTCACACTTGCCTTAGGAGGATATAATATTGAACAGTTTATAGACTATACACGCTCCAAAACATTGGGCCGATGTCATCAAGAAGCTGATAGAAAAGAGAGTTGGTGAAACCGTCCGCCCGAGGGGCAATCGCCATCACCAACTGCTGTCAGACAGACCAAGTAGAATAATGCATAAATCATTCGATTTTTCTCAGTTTGCGCGCGATCGGGGAGACGGACAAAAAAATATTTCGGATAAGTAAGAAAGGTCTCCTCAAGCCGCGTAAACTGGTTTTTGGTTTTTTAAAATCGGCCAATTAGGGCCGGAGATATGGCCGTCTGAAGATATTGAGTTTCAGGGTAGTAAAAGGAATCGAACAGGAGGTATGAGGGGTGTTTAAGAGATAAGGGATGGGGTTAGGATGGTAATTGGTTTTTTAAAATCGGCCAATTAGGGCCGGAGATATGGCCGTCTGAAGATATTGAGTTTCAGGGTAGTAAAAGGAATCGGACAGGAGGTATGAGGGGTGTTTAAGAGATAAGGGGTGGGGTTAGGGTGGTAATTTTTTTTTATTGTGGGTGGTTATAGGAAGAGGTCAAAGTCGCGGGAGGAGCTCTCTAGGGTAATTAGGGAAGGAGAGGGAGGGGGGAACGTGCAAAGAAGGAAGACGGTCATATCTTCGGTTCTAATAGGGCGATTTAAAAAAATAAAAATAGCGTTTCTTCCTTTCTTGATCAGCTATAATATTGGATAGGTAGGAAATAATTTTCGCCGAAAACGTAAAAATGAGGGGCAAATGAAAAAACGCATTTTTTTTTTCAAGACGATTTTTCTTATGAAAGGGGTGAGTGGGGGTTAAAGTCCTATTCGTTTGTTTATTTCAGCATACGCTTGTTACACTACACTATTTTTCTTATTTTCAATAATAATAATAATAATAATAATAATAATAATAATAATAATAATAATAGTAATTATAATAATAATCTCCGGTAGGAGCTCCAAGTGCTATACCCAGGCTACTCGGTCAAGATGGAAGTCCTAATAATCGGTGTACTCGGTGGTATGAAGCCTACGCTACTTTCGGAACTAAAGATCATACAGGTCTGTCAGAAATCGGTCAAATGACTAGCAGGCCAAATGGAGTCCCTTCGGCTACTTAGGGCATACGATTCTGGTATTTATAGTCACTAACCCCACAGGTTGTGGGGAGTGGCTGTAACTATGGCCGGCGCGGCTATCGGAAGAATGCTGAAGGCCGCCATTCTTGGTTCGTTACGCCTGCTCAGAGCACACGATTCGCGGACCCAGTGATCACTGACTCTACCGCGTAGAGAGTGATTACTAGTACTATCAGCGTACCCTCTCTGGTAGCATCGGAGAGAGAGAATGGCGACTGGCTTTTGGGGAAAAAATAATAATAAAGAATTTATTGCCCAACAGAATCATCCAGTTACAGGACAGTTTTACAAAATAAAACTAAATTACATAAATGCAAAGTATACAATTTGATATTTTAAAATTATTGTAGATAAAGTAACGCGTGTAATTCGAGAATAAGGTATCATTGTTGCTCTCGAGTGTTTGACTTGCTCTCTCGAGGGATAATGAGGTACCTTACGCTCTTAATACACAAATAGCTATTGTGTTTGTTGACCACGTAGATGACCTTAGTATCGCGCGTCTGAAGGAAACGACAAAAATTTATATAGGACAGGCACCGGCCGTACCTTCGCAATGATACCTAGTTATATCCACTCTCAAGGGAGGATTCTAGTAACTCTTAAGACCACCCAAAATGAAAATGAGGAAGATTATACTCACTGTGATTGATACAGTCATCATTTCGTCGTATCTTATGTGTTAGCTGCGCACTTCTGATCATATCTTATAAACTAGCACTTGAGAAACACTTCTTAGACTATTAAGACCGTCTATACACTCTGTGAGTATTCGGATAGCTGCACAACTTGATGGGATCGGAGTCCACCCGTGAATAAAACAGTTATCCAATAATTCACGTCACAGAATCGCACAATTGCACGCAGGCCGTCAATCTTAGATCTGGTGGATCAGTTAATATTGGAATTCAAAATAAATTTTCATGTATTGATAGTAAACTTTCAAGTCTGAGCTAATTATTAACAACTATCAGAGAGCACCACACTTGGCAAGACATTACGTTTGTAACTCATACAGCGGCTAGAGTATTGTAACAATCAATTCTACAAAAAGATTGATTTATAGTCTAATACGCTACCAAAGGATGTTGAACTTTTTGAAAAATTATTCACTTTTTATAACTCACTAAAAACATTATATTCGCTTTTATACTTGTAATCTAAAATAACGAATGGATCATTGATCAGGATGCTTAGAGAAGCAATATATATGAGTTCATTGGTTTTCCAGCTTGAAAGAACGTACTAACGGCATTGAATCCTAAGATACCGTTTTGGCATCGAGTCGCATTCGAGCGATTCCTCTGAATTTTTAAATTATTTTTTATGGATGCTATTGTGGATCAGTCTCGGAGTATTCTCCTCCACTTTCAAACCTGGAAAATCTGTTTAACAGTTTTTATTGGAAAAACCGCCTCATTGATTTTTACTTAAAATTTGCCTCTTGGAATGGCTACTCACTACATCCTGTCCAGCTTATGGTACTTTCGAAAATTATTTTTTAATGACAGTGCCCAAAAGCGGAATTCATTTTCAAGTCTAATTTCAAGTGGAATTTTAGTGAAATTATTTTTATCGCGTTCTCGACGAAAGACAGTGCCCAAGGGCATTTTCCGGTTTTTCGCGATGGGAAAAAGTATACTTTTTGTGTAAATTTAATTCTTGTTAAAGATTTATTTATTTTCGAATCGAGCATTTTAGAGGATTCAATAACAGTCACTCGTAAAAGACAGTTTAGAGTATATTCAAATCCAAATCCGAATAGGTCATAAACCATCCAAATTAGACTTTCGGATATTTTAGATTTTCTTACAAAATATGGGATAAATAGTTTGTAAACTACTACTGCACTGGCCAAAATGGTGGGTGTGTCGTGATTTATGTAAACAAAGAAATCACTGGATTTGTTGAGACGTACAAAGTCGAAAAACAGATATATCAATTTAAACTTTACTCTAGACTTTGAACTACTAAAATATGCAATGATTTCGTCACTACAGTATTCGTGGTATCCTCCTTACGCCACACCACGCGCTTTGTCTATAATTACTTATTAACTACTCTTGTAGATTTTTATGCATGGATTGACCTTGCACTGATTATATTAGTTTGATATTAATCTTAATGATCCTCATCTTAAATAATTGAAGAATGAAATTGCCGCTGATGACAGGAACAATCAACGGTTAAAAGTTTGCTCATTAGTTCCTTATTGGAGTTTAATGCCATTTAAATGTATCATATTTAACTTATTAATCAGCTTATCATATTATATCATATAAAACATCATTTAAAAACCGGTTCATAACAAGCCGAAATTTAATATCGAATAAAAAATGACGGTGTATATGTGTGTGCCATTCCTTGCAAATAAAAATCAAATCTAACATAAGTTTTCTGTTAGACTTACAATTTTTATTTCACAAGTATATTACATGTAAAGTAGCATGACTGAAACCGCCGTCTCAGGAATCACCACTTCCACATCCAGATATAATAATAATAAACAATTTTATTGAGAAGAGAAAAAAGAAATGATTCCACATTAAAGGGCGAAGTTTAGATAGTATTATCTATTCTTACATATTCTATCCAAGTCTATTTAAACGAAGACACCTTGATGCCAATTGATAGAATTTTTGTGATATTATTTCTGAAATTGTCTACTCCAAGATGGTAATGGCAGTGGCTGATATGCTAAAAAAAAATTGAGTCCTTGACTTCTAGCATATGCACCAAATCCAAAGTATATAGACTCTTACTCGCTTGCTTTACTTATTTACCCCTATTTATGCCTACTTACTCCCAACTCTTCAATTAAATGAATTCAAATTTAATCTATTTTCAGATCTGCTTATAATTCATACCTGTATCAAATATCTTAATTTTATTTAAATGTGTCTTTTAAATCTTCCAAATTATTTGGCCTATTGTTATAGGGGCAACACTTTAAATGACTTCATAAAAATAGCAGACGTGTGTAAGGTCAGGGGATCTAACTGGCCATTCAATTGATCTTCTTCTGCCTATCCATCGGCCTGGAAACACTTCACTACTTGCACATTGCATAGCTCTTAGTGGAGCTCAGTCTGAACATCTTATTAGATAATTTGTTAATTTTTTTCAAGTTCAGTAATCTTTTCTTTTCCTTAAAATAAAACATTGCATGCGTTTGGGAAGCAAATCGCATTGATCGATTTGGATTATCTTTGCGCCGTTCAGTAGTCTATTAAAATACCTTTCCTTTGAGGGTAGGTTGCTATTTGAAAAAAAATGTTGGGGTGGTTGGGGATGGGGGATGGGGATTGGGGATTGATGGGGGTGTTTTAAACTAAAAGTTATAAATTGCACCAAAACGTGCGTAATTGAAAATAAAAATCGACCTATCCAAGGGCTTTTTATACAACCAGTATTTAAAGTTACGGTCATGTTTCAATAGTTTCGACACATGCTGTATACAGGTATACAGTGAGAATCTCCACCATATAAAAATGTAAAAAATTATCTGCAATATTTTATTTCGTTTATTGTAGAAATCTAATAAATCCTCAATTTTCGCAGTAAGTTTAGGTGAATGCTACATTTTAAATCCCGATTATATTCTTTCATTTCCTTTATTAAGCAATCAGTCCTGGATGGGGTTACAACCTTCAGTGTGACGCTGCCTCCGAAATAGATAGATAGATAGATAGATAGATAGATAGATAGATAGATATATAGTTTATTCCAAGAGACTAAATTACAAATAGTATAGGAAAAGTCAAATGAGACAAGATACATTTCAGTTACATAGATACAGTAAAATAATAAATATAGTAATGTATAGTAATATGCGCAACAATAGCTTACAAAATTTGAAACGATCTATCACTATAACAGAGTACGCAAGAATGATATGAATACATGAAAATAACCTATTACCTAAAACGGAAAGCAATTATACAGAAATTTGTATAAATGTAATATCAGCAGTTTATAAAAATTTTATTGAAATAAAATATAAAAAGGAGAAAAAAAACTATAGGTAGAAAATACTATCAAGTAACATATTACAGACTGTAGTTTTGAACGATTTTAGATTGTCTGTTTGCGTGATTTCTGGATTTAATTTGTTATATAATGTTATTCATACATAGGGCTTTTCTCATACTCTGATAAATTATGTGATGGAATAGACAGTAAATAGTTATGTCTGGTTTCATAATCGTGGAAGTCGCCATTGGTTATAAACTTATTTATATTTGATTTAACATACACTGAAATTTTTTGGGTCGTAATTTTTTTAAATATGACCAGCATGATAAATGAAATGATACATCTGCTATATTCCTTATGGCTCTTTTCTGTAATTTAAATACTCTGCTTATGTAGCAAGCTTGACACAAATTGAGCGTGACATAGAAAGAGAAGAATATTATTATTAGTGAGGTTTTTTAATCTGAAGAGGGCAAAACTGAAAGATGAAAGTTTGGTATAAAGAGTACCTGTGTACATTTCCCAATTTAACACATCGTCTATATGAAGTCCAAGAAATTTTGTGTTCTAGACTTGTGCGATCGATTCTCTGTCTATTTTTAATAAACGACTTTCGTTAATGATGCAGTTTCTAGGTGTAAAATTTATAGAAACAGTTACCCATTTTGAACCAATCTATAAATTTATTAAGCATTATTTGTAGTTTGGAAGCAACATCTACTAGGGTCAGATCATCACATAAATAAGTATTCTCATCGGCAAACATTACAGAGTTTATTATTTCAGGGGGATCATTAACAAAATTAATAGGAGACCTAAAATGGTATCCTGGGGGACACCGACAGTAACAATATTCTAACACTAAAACTCTTGAACACAATACTCGAATATCAACACTCGATTCGCGTTTCGCCAACCACGCTGACATCATCGCGATATGATTAAATCTCAGTTTGTGGAAACTACTTTAGAGATAGACCACGAATTTCTACTTTCATTGGCGATTCTAAGGCCGGTTGTTGTAAGTAAATCTGTTGAAAGTAAAATCTGTCGCTAAAACATTAATTTAATGAACTCTATGTGGGAGTCATTTTCTAGAAATATCCAGTATGAAAAAGTATTTAAATCTCGTAGCCTCAGTGACAGATACTTGGACAACAAATGGAATAATTTAGATTTCAAAAAAAATTAATCATGCCAAGATATAAATTGCCAGTGTCGTACCGACTACATTTTTGAACTCCTAAAATACACATAGTCATTATCACAAGAGAACAGGTCTTGCGCACAATGTAAGCCACATGTTACACCTATTGTATATTCAGAAACACTCGAGTATGATGGTTTGTATTAATAAAAAAGTTGTGGTGTATAGTGTGTATAAATATTTTAGGTGACAAACGGTATGTACTGTTTCTTAGGATGCCCCATATAAGACATTTATGTTTGATTCGCTTTTTATATAAATTAGTTTTGAGCCGTTAAAGAAATATTGAATTAATTTTAATACAGGCAATAAAATTGATATCCAAGAGGCGTTTATGCTACAACATAAACTCCTACTACATTGGTAAAGTTAAAATTTCAAATGCCTGAAAGTGTAAGAATTGATCTTAATTGTATTTTCTAATACAGTGATACTAAATATAACATTCAGATAGATACCGTCTATGAAACTCATTCTGAAAATATTTTAGATATAGGTAAATCCTTAGAGATCGGCGGTCTACTTATATTACTGTCGTCCAATAATATAACAAATCTGAAGCAACATATTTTACACTAAAGTCGTGTGTTTCAACTAAAACCTTGTTTTTTATTTATTTAGAAAAGTTTATGCAATTAAAAATTTGCTTAATATGTATTGAAATGGAAATTGTATATAATATGTCAATGTTGTTAAACATTATTTTTTACTTTGTTGCAAATTTTTGGCAATTTTCCAAATTCGGAATTGGCTCTGTGAATGCAATGAAAGTGTTGAATCATACAATGAAGTGATCACGATATTTCTGCAACACACTCAAACTAATTTCTCACGTCTTTTATGTTGTGGTTACATTGATATAAACAATTCAACACACAAGTTTAAATTAGAAGACAATGTTTATTGTTCATTACCGAAGCAAAATAAACAATTATTTATTAAATAACATTCTGGCACCAGATTTTGTATCTACTTTTATAAAATTTTCCGAGAATCTTGTCTATTTTCAATATAAAATTTGAAAATTAAACTAATGTTTGTGTTTTAACAGCTCTGTGTTAATTAAAAATATTTTAAATGTGTACTAATCAATGAAATGGTGAAGTTAGTAACAAGACTATTTTTTTTTTAATATTTTGCTTTGTTTTACCTAAAGTAAATGTCATAATTTTGCATAATTAAATATTCCTATTTCGACCTTTACTTTTAAAATTTTCGTGTAGACACAAATCAAAGAAACATAAGTATCGTAGCACCTTTCGCCTTTTAATAACAACTTATAACACGTTTATTTAATTTTTATAATATGACACAAAAATTGTCTATCTTTCTCTTTCATTTAATTAGTCTAAAATTTGTCTGAACACATAAATTCTCTAATTACTACTAACTACACGATATGTTCCTGGTTTGAGTTTACTTGAGGAAAACTTATTTAGTTTCATTTCATTTATTAAGCAGAGATGCACAGAATAATGAAAATTAAAGAAAATGTGTATACAGGAATAGCCTCTTATCAGAAACTTCCTATTTTCAAAGAAATCCAACGCTGTTGGAGATTTCATGAGATCCATTTTCCATTTAAATACGTTTATTTTATTTATCTATATACATCTCAAGCCTTAAATTAGGTATTTTAAAGTGATATAAAATTTTTACATTTTATATGTATACATCACAAGTAATTTTACCATGAGATCCAGTTGCTTTCAGAAATTGCTTAAATAATTCATTCACTTCAGATCATAAGATTAAGACAGATATCGCATTTTTCAAATTGTAAAATTAATACCAATATCATTTGTATTACATTCAAATGGAAATTTTAAACATTTGACCACGTCATCTGTGGAGAGCATAACGTAAATTTAATTCGTGTGATAAATAAAAAATAATAAAATGTCACATTAGGCATAGATAATATTATAAATCAATAACGAATGTATGACTTCTAATTGAATTCATATACAGTTCCATTTCAAGTATGATCGTCCTCATATCTTCGTTATAATGGTAGGGAAAAGAAAGGCTAAGGAAACCATCTTTGATTTGATAACAACGGCGGAGAGCCTGTAGATAAACAAAAAAAAAAACAAAATTTATGCCCACCAACAGAGCAGAAATTATCTAGGAGAATATTTCTACCAAAGAGAAAACTTTGAAATAGTAGAATTTGTCTACTTGGGCACACTGGTTAATTCGAACAACGATATATCTGAAGAAATAAAGAGGCGGATAATAACGGCTAACAAAACTTATTACAGCCTCGCAAAGTATCTTTCCAATAAGAGCATATCGCGATCTACTAAAATAAGTCTCTGCAAGACACTTATAATACCCGTTATTACATATGAATCGGAAGCATGGACTCTGACTAAATCCGACGAATTCTCGTTGTTAACTTTCGAAAGAAAATTACTTTGTAAGATTTTTGGAGCAGTCAGTGAGAACAGGGTGTGGACTGTGTGGAAACGCAGATACAATTATGAGTTATATAATATGTATAGAAGTGGGAAAGATATAGTGACTGAAATAAAACTCACTCGTCTGCGATATGCAGCAAAACAGGACAGATTGACCAAAGCAGCTTAAGAAGATCATGGCCCTACAAAAGCTGTAGCATAAATATGATGATAATGATGGTGATTCATTTCTAATTTTGGAAACATATAAGGTAGGAGCTTGAAACTATGAAAGAGTTCCATCGGTATTGCTGAGCTTTCACAACACGAGAATCATCAGTGTGATAACACTACTAAATTGTCCTTGAACTACTACGGTCGATAATAAATGTAATTTTTACTAAAACAATATTAGTGACAAAGATACACTTCAGATAATTCCAGAATCCATTTTACATTCCTAGAAACTTTCCTATAACATACTTTCACATAAAAAATATATTTAATCATTTTCTTTATTTAACGAAATATTTTCTATAAATGATAAGAAACACATTTCCAATAAAAGAATAACTTGTAGTGCAAATTAGTTGTTTCATCTTTTTCTGTTAAGCATGTTGCTAATGGAATGTAATTCTCCTTTTGTTGCTTTCACTTAGTGTGCTGAGATTCTTCAACATCTGTAGTTGTATAACTCCTACCACAAACATGAAGAAAAAACAAATTGTTCGCTTTAACATTATGAAGAAAACTAGGCCTCCCGAACTTTTTTGATAATTATTATGTTGCAAAGATTGAGATTGATGATGTTTAAAGAATTACCCATAAAGAATACCTCATATATATAAATGAAAAAATGCTTCTCGTGAAGACAAATTATGTCACATTTAAGTGTAAATGCTTATAACACCATTTAAAAAACAATAACAGTCAAAAATTGAATCGTTGATTGCATCAAGTCATAGAACAACATTTTTCATGTATATTAAATAAAATAAAAAATGAACAGCTGTAAATGGCTGGAACGTCCCCTTCAAATGTCTGTGAGAATTTATTAATTTGGTAAAGAATCAGGTTGAGTAATGGTCCACTATCGCGAGATAGGACCATTATTTTTTCCTGAAAAATAAATGGAAAAGGGTGAAATGTGTATTACTGAAATCAGAATAGCATCTACTTTCCAACGGTATGATAAGAAATGGATATTATGTTGAAAAATAAGACATTGTATGTGCTAATATGGTACTAAATGTCATTTCTGCCTATACCAGAACTTTTCCATGTCATGTATGATACCCATATTACCCTTATATCAAATTTCATCAAAATCAGTTAGTTAGTTTCAGCGCTATCCTCTACATATACATAAGTACTGGTCTAAGCAGTCATTAGTTTCAATTTTTTCCTTAATGCACCCTTGTCACTAGTAATGACCGTGTGCCTTCTTCCCTGCAGTTTCTTCTTTGTCCTCGTCTAGCGTGCAGCAATACGCTCTCTATCATCCTTCTTGCTCTCATTGGTCTTGGATGTTTCGCCTAACTTTATAAATTCTTTCGACGCATTCTTTAAATTCCCTCATCACTCCCAGTCGTCGCTAGAGGCGCTGTATAATATTTATAGAATAGCTGTTGAATTAGTTGCCTTATGTCTAACTTGTTTATTATTTTAAGCGAGATCATATGGCATGAACAATGTGTTACAAATATTCAGAATGTGTATACATCAAATTCTGAATACTTGGAGTTGTCGCTGCCTGCTATCGGCGACAGTAATAATAATGTCAAATTGTACACTGGCATGAGAATACTCTAAATAAGTAACTGAGCAATAAGAATGTAAACGGCTAAATAAAAATGTTTAAAGGTTAAAGGTATAATCTCTATCTACTCCGTGAAAAAACTTTTGAATTTATTTTATATATAGAGAAATTTTTCTATTACTTCCCTCACTTACCGAAGAGGAGTACGGTATTGCTGAAAAAATTACTCTCGATTTCTTCAGATTTTCACGTTTCTCAAATTTGGTAGTTTAGGATATTGCCAGTGAAGAAATGAATAGACTTTCTCTGGAAAATATACGTGGTAGACCACCTAAAGAATAATTTAAAAAATGTGAGAACTATATTGTAGTAACAATATTTAGCATAGAGTTAATACAATTGACATCTTTTATACTTTTAAAATAAAATGCACAGGGTGGTCATCCAAAGAAATAATTGAACTATGGTAGATATTTATTTTTGACATCTTTCATTTATTATCAATTTTATTTCCCTCGCATACCGAAGGGAAGTATTGTATTCGAGAAAAAATCACCCTCAGAGATTTTTTCGGATTCTCACGTTTCAGATCATGTAGATTACGAAAATACAGATTTTCAATTCCGTCAGTCTGTCTGTCCGTCCGTCCGTCTGTCTGTCTGTTTGTGCATTCGCTAAAAAACTACTTGACGGAGAACAGTCAAATTTGGTAGGTAGCTAGCTCTACTGTCAGCTAAGAAATGGTTAAAGTTTCACTGGAAAATATACAGGGTGGACTGTCTAAAGGGAATAAATAATGAAAAAAATTTTTGTTTGCTCAAATTTAAAATTTCCACGTTTCATGACATTCTAAACCCATTTCAGAAAAAAAAAATGTTTGAAAATTTTTTTTACCAACATTAAATCGGTAAAGGTATTTACACAGAACTTCCCTCTTTATTCGTACGAGACGGTCACTCTAAAAAATTATTAATTAAGATATGACATATGAGAATTATAATCGCCATGTAGTTAGCCCTATTGTTACAGAGAAAACCTAATAACTTTTTTCCGTCATCTACTGGTGGAGGAAATTATTTTCAATTTTTTTTTTTTTATTTCTAAAACATTTTTTTTTAATAGGCTTAGATTATAATGAAACGTGCAAATTTTAAAATTAAGGGAAACACATTTTTTTCCATCATCTATTCTATTATAGCGGTAAGAAATTTAAAAAAATATGTATTTTTTAAAGTTTTCAAAACAAATTTCTTTTTTTGAAATATGTTTAGAATTTCATGAAACGTGGAAACTTTAAATTTGAGCGAAACATTTTTTCCATCATCAATTTTATAAAAAATTTTCAAATTTTTTAATTTTCAATTTTCTGAAAAAATTGTTTCTGAAATATGTTTAGAATGTCATGAAACGTGGAAATTTTAAATGTGAGCAAAAAAAAAACTTTTCATCATCCATTTTATACAAAATTTTCAAAATAAGAATAAAAAAACATTTCTATTTTAAATTTTCAAAAAATGTTTTTTCTTCTAATAAATTTAGAATGCCACCAAACGTGGACATTTTAAATTTGAGCAAAATATTTTTTTTCATCACCCATTTTATAATTTTTTTTTTTTATTTTCTAAAAGAATTGTTTTTGAAATGTGTTTAGAATGTCATGAAACGTGGAAATTTTAAATTTGAGCAAGCAATTTTTTTTTCATCATCCAGATTATGTATTTTCAAAATTTCAAAATTTCTCTGTATTTCTAATTTTCAAAAAAAATTATTTCTAGTAAAAAGATTACAAATTTTTTCAAAAAAAAAATCATTGTTTTTTTAAATAGGTTTAGAATGCCATGAAACGTGGAAATTTTAAATTTGAGCAAAAAAATATTTCCATCTATTCTAATAGGTAGTAAAAATTTTTTCAAAAACGTTGGTAAAAAAATTTCAAAATTTCGAAATAGGTTTAGAATGCCATGAAACGTGGACATTTTAAATTTGAACAAAACAAACATTTTTTCCATCTATCTCGTTTCTTAATTAATAATTTTTTAGAATGGCCACCCTGTTCATACAATTTTCAGAAGTTTGTATCAAGCTTAATTCATTTATATTTATTTTCGAGATACTATTATTATACGTATTGTTACGCATTACCACCCCCTAAGGCCTGGCGAGTGATACGCCCGTCACTACTAATAGCTGACCAATGGTTAGGCAATCAAGAATACACGCCATCATCTCTTCTGGAAACTTGTAGAAAGAGATAGAGTTTTCTGGAGTATGGTGGAAGAAGACTCTCAATTATGTTCTAGATAACCCTAGAGGCAATTTCAGAGTATATCAGGACAGATTCCATGGCGGGGAAAAGAAGTTTTTACTGAAGGGAAGTTAATAGCGAAAGTGAGGTTATAAATTCGAAGTGTAAATATAAACATTGTAAAAGTTAGTTTGTGTAATCAGCAAATTATTAAATAAAGTGTTAGTGGTTTACCCCTTGTTAAAATTATTTAGAACCTACGGATTCATACAGAGTGTTTCCTAAAGGGTGGAAAACTCGTAACAGTATCTTGGTCTAGATCAGCTAGTGGTGTTAATGTAGGCACCCTTTTAGAAAGACAAAATAATTTATTCTAAGAGTTTGCACAACATTGACAATTATAAACGAATATGAACAAATTCTGACTAATGGCACTTACTTTATTACAACAAAAAGGTAGTGATATCCCCCATGAAACAATATAAATGAAAAATATTTAGTCGTCTTTTCCTTGTGATCGGAGCAACTACAACAAAAGGAACTATCACCAAACAACCGTCTATATACAAATAAGAGCACAACAACAAATAAACCATTGAATAGACAATCCAAGCAGTTAAGCAAGCAAAACATAAATTCTGCTTACAGTTGAAAATCACGTCATCTCCATGTCGACAATACAACATATTGTTGTAGTTTACTACGGTTACCGAACCTTACTTTTTGAATGTTTTTTGCTGTCATATAAAATATTTAATTTGTCTGTCAAGTAAAAAGTTAATAAATATCTTTTAACGATTATTGTCCATCGTATTACAGTATAACAGTTATAAGTTCAAATAAGATCTATGCAGAATTTCTACAGGTTATGGGCCCAGAGCCAAGTGGTAAATGAATTGTCTGATTCATCACGTATTGCTATTGATAAACTGAGCAATGATAACTACGAATATTGGAAATACAAGATGGAATTGTTATTAATGAGAGAAGAACTATGGGAAACAGTGACTGATGATACACCTCAGATTCGAACACCTGTCTGGAAAAAAGTTGACACAGCTCATGCAACAATATGTCTTATGGTCGAGGACAACCAGTTGATGCATTCGAAAGGCGAAGAAAGTGCAAAGGCATCTTTGGATGCGCTGAAAGCGTATCACCAGAAGTCAAGGTTATCATCTAAGGTATCGTTGCTGAAAATTGTGGGTAATCAACGGCTGCAAGAAGGAGAGAAATCAAGCAAGTAGATGTCGAGGAGGAGTGTTGAAAATCACCTCATCTCCTTGTCGACAATACAACAGATTGCTGCAGTTTACCTCGGTTACCGAACCTTACCTTACCTGAATCTTTTTTACTGTCATATAAAATATTTAATTTGTCTGTCAAGTGAAAACTGTAAAAATATCTTTCAACGTTTATTGTCCATCTTATTACAGTATAACAGTTATAAGTTCAAATACGATCCACGTAGAATTTCAACACTTACTTAACAAAACATTTTGTTGATGCGTTGCGTTGAGCACAGTGAGTCAAATTCGATGTAGAGTAAAATAGCAAAGAACGGTGGATCCAGCAATTTTGTCAGGATACAGGAATCATGACGAGTATTTCACGGTGGGCTGTAATCAACTTGAACAAAGGATCCCGCACACATTATAGGGGAAAACGGCTTCCATCAAATTGGCCGAATTTTTTATATGACGTTGAGTCATCATCCCTATAAAAATGTTTAGTAACATTGGCGCTCAAAAAGCTCTCGTTTTTAAACTGGATCACAAAGAGTTGACAAAATCGGGATTTTTCGATTTCGCGTATGTCACGGGAGATCGGCGTATTTTGTCGCTACTATTCACATCGGTGCAGGCAATATGGTGTTTTTTGTATGTACATGTACACATTTAAGTTTATGTAAAATATAGGGTTACATTACAACTTAACGCACTGTGCGTTGAGTTAATAAAATGTTTTGTCAAGTAAGCAAAACATAATGAATAAATCGGTGGATTGTTTATTTGTTGTTGCCCTCTAATATTGGTCGTTATAGGTTGTTTTTAATGACGTCATTTCTTTTTGTTGTTATTGCCACGATCGGAAGGAAAACACGGTGAAATGTTTACATTTGTCATGTTTTTGGAGGAATACATACATATATACATACATACATACATACAGATATTTCTTATATACCACTTTTTCGTGTTCCTCAAAACGTAAAGATTATTGACCAATTACAGTAATCTCCCCATTTTTATATGTGAAGAGGTTAAGACAATTATAGTATACTTTAAAAATAGGTATACAATGATAGAAACAGTGACAGACTGTAACTTCTACTCGTTTCAGATTAAGATGCCACATCAAATAAGTTTCTGCAGTTTGGAGCATTCAGTTGCAACTAGTTAAATTTGTATTATTTTGTCTTAAATTTTTACGACGAAAAACTTAAAAAAACGGTAAACATTTAGTGTAAATACACAACTCTTATCTCAATTCTCGATAACAATTCTGACATCTGGGTAACCCTAACTAATTTATAATTGATCAAAAACACAAATACTTTTCTTATTGAACGAGCAAATTGTTGTAAATTGACCTGGTTCCTAATTTACTTACATCATTGCAGTTGTACAAGAAAAAGTGGTTTGGATGCACTTATATCTTTGTCTCCATGCAGTATGATAGTGGAAGACAGATAGGCCAGCATTAAACCAATTAATTAAATCTATTTGGCTTTGAATTAGATCTATATTCAGTAACGAGCGTCAGTCTACGAAAGGGTCGAGTCTGTTTGACATCCATCTAATACAGTGCGTTACATAAGTGATTGTTCTTCCTGTGACTATACATATCTAGTGTGCCACATTCATTCATTGGTAACGTACCAAGTAATTTAAACTAATTTATGTTGAGTCGTTGGATAAATATATCATTTTATATAGATCATCGTGTTTAAAAATTTAATTATATCAAAATTATTTGCAATATGACCTTCTTATATGATAGTTTTTTCGTGATTTAATTATTTATATCCACTTTGCATTTATATTGACGGAAATGTCAGAGTTTGAAATTATAGAGGTCTAACTTTTACAGAATGTATGCGTATCTTGAAAATAATTACTTATAAATGGAAAATACCTTTTACAACTTTAAAAGTTGATTAATTTATCTACAACTTGATTTTTTTTTAAATTCTCTGCTACAAAATGTCACCGAGTTATAGTAGGAACTGCCAAGATATACGATTTTCAAAAAATAAACTGTTTTATGTAACTCGTGTAGGATTCTTCTAAACAAACAACTTTATACAACTTATTGATAGTCTTTCGGAATATATTATTAGTTTGTAATAGTAATTTTTGTACTAACATACAATTATTTTTGACATTTTAGAACTAATGGCATTTATGACAAAACGGAGTCCAGATATTGTCGAAGAAGCATAAATTTCCTTATTTTGTTGCTATCATTTTTACCTGAAAAGATAAGGGATGCATAACTCACACTGAATAAAGAACTCTATAAAAATAACATTTCTTATGTCGTTTTCCATACATCCCTATTAGTTGCATATCCACGTAGTGGATTGGAAGTATAGTAATCGTAAAAACATTTTCAATTTTTTTTTCTCGATTTAGGTTTAGAATGTCATGAAACGTCGAGATTTTAAATTTGAGCGAAAAAAAATTCTGTCTGTCGGTCTGTAACTTTTTGTGCCCACGATGTCTTTGAAAAGGTTTAAGATATTAACTTGAAATTTTATACATGTATGTACCATAATGAGATCTGAAACTGGATCGTCTTTTGAACTTATTAGGTGAAGGGTTGGGGGGTAAATAGGGGTAAATTAAGGGGAAATATGTAAGGCAAGCTAGTAAGAGTACAGAAACTTAAAATTTGATATATATGTACTAGAAGCCAAGGCCTCAAAATTTTTTGTAATATTTTTCATCCCCCCACAATTCCCCACTCCATTGTTAAAGGGATTGATCAAATAAAATTGAGATATTCACATGAAATTTGGTACACGTATATATTATAATGACATCTGAAACTATATTGTATTTTTCGATTTTTCCGTTGAAGGGTTGGAGATTGAATAGGGGTAAATGGGGGAAAATAAGTAAAGCAAGCTAGTAAGAGTACAGAAACTTGAAATTCGGTGCAAGTACTAGAAGCCGACCTAAGATATTTGTATAATATTTTTCAATCCCCCCACTACCCCTACTCCATTATTAAAGCGGTTGATAAAATAAAATTGAGATATTCACTTGAACTTTGGTACTCGCATGTATTATAATGACATGTAACTAGAGTCGGGTCAAGTTTAAAAAGACCGTTGTATGAATTAATATTGCACATACGTTTTCATTATCTCTTGCACACAAACTTAAATCCATAGCCTAAAGACATTGTCAATGTATGTCTACCAAGATTCTTTCCCACTTCTTTTGAGACGGAAATATGAAATGCACACTGAGGAGTGAGCATCATAGTCATAAGCTCAGCGATTCTCAAACTGTGTGATTTGACGACGAATATTATTTATTTCCGTGAACTAACACCACTCTAAATGTGAAAAACGTCTTTATATGAAATATTTAAGTTATTTTTAGTGGTATATAGTGGATATATCAACAATATCAAACCATTAAGTCTTACAATTTTCTATTACGTACATAGTACACGTCTTAGAGCAGAACAAAGTAGCTAGCCTAGCTCAATAGGTAAGATACTCGATGCAATAAATATAAATAGGGTTGGTGCGGGATCGATCCCCAGCACTTCTACTTTTTTTTTTTATTATTTCATTAAGCTCTATTAAAAGTTAATAATTTTCGTTCTATAATTTTTATTTTATTAAACTGCGCCTCGAGTTTTGTTAAAACTTTATTTTCCCCAAAAATGTGTCTTTTTTTATTTTGTCAACTAGAATTTTTATTTATTACCGCTAAAAGAAAAATAATTTATTTTCGTTATTCTCATAGAGATTTCAGATTTTTTTTTTTTTGTTATATGAAATACTTTATTTTTACTGACATCGTTTCCCCTACTAATACAACGATCCTATCCTTTCCTGGCAAGAAATGCCCAAACCTTCCCGTGTCTCTTGCTGGATTGTAGCAATATTAGTATTTGATTCTTTTTCTGATCACTCATTGTTATTGACTGAATTGGGCAATTCATTTTTTGTTATCAGTTTCATTTGTGCCCGAACCTATATACCTACAGTGTCCGTCGTAAAGTTGGCTACATATCGGAAAAATTTGTATTATTGAGATTTCTAAAAAATACTATATTGGGGGTTCGTTTCTTTTTTTACATGCAAATACCTTTATTCAACTAAAATACATACGGTTTTTGTCGAAACTAATCAAATATTTGTGAAATAGACACAAGAGTTTATGATTTTTCATATAGTAATTAATGGTAGGGGTAAAATTTGCACTTTTTTATTTTCCTCATATCTGCTTCAAAATCAATATATATGTATATTAGTCGCGTTATTTTGGCATTTTACCTCAAAAAAAGGTACAGGGTCTATTGACTTCATTTTTGTGGCAGAGTTCAGAAAGGCATTTAGAAAAAACAGCACCTTTTATTTTTTAGCGGAAATGTTTGGTTTAAATTTTGGACCAATAATTGGCCAATACTAATGGCCAATTTAATTTAATTAATTGAAAAATTTGTTATCATACACAATATGCCATAGAATTAGACGAAAATGGTTACTCTGGGGTTTTTGAAGTCGCTGATCACCAATCTGAAGCCCGATTTGGGGAATTCAAAATGGCGGACCGGAAATCGGGCCATTTTCCATAAGAAATGACAATGGATATCTTGGCCTTATAAATCTGTGCTAGGAGGTTTTCGAGGTTGCTGATTACGAATCTGAGGTCTGATTTGGTAAATTCAAAATGGCGGACCGGAAGTAGAGTTCATTCATCAAGAAAAACTCGTATCTTTTTCGCTTTCGGACTGAAAATGAGTACTCGGGGTTTCTGAGGTCTCTGATAACGAATCAAAGGCCTAATTTACGAAATACAAAATGTCGGACCGGAATAACACTCTATTTCTCTTGAAAACTCGTATTACTTTCTTTTTTGGGCTGAACGTGGGGGGGGGACTCGGAGATTCCCGTTATCGCTGATAACGAATCTGATGTCCAGTTAGGGAGAATTTAAAATGGCGGACCGGAAGTAGTATATTTTTCAGGAAATACTTTTTTATTTTTCATACTTTCAGCCCGAAATAGTAAAAAATACGAGGTTTTCCGAAGAGATTGGCTGTTCCTCCCGTGTCCGCCATTTTGAATGTCGTAAATTGGACCTCTGATCCGTAATCAGCGACCTTAAAAACCCCTGAGTACTCATTCTCAGCCCAAGAACGAAAAAATATGAATTTTTCCTGATAAATTGACTTTACTTCCGGTCCGCCATTTTGAATTTACCAAATCAGGCCTCGCATTCGTAATCAGGGACCCCGAAAACTCCCGAGTACAGATTTTCAAGGCCAAGATATCCATTCTCATTCCTCTTATGGAAGATGGCCCGATTTCCGGTCCGCCATTTTGAATTTCCCAAATTGGACTTCAGATTGGTGATCAGCGACCCCAGAAACCCCCGAGTAACCATTTTCGTTTAATTATATGGCATATTGTGTATGATAACAAATTTTTCAATTAATTTAATTAAATTGGCCAATTATCGGAAAAGAAATGAAACCAAACATTTCCGCCAAAAAATAAAAGGTACTGTTTTTTTAAATGCCTTTCTGAACTCTTTGCAACAAGAATTAAGTCAATTGACCCTGTCCTTGTTGTATTCTATATGCACTTTTTCTTCATAAAATTTTTCGATATCTTAACAATTTGACCCATTTTTCGGTACCACCGTCAACTATTTTTTACAGTCCTGCCAAACCGGTGATCACATGATATGTGTCAAAAGGTAATTTTTTGTTGTTGGACATGCATAAACAAACCCCCAATTGAGTTTTTTAGAAATGTAAAAAATACAATTTTTTCCCGTATGTAGCCAACTTTATGGAAACTGTATAATCAGAATTCCACTAAAATTATGAAGTTACTAATCTTAACATTTTATGATAATTTCTTTTACATATTTTTAAAATTATTTAGCGATATCATTGCTGAGAACTGTTTGAGAACTACTGGTGTTTCTTATGCTTTAAATAAAATCTTAGTTCAGACGTTTTAGCGGCCATGACACACGTCAGTTTAAATTTTACCCGACTCTAAATTATATTTTGAGATGATTCCGTTAAAGGTTGGGGGTTAAATATGGGTAAATAGGGTAAAATAATTGAAGCAAGCTGGTAAGAGTACAGAAATTTGGGATTTGGTGTATATACTAGAAGCAAAGGCCTCAGGTTTTTTTTATAATATTTTCCATCCCTCCACCACCCCCACTCCCTTATTAAAAGAGTTGATAAAATTAAATTGAGATTATCACTTGTTATAAAACATACACGTGTTTTATAACGACATCTGAAACTAGATCATATTTTGACATGATTGCGTTGAAGGAGTGAGGCGGTAAGAAGTACACGTATATACAATATTATAATGACACCTGGAACTAGATTGTATTTTGAGATGATTCCGTTGAAGGGTTGGGGGTTAAATTGGGATAAATAGGGGAAAATAGGTAAAGCCAGTTTGTAAGAGTACAGAAACTTGAAATTTGGTGTATATGCTAGAAGCCAAGTACTTAGATTTTTTTTTAACATTTTCAACCCCTCCAATCCATTATTGAAGGGTCGATCAAATAAAATTGAGGTTTTCAGTTGAAATTTGGTACATGTATGTATTATAAAGACATCATTTGAGATGATTCCGTTGAAGGGTTCGGGATTAAATAGGGGAAAATAAGTAAAGCAAGCTGATAAGCGTACAGAAACTTGTAATTTAGTGTATATACATTTTTAAGCACTCCACCACCCACACTCCATTCTTAATAAATTTAAATTTAGATAATCACTTGAGATTTGGTACACCTATATGTATTATACCGACATCTGGAACTAGATTAGATTTTGAGATGATTCCGTTGAAGGGGTGGGGATGTAAGTATAGGTTAATAGGGGAGCCAAGCAAGCTGTGTAGACTACCAAAACATGAGGTTTGATGCGTATGCTAGAAGCCAAGCCCTCAGATTTCTTTATAATATTCTTCACTTTGAATTTGATAAATTTTGATAGCTAGAATTATATTCTTGCATCTTTACGTCTCAGCGCTGACCGACACCTAACGTAGTTTTTATGAAACTCGTGTATTTGATACATTTTGAATCCTAGATTCATATTCTTGCATTTTTACGTCTCGACGCTGACCGACGCCCAGCGTCGTTTTTATATAACTTGTGTGTTTGATAAACATTGATATTGATGTTTAGCGTAGTTTTTATAAAACTGGTGTATTTGATAAACATTGATACCCAGATTCATAATCTTGCCGTTTTATGTCTCGTAGCCGACCGACGCCTAGCGCCGTTTTTATAAAACACGTCTTTGAGAAATTTGGATAGCTAAACTTATGTTGTTGCATATTCACGTCTCGACGCTGACCGACGCCTAGCGTCGTTTTTGTAAAACTTGTGTACTAGATAAGTTTTGATACCTAAATTCATGTTTTTTTCATTTGTACGGCTCTACTCTGACCGACGCCTGGCGTCGTTTTTGTAAAACTTCTGAATTTTATAAATTTTGATACCAAGATTCATTTTCTTCCATTTTTTCGTTTCGGAGTCGATGACGCCTAGCGTTGATTTTCGAAAACTTGTGTATATGATATATTTTGATACCTAGATTCACATTGTATTTTTACGTCTTGACGCCGATCCACGCCTTGCGTCGTTTCAGTAAAATTTGCGCATTTGATAAATTTTAATAACTAAATTCATGTAATTGCACTTTTACGTCTCGACGCTGATCGACGTCCAGCGTCGTTTTTGTGAAACTTGTGTACTTGATACATTTTCATACATAGACTCATATTCCTGCATTTTACATCTCGACGCTGACCGTCGCCCAGCGTCGATTTTGTAAAGCTTGTGTATTTGACCAATTTTGATACCTATATTAGTGTTCTTGCATTTTTACTTCTTGAGGCCGACCGACGCCTGGCATCGTTTTTGTAATGCTGAATTTGATAAATTTTGATACCTGGACTCATATTCTTGAATTTTTTCGTGTCGACGCAGACCGACGCCTAGTCTCGTTTTCGTGAAACTTGTGTATTTGATAAATTTTGATACCTAGATTCTTATTATTGCATTTTTAGGTCTCGACGCGGACAGACGCCTAGCATCGTTTTTGTAAAACTTGTGTATTTGATATATTGTGATACCTAGATTCATGTTCTCGCATTTTTAGGAAACCCGTCTTTTTTGTGGAATATTAATGTGAAGCCTATTACAGTTGTGTAACTTTTTAAATGTTTTATCCGCAACTTAATAAAAATGTCTTTAACTTTTCTTTATTTTCATCCCCTATATATTTTGCAGATTTTGTAAATATCATGTTAGGCTTGAAAGTTAGCCAAGTTCATTTTCAATGTTTTAACGAAGCTAAATTGCAACTTATTGTAAATTTTTTTGACATCTGCCCAAAATAATATTAAAATTCTATTACCAATTATTTCAGCATACTAAAGTGCAAATATAGTCAAGAAGTTTATCTGTAATGAGACTTATAAGGAAAATCTGGATGTGGAAGTAGTGACTTCTTAGGCAGCGCCGGCAGCGGTTTTTTTACTATAGATATCAAGTCCTCATATAAAATATTCTCCAATATAATTAGCATATCTGACTTCATTGCAAAGTAGACCTGCTTTGTCATTTCCTTGTAACCATAATGCGCTTTGAGTTAAACGAAATTTACATATTTATTTCTAGATGACAGGAAATTGTGTTTATTTATAATACCGCACATAATTGTAAAGTTTGGGGGCCGTTTGTCAAGAGTCGTCAATACGGATATATATAGTCCATTAATATCGTGAACTTCTCGTTGTGACTGTATTATTCAGCTAAGTGCAAAGGAAATTTCTAAGGCTTCACAGCTGTACCTATACTAATGTTCATAAGCAATTTTTTTCCTTGACTTTCATCATATTAAGTATATTCCTACTTTCATATTTTAGTGTTGTTTATTAACTATTTGAATTACGATTCAATAGAACGTAATTCATTTTACATATTCCTGGAACGAAGAATAATTTATGAAATTTAATAGTTTCAAGCCCATTGCGAAATATTTTTTGATATAGTTTCATATCTCAAAACGACAACCTTTTCGGATCTTGGCTGCAATTGAATATTTGTTCAGGGGGTTGAGAAGAACATTTTTAAGTGGATTAGATCAAATTTGACGGGAGGCAGAATCCCTCCTGCTTTAGTCGTTTACTCTAAATATCCGGGTCAATACTTAATTATATTGAACTTGTGAACATCGATAATTACTAGACATACCAAACAAACATGCGAAACACACAAATAAACATTCTTCAGAAAACTGATCATTGCGAAAGACTCTCCACATTAAAAAATTATAATACGGGTCGAAGATTTGTTGCTATGGACTTTATCAGAAAACATTGAATATTTCTTAGAGGTTAGGAGATTACTATTTTCGGATATGATGTACAGTTCATCTCCTCAGAGATATAAGAATTATAAAAGAACCACAAAATCACCGACATCAGTACCTAATAATTTTACGTATCTTTTACCTGCATCAGTACCTAATTTACATATTTTACTTATTTCTTTGCATGTAATAGCAACACTGGACGAGTGCACAAAAAAGAAACAGACTCGAAATAGTTTGTAAGAGCCATATGAAAAACTGAACAAATATATATGCAAGTTTCACATAATAGGGCTTTACTTTCGATTATACAGAATTATTTAATTAGGAACACTTTATAGATTTTTTTTTTTTTTTCATTTATTTCTAATCATAGGATACATTACATTATGAATAATAATAATCGAGATAATACATATTTAATGTAACTAGGTACATCATAGATGCGGAAGTAAAGAGAAATAAGTATATACCTACATACTAATTTAACCTACGTATTTATGCTAAGAATACATACTTATACACAC
This sequence comes from Stenurella melanura, assembly GCA_963583905.1. Lineage (NCBI taxonomy): Eukaryota > Metazoa > Arthropoda > Insecta > Coleoptera > Cerambycidae > Stenurella > Stenurella melanura. The sequence continues at coordinate 156,447,333 of OY757309.1, forward strand.
ATCAGTATTACAAATATGTCATTTTAGGATGAGAAACATGTGAAGGCATGCACATACGTGATGCTCCAAAGTCTTCGTAGAGTAGTCGTATACCGATAAAGATAAATGATAATAAACAATTTTAGGTACCTAGGCAGTTATGTGGCTATAACTGCCCGTATGTACCATATGTTTGACCTGTTTAATAGAGTAATACATAATAGAGGTATAATAGAAGTTATGATTTGGATACTGAAAAACGACGTGTGAGGACTTTTATATAATGGAGAGAATTTGTGATGGAGTCTTTTAACTTTTTACAAAATTTGAGCAAAAGAGTTATAATTATGTACGACATACTGTTTGCAAACACTCCTGAATTTATTTATATTGCTTATTATTTTGATATTTAATGGCAGAATATTATAGAATTTGGGTCCTAAATAATTCATGAACTTTTTGTTTATGTTTTTTTTATTTATTGGTATGGTTATGTGTTGATTTATTCTATTTCGTGTGACATAGCAATGATTAATATAGTGTTTAACTTTTGCGTGCTTGTGTACAAAACAGCAGGTTGAAATGATGAATAGCTACGAACATTGCATATTCTATCAGTGTACAGTAGTTTGTTGAGTATAATCTATTTTTCTTTAGTATAATTTTCAGTATTGTATTTTGAGCTACCAATAACGGTTTTATAGTGTTTTTGTAGAGACCACCCCATACAATTATGCCGTAGCGAATTAGACTCAACCAATGTCTGATATACTGTTAGTAATTGGTTTTGACTTAAGAATTGTCTTAAAATATAAAATTTGTGTATAAGACACCTAATTCTTTTTGTTTAAGTATGTTACATGACAGTCCCATTTTAGGTTTTTGTCAATTACAATACCAAGGTACTTAGTACTTGTGGTTTCCTTTATTGTACCATTTAAGTTGTCTACTTTTATGTCGTTATAACCAGGACGATTTGCGGCTGTTATAGAGAAAGCAATATAATTTGTTTTACTTATGTTTAATGAAAGCTTATATGTACTAGCCAATCTTTTACCTTTTTGACCCCTATTTTTACTCGCTCCCTTGTGTCCTCCCAGGAAGTTCCACTGAAAATTAGTGCAGTATCATCTGCATAAGAAATGATGATTTTAATTGAGGGTACATGATGATTTTAATTGAGGGTACACTTTTACTAATTATCTGATATGGAAACCACATTATTTTAATATTTTCTTCTGCTAAGTGCACAACTCCACAAAAAAAGTTCTGTAGCAGAAACATTAGTACATAGATTTTGTACATTTTTTTTTTTTGTTGAATCTGAATTCGCAGTCCAAAATCCGATTTACCAGGTAATTTTATAGTAAAACGCAAAACATGCCCTAAATAGAATGAAATAGTGATATGATAAAGCTTTATAATGAAATGCAACAATTTGTAAATATTTTGAGAAAACACTTCAAAATAAAATTTTGAGCATTATGAAGAAATATATTAATTAAATCCCTACCCACCCCTACGAGGGTGTGTTAATTCCACCCCTAAGGTCAAATAAACGAATGTCAGTGCAAAAGAATGTGAAAAGCCATAGCCTTGTCGCATGTAATTTCAAATATATAAATGTAGGTTAGAGGCGGAATTAACCCCCTCGTAGGGGTGGCGTGGATTTAATTTGCATATATTTTTTTCTAATGCTCAAATTTCTATTTTAAAATGTTTTACAAATTGTTGCATTTCATTATATAGCATTACCTTATCCTCACTATTTCACTCTATATTAGCGGTTTGTTTTTGCGTTTTAGTGAAAATTACCTGGTAAATCGGATTTTGGGCTGCGGATTCTGATTCAACATAGAAGAATACACAAAATGTGGATTTAATGTGGATTTAATTTACATATTGTATTTTTTTCTAATGCTCAAAATTTTGTTTTAAAATGTTTTCTCAAAGCTTTACCTTATCCTTACTATTTCACTTTATTTCAGAGGTGATTTTGCGTCTTACTCTAAAATTACCTGGTAAATCGGTTCTTGAGCTACGGATTCAGATTCATCATCCAGAAATACACAAATCAATGTACTCGTGTCTCTGGGACTGTATTATTATTCTTTGAGAAAATCTTCATACTTCTTATATATTTAAGATAAACTGTTATTATTTCAGTACTAGTACAGTTCTAAACATAATAATAATAAAAATGGTAAGTTTAATAAGTAGCGGCACAGGACGAAGTGCTAAATATTAGATACCACCAGTGGTCTGGCGGAGGAACATGTCAGTCAGTTGGAATGTACTACTTTGGCATCATCAGAATACACTCACCAACAAAGTGGCCAGGTACTATGAGCATACTCCGAAAAAGTTGTCAAGGTCAATAATACCACTTATGTGACCATTGTAACTGGCAGGAAAAATCGTGCTAGTGGACCGGACATCGCCGTATATAATAAAATGAAAATATCCTGGTTGCTGGTCAATGTATCAATTCGAATGACGTCAACGTGATATTCAAGGAAACTAAGAAGTTGAGTGGGTACAATACCTCCAAATAGAAGTGAACAAAATGTGGAATGCAAAGCCAAGATAACGCAGAGACGTCTTTAAGAAGTCCTTAAAGATGTCTTCTTTAGACATTCACGACGTCTTAAAGACGTCCGTGTACGCCTTACAGACATCTGGAGAACGTCTTATTTAAGCCTCATGTTACAAATCACAACGTCTTACAGACGTCTTTTCAAGGTCTGTTGGCGGAAGACCTAAAACAGACCTGAAATAGACGAAAAATGTACATTTGTACAATATTCTTTGTAGATTCAGAGGTTTTTCCTTATTCATATTATGAAAACTTAACATTACTACTATAGGTATTAAAAACATTGTTTTTATTTATGTACATTGCCCTACAAAGTGCGTTGTTTTTTTTATGTATTACAAGTTTATGCTTAATGACCTTAAATCAGATTTTTTTACAAAAAAAATTGTTTCGGCCCGGATGGCCAACAAATGTTGAGCGGGTCACATTTTTTTATTGTTTGTAATAATTTGTCTGCAGCAAGTGGCGGCCATGATAAAAGTCTCCCTGGTTCCAGTTTGAAGGAACATCAGCTTCCACACTTTTGTAGTCAATAAATAATACCGCAGTCCACGTCTTTGCCTCCACACTAAATAAATAGAATGTGAGTGTAGTATATAAATAGTATAATATAAACATACTTTTTTATAACTGCAACAACGAAAATATAAAACTGCGAATTAACAATAACAGACCTGAATAATAATGCAACTGAGAGACACGCACACAAAATAGAAGTGGTAATGGGATGAACAATGAATAAATAATAATAATAACAATATATAACAATAACACTGCTGTCTTGTCTCTAAATGACTGACAACTCACAGCATCAATTGCAGAATTGACAGATGACTCTATATTATGCCTAAGGCATGTTCAGAAAGCCCGGCTAGCTGTTCAAATAAATATGGAAATAGTATTCTGATGAAATGTTTAGTTGTGATGAAACGTGTAGTATCAACAATACCATTAACAATTTTCTTAAAAATATAACTCAACGCAAAAATGGGTATACTTAATTTTTTCCTAACTTTAGAAATAAACAACATATTTTACCGGTCAAATATGACAAAGAACATTTTAAAATAGAAAAAACATTTTCGGTTCATTTTTCTTTCTATAAAAATAAACAACACATTTTACAAAAGTAACCTGCTAAATAAAAGTAAACAAAAGCATCGTAAAATACAAACCATTTTGATGAACAAATTATTTTTTGATCATACATTATATACACTCTAATATTGAGGTCGTTATTACGAGGTGTTAAAGATGTCTAAGTAAGACGTCTTAAAGTCGTCTAAGGTAAGATGTCTTAAGACATCTCTATAAGGAATTAAGACGTTCAGACCAAAATAAGACATAATAAAAACGTCTTTATGACGACTCGTGCTATCTGGGAGACTACAGTTGAGGCAGTAATTGTAAGGGCCCTCGAAACTGTTAAGAAGACCCATGACCGGAGTCTGCAACAACTGCCTGCTCAACCGAGTGCAGACGATCCCACTATTGGGAACTGCTGACAACCTACAGCAAATCACAGAGACTCCTAGTCTCTGTGATCTCTTGTTGAGATCTTAACTGTGATCTGTTAGAGGAAATGTAGCCATCGTCGCCAAATGGGCCCTATAACCTGGAACGGGCTCCAACAGAGCTGCATTCCTTAGTGTAACACGAAGAGAGATCAGTAAAATCTCCTGCCCAAACAGGAGTGTAAAATACCATAGTAACTGAACTGTGGAGGAAGAAGATATCTTCAACAAACATACTGGCCGTTCCATCTCTGCATGATTCACGACCACGAGAACGCAGAAGTAGGAGCCTTTTTATTTCAGATAGCACAAGAGTTTGGTTTCGACTTCGTTACAAGGCGGGAAATTTCAAGCTCTGTCATCGAGCTGGAACGTGCTCAGCTAAAATATCTTCTATAAGAGCATTAAATTTTGAGAAATCTTAAATTTGTATTAGCAATAAATATCGTGTTATAATGATGTTCAGTAACTTCATTGGTATTTTTATTTATACCTGTTATACCAGTACATTCATCACGTCTTCTATCTTTGTTTCAATAAATAGCTGGCCATACTTATTAAAAATATAATTATGGTGATTTGTTTTCTGTATGTTTTCTAATAGTTTCATAAAATATATGCCAACACCACTTATTATTCCACAATTTATAATGGACTTGAGCCCTATAGACAGTAGTAAGAAGATGATTCCTAGCATTGGCACAGGTTGTAGGTTTAGAATATTTACTAAACTTTGACTATACGTGTACCAATATAAAAGGAATTGAATAAAGATATACTTTCTACTTCGGAATTGCAAAAATTGTGATGATCGCAGATCAATCCTGACTATACTCGCATCTCGATATGAGCATGGTAGACCTAAAAATTCACAACTGTTGGATGTTTGTATGTCAAGACGCTTAACGCCATCGTTTTAGCTAATATTCTCATTGTAATTAAGAATGAAATATATACATTAAACAGTATGGTATATACAGGGTGGATTAATAATAGGTTATAGTGCAGGGATAGATTCTTTGAACCAAAATATGAGAATATAACCAAATATGCTTTAGTAAAATGTTGCTGTGGAAAGAGATACTGGGTGTCAAAATTCAAATAGTTTTTCCTTTTTTTGCAATAACTCAACAGCTTCTTGACTGATCTTCGCCAAATTTGATTAAGGAACTTTCTCTATTCTAAGAAACAATAATGTATGTATTACATCACGTTAGATCATAGATGGCGCCTCAGGAACAGTATCAGATGATGAATTTTTTTCATATTTTTTTTGACAAAACGTTGTGGTACTTCTGATCAGAGAATCTGATGAGGGAGTCATTTCCACGTATAAGTGGTACACTCAGTAGAACTTGATAACTCCGTTTTCGAGAAATTTGCCGTTAAACATTTGAATAATTTTTCGAAAGACAATTTCAAATTTAATGAGACAAAGTGTATTTATTGAAAAGAGAACGGAAAAAAAAATCGTAATAACAGCGTAAACTCTTTCTCACTTTCTTATGAACTAATTGAGTATTTTCATGGTATTGAGATAAATACATAAATCAAAAGAGTGTGTAAAATAAGGATCGAATCTTATTAGAAGGTCAAAAAATAACATAAAAGTTGACTTAATGACATAAACAAAATAAATAAATAAAATAAAAATTAGTATTTATTGTATAAACTTTCCCCACGTGCAAAAACCCCATTGCTGCAACTTAGAGTAAATTTTCGATATGGTCTCCACCTACTTCTATGCCTTTTCTAATCCTTTTATAAAAGATTTTCTTACATTGAAAAATACATTTTCCTGTCCTCTAATAAAATTGGCTGCGTGTTGTATTTAGTCCCACAGTTCTTCTCTTGAATTGATAGTACTTGTATAGACTAAAGTCTTCATATGTCCCCACACATAATAATCCAAAGGATTATAATCAGGACTCCTTGGTGGCCAAGCAAACTCACTTCCTCGACCGATCCATCTGAGTGTCTCATCAAGATAATTCCTGACTTCAGTGGAGAAATGAGGGGGAGCTCTATCTTACATAAACATTCTGTTCCGTATGTTTAGCATGAAAGCATGTAATATATCAGCAAGAGTAGTTTAAAGAAAAAACAGATAAGACTGTCCATTTAAATTTGGAAGGACAAATGGTCCCAATAACTGATCGCCGATAATACCACACCAAACGCCAATCTTAAACTCGGGCTGAAAATGCGATTCTATAACGGCATGAGGATTTTCTACTTCCCAATAATGGGTATTTCTCCAGTTAAGAACGCCTTGGCGAGAAAACTTGCTTCGTCGGTAAATAAAATGTTCATAACAAAATTTCGATCCCTGTTGTGTTTATTTAAAATAAATTAACAAAATTGTGGAAGATTCCTTCGACGTAAGTTTTATGCAAGAGTGAAGTGATATGGGTAGAAGCATTCTTTGTGTAAGACTCTTAGAACAGATTGTTTACTCAGTCCTGTTGCCGGTGATAAACGACTTGAGCTGACTTGAGGATCTTCATTCACATGAACTAAAATTTCTAGTTCCTGATCTGGAGTAATTCGTTTCGGACGTCCTACATCATTTTTATGGCGAAATCTCCCAAACGCCGAAACAGATCTTTGAAAATCTTATGATCTGGTTGTATTCTATTTGGATATTGAAATGAGTATCTCCTCGCAGCACGTCCGCTAAAAATTGTTTGTACGTAAACTCATATCATTTCCCTAATTTGCCTATTTAAAAATTATTATGTCGAGGCATTTTAAATAAAGAAGTTAAAGAAATTAACTCGAGGAACACAAGCACAAAATAAAATAATTAAATGACGTACATGGCAGAACTAAAATGTAACCAAAGCACACATTTTAAAGAATACTCTTTGTTTCGTTAAATTGCAATTCGTCTTTCAAAAAATTATTCAAATGCTTAACAGCAATTTCCCCGAAAATGGTTGGAGTTAAGTTCTACCAGGTATACCTTTCATACGTGGAAATGACGCCCTCATCAGATTTTCTGGCCAGAAGTACCACAACGTTTCGTCCAAAAAAATATGAAAAAAATTCATCATCAGATACAGGTTCTGCGGCACCCTTTATGATCTAACACGATGTGATACATAAATTATTATTTTTTAGAATAAGAAAAGTTTCTCTAGCAGCTTCTTTTATCGAAACATATTTGGTTATATCCTCATATTTTGGCCCAAAGAATCTACCCCTGCACTATGGCCTCTTATTAATGGTCCACTCTGTATACAACGACAGAAGTTAAAGGGGGTAAAATTATTAAGTACATTACAACATTTGGAGGACCCCCAAGTGGAGTTGTAAATATAAGAATTCCCGTCATCATTAAATTTCGGGTAGTAGATATTTTAATGTAACGATAATATATTTATTTGCTGATCTAAATATACTATTGTTACATTCAATTAATGATTCGCCAATAATATGCTTAAAGTTAAACAGAACAATGCCGTAACTTAGAGTTTAACTAGATTAGTTTAAGTAAATACATAAAACGAAGAAGGATATGCACACAAAAGGAAAGCTTGTCAGTGTGTCAACATATTTCAACACTTGATTATATCCTACTTATACTTACGAACAGCGATGTGCTATTTTCTTCGATTTCCTTCCTTTCTCTCTTTTGTTCAGTGTTTGCTTGTTCCTTATCAGATTTTCGTTGACTTTACTCTATTTGAGTTCGGGTCGTTTCCTATTGTTTTCCCGGTGGAATTTTGTTTCTACTCTGGATGGTTTATAGGTAGTGCTTATATATTCAAGGTATGCTATGTGACTCGAGGTGGAAGGAATACTATTTCTACTAGTTAATCAATGATTACGATTATTTAGAGCTATAGATGACGTTTAGGCATTCGTGATTAATTTTCATTTCACATTTTAGTGTTATATGTAGTTTTTTTTTATCAGTCTGTTTTTGTTTGTAAGAAAAATAATAATAAGCGAATTTGAAGTGATAAAATTAATGGAGTAAATTTTATGCGAGTTTGTGTGAAGAGAGTATAGTGGTAGTTGTCAAATAATAACTGTAATAGGTTTTATCTAAGCGGTAGTAAGATGATATAATGAATGTGATATGTCGAAGTTTAAATTGATAACCGATGACCTCGGAATTAGATTAAATATTGTATATTGAGTAAACAATATACTTTTTGTCGATTTATTGAACTCGCTATATTATTGTTATATGTTGTTATATTATTGCATTTTCTATAGAGATGCTCTTCACAATTTTTGTAAATAATTATAATTTCAGATATTTTTAGTTTTATGATAACAGCTTATGGACAGCTTAACAATTTTCTTTTAATTTTCGTAAATATACTCTAGATTTTAATAAATTCGGGCACCTATAAATGCTTGCTTAGTACGCAAGACAGCAACTGAATCGTAAAAATTTAGTTGCTGTACAACTTATTTGGTATCCTGACTAGAGTATGGAATATTTAGTGGAGTTTGTATTACCCAGACAGTAACAGTAGGTTAGACCGCTGCTGAGTGGCCCAACACGTCTAGTCACTGTCATTTCTACTGTGTTCGAGTTTCAGCTGCGGTAGATAGCAATCTGTCAGAGAATGGTTGTTGTGTTGATATCTATATGTACATGTACGTGTCCTATCTGTCAACATCAAGATAACATTCCATGTCGGTCTGTGAGACCGTGTACTAAACACATCAGATGTTAGTATGAGTTTATTTACAACCTCCCAACTGGCTTCATGTACGATTCTGCATTGGATGTACGATGTAGACAACAAACCTGTTTACTTACTTACTTCGTGATTTTTGCTCCGTAGCTCATGTAGAGTGATTGTCATAAGAGCTGGGAATTGTATTTACCTACTTTCTTGATCAAATGTACTAGCATCGCAACATTTTTCCCCAAGCCACCAAGCTACCTTCTTATCCCACTGTTAGTTGTGTCATCTGTGCGTATTTGTTTTGAAGTTCTGAGAGAATTTTTTTTTCTAATATTCTCGCACCCAGATAGCACAAACATATTCCTAGCATATGACTGAAATGCTTTTCTAGATAATTTGAATATGACTGGAACTATTTTAAATATTCAATATATTTCAGGAACATTACTGGAATTTCAAAAGTACACAGTATTAAACGATCAGGGAATATTCTTCACAATATTCCCGTAATATTTAAAAGAATGTTTTAATATATTAATAGAATATTCCTGGTATACGTTCAGAATCTATAAAAGATTTTGAAAAATATTTGAGCTGCCTTTGAAAAACCGGTCACTAAAAATTATGAAATAAAATTTCACCGCTATTTGCTTAACTGAATCTTATTATCTAATATAGATTTTGAGGTCAGTTAAAAATTTGTTCGATCCTGTTCATTTTTTCACCGCCCTCAAAATCAATAGTAGCTAATAAGATTCAGTTAACCAAACGATGGTGAAATTTTACTTCATAATTTTTAAAGATCGGTTTTTATTGACGGTTCAAATTTAAAAGAAATATGTTTTTTCATCCTCCTTTCATGTAAGTCATGCAATTGTAAGTGTCATAAATGAGATTATAGAAGTTAAAATCCTCCAAAGTGAGAAAGTGGTCTAAGCAATCATTAAATATTTTTCAGGTTTAATATTATGTAAATAAATTATGGAGTTATACTGATTTCGGCTGTGTTCGAGAAATCCATGTCCCATATAACTATCTCGCACTATAGGAATCTACATTTATATTAACATGGAGCAGCATTAATTTTGTATTTAACATAAATATGCATATATTTCTCATTCTTCCCCCACCGCCTCTACTTCTATCTCGTCGTCCATTACTTGCATTTTCGGTCTATCCGAGTCTTTTGCTAGAGAAACAGAAATGGCTAGTTCTACACATTTTAAAGATATGTTTCTGTCATATAGACCGCATCTAAAAAAAGTAGGTACTTTTAGACCTACATACTAATAGACCGTAATATCTTACTGAAACAATATTTAGATATTATTATAGAAAAAGTATACAAATATCAAAGTATTTCGATACTAAAATCTCTAACTGCACTTTAAATATATTTTATATTCTTACCTAATATTACACTGTACGACCCACAGTAGGAAATTTAGCACTTTCTTTGGACAGAAGTCTATTTGACGCACACTTATTGACCGATTTGAATATATGTTTTTTTTAATACCCGTGAATAATTCTAGTTTACCCTCCGATTGCTACAATTTAAATATATTTTCTTCCGATTAACGTATCTGAACAGGCAGGAAAAAACATGTTATTCCAACAATTTCCGTTAAATTCAAAATAAAAATTTTAAATTTTGGTGGGAGCTATATCTCTATAAGTACTCTATGTGAACTTGTGAACAACCAAATGTATTTTGTTTCCCAATTTTTCATAATAATTAATATTTGATTATCTAATTTTTTTAATCGTCCTGTAAAATTATGGAATACTTACTTGAACATTTCTGCAGAGTATTGAAAGGGCTGGAAAAGGGTATTATTAAATTTTTTTGTAATATTAATCACAATACAAAGAATTATAGTTTTTTCTCCCATTTGAATTTAACATTTATTTACAATTCTAGAATGAAATGTTGTAATAACAGAAAATTACAGTTTATTCTATACAAATTAATACTTTTAAAATTTTGGGTAATATCAACTAAAAATCAAAAATTATCATTTTTTCTCTGTAGGTGCTTGTGAAACAGGAAACCTGTAGCGTTTGAGAAACAAAAAATATTTAGTTGTTATCGAGCTTACATAAAGTACTTATAGAGTTACAGGTCCCATAAAAATTTTATCTTCATTGTGAATTTTTGGAAAACATTTTTTCTCTCTCACTTTAAGAGAACGTACTTCTTTAGGGATGCATTTTTGGACTAAGGTAAGTTGGGTTATACGGGCCCAATATGAACTCAGGAAGCGCAGGTTCCCGTCCGGGAACTCAATTCTGGGACGCCCTGTATAATGTAATTAAAAGTAGCTATTATTTGAATTAAAAACGCAAGTTTGGTAAAAAAGTAACCAAATCTCAATTTTAGAGCTAAAAGAGTATAAGAAGTTAGAAGTATAAGAAGCCCATGGACATGCAACCTCAAAGTTGCTTATCTGCTCCTTAATTGTAAACACATACATCTATTATATTTTATTCAGCTTGAATTTAACGTCATCCTTGAGTAAATCTTCTTATTTTTTATATTTGTTAGGCTTTTTAAAATTAATTTTATCCATACATACAATTAATTAAACAACCTAGAGTAATAAATTATATATCGAAAAGATCCTGAAAACCTGCATGTTTCGATTTTGGGTCAGATGCATTCATCAGAAGAATAGATATTTTAATTGTAGCAATTGGAGGGTAAATTAGAATCATTCACGAGTATTTAAAAAAGAATATATTCAAATCGCTCAAGAACTGTGCGTCAAATGGACTGAGGTCTGTAAAAACGCATATATTCTTGTACCATATTTGCCACCTCTTAATAAAATATTTCATTAATAATAGTAATACTTCTGGATTCAGCCTAGAGCATGACTGACATGTGCGTCATATTACTTTAATATTACAAGATATTCTAGATAGAACATACTATTGGGAAGATTTAGAGCAGCTTAAGGCATATTCTGAGCATATGTTGTGGGGAACGGTAACGTAATTTTATATGAATTCACTAAACAGAGGATTGATTGTTTAGTTTATTCCACGGGATATTACACCCGATCATTATTTTCACTAAATCTAAGTTTGTGCTTGTGTTTTAAAATTACTGACATTACCACTAATACAGGGAGAGAACGTAGATATGTCTACTTATACTCGTATGTCGATACGAAAATTCAGCAACGTCAAGCGCGGGTACTACTTGGACGGTTGACCCAGTCCAAGGAAATACAGCGTTCTCGCTTCATCTTCTAAGGGTTTATAAATCAGCGCATACGTTGAAGGTATGTAACTTTAGGAGGGGGTTACATAGCGGACTTACCGCCCTTCGGAGCGGATGTAAAGTAGTCGGTCTCTTGTCTATTAAATGCTAGGCAAGTAAAAAATCCGTACTCTTCGATAGAACCTCTTCGGTAAAATTTGCAGGTTGGGGATAGCTCGTCTCCTGGTGTCGGTGATAGGCCTCAGTAGTGGAAATGGACCGACGTTAAATAAGTGTGAAAAAAAACACTTATACAGATTCAATTATATTCCGACACTACTTGTTTTAGCACACTGCTTTTTCTAATACATTTCTGGAATTGCACACTCAGATACGGACTCTACCTATAGGTGTTCATCTGAAAAATATAGTTATAATTGAAAGATTAATATCATTGAACTTACTGAAGAGTACTTAACCGTAGTAGTTGAATAGATAATGTTTTACAGGTGATTGCAGATCGATTGTTAACAATTTTGGCCAAGTGACTTAATTAAAAATAAAAATTAGAAAAACATTTTGAAAATCACAATAATATCTGAAGATTGAACGGTAAGATCCAAATATGCAAAAATATATTGGTTGTCCTGTTTCAAAATTTTATTTTTGTGTACATCTTTATGTTTATTTACATCATATATTTCAAATTTTGTTCCTACATCACTACACCAAATTGAAAAATAATCTATTTATCTATTCTAAAGTTACAAAAATGTCTGGACCACCCAATAAGAAAATAAGGAAAGGCTCATATTAAAGAAATACTTTTGTGGCAAGAAATAAAAAGCTTATCGTACCTAAATAGCTTTATTTATTGCAAACTTATTATTTCCTGAAATAAAAGAATTTGTTTTATATGAAGAATTTACTTATTTGCATGTTTATGAAACAAATAATTCTTGATCGATAACATTAATTTATCTGCACATAATTAAGCAAAATATAATATTGTGAGAGGATGATAAAGAAACAAAAATAAAAAATCGCTGCCTAAGGAATCACTACTTCCACATCTAGATATCTCTTTAAAGGAAAACATCTTGACTATATTTGCACCCTAGAATGTAAAAATAATTGGTCATAGAATTTTAATATTATTTGAGGCAGACTTCATAAAAAAATGTGTTTAAAATTTGTGGACTCTTATTAGCTTGCCCTAATTATTTTCCCAAATTTACAACCCCCCACCCCCTCAACGGAATCATTTCAATCAGATGTCATTACAATATATACGTGTACCAAATTTCAAGTGTCCATTTCATTATTATTTTAGCAACCCCTTTAATAATTAAGTGGAACTGGTGGTGGAGTTTAAAAATATTATAAAGAAATCTGAGGCCTTGGCTTCTAGTATATACACCAAATCTCACCTTCATGTACTCTTACCAGCTTGCTTTATTCATTTCTCCCTATTTACCTCTTTTTACTCCCCGCCCCTTTAACAGAGTTATCTCAAAATACAATCTAATTACAGATATCACTATAATACATACCCCTTTAATAATGAGGTGGGAGTGGTGGGGGATCTGAACAATATTATAAAAAATCTAAAGCTTTGGCTCCTAGTATGTAGGGGAAGTTGTTCAGCAGTGAACAGGTTACTTTTTTATAGCTCGAAATTCGATCAATTTTAAAAAATAATGTATATTTCTGCTAGTTTGTCGGCAACCTTATATGCTTTGTAATAACGATTTATTACATAAATAATTTAGTGAACATTTATTAGAGTTTTTAAAAAATACATAATTTGGTTCACTGTAGAACTGGCCTGGTCCACAATGAGTCACGACAATTTCAGAAATACTAAAACAAAAAAAATATATAATGCATAAATGTTTATTGGCAACAATAATTGGTAACATAAAGCCAAATCAAATTTGACAAGAAAGTAACATTTCTATTAGAACATTAAAATAAATTTAAGACAAAGTAGAATCCTCTGCACATATGCAAAGCGAAATCACATAAGTAATAAAAACAAAATCATATTTCTAGTAACAGTAATTAGGAAATATTTTTGGATTTCTCACAGCCTAAAATAAATAAAACTCTTATAGGTGAAACAGTATAAAAAATATTTTAACGCACATTCAAATGCAATAAATTAACTTTTAAATTAACCGTTTGCTGTCTTTTGGTCCCAATAAATTGCTGTGGAGGAAGGATGAACTTAATATCAGATCCCTTCACATCAGCTAGATGAGGCACCTGTGGAAATATAAAACTTTGTGTTTCTCTCTGTTTCATCCTTAAGAAAGATACATAATAATAATCATCATCATTGTTTTGCTTCAGAACTTTGGCTATCTAATAAACAGCAAGTTTCTTTGTTCTGACAGGACCAAAACTTACTCTCCTTCTTGTGGATCATGTAACATTGTAGGAAAATTTTCATCCAGAGTCATAAGTTCTTCATTTTCCGAATCTTCACCCCATTCGCAATGAGAAGAACTGTTGCTATTAATGAATTATTCAGATTCGTCTTTTTCATCTTCATATTTTTTCTTGCGTTTAGGACGACTTGTTGAAGGGAGCTGAATCTTTTTCCGGCGTATCTGTCGCTATAATGCGTTTGCAAGATTTTCTGTGTTTCCTCTTATCAGAAATAGGACCTGCTTTAATATATGGACGAAACACCCGTGGAGTTATCAACTGCTTTTTAGATGAAGATTCAAAACTCTGGAAACATCAATAATAGTATCTTAAGATGGTGTTAAAGAAGTAGCACTTTATTTAGCAGTTGTATTAGGTTCTTTCTGAGGCTGATTCGCTGTATTTCTTGGTAATGAGCGATCTGTTACACTACTTGGTAGAAGATCTACGCCAGAAAAAACATCTCTGTCGAATGGAAAAATTCCACATTTAGAGAAAGCGGCAGATACGTTTACTGGTGTCATCGCTTTCGGGTGAGCTTGTCCTACGAACTTAGCTATCTGATAAATACTTACTACTTTTCCGGCAAAGCGAAGCATCCATGACTACGAAGCTGAATAATAATAAGTTTTAAACGGACTCAACAAACCCACATCCAAAGATTGTAATATGGTGGATGTATGGGATTTAGAGTAGTAGAGTATTGTCACACCGGAACTTTTAGCCAAATTCAGAGCCTCTATAGATAAATGCGATTCATGGTTATCCATGATTAATAACGACGGATTATCCACCGTTGAGTTTGTGTGGGCAATCAAATGTTTCATTACATCTACGAAGATAACTGAATTCATCCATCCGGCGGGAGCTGCAAGGCCTAGAGATCCAGGTGGTGCTCCATGCAGCATTACATCCCTGAAGTTTTTCCTGGGAAACACAATAACAGGCGGTAAGGCATGATCGGTTGCACTTACTATGCAACAGTAGGTGCTATTACCTTTTGAGGTTTTTGAACTGTTGTGGTTCTAGTTTCGTCGAGATTATAAATACGAATCCCGTCCGCAAATTTTGACTTATCAAATAATCAAAGAAACCTTTTACATTTTCTGGGTTGGATGTTGTAGCTCTAGCTAGGCTACATTGGCTCGGGCTTCCTGAGCGAAATATCTGGATGTCTGCTTCAAAAACATTCCAATCCGGCGATGGAATTCCGTTTCCAGGATTCTGGCATTTTAATATCATTTAGTCTCGCCATGTCATAGGCTACTTGTCTGCAATCTTTTATCGTCGTCAATCCATAGAACAAAAGAGCACACATTTTGTAATAGTCAAGTGTTTTTTCTTCGTCTAACGTAAATACCATAAACTTCGTAATTTGGAACCAATGAAATATCGTTTCCTTGATATGATTTTTTTAACATACCAGTTGGGTAGGGTATTTTACTTTGTTCTGCAGCTTAACGTATACTTAAGCCTTCTTCGACCATTCTTAAGGCAGCTTTCATAACCTCTTTCGTGTGAGCGCCTATTTTTCTTGCAGCATTTTTGCGTCGCGGCTTCCTGAAAAAATAATTAAAAAAAATCAGTCACTCAATCAGTCAATTGGTCTACAGTGAACCGTTTCACAGTGGAACATTGGCATTGGCATTGGTTCGCTGTGTAACAAATGTGCCGCCATTAATAAAGATAATTAAGTATGGGAAAAAACATATTCAAGCTGATCATGTTTCTAAATGCACAGTGAATATTACAATATCATTAAAATTGAAAAGTTTAAAAATCATAATACTTACTTGAAAATATTACGGTTTCACGTGTAAAATCAAATAATTGCAAATTAAACGTCTACTTCCAGCTACACGCACTAGTCGACTGGGGTTTCAGGAAAGTATCTAGCCAGTATTGCCAATCTACATGTTTTAAATTATCCCATAATCTAATTCAAAATGCTCCGTTTCGCTACCACATACGTTCAAAATCCTCTCAATAATCCTCGCACAAGCAGGGCCGTCGAGAGAAAATCGGGTCTCGGGGGTTGCACATACGATTCCCACCAATCTTCAATATAAATTTCGAAGAGCGTGGGTGGCATTTATAATAATGACTTATTTACCTCTATAAAAATTTCAAAGAGGGGGGGGCGTATTCCTTGAAATTGAATATTTACCTCGATCGGTATGAAAAGCGGGGGAGGGGGGGGGGGTGATATTCCTCAAAATTAAATATCTGCCTCGATTGAAATTTTGAAGAGCGGGGGAAAACACCCCCGACCCCCCCTCCTCTCGGTGGGCCTACCCACAAGCCGAACACACCAAGTTTGTGTATTTTCAGTAACGTTGTTGTAAAACATTTTTTGTAAACCTATTAAAGATTGTCGCTACCTACTTTAAGCATGAAATGCTCCCAATTGACTCCCAAATAAATTTCGCTCCACCTGTAAATGAAATGCTCACAATGCGAGCGTTTTCGCTCGCATTGCCAACACTGTATCTAACAGACTACAGTTTGACCACCTTTGACAGTTGTTTCCCTGATACAAGTGTGATTTACTGTGCCTAGGTCCCACCTACACCAAATTCCAAGTTTCTGTACTCTTTCTTACTTTTCCTCTATTTACCCCTATTAACCCCCAACCCTTCAGCGGAATCATGTCATCTCTCAAAACACTTTTTTGATCGTGAAGAACTGCTGAAAACTCGGGAAATATGCACGTTACAAATAATTTAAAAGAGATCAACATTTTAAAGAATGTCTTAACCTATGCGTCTGAATTTTTCCAGATCATTAAATTTTATAGTTTACGAAATTTTACATTTTCCGATAAGGGTTATTTTTCGTATTTTCCGGGAAAACTTGGGCAGTCATAAAGGAAATAAGTCTTTTAATTTAATAATACATTCAGCACAATTTTTGTAGATTTTTTCACGTCACTTTCTATTCCTCTTTCCTCCTTTTTGAAGAAATTCTAACAGCTATATCTCGGAAAATACGTATTTTTCCAAAAATTTAACAACAATATTGGTATAATTTGTTATTTTTCTCCAAATTATCTAATGAAATACATTTAATTATTTTAGATTAATTGAATTTTGCTAGTTAACAATTGTGGGGCAATGACGGCAATTTTTTTTTTTTTTTTGAAATTTGATCTAGAAATCAAAACGAACAGATTCGATAAAGTGTCCCGAAAATCAATTCATTCGGCAAACTTTGTCAAGTTTAGGTCGATTTTCGTTTAATGTACCTACACTAAATCTGTTTTCCATGGCTGATAAAAATCCTGAACTGATAGAGCAAAACTGACATCGGGGTCGTGTTCAGCAGTCAAAAAAACATCGAATACAGTGACATGGTCTATACTTATTTAAAATATTTACTTTTTATTTTAATCCCAATACCAGCCTGCTTTCGCATGTTTTTTGTGGTTAACAAAAAGTCCCGAGCTAATTCTGTAAAACTGACATCAGGATCGTATTCAGCGGTTGAAAATACATGGGAGTATTTATATGAAACCTCATAAATTTGCCGCTGTATTTCAACTTGTTTTTTATTAGCTTACGATTGTGATTAAGTAAATAGCATTTTGTGCCTGGCCCCATGGCGTGCCCAAGTGTAAACATGGTCAATTCATATACAATGAAACAATGCTGAATTTTGGTATGCAACTATCAAGTAAATATTTCAAACAATAATCATCAAATAGGTAACACATCAACAACATACTTTGTGTAGTTATAGACGGAGAAGGAAACCGAATATATTGCGATCTTATTTAGTGGAATCAATAAAGGTTGAAAATATGCATTATTTCGGAATAATTACGGGAAGCTTCGATTTTCCTAAAACCCTTTTATATCACTTTTACATAGCTTAAAGTAAAGAGATACAAACATATAATTGTGAGGAAATTGTTTATTAATTAAATATGAAAAAACTTTTTTAAAAACAAAATTATTATAAGTTGAGATATCAAAAAAAGGTTATTCAAAATTGGTGATCCAATATTGCCGACTTTTCGCTAAAAGTGACTCGATTTTTAAACAAATTTCTCACGGTTTGACACTGTGGGTGCTCTTTAGATCGCTGAAATAGATTATGATGTCAAAAAGTAATCCAAATTTTAGCCAAAAATCAATAGAGCTGTTTTTTAAATAAAAACCGTTAAGCAAATTTTTTAACTCTGAAAGTGGTGGAGAATACTCCGAGTTCGAACTATAAGAACGTCCAATAAAATTAGTGTCAAAATTCAAAGTCGAGGGACCGATTTCGACGGACTCAAAGTACCTCATAAAAAGACCTAGGTGAGCATCGCCATAGGGGTCGCTCGAATGAGACTGGACGCCAAAATGGTATTAATGCCGTTAGTAGGATTTTTTCAAGCTAGAAAACCATTGAAATCATATATACAGGGTGATTTACCACAACATGTTGAAAATAAATTATGTACTAGGTTTCTATGTGGAAAACCCCCTGCAAAATTTTATAGTGATCGTAAATAATTTAGTTAATTTTTTTGCATTAAAACTTGTAATGATACGCTACTCAACCATGGAATTTAGTTACCATTATGCTTCAATTGTTTATGCGTGTTTACGCGTGCGCCGCTTCGTATCTTGTTCAAGCGATCAGATGTTGTTTACGACGTTTACGTATGGTCAGTTTCTTTCCGGCTTCCGTTTGGATTTTTACGTTTTGAAAATTGTATTCGTAGATCGATACCGGTCAATATGCCAGCATTTACATCGCACGAATACTGCGATATAATTTTAACTTATGGTGCAGTAAATGAAAATATTGCAGCCGCTGTACGAGAATATGAGAAAGAATTTCACGACAGGCGTGTGCCAAATGAAAGAACAAGGAGCCCAGATATCACTCCTATGAATTTTTTGTGAGGTTACATGAAGAGTTTGTTATACGCTAAGTCAATAGATTCCCTAAAAGAGTTACAACAAGCCCTTGACAATGCCTCGAACCTAATTCGCGATGAAAGAGACAAATGTGATCGCATACACGAAAATATTATCTGCGCTTAGAACAGTGCATTGAGTGTCAATGGTCAAACATTCGAACATTTTCTTTAACTTTTCGTTACTTTTAAGTTTTCTGGTGAGTTGTGTTCTACAAAAATTATTTTAATTTTGCTATTTTTGTTGTGTGATTAAATCCAAAAAGTCACTTCTGATCCCGCCAGCTTCGCTGTCAGTCCCAGGTCTGATAAAGAGGGAGGGAAAGTGATATGGTTGCACCGCGTTACGTCACACTGTTTAAAGCCATAGGCGGCGCACTTCGACAAAAAAATAGGATCGTTTTTTGTCATATTTTTTTAATTTTTCATTTTTTTAACTTTTTTCGGTGGGAATAACTTACTTATAAATTTTCCGCATGTTGTGGTAAATCACTCTGTAAATCTTCTCGAAGCATCCGGACAAAGATGTCAAGGAAATTGACAATTTCAGTGCAAAATTAAAACTGAATAATTTTTCAGAAGTTCAACATACATTTTACTATCGTATCTGACCGGAAGTCTGAATCTTTTTGTACATTCGATTGTTACAATACTCTCGCCGCTGTATGAGTTACATATATATAATACACAAAAATATCAGTATAATATAGGTATCTTTTTATTTTCTGTACATATAACTATTCAGAGGCCCATAAAAAATAACTGACTTTAATATAAGTTATAAATGCATTATTTTTAGTTCAAGGTAGTACTTTACTGCAGAGAAAGTTAGGAATAAAAATATTCACATTATTTACAAATTTACCAGCATGCTGAAGTTAGCCAAAAAAAAAATCCAAATAATGCTGCATAATTTTTTGATGATATTTTTTTATGCAATTTTTTAACTATTAAATGATTAGACATAGGTAATAGTTATATGATATATAAACTCAAAAAAAAAAGTTGGAGCTAAATTTTCAAGTCGTTACGGTCTTTTCTTTATTTTTAGGAAACAATAAAAAATTGGCCAAAATTTGGCTAATTTCAACATGCTGATAAATTTGTAAATGTGTATATTTTTATTCCTAACTTTTTCTGCGTTTTTCTACCTTGAACTAAAAGATAACGCAATTATAACTTATATTAAAGTCAGTTATTTTTTACGGGCCTGTGAATAGTTAAAAGCGCAAAAAATCAAGACTATATTATATCGTTATTTTTATATACTAATAGATATCAATAGCCATCAAAAATGGAAACACAAGAGAGTGTTTCATATCCCCTTTAAAACCCATTTTAATTTTGCTTCCCAGCTTGTTTGGTTTACGAGTGATTCAACATTTTCTATAGTCCGCGCACAAAAAATTTCAAATAAAGGGAAATTCGTACGCATTAAAACACAAATGTTGCAATTGCAATTCTTTCGATATCGATTTCCTCGAAAATCATGGCATATACAAGAAAATTACAAGAGGACTTCTTCCTAGGAAATTAGTCCAGCTTTCTTTTTTATGATGAGCAATCTTCAACGGTTAACGAGTTATCAGTAAAATAAGGCTTCTTTCACCGAAGGGGTGGTTTTATGGGGGGTTACGCGGCACGCCCAGAACTGATTTTTGTGGTTTTGTGATGTATAATCCCTCCACTAACAGTTACTGCAGGGAAGTCTCAGATAACATTTTTTGTTATGGAAATCTTTATCATCATTGGACTATTATGGAACCGATGATATACGTAGTCTTCTTATTAAAGCTTGTACTCCAGTAGTTATGTCATTTATTGTACTCAAAATAAATATCTGGATATAGAGAAAATATGTTTCAATAAAAGCTTCATAACTGATTATAGTCCCATTATCATCGTATCGAATTTTATCAAGACGTTCCATTCTATCTTTTTTCTATCAAATTGCGCAGTTTAGGGTCCTCAATTTCTGTAAGTGCTCCACTTTACGAACTTACTCTATATTACTTCGTTTATCTTGAAAGTAATACTATATACAGATACTCAATACTCAAGAAGGAGATGTACTATATAGGATGTTCTCAAATTATTAACCATTAAATTCCTTGGCTAATTTTGAGACAAAATAGGTAGAGAGGAGCCGGCTGTATAGATATCCTATGAATAAGATACATGAAAAACTTTGTATGAGTGAGTAAGTACTACCACAGACCTACAGGGAGCCACTTTTCATATAAGCAAATTTTGCCCGCGTCATGGAATTTTACCGGAAGTCAGGTCAAAATGGGAGGATGCGGGCAAATAAGAAGAGGCAGCCTATTTTTTTAATAATTAGAAGGCTTGTACTTTAACTTAAAAAAAAATCATGTATTCGATGACTTACAAAAACAGAAAAAAAATGCTTTAATCGAGGGTGTCTCAGGGTTGCGGGCAAATTAAGCCTGTCAGCCCACTACAATCTCATTGTATATCTCAAAACCTACATTTTGACGTTAGTTTTATTCATGTATTCGATTGCACAAAAAATCGTGACCGGAAGTGACGACAGAATTCCATGACGCGGGCAAAATTTCCCAAAATGAAAAGTGGCTCCCTGTATGTCCGTGGTAGTACTTATTCACTCACATAAAGATTTTCATGTATCTTATTTATAGGAAATCTATACTGCCGACTCTCCACCTAAAACGTCTTAAATGTCCTAACCAAACTATTCGAAGAAAATTAAGTACTCCAGGCATTTTACATCATGTGTGAAAATTAATGAGACTGTACTTTAGAAAGATTAAAATAATTTTAATACCAATAATATGTGAAAATTTACTCGGGTTAAGTAAAGTAAATGGAGTTTCTTCTTTTGTTTCGAAATAGATATTGAGGAGGAACTCTTTCCAGTTTTATGGGGAGAGACTTAATGTGCTCTACTGGTTGGATGCATGCCATTTTCGTGTCTTTTTATCACATCCTTAACTCTTGTTTCAATTTAAAGAAGAATAATAATTAAATACAAATGTAAGTACAATTTAGTGAGGTTAATGTTACTTTGGTGAGAGAGCAGAAATTGGGGACGGATTTGTCCAATTTTTTATGCAAGAAAGTAATTAAAAAACATTCTATAATTTATGTATAATGAATACAGACCGGCACATATACTTAGACACACACAGGATAACGGTATATTAAATTGAAATTAAGTTTTAACGTAGTAAATTATTGCATTCTCACCTGACAAGATGAATTCTTCAAAAGCATAAAAATTAAGAACAGAATGCAAGAGGATTCCGCAGATTTAAATTACATGTCTCTGTTATTACAGATCCAGCTGAGAAAATGCAAATAGACTGAATGTTGGCACAAAGTCGGTCGAAACACTGATGAGAGAAGACTGTTGCTAGCACGTGATAGTAATAAAGGAAAGTGCATTTAAAAGATGCCGTCAGAAAACTTGAAACTAGAGCCTATAGGGCAGATCAAGTAAGTTTAATTTAATGTATAACTTAAATCTAGTGTAACTGATCCAAGAATATGTTGACATTTTTAATAGAATGGTACAATTATAAGAATGTCTATGCATTTTATTTTTGTATTACGTGCAGATATTATGCAATTATTCATGCGATTCGATTTGTGTGCCTGTTATTTTTTTACTATTTAGACAAAACTAATGTATACAGGTAAATGATTATTTTACAAATAAGATCAATTTAAAAAAGAGTTAGGTATCAAGATTCAACCAATACATTTTAAAGTGCTTTTCAACCTTTTCTAACATTATTATTATTTAAGTAAATAAAGGTAATATACAGGGTGGTCCATAAGTAATGGCCCACAGAGCAACAGTGAATTTCTAACATTAAAATATTGTGATATAGCTAAAATTACCTTAGTGCAAAAGTTGATATTTACAGAGATACAGGGTGTTAAAGTCAATATGATATTTTTAATTGTCTCACGTAACTTTGACACTTTTTCAAATATTGTTATGGAAATTGATAAAAAGGGGGTTTTTAAGACGAACAATTCGAGTCTGCTCCCATTTTTTGTATAGATCCTAGAGGGCGCCACATAAGCAATGTTTAAGGTGTAAATATACTCTTAACTTTCTTACCCCTAACGTTATTATTCGTTATCTTCCATTAAGATATTAGTTTGCAAGTGATATTCGGAACGGACAAAATATTGATCACTCATTCATCAACAGAATATTATTTACGGATGAAGCTGCATTTATCCACCGAGGTATCTTCAATTTAAGAACAAAGAACAAATCATTTTTGGGAACTTACAAATCCTCATGTAAAGCAAAAACGATATTTCCAACATGAGCTCAAAATCAATGTTTGATGCGGTATCATTGGGGACCATTTTCTAGGAGTTGAAAAGAAATTTAAATGTTAACCATTATTTACACTTTACAGAAGATGATTTTATTGATATGTTGAATGCACTGCCAATGAATTTGAGACAAAATATGTTGCTCATGCAGGATGGTGCCCCGCTACATTTTACCAATCAAACACGAATTTATTTAAACACCCATTTTCATGAGCGCTGGATTGGTCGTAATAGTCTGCTTCCCTAGCCAGCACGTAGTCCACATTTTAACCCTTTGGATCTCTGTATTTTGAGCGCAATTAAGGATCTTGTTTACAAGAATACCATAAATATCCAAGCCCAACTTTGGCAAAAGTCAATGCAGCAGCAGGCCTTTTTGACCCAATGGTATTATTTTATTAATCGTATGGATTAGTTTATCGAGAGAATGGTGGACATATTGAACATTTACTCTGAAATAATATTTGTATCGTTGAGTTTCCTTTTCAATTCTGTTTTTTATTCGTTGAACGCTTGTTTAAACCATAATTTTGTTTTATTAAATTTTCTCCTCATTGTTTTTCAAATGAAATTTATTTTCTTGAAAATCCGTTCTTTAATTTTGCCATAGTGTCAACATTACTATCTTTAACTGTCAAAAGTATTGTTGGTATCGGAGCCCACTACGTTAATATTTCTTCAGTTCAAGCTACATCTCAATGGTTTTAGAAATTCGCTCTTGCTTGTGGATCATTACTTACGGACCACCCTGTATATACAATTTTATGGAAAAAATTGTGAACGGATAATGATAGTACCTGCCATGAATCAAAATTAATGTTCAATAACATCCTGAGGGTAACCCCCTTTGCTCACCTTCCCACCCCTCGTTTAGGGGACGAAACATTTAGTTTTGCCCGAATAACTATGTAACTGTTGATTTTGTGGGGAGATTACAAGAAACAAAACTTGTTCTAAATTAAATGTATCAAAATATGCTTTCATATTTTTTAATTAGTTTATATTATTGGTAAAAAAGAAAAAAAAACAGAGAATATTTTGAAAATTGTCAAATTTCTTCCTATTTACTTTTTTAGTATTACTAAAGTAAATGTCAAATTAAATAATTATAAAACCTTCAAATTAAAATTAATAATTATTGACAAGCTAGCCATTATATACTCTTCGCCGATTTACTGCTCTTTTTAAACAATTATTGCACATTCTCTAGGATACTCTTCTCAGTTCTTTTTGCAAATAATATTAGTTTTAGACATTTTCAGTTTAATTACAAAACATTAAAAAATTATAATTTTTTTATTTAAAAAATTAATAACTTTTTTATTTACTCATCGATTTTATTAAAAAACAATAATGTTCTTCCACTAGCTAGCACTAACTTACTGTCCAAATTTCAATACAATCGGACTTTTCGTTCTTAAGTTATCGTGCTTACAATAAACGTGACGGACGGACGGACAGACAGACGGACGGACATTTTGAAAGTTGTTCAGAATTCGATCATAAACACAGTAAAGTTTTTTCGAGCAATATTACCGGTTTTAGAAATGTGTCGATCGAATGCAATATACTCTTCATTTTGTATTTGCGAAGAGTATAATAACTAGTAGAACACTCTTCGGTTAAAGAGTAATTTATTGTTTGTAAATAAATAATTGGTACATTCACATACAAAAAAACTCATATAGTAGAAGTACAAAGTGAATTAAATACAGATCAAAGGTTAACATGTTCTTGTAATTATTATTTAATGATATTTCTCTTCTAGAAGATCCCACACGACGCGAATGCGCAATAGGCCGACAGGCCTGAGTGCTGCGCTATAGGTCTGCTCGCGCTATAATAATATAATAATAATTTAGTGATATTTGGTAACTAAAATACTTATTAGGTTTGGTATTCTGAATCATCTTCAGCATTATCAGAAACATGTCCTGACTTGTTTTAATTATAACTTTCTGAATCCTCTTCAAAACAGTTACCTACGTTCAAAAATTCTAAACAATCAATACCACTTTCCTTCTCACAATAATTTTCTTCACACATATTTTCTTCATCTTCATAACCACACGTGACTGAACATTTCTAAAACTAAGATCTTTTGTAGTTATATCCGGCTCCACAACCTTCAAAGCCTTTATAAACTATTATATGCAAGTTTGTAGCCAGGGGTGGCAGAAGGTACCCAGCACTCCCTGAGAGCATTTTGACACCCACTGAAAAATTGTTCAGCATTAGCTGGGTGGAACAGTTTTGTACATTTTCGTAAATTAAAATGGTCCGAATTAGCCTTCCCTGAAATCCAATGAGCACCCCTCTTCAATTCATTTCAGGCTACATTCCCACTGTGCGCCGTTTGAACGACCATAACTCAAGGACTCTCGCTTGTTGAATTAAATAAACTCACCCAACTCACGCGTCATATCACAGCATTAAGCTGCTTGATGCAGTTTTTAATATTTGTGTAACAACAATAAAAATGTAACTACATTTAAAATGTTGATGTAATAACGGAACTACCACTTGAACTACAAAATTATGATCGTCTTTAAGATCGTGTTACTTGTGCATCACGAGAAACTTAAACAGGCCTTTAACCAGAAAGGAAATTTTATGAGTGCTGATGAGTTTAAGAAAAGGACATTTTTTAAATTACTTTCAGTTGACTTTTTCCTCTTCTTTACCAGTACTGCTTTTCTCAGGGGGTATCAAGCACCCACTGGCACCCCGTGGCTACAGGAATGATCATCTGCAAAATATATTTTATAACTGGTTTACCCTTATTAAGGGTTTGGTATTAGAGTATTAATATTTCTAACCCGATCTCACTGCATGTTTCCATTGTCCATTTTCATGAATCATACAAGCATTAAATAGTTCCTCTAGCTCGCCCAGACTCTTTAGGTGTGTGCTCCTTTAGAAAAAAATTTAAACAGAGCCTCAACAAGATGTTCATAAATGCTCCTTTTTTCTCTGGCATTGCTCTTAATAAAAATATTGATTATTAGCAATAACTCCTTTTCCAAGGTCATATGAAATAGCAAAAAATGGCTCATAACAGAAACACTACATCGCATCCTACTATGTTTTTTGCAGTACACGTCCCTTACGTTGATTAGGTATTCTATGAAATTATATTTGTATTTAGTTCATATTCAGTAAAAACTCTATTAGAAATATAATTAGCCATTCGTATTCTTCCATTTTTACATAATATAACTATCTTTAAATTAATATAGGGAATATGATGTTTAACTGAAACATTAACGAAGTCTGGCTGATAGACCTCGTCTTTAACGCCAACAACGCTAATTTAAAAAAAAAGTAGTCTTCCATCTTTGTATTCTTTTTATAATGACCAATTATTTATTCACTCAAAAACTGTTCTATATAAGTTGTAGAATAGGGTTACTTCATATTAAAGAAAAACTTAAAAATATTTATCAATTTGAATAGTAGAATATACAATAATAATGTATTAATAAATACTATTTCTTTATTATTTGTTAATTATTCATAAATCAATAAGAAATATCGTTAATAATTTCAAATTTTATTAACTTCTCACGGTTTACAACTAAATCTAGGAATATTTGTTTGTGTTAAGATTCCTCACATCCTCACTGGCAATATAAAAGAGGTAGAAGAAGAGTCACACGTATGACAGTTTGCTTGGTGTTTATTATTGTAGTTTGTATTAATTCATAATGTTTTACTCATTATCGCATTTTCAGGTCTATTCTGTAATTTTTTGGTTAAAAATAAACGACCTGCTAAAATTTTAATTTTAATGGAATGCTAAAAATAATAACTGATTTTTCTATTCTGTATGCGACCATTTAACGGACCTGTTAAAGTCATAGTTTTTAACGACCGGTTATTTCTTTCCCTTATATGCTCAAGGTCAAATTAAAAACAAACCTAATGAGAGCAGGGAAGTCTTTGAATGAGAGTAGTTAAGACAAATAGTATTAAGTTAAGACGGACAATAATCCCACAAAATATATAATACATGCAGAAAAAATTGAATACCTTCCGCATTAAATTATCGTCAAACAGGACCCGCGCTTCTATTTAAGGTTATGATCACGATTATTTGAAGGCGGAAAAAAAATACTGGATGTAAATGAGAAAATGGGTCGTCAAATGAATCTCAAACTCATTAAAAAAAAAAATTTATTATTCTAGTGAAAAGTCAGAAAATTTCTGATTATGTTGTCTTCGGAGTTATGCAAATAAAAATTTTTCGGTTGGCAAATCAATTCAAAGTTTAAATTAAATATTTTGTTTTTGTATTTTGAATGGTTTTACCACTTTCTTAAATAAAGTGCCATTTACTGAATGATATACAAAATTTTATGAGCCAAAAAATAAAATACGGCGTTTTTGCCTCTTTAACGGTACCGCTAAATTTTAGTGGCAGGTCCAAAGTCGCCTCTAATTTTAAACGATGTTGGTTAAATTTAACCTTAAAAAAGGTATACAGAATACCACTGACCGTTAACTTCATCCCACTAATTATTTTAACAATGACCTTGCTGTTAAAGCTTAACAAAGATGTTACAGAATAGACCTGTATGGAGCCTGATTTCGTTAAAGCTAGCACTGAAAATGTACCTGAAGTCAACTACGTTATAATTCAGGAACTCTTTGCTAAAAATATGGATTATTTCAGTGTCGAGTGTATTAAAATGAGTATAAACATTTTCTTGGGGAAGAAACTTGTTTTTAACAATACTCGTAAAATTGTATCACTTAAATGATGCAAAAAAACAGTTGATTTTATATAACTCCATACACAACGTCTTAAAAATGAACAAATCAAAACAAAACTGCAAAACACCAGAAAAAACTAACCTAACTGCTAGACTGTTACTTTAGCCGTCAGTTTTTCTTAGTGAAGTTTGAAACTCTGTGCTGCCACACAGATATTTCATCTACGCTATACTGCGCATGCGAAGACATGAACGTCGTCAGGACTGTTGGCGGGAACTAATATTTTCATATTACAAACCAAATTTAAAAATACGTAGCCGCAGAAACAATTTATTTTTCCAAATATATTGAGTTTTTAAGTGTTCCTGATTGTACATTTAACATAAACATAAATTGTGAAATAATCCCATTGTCTTATGTCGAGTCTTATGACATACTCATAAAATATATTTCTCTACTACACTTAACTTAAAATAGTCGAAGAAAAGACAAAATTTAACACTTGAAAATATTCCATTATTATTTGTTTAATTTTCAACAATAGTGTAAATTAATTAAAAAATAAAAAGGCGCATTTCGATTCATAATTTAATTTAAAACAGCTTTTGTCTCTTGCAATTTTTCCATAAAATTAAAAGAACAGTTATTTAATCAAAATTGTTTTTTTAAATCGATTCCAATTCTTTTTTCACTTTAAACACATTTTCTTTGGTAGCTTCCTAACAGACATAATTACATGCTTCAGAACTTATGAATGCTTTAGTCGTTATGTGGAGGTATATTGTCCTCCGTCAACCCTTCTGGTCGCGTATAAATATACTATCTCACACTGTCTGATTAATGACTTCATTACGCACGCAGGCGCCGTCATCCATAAAGCACATCTCTTGACAAGTTATGCTTCAACGCTATTCCATTATGCAATTTACCATGCAGTTCTGGAGGAAGAAAAGTGTGTCCTAGTGACTGATTAAAAGTTTTTAATTCTTAAGCATTTTCAATAGAATTAATTTTTGAATTATTCTCGTTTCGTATATGCTGACTACGAATGACTAAAGAAACATTTAGAGAGATATTATAAACAAGAACAAGTAGTATAGAAAACAACATCCACTAAAATCCCACTATCGACGAAAACAAGGTAAAAGAACTGCAGTGTCTGTAAATGAAACCGCTCTGGAAATTCTACTGATTGAGATTGCACCAGAAATCTGTGAAACTGACAAGTATGCCTCTCATATATCGCCTATTATTCCACGTTCAATTACGTAACCTGCTAAGCATTCCTTCTCCATAGGCAAAATTTCTTTGACAGGTATTTGTACTTACTTAGTCACAGATTGACTTCATCACGCTTATAAAGATCACTTCGGTTTGATTTATACTCATGTATCAAAATATTTTCTCTGCGTGCTACATCTCTCCATTGTAGTTGCCACAAAGCACCAGGACCACGTGCCGAAATCGAAGTCCACACGTTAACGGAAAATCTACCAGTTTTGTCATTGTCAGATATATACTTCTCATCGAATCGAGTATTCGGAGGTTGGTAAAGACGAATACGACCGCTATGTGTATGCTGGAAAGTTTTTTCATCTGTGAAGATTACATTGTTCCAAAATTATACATCATACACTAAGAATTCAAGCGCAAATCCCAGTCGAGCTTCTTTAATTTCAGCTTTAAGTAGGCGTTTCTGTGCTGCTGGATGAGAGCGTCCAGGAAAATTCGTTTCTTCAGCAGCCTGAATTACTGAGTGAAATTGACTTTCTACTAATATATTTACCAATTGCAAATCCTGCTGTTGAGTTGATATCCTTCGTCGCCCTGATCCAGAATTTCTACTAATAGTACCGTTTATTCTCCACTTCTTAAAATGTTAAATAAAATGTTAAACACAGAATTTTTGTTAATGTTATAACGCAGTGATATTTGTCTCATTGCTTTAGCAATAACTCGCTTATATAGGCATATTAGTTTTGGCATACTTGAAATGAATTTTGACAACTAACTGACAATGTCACAAAAACTAAAGTTAGATGTACACAACCAGATTTTAGAAAGAATACATTATAAGATTTGTCCTATTTTTTTTTTTGCTCACGATAGTACATGTTTCTTTAATAATCAAGAGTGAGGCTTAGAAATACTTACTGTGCAAAAATTATCACTTGCAATTTGCATTATTCCATTTTGTTTCTTGAGACCTCGTATATTCACTATGTGAAAATTAATAATTTCATGTTTTGCAGTTCAGGAAACCATATATAATTTCTTGAATGATTTTGTTACATAAAAAATGCTGAGATGTGCATATTTCGAGTTGCAGCTCAGTTAATATTTCTATACTTTTCGAATATTAGCGTTAATCTAAATTGTCTTCTTAATTCTTCCATTACGAACGCTATTTAACGCTTAATACATCATGACCGAGGACGATGGTGTAACAGATGTTACACTGATTGATGATGAGTATCTCCCATCCTCTGCTAACATAATTTCCAAGGTCGTTGGCTATTACAGTAAGGCCACTATTCTGAAAGGGGGATAAGTACGTAAAATGGGTACTATAGATAATGGACTAGTACATGTAACAGCTTCAAGAACTGGAGCATACTTCATATGGAACTCTCAGTTGCTACAAAGGTGCATGGCATACGATATGTACATATATGACAATGCAATTGTTAAAATTGTTATAGGAAATAGATAATAGATTAGGATTGCAGTTTATTGGAAAATACACGTACATACTGAAGCTTTATCCAATATTTTCTTCAAAGAGGAATCTAGATTTTATTTATGTGTCTTTACAGACAGCCGAGCGGTGGTTATTTGCAATGTACCCTTCAGCAAATGCGGCATTTTGGTGTTGAGTCAAGTTTTCTTCATTCTTATGTGATAAGTTTATGCTGATTGATAACGCATAACTATATGCTGCCATGGTAATGAGAGAGTGTCTTGAAGATTATCTTAGAAATACGTCTGTCTGAAGTGATTCTTCTCCCTAATTCTCTTATTTATTTTCTGCTGGTGGAAAAGGGCTTTGGTGTACCTAACAAGAATTCACGATAGACGTTGTTAAATTGTCGAATATGCTACAGAGCAAAGAGGGATCTGCTAACTCATAGGTTAGACTTCTTCCAATAATGTATACTTTATAAAATTTAATACGAGTTTAATGTAATTTGGAATCCCATGAATCTTGCTGGTGTAACCATTGTAACCAAATTTTGGAGAAAAGTGAATTAGACATTGTCCTTCTCCACTCTAGGCATGCATTTTCTTGACTAAATCTTGCTGCAAACCTCAGGTTGCCAATTATTTTAAACATAAGAAACCATCTTTGTTTGACCAAAGAGAACATGTTTTAAGAAACGTAGGCGATGTGATAATTCTTGTGGGGCTGTGTATTTATTTCGCGCTAGTGTGATAGTGTCTCTTTTAATATAAAATGATCCTGGATCTGAGGGAAAAACGGAAAAAACGCAAACCTATTTTCTCTGAGTCTATAGATTTTTGATAAAACTTTAATGAACATAGAATATTGTCATTTAAAAGTTCTATCACCACACCAATTTTATCTAATTATGTTGAGAGGTTGTCCAGTTACTGTAAACTTTACAGTAAATTGGTTACTTTACAGTGTAAAGTAACCAATTTTAGTGGGAAACACAGACAAGATATATTGATTAAATTCAAATTTACATAATCGGTATCTCAGTTCAACACTTTTTTCAGGAAAGACGACGAACAGTCGGATCTTCAGGATATAGGGTAAAATACATTATTCTTGCCAGCTTTTCGTAAAATTTTATATTTTAGAAGCGCTCTGGTGGTGGTTATTAGAGTAGTTGCTTCAAATATTTGAATTATGATTTAGGAACAATAAAGTAATGTTTCAAACCGTAGAATTTCTAATATAGTATACTACGTATAATAAATATTTATAATCTTTTTCAGAAAAGTTAGCGAGCATTCAGGCCTTCTGGATACAGGGTAAACATTCTTAATTTCGCAAGCTTCGGTAATTGTCTCTTTTTTCTTTTTGATAGTGTTGGATAGCGCTACTGTACTGATGAGTAGTTAGTTTATAATTTTTATTAGTAAAATGATGTAGCATCTAGATTGTTGAGATGTGAAACGTCATTTACATAAATCTGGTTGATATAATCATAGAATGAGTCAGTTTTCTTTCTACGATCTGACATGGGGAGAATAAAGAAACAGGAATACTGTTTCGCTATTGATAAAATTTCAGTGACAGAAATGGTTTAATCTTACTTCCAAAATAAGCAGAATACACAGGAGACTGATATACGCTACAATAATAAGGTCAGCTCTAGTATACCCTGCTTCAGAATGGTGCTCATTATTTGCCACAGCGATACACAGAGTACAAGTATACCCAAACAATACCATGTACCTTGTGATACTATTTAATACAAGTTCAATACATATACAATAACCTACTAACACTCAACATTACACAAGTCAAAGAACATAATTTACCTTTCCGATTATTACTCAAATTACCATATCAGACGTTATCAATTTTTATTCAAATCCAAACAAAATTCTAATGTCTTTTTTGTTTCAATTTTTCTAACAAGACACTTTTAATCTAAAATATTTTAAACACTATACGGTAATTATACGGTAAGACATAGCGTATGCACATTTGTATACCTTACCTATTTTTTTTATTCTTTAACATTTAAGTTAATAAAAATATGTAAACTAACTACTCAATGATATTCCATAAAATCATTTAAATAAAGTGCACAGCAGATCTGCTTGTTTATGTTAGTGGTGATGGTCTTATTTTAGTTATTATTACACACTTTATTTTAATTATTATTAGACTTCAGTTTCATTATCTAGTACTTAGTATGCAGGCGCTTAATTAGTTGAGAAGTTTTCTACCACGACACTAGTATTAATCATACAACAAAACAATCATATATACTATATGTTAACAAAAAATGTTAACATAAAGTTTTCCTGCTGCAGCGCTGTCATTTCAGTTTAGAAAGTTGACGTTTAGCCTCTATGCAAACACACAACTTTTATGGAAATTTCATCTAATTGGAAACGATTTAACATCGCTAACTAGAGAATGGAAGTGCCCAGAGTTTTGGCAACAAAGAATACCTGAGTCTTTCCATTTTCATTTACCATCTGTTTTCTGACGTAGCTGTAAAAAAGAACATTGTGTGAAACTCGAGCGGAAAGCATCTTTTTCTGCGACCAACCCGAGAGTAAACGTTTTTTTGAACGATTTATCCGTCAGAAAGTGATACTTAATCGTACTACATTAGAAATGACGATTTTGCAGGTCTAGAAGGAAAAGTAACCGCTTTGCGGCTTGAGTTGGTAAAAAAGTACATATTTAACACATTTAGATTATTTCAAGACTTTTTTACCATATCAAAAGCAAACTGTGTTATTGTTGGTAACTTTTCTTTTACTTTTCAATATATTTCGATCGCAGAAAAAATAGCATACGCACTACATTAGAATTTCTATTTTCCCTATACTCTACGGACATCTATTCTTAACAGTTTTAACTCCAGAAAAGTTCAAATAAAGCGTCAGACCGAAAGTCAAACTTGACTTTCAAAGAATGGTGTATCTATTAATCTTTTTTTTATTAACTTCTAGGTTATGTCTAATTTAGTAAAATATAAAAATGTCATTTGGAAGTTTCTTGTCGATAATTCAATTTTCATTTATTAATATATTGTATGTATTTTCTTTGATTTTCACGAAATTGTGAGAAATAATTTACCAACCGCAAACAGCAAGTGATTTTTCAAGTCTCGAAAAGACAGTTCATGGTAAACAATATGCTAGTTTTTGCTCTCACACATTTCTATGCTCAAGCTGAAATAATATAATAATTTCCGCTATATATAAGTATAATTGCCTAATCTACGACTGAAGATAAGAAAACAGTTCCTGTTGATATGTGTTCCGAAAAACGTAATTATCGCAGATACAACAGTTTTCAAGAACACAAAGCGTAACGAATGAATTTATTCTTTGCAACACTTAAAAAAAAGGTAAACTTTAATTATACGTGAAGCTAACCGTTTCACGAACGAATTCCTACACAGCGGGTAGGAAGTGCGGGCTGAATGAAGTTGACTTCGAAGGGGTGGAAATCTTTTTGCGTTTCAAAGCTATTCAACGCATACAATCCCAACCTTTCCAACCATGTGCAAACATCATAATTTATTTCTAAAACGTCTAATTTGAATTGATTACATGTATCTTACTAGATTAAATGAAAAACTGATATTAGTATATTATTATATTATTAATTATTAATATATTAATAAAATTGAGTTGCATTGGCCAATAAAGCTTTCTGATTGACAGAGAAATTGCGAAAGAATTTCCAAAGGAGCAAAATGACAATTCCTGATTATCCTTCATTCATTCTTAAAAAAAAATTAAATACAATTGAATACAGTTAATTATATGCTGGTGGAATGTTGGGAATCATTTTGAAAAAAAACAGTATTATTTATTTCTATTAAATTCAGAGTAGTAATAGTAATTTTGGCGAAATATGTCGAAGGTTTCTTAATTACTATAAACATTACCTAAACAATAAGATTTGCTGGCCGTCAAACCGACAAAGGCATTTTCCTTTCACTATCCCACAAAAATTTGATTTGCTGGGCAAAATTTGGTAGAAGTTTAGTGATATTACGTCACCTTGAATTATTAGTTTGGTTAAGTCTTAAGTATAAGAAATTAGAAACTGCAACTATTTTAAATGTTTATATTCTTACTCCCTTTCATTATTATAAGTGACAGATGTGCTAGATAGCCTGTGGCGATAAAAGAAAGGTTTTAGTTTGTCCAAGTTATTCAAAGGTGGGCTACCCTACGAGCGACGTGGTTAGCGTCACTGGTTTAACCTGGCTAGCACAGCAAAGATACGGATGGCAAATAGTGCAGTGAGTTCAAGGCTTGGGAGCCATGGTTAACTAGTATAATCAAGGAAAAGAAAACCTAAAGATAAACAAAAGACACATATTATATATATACAATAGTACTATATTACAAAATATTACATTACACAAAAAATGAAACTATCACGGCACCAGCGATACTGTATAGCAGAATATCAAACAGAAATATATACAAAATATACTATATTATTATTATACAATATTACAATTTGCCTAGATGTTAGGAAAATTTGAGGCGTTTACGAGAAAGAAAAATATACTACAAAAGATACGTCTCGTAACTTTACCTCAATACTAAAAGATCATATATTACAACAAAATTCCCTCAGCTTTAATCATTACCTAACTTCAAGGTAGAGTTGAGATTTTTACGAGAGACAAAATAACTATATTACAAAAGGTAGGTCTCGTAACGTTATCTCAATACAAAAAAAACATGTATTACAACGATAAGATAATAAAACTTAACCTAACACAAGATATGCAGTTTCGCTCGAAACTGATATTTATTTGACCCAACCAGTATATAACCTCCCCGCTGTGTTGCCAAATACTTAAAAACGGGACACCCCAAGTCATATAACCACAAAAAAATAATACTAGAATTTATCTCTAACAAATAAAATACGGGACACCCCAAGATACATAACTACAAAAATTAACACTAGGACTCGATCCTATCAAATAGATACACATTCACCATGCCCCGAACGTCCGAATTCCTTTCAAATAAATAATCCACATAAGTGATATGATTTGACGAGTCAAATCCTGGAAATTTCAGATTACACGACGCGTACTATGTGCAGATAATTACCAATATGTCTAACCACAGAGACATATTCAAAACAAAAGTACTTTGACAAAGCGAATCTGCAATACTGGTAAAATTCAAGTAATATCATGTTATCAAATAATTACGATTACGTTAAGCAAATTTGTACATAACGAAAAATTGACAACATGGAATCGATACTATGACTAAATATTTGTAACAGTGAATTTAAGATATAAGTGATAACGAATTAATGTACAACAATGGATATGTGAAAATAATTCATTTTATATGGAAGAATCAAAAGTACTTATCTTTTGTTCTAATATACTAATGAAATAAATTCCTAAGTACGCCCCTGTTCTCCGATGAATATATTTTTACCGTCGTGTAGTTAAATGGTTGAGGACCTCCAATTTACTCATCTAGCGTGATGTAACATGTGGTACCATTCCATTTTGGAGGTTATGAAATCATAGAGATAAATAATTTGTCGCCGAGGCAATATTAAGGAAATTTCTTCGCCGAGGTTTTCGTCTACTTGGTAGAAGATCTTAAATATGTGTCGTGGCGAAAACTTTCCTGACGTAAAGACAAATGCTGTATTTTTATACCCAAAAAGTTATTCTCAAGAAAACGTATACAAAAAGGTAGTATTAAAATTAAAGCAAGAGTGTAGCATCGAGACACTTCGACGTTGAAAGGAAATCTGTTATTTTAAAGAAAAACCTAAAACAACATTCTTAAACGTTAGATGGCATTTAATGATACATAATTATTTAAAACTATTACCTTATACGTCTATAAGGTTTCTTCATCCTAATATCCTCCTTAGAGGTATAACAAAATTTCAAATACGTCCATCTCGATTAACGGCTGGAGTGAAAAAGGAAAAGTTTAACCTAACGCGGCGTATCGTTATATACTTCCCGGACCGGTGGTCCGTGCAAAACGTAGTTCTCTTTTATTAAGGGAATATTAAATTAAATAAAGGATCTATATTTGTGTTGATAATTCTACATTTTCATGTGGCTAACAGACTTTATTATAATTATAGTTTAATCTCTGAACTTCATTTTAAAGTTACTTTGATTTATTTACTTTATTTTATTTGAATATTATGGGGCGTGCACCATCTATTATCCTAAGGCGTAAGCATAAGCTACTGACAATTTCTCATCTGTCATAGAAATAGTTCGTAATAGTACCAGAGCATAGGAGAATAAAATTTTCGATTATTAAAAATGTTCTAATAAATATTAGAAAATGTAACGAAGAATGCTTTTACGCATTCCGCACGTTACAAGCCAGACGACGGGTAGCATGGTACAGGTAGGGCTAGCATCAGACCCGTAGTACAAATTGTATAGAAATAAATGATAATCAAAATAAAAATATTTTCCAATAATATATCTTACATGTGCATCCTGGACAGATGTTTGGTACGACACAGAATGTTACACAGTTTCGACAAATGCCAAATTACAGACTTGATAACGCCCCTGTCTGGAATATTGCAATATTTTTATGTTGCCTGGAAAATACTTCATCCTCAGTTAAATATACAATGCAGATATAGATATGTTTTATTATGTAATAGCATCTGCAGAGACATATCTGTCTAATACCAAAAGTAAAAAGATTGTGTCATAGGTATGGAAAATGTCATATTTCCGGACACTGCAGAAGTTGTGTCACATCCACTTTTTCCACGTATTATATATTACATTTTTTTGCATACTATACACATTAGGCTAGCTGTCGGGTAGATTAACATCGTTTTAAATCGGGTAAAATATTTTCCTGTTGGAACCAGTTCATTATAGGCCTCTTTTACATATACTGATTTTCCCCCTCGGCCGCCTCCTGAAACATCCCAATTTTGGGGCAATATCGCTTAAAAATCATTTTTTTGGCAAAATTTTGGTCCTGAATAGTCCTTCGAAAAAAATATGGTTATTAAAGATAAAGATAAGTAAATTCTGTCTTGAAATGGTTGTGTGTGTGTTTATGTCTCAATGGCACTGGATATATCCAACTAACCAATCTATTATTGAAATGACTCAGACACATTTTTACGTTGAATTAATATTCTTGAAGTTATAGGCGGGGAATTTAGGCATCGTATCGTATTCGCTGTGAATATCGACACATTCTATATTTCCACGCTTTCTACTGGCTAATACGTTTAATTTTGAAATGACAAATGTCTACAACTATAGGTGGTTACTATCGTTATGCGCTCGTTTCCACACCATCTTGCGGTAGAGCGTTTAGCGTATTGTTTTTAAGTGGTGTCCCCAATAGGCCCAATCCACTTTTTGTTTATTTGGTCAACTTACATCTAATTATTTCATTCTCTACTGCCAATGCATTACATTGGTCTGGATTTTTTTGAAGCTGAAGATGGCGAAATGGTCCCTTGCTTCGATAAAACTGCGACTATCGACTTCATTATTGTCTGCATCGTCTCTGTCACATTCAGCCTCTTCGTGTTTATAGTATTCCAACAAGAGCTAATACCTTATCTTGTAGTTCTTCGGCTTGATCTAAGTCGTCTACATATATTTCTATACTTCTACATGATTGTACTTGACATCCAGAACAAATAAGGGAACATCTTAGCCCAGCTTTTTTACAAGTACATGCGGCTTTGTAGCCTTTTGTACACTTGCAGACTATTGTTTTCAGTAGTTCTTGTTGAGCAGCTTTGTTTTTGGTAATAATAGGTAACAAACCAATTTTTTTCTTAATTCAACCCCAATCTTGAGGACTTCTGGTATTACCGTACTATTGCTGAATTTGATAATACGTTCTAAAAAAGTGTTGGCGTGTAGCAGACTCAATAGGAGGCAACGATGCAAGGTTACCTGTACTTTTGTCAGTGACTTAATAAAGCATTTGTACCTGAATTCTTTCAAAGAATGCTGATCGGGTTCTGCTCCGTAAAGGGCTAAGATAACTTTTTGGCCTGCTATATCTATAACATCAAGGTGAAATTGGGGCCTTTAAATCAATCCACGTTTTTTTGTAATCCTGCAGATTTTTGTAATAATAAATTTAATGATTTCGCTTTGCCTTGTCTAAGAAATGCAGAAGTTGTGTGACATCCACTGGCCGCGTAGAGGAATAATATGTTATTCGCAACTTCCTTTGGTCGTTTAAAGGAGTTCGAAGACCATATTTGTTCGTCCGTTTTCTCCTTGCTTACCGAATCGTAATGAGGTGATAAATCTATCGCTGAGTTGATAATACGAAAGTCAGGATTCTCAACAGCTTGCTTAATAACGAAACCTGCAGTGGTAAGCTTTGTACGTAAAAGGGAGATGCTACATGATGCTTGAATTCCCCTGCCAATAACTCCAAAAATATTAATACTACGTAGAAATGTTCGATAGAGGATTTACTTATCTTTAACTTTGATAACAATTTTTCTTCATAGTACCGTTCAGAACTGAGATATTGTCAATGAAATGATTTTTGAGCGATGTTGCCTCAAAGTTGGGGGTGTTCCGTGGGGACGGGCGAGAGGTGAATATTAGTATGTCCAAAGGACGCCTATAATGAACTAGTTCCAACAGTAAAATCTTTTGCCACATTTAGAATGGTATTTTCCGGAGAAATTAACTTTCTGGGGGGCGTGTATGGCTAAACGAGCTGATGTATTTTTGAGATACTCAGAGCTAAATTCCTAATCGATCCCTCCAGGCGGAATTTTTATTTTGACACTTGTCAGCTGTCTACCTGCTGTCAAAGTATAGAATCTGTGTATTTCTTGAACAATGGTATCTGAGTTAGGAACAAAAACCCTATTTAGGGGCTCCTAAGAATTCTGATCAGAAATTCAATATCAGTATAAAATATTAAGATTGACGGTTGCCATATTTGCTGTTAATCTGCTGTCAAATTACAAAATCACGGAATTTCTCCACAAAAAAAGCTGATTTAACGGAAAAATCCTCTGTTTAGGAATTGGCAACCTTGACACTTGGCAGCTCTCAAATCTGTTGTCAAGTTTACTGTCAAAGTAAAAGGTCTTTGAATTTCTCCCCAGAAGTGGCCGATTTAGAACAACCTTCCTTTAAGTTTTTTCGCAATTAACGTTTAATTATTAAAGTTTTAAAACATCATATCTCAAGAAGTAGAAGTCATTTTGCCTTAAAATTTACAGAAAAGATGAATCTCAATTATTAGTAGTGTTGCTTTAAATTTCAAGCCAAAATGTTACACATTTCCGGAGAAAATCTATTTTTTGAAAAAAGATTTAAAAACTTTTATTCTGAAAATTATAATTAAAATTAAAATTCCACCTGGAGGGATCGATTAGGAATTTGGTTCTGAGTTTATAAAAAAATCAGCTTGTTTGGCCATAAAATGCATTCAGAAAGTTTGGAACGAGGATGTGAGTAAAACACTTTAAATCGCAATAGAAGAACAACAAAAATCACCTGACAGATTGTGAATTAAGCAATTAATAATATATGGTCGATAATGAATTTTGTTCATACCACGAAATCTCTGCTGACATTGTCACTTGACGACAATGGGAAGTTAAAAATATTTTCATTCATAATCTTCGTGAGGGGTATCTAATGAAAGCTTGTTAAAGCTCGAATTCAAAAATATATAATTTATTTTATTCATGAATTTCTTTAACATTTTTCCAAACAAAAATGGTGTCCCCTTATCGTTGTCCTCCACTCTATCTCCAACAGTATCGCTCTACAAAAATATGAAAAATACTATGAACATTGGAAATAATTGGGAATAATATACATTCAACAAATATTAATCCGAAGTCAAGGCTCTCCGTAAGGGGGTTACAAATTTGAATAAATGCAGACGACACCATTACCCACCAACACTGCCAGTATCGGAGCTGGGGATTGAACCCTGTATACGATAGACAGTCTGACCAAGCGCGTTTGCCACTAATAATAAATAAAATGGCTTTAGTCGGCTGAGCTATCGTACCGACATTGATTCAAGTAATGAATCGACAAAAATAATGAAAGAATAGAGTCATAGTGACAAAAACTCTGAAGTTATCGATACACTGATTTTTTAATATAAAATGGACTTGAAAAGAAGTAGTGATGTAGATTTTTAATGTACTTTTTTTATCTTTTTAATTACATCAGAACTCATCTAAATTTTTTTAATACAAAATTATGGGAATGTTTTCTTTGGTGTTGTCAAAATTTATAATTTTTTGACCTCGCTCGTCAACCGGAGATAAAACAGAATAGAAAAATTTGCCGAACTTCGCAGGGCATGTTTGGGAAAAAGAAGATACACAAGAAATGCAAGAAGGAACCTACCGGAAGAAACACATTCTCAGGGAAGAGTACACAAGCAACAAAGAAAGGCTGCGAAAAAGTATCAAGGCAGCTAAAAAAGCATGCTGTGAAAGTTTGTGTGATAAACTAGAGTTTGATGTCGGGGGGGACGGCTATAAGATTGTAATGAAGCAAATGCTTGGTTTTCCCCCAATACCCCAAATGTTCATGTAAATGACAGAAGAGGTAGTTAACCACCTCTTCCAGTTGCACGACTCACTAAACTTTGACTGCGATAGAACTGTAGTATTTTTATATTTTACACTAGAGGAATTGAATTCAGCATGTAATAAACTGAAATCAAATAAAGCATCAGGACCAGCGTATATCCCAGTGAAGATCCTCAAGGAAGTAGTGCTTAATAAACCTGAATACGCACTAAAGGTCTACAATGAACCAGCGCGCAGAGGAGTATTTCCAGAAGACTGGAAGCAGGCTAAGCTGATACTACTCAGGAAAGGAAATAAACCTCTAGACCATCCAGCATCATATAGGCCCATATGTCTTTTAGACGTAGAAGAGAAACTATACGAGCAGCTCATCCTAATATGGCTTAAAAGGGAACTAGTTCGTACTGGTGGCCTGGCAGAAAAACAGTACGGCTCCAGGGTAGGTCGGCAAACGGTAGACGCTATAAACAATGTGATCCAAATCGCCAGAGAAGCTGCAGATTACGCACATCGACATCGAAGACTATGTGCCGTAATAACCTTAGACGTGCAAAATGCTTTCAATAGTGCATCGCGGCAAATCATCCTGAACAACCTACGAAAAAGAGGAATATATGAGAATCTAGTAAGGATAATAGCATCCTATCTATCACAGAGGAAAATAATCCTGGAATCAGAAGATGAGACTAAGACCGTAGAAATAAGCAGTGGCGTTCCTCAGGGATCAATACTTAGTCCAAACCTGTGGAACATCCCATATGATGGCCTGCTAAAAATGAAATAGCCAAAGGGCGTTATATTAATCGGATTTGCTGATGATGTAGCCATGACAGTAGTTGAAGAAACCGAGCACATACTTATGAACAAAGCAGACACTGCCCTTCAGCTTGCACCAGATAAATCGGAGGCAGTCCTCCTTACCACCGAAAGAAAAATAGCGCGGATCTGCTTCACCATCCAGGATACCTCTATCAGGCTTAGCAAGGCAATAAAATACCTAGGAGTGTGGCTTGATACCAAACATATCAAGAGAACTACCGAGACATTGGAAAAGAGCGTCGCAGCACCGACATGCCTTATGACCAACATAGGAGGACCAATAGTTTCGAGAAGAGAGTGATGGCAAGTGTGGTTCACTCCCAAATACTGTATGCCACGCCGGTCTGGCATACTATAACCAGAAATAACGGCAAAACTGGCCAGACTTCAAAGGCCGATGTCAATCAGAATCAGCAGTGCAC
Organism: Stenurella melanura; assembly: GCA_963583905.1. NCBI lineage: Eukaryota > Metazoa > Arthropoda > Insecta > Coleoptera > Cerambycidae > Stenurella > Stenurella melanura. The sequence goes on from OY757309.1 coordinate 156,490,189, forward strand.
ACCGAACCATTTCAACTGAGGTAGTAGGGCGCATAATGGGAGTTCCCGCCATAGATATACTAATACAAGAAAGAACGAAAAAATACAATGTAGAGGAGGCCAGAGTAGCAAGAGAGAACACTGTTACAAGATGGCAACAAAAATGGGAAACCTCAACATATGGATGATGGACCTATAAATTGATACCCATTATTCCGACATGGATAAACCGCCCCTACGGAGAGGTGGATCACTACCTAACTCAAGCTCTTTCTTGACACAGTATCTTTACGAACGTTGAAGGGCAGAATCAGCCGGTGCAACTACTGCGACGACGTGGATGACGTAGAGCACACCCTGTTTATATGTATTAGGTGGGTAGAAACCAGGAGGAACTATACCCTACAAACAGGGTCAACCTTCTACTGGGCAAATATGATGGAAAGCTTATGCGCATCCAAGGAATCATGGCAACGGGCATACGGAGTAGTTCGTAAAATAATAGAGACAAATGAAAGAGAGAGTCAATAAATAAAGTAAAAGGACGGCTTCCCACTGAAGTAATGCGAAAGCGGATTCCGTTGTGAGAAGCAAGAAGAAGGGGACATCCTCCCCATCAGGGAGGGAATCCCACACATCCCCCGTCAAACCACATCCCAGACGGGGGCGCTTATGCAGGTTTCCCCTCCTCTTAAGAAAGGTATAGAAAAATTAGTAGTTTTGAGAAATTACATGACAACAGGTGAGCCCTCCAAAACGTTGTGCTCACGTGATGATGTTATACGTGCTATACATCAAAAGAATGCTAACTAGATGTATGAGTTATAAAGCGTTCATCAAGACATTGTAAATAACAAGAAGAAATGAACCATAAAATTTTGGTTAAATTTTAAACTGTGCTTGGAAAATTATTAACAATAACTTATTTTCAACCAACGGGTGGATGGGAGGATTGCAGAAAGCTAATGGTTTAAGGTGGCCATTCCCTAGAAAGAGACATCCGATAGGGAAATATTTATTATTTTTGGCAACATTTTTTTTTCTTAGTAAGGTCAGTTGGGGTATCTGGGCCCAGGGGGTAACTGGGCCATGGTTTTTTTCCGTAGAATTTGTCGGGGTAATTTCACTTCAAGCAGTTGGCAGCACTGAAGGACAATGTCATCTCACTACAACAATTAGTCTCATATTTCTGAGTGTTGTTGCTTTCATGTAGCAATTTTTTAAATTTTGTAGTGCAAAATGTTCATAGCAACGTGATGTAATCTTGATTTATATGAAATACTACAGGTTTATTGTATATATTATCAGCGTCACAGTTAATTTAGCATAAATTAGAAGCATGATATATCCCTAAAATGTTATTGCAACCATGTATTCTGCGTTAGGTCATAAGCTTGAGTGGGTGGCCCGGTTACCCCCACAATTTTTCAAAAATGGGGTAAGTGGGCCAGTTAATTGGGGCATCTGGGCACGGCTGGGACCAAGTTACCCCAAGCACATTAAGTATGTTGTTTTTGTTTTTATTTATTAGGTAGATGCAGATGACTGCGCACAGTCACACAAAAATAGCGCCCGACATATTAATCCCTATGTAGTTTGTTGAATGCGAATCTGATGTCCGTTTAGCTCCATCACCCACCATGTTTTTGTAAATCGCGAAAATAGCCTAAGCAACCTTATTTCTTTAGATTATCTTCGCGATTTACAAAAAGTTGGTGGGTAACGGAGCTGAACGGACATTGGATTCGTGTTCAGCACGTCGAAATACATAGAATTACTATGTCAGGTCTCTGGTATAGATCACTTTTTTTTGTGGGCCTGTGTTATTTATGCTTACTTGAAATTGGATGTTTTTTACATTTAATTTTGCCCTTTTTGCTTTAACAGAAGTTGTGTTATTCCTAAATTTGAATACATTTCCACCTAATTGTTATGTAGTAGTTCTCTTACATCGTCGACAACTCGACTATGGTGTGGTTTAAATGACTTTTGGTAATTTTTGTACGAAGTTTACATGTTTACCAACACGCCCACTTACCCCAGTTCAAATAACAATCGTTTGTATGAAACCAAGACCCGTATGGTCCAGTTGCCCCAATTTCTAGGGGTAACTGAGCCCATCAGACTTTATATTATTTAATTATAATTATAAAGAAAATTAAATTTGACTCGGGATTTGAATATTATACATTTAAAGACTGTATATTGTATTACATATAAAAAAATATGTTAGATATTAATATAACTTATTAGTAGTTCTCAGGCAAGTTCAAAGTATAATCTTCTCGCTCAGGTTGTAAAATCATGGCCCAAAATACCCCAAGTGACCTTACGTGTATTTAAAAAAAAAACTATAAGAGTACCTAAGTAGAACCATAACAAGACTATTACTAAGAATTTTCACTCAACAATTTCAGTAGTTGGCAAAATAACTAGATTTGAATTTAAAAATTATGTTAATCTTATTCTATTCTATTTCTATCTTCTTATCTATCTATTTCGTAGTTTTAAATCTAGCTATTTTGCAAACCACTGAAATTATTGAGTGAAAATTCATAGTAACAGTCTTATTTACTACTTAGGTAGTCTTATAATTTTTTTAAATATACGTACTAAGAAAAGAAAGTTATGGGCAAAAATAATAAATATTTCTCTATCGGATGTCTCGTTCTAGGGAATGGCCACCTTAATATTTAAATTACGCCAATGCTGCCGCGTATTATTTAATTTTAATTAAACAACAGAAATTTGACATTATAGGCACTTAAATTATGACATGACATATGAAACACTTTAAAAATGTATTTATTTTACTCAAGAATCGAGCATATGAAAAAATATAAACATTTCAAGCAAAAACCAAATCATTAAAGAAACAATAAAAACTATATGTATAAGTATGATTTACAAAGTGTACTGAATCCATACAGCTATGAGAGATTTAAGCAGAACCTATCAAACATTTAACCAGAAATTAAAATACGGCAATTTGTAAGAAAGTAACTTAAGTATTTTTATTAAACCATATTTCATTAAAAGCTTTGATATATAATAAAATAAAAATCTTTAATCATAAAGTGTTAGTGTTTGTAAATTAACTAATTATTATACTAATTTTCACTTTCTAATTTACCTTGAATATATGCCAATTCTCAACCAAGGTAGTTAATACAATGTGAACTATTTTATTAATTCAACTTTAGACAATATGGGTACCGAAATAACTTAATTGTTTGTTTTGAAATAATAATATAAAATTATAATCACGCCAATATGAATATGGACTGTAATAATTTATTTGTAGAAGCTTGTAATTATATAAAGTGAATATTATTTTCAGAGCGGGAGTTGAGCAAAGTCAGGAGGAAAGCAAAGATTATGACCCCCATGTTCACAGAGAAATAGAAAATCCCACCACGTAAGTTTTTCCATTTTTTTATATATTATAAATACGAAAATTCTATAAAATCCGTATAAAACAGTATTTTGTAATACTTACATAATTCCACAATTTGTATAATTATTCGAATAAAACAAGTCACCGGTATAATATACGAGGAAATCGGACGACAAGCTTTAATGTAAAGTTGATTTTAAAGATAACTACTTCACAATTTAAATTCTTGTAGAAAATCAGAAATATCGCTGATAATAACTTCAAATTTGTTGAAAAACATAAACTTACAAAAGACTGTTAGAAAAGTGAAACATGCTAATAAATCACACATATAAAACATCTTTTTTCTTGTTTTCTCCGTACATAGCATTTTTAAATGCTGTCTCCGTTTTCTATCGATTGATTCAAGCTGTGATGTAGTTAGTACTTTACTTGGAAGATGCACCAAATCTCACAGTTATGGCTTTAGTATAGGCGACTTAGAATTTATTGGTCATATTCTATCACACGTTCACATTATATTTCATTTATTTAAATGACTTTTACGGCCGCTAAAAACGTAGAATTTGCTTATTTGGATTTGGTTTTATATTTTTAACGTTGCTATTGACCAACAAAAGCTATTTTTTCGCAGATTAAAATTACTTAATTACTTTCACATCCACGTAGTGGATTGGAAGTAGGTAGGTATTTATAGTAATCGTAAAAAAATTAAAATGTTTTTTTTCTTGAAATAGGTTTAGAATGTCATGAAACGTCGAGATTTTCAATTTGAGCCAAAAAATATTTTCTGTCTGTCTGTATGTAACTTTGTTTTGTCCGCACGTTTTCTCCGGAACGGCTTAAGATATTGAGTTGAAATTTTGTACACGTATATATTATAATGAGATCTGCTGGATTGCTTTTTTATGATGTCCGGTGAAGGGTTGGGGGTTAAATATGGTTAAATAGGGGAAAATAAGTAAAGCAAGCTGGTATGAGTACAGAGACTTAAAATTCCGTGTATGTACTAGAAGCCAAAGCCTCAGGTCTTTTTATAATATTTTCCGTATTAAAAGAGTTGATAAAATTAAATATAGATTTTCATTTGAAATTTGGTACACGTATGTATTATACCGATATCTAGAACTAGAGTTTATTTTGACATGACTGCTTTCAAGGAGTGGGGGGTAAGTAGAGGTAAATAGGGAAAAATAAGTAAAGCAAGCTGGTAAGAGTTCAGAAATTTGACATTCGGTGTATGTCCTAGAAGCCAAGGCCCCAGATTTTTTAATAAGATTTTTCAACCCCGCACCACCCTTACTCCATTAATAAAGGGGTTGGTAAAATAAAATAGAGATATTCACTTGAAACTTGCTAGACGTATGTATTATAACGACATGAACTAGATTGTATTTTGAGATGATTCCGTTGAAGGGTTCGAGGTTAAATAGGAGTGCATGGGGGAAAATACGTAAATCCAGCTGGTAGGAATACAGAAATTTGGGATTTGGTGTATATACCAGAAACCAAGGCCTAATATTTTTCAAACCCCACCACCTCCGCTCCATTATTAATGGGATTGATAACAAAATTGAGATATTCACTTGAAAATTAGTAAACCTATGTATTGTAATGACATCTGATTGAGATGCTTTCATTGAAGGGGTCGGAGGTGGTAGGTTGTGAATATGGGAAAATAAGTATGGTAAACTAGAAACTTCATTTTTAACGTATATGGTAGGAACCAACGCTTCAAACTTCTCTATGACATCTACCCCAAATATTATTAAAATTCTATGGCCAATAATTTCCACATACTAGAGTGCAAATATAGTCAACATGTTTCCTTTCAAGTAACTTGGAGGAAAAATCTGGATGTGGAAGTAGTGATTCCTTAGGCAGCGGTTTTTAAATATTTTATGTAAAAATTAAAGTAAAATGAGCAACAAAAGGTTTTTTATTAGACTACCATATCTGTTCCCTTCTGGCGTATTGGTAGTGGTTTTGCAAGTCAAAAGGAAATAAGGATAGATTTCTTATAAGGCTTAAAACAATATAAAATTACAGTGTTCCTGTTTTGTTTATCATTAGTCTGTTTTAATACAATATACTAATAGTGTTAGTGACTTTAGTTTTTAAAAGGGTAATCATAAAAAGACGCTTGATTTAGTATTGCAAGGGGGCGTTACGTATGCTAGAGTGTCCCCTAGATATTATCCCAATCACATCCTTAACTTACACACGTAATTTCTCTACTTTCTTGAGGCTATTCACGTAGCACCTTTTATTTATTAATTATTTTTTCACTTAGTTGGTGAACCTGTATATTTTTTTAACTAAAAATTTCTCAGGTGTTCTTTCTTGCAATAATAATAATTATGTACCAAATATTACACCGGCACAAAGAAAAAAAGCTCTGTTACAGAGCATCCATCTATGTGTCCCCATGTATTTTTGACCGCTGAATCCGAATCCGAGGTCAAAATTGGCCAGTCACCCCAGGATTTTCCGTGAGGGCCAAAAAACCACATGAAAGACTAGCTTCCCGAGCTCGAGGATGCAACGAGATACAAAGTTGCGGTTTGCGCCATTCTACGTAGACCTGATTTTTTTTAGATTTCAATATTTTACAAATTTTCACAGGTAAACCTAAAAAATTTATACGATTTCAATATCTATTCACATAAATCGCTGTAACTTTTTCTAGACAAAATTGATACCCCCCTTTTTCTGCTTAGTCGATTGTAAATACAATTTTCAATCCGATGGTGTGGGGCATAATATTTTCTGGTGATTTTTTAGTGAGATATCGTACGCCAAAGTGAAAAGTCTGAGGATTTCGCTCCTCGAACGGCACGGTCTAGCTTCGAGGGCAATTTCTCCCAAACGAGAGCTCCCACGGACTCGATGGCCATGGAAAACTGAACGAGAAATGAAATAGCGCAAACCAGAAGTCGATGAGGTCCTTTGTTTCCGAGATATGATCGCTCAAATTCACCGGATGGTAAATATCGAAGTTTTTCACCGCTTCCCGAGACCATAACTCGAAAACGAAATAAGATACGGAGCCCCGGTTTACGCCATTCGATTTGTCTCGTCTCGCCTTCCTACCACTGAATTTTTTCAGATTTTCTCGGCCACTTATTTTTCTTGTGTAAACCCTATTTTGGCCGGCTTTCATGTGGTTTCTTGACTCTCGCGAGAAATCCTGGGAGACGGGCTAGTTCTGACCTCGGATTCGAATTCAGCGGCCAAAATATATGGGGTTACATAGGTGGGTGTTCTGTAACACAACATTTTTATTTTTCTGTGTCGGTGTTATTTTTCACATTCTTTCTTAATTAATTGTTTATTATGCTTCTCTGTCAAAAAGTTTTGTGGATATAGGGTTATCAAACAGACAGACATCAGAACGACAGACAGATTGGTGAAATTGAGAGATCTTTCGTAATCTACATAACTTGAAAACTAAAAATCCAAATTTGTTTTTCACATTTCTGTGTAAAGCTACTTACACAAAACTTCCCTCCCCATTCGGAGTCTTCTACATTTTAATTATTTCTTCTGCTGGGCGACCACCCTGTAAATTTTTGTACTAAAATTATATAAAATTTTCATTCTGGCAATGGTGGCAACTAGGTACGTCCCAAATATTATTTTCCTCCATCGTTTCTTTATTGATTACTATTTTGGACTGACTACACTGCATATTTTTCATTGAAAGTGTATCAAGATTTCTCCTCGGTAATAGTGTCAACTACATTTCAATTATTATTTCCACCATAATTTTTTAAGTAATTTTGATTTGAGTGACCACCCTATATATTTTCCATTAAAAGTATAGCAGGTCTTAACTCTTGCACAGGTAATCATAGAATGCCTTTTTGTTCCCCGGACTAGCCGATCCGTTTCGTTCGCTTAAGATCCCCTATTCTTTTTTGACAGTTGCGGCAATTACATGGCCAATGCTATTATTCACTGTCACAATTTTTTTATTACCTATACTTTTTAGAATTTCCACCCTGTCTGTTTTTCACTAAGGGTATATTCTATCTCATCGTTGGGAATCCTGTAAACTATCCACCAAATATTATTCTTTTCTGTCAATTAGATTTGCAAATATATCGCCAACAGTCAGACAGGCAACAGACATACAGAAAATCGACAGACAACATACAGCAGCCAGGCAGACAGACAACAGACTAATGGACAAACCGACGGAATTGAGAGACCTTAATTTTCGTAACCTACAGAGTCTGAAACGTAAAAATCATAAGAAATCTCGGAGACTCAATTTTTCAGGATTGCAATCTTTCTTTCGCCTTCAGTATAGATAAAAAGAAAGTTGAGTTTTATATGCAAATATTCATTTTATATTCACTTCTAAGGAAGACTACAGCCCTTTAGGTGACATATAAATTAGTTATTAGTCAATTTATTGGTCAATCATTTTGAAAGGACTTAAACCGCAGAAATTAAATTAAGATAATTTATACTCAAATATTACAATAGATCACACTTTACGGGATACGCGTTTCGACAAAACTCATTTTAATCATCGTCAACTTGGCGAAACAGTCATCTAATCTTCCAGCCAGCGCGGCAGTGTGATGAGTACTTTGTTCTGTGTGAAATGTAACCCAAAACAGCCCAAGCCAATTTTATCTATAAATCTCAAACATGTTCGTAGGCAGATGATTTATTTTTTTATTAGTTCTATGAAGGTTTGCATGATTTCCATACCGACAACATAAACGAAAAGTCAAAGCTTTTTTATTCGGTATTTTTTCAATTTTTTTTAACATGAGTAGATGTATGGGCAAATAATAGTATATTATGTAACAAGTTTTATAAACGTCATTTTAGTCACGAGTTTTATTAATCGCGAGCGACGCGTAGCGGAGCGAGTGTTTAATAAAATGAGTGACTAACAAGTTTATAAAACGTGTTGCATACTATACTTTTTCTACGACAGCAAATATCTAAATAAAAAATTTGGAAGTTATTTTAATATTTCATTTATTAACGTATCAATAACATGGTAACAGTAAAAAGTTTATATGCACGTTCGTATTGACTTTTAGATTTTTCTGGCAGCAAACTAGCAGTTGCCGATGCCGCTGCTTGAGTAATTTCGGGCGGAGTACCAATGAAAACATCTTCTTCACTTTCACTGTCGTTTAGGCTCATTTTTTTTCCAAAAAATACAAAATTACTTGTCTCTTGTCACAACGCGTCGATTTATTTTGACAGATTGATGACAAGAATTACGGAAAACTAACTTGATTTTTGCCATTAAAATATCTAGAATTAACCTCAGCCGTGACTAATATCTCGTTGCTAAGTTCAGCCTGTGACTAAAATGCACGAAGTCACGGTTTGTCGAAAGCGTGTTTAAAGGATTATTTAGCGTCATGGAAACGTATACGATAAACGCCATTTTAAAGATGGAAGTAGAAAAACATATTTTCATAAAGAGCATGCATTTTTAAGCAAAAAATGTCTCTACAGAAATTTTTATTAGTCATACACAACATAATAGCAGTAAAACCCGGAGTCGAGCGAAGCCGACGCTCCCGCGCCGGTACCTGAATACAGTGCTTTGTATTATATACGGGTAGACACGTGTCTTTCCATTATATTATATGTATACGTGATACTCTTTCTTAACTAATCTAATCTTTCTTAACGAACTACATTCCCAAGACTGTAAATATCGGTATTTTTGCTTATCACGAGATTTGGAAAAACATGTAGAATTACATAATTCTTTTTTTCGAATATTTGGAATTTGTTCTATGTATCTATGTAATTTTGCCCTGAGTTCCGATGTATGTATATTTGTTCGACAGATTCTGAAATTATGAAATTATAATAATTTCAGTAGTATTTGTTTAAACTGCATTAACTTAAGCAAATGTAAGTTAATGAGGTTCAAACTGACACATTTCTCAAAAGTTTCCTGTAGACCAAAAAAAAGCTCGAACATTTGCTACGGATTATCATACAATGTACAAAAATGAGGTCATTTTCGAAATACAATATATATTATATATAGGTATTGATGATTTGCTTATATATTAGTCTTATATTAATATACAATTATAGTAATAAGAAAGATGAAACTTCCAACTTTAAAATGATTTGGTTAAGGTGCCCGTAGGGAAAAATTTTGCTGATATATACTCTCTCCAAACTTCGTGTATGGCTTCATTGGACCTAGTCTGACAGCATTTTCCTCTATCATTTTTTTTGTTTTTGGGGCGTTTTCCCGCTAGATTTTCCGAAGCATGTAATTTTGACGGCATGTAAAAAATATATAGATACTGTTATTTTTCCAAGTAGAATAGCTTAAAAACGTGAATTGAAACGTGAAAAAATAATTGTCTGACAATAAATGTGGGTCATTGGGCGTGTCCGCTATCTCGAACATGTCGGAAAAACGACTATAAGAAAATTTATTAAATAACCAGCTGATTTTCGCTGTATTAATTTATTAAAACATACAAAAACAAGTTTTCATATTGTCTGACGAAAATTATTTTCCGATTTCCCAGTCTGACGCGTCAAAGTTGTCGGTTTCATGACAGCAAAAAATTTATTCATAACCTTCAGACATTGGAAAACTATATGCAGAAAATAGGTATTTAATTTGTGGTATAAGTGTCTGACAAATACAGTGGGGTCGTCGAAGTCAGGGCGACAAAAAAGTGAAATTTCGTTTAGTCGAGAAGACGGTTAAAAAAGATAAGGTATTTCAACTTACTTATTTTATAATCTTTATTTTGAATTTTTTGAAATCTTTTAGACTATCTGAATTCGACTTACCTAAGTTTTAAGTTCGATAATATTAAAAAATACGTTAAACTTTTTGTAGAAAAAAGTAGCGAAAAATTGCCTTTTAGTACGTTTAAAATCGCTATATCTCCGGTACTACTAGTCCGAAAATTTTCATCCAGGGCCCAAATTAAAGGTCTTGGAGCAAGCTATAAGATAACAATTTGCAATATTAGTTATAACAAAGTACCTTTTATAAATGAAAAAACAATTAATCCATTTTCGGTAAATATATGAATTCAATTTAAGTGTGCAATTTTGCATCAAAATGTATGAAGTATGCAGCGAATAAAAAAAAACATTATGCACTAAAAAAATTTTTTAAGGCGATGTTGAAAATTATCCTATTACATGAAAAACGAATTTCTGCAGCAGAAAAACGACATATTTGCACAAAAAACACTCCATTTTTCAAAGTTATTTTAATAGAATCTATGTAATAATTTAAAAAAAAAAAAAATTAAAAATTTAAAATTAAAATACCACGTGCATCAGATAAACCGTTACAATTCTCTACTACTACCTACGTGTACTATACTACTACTATAGAATACAATACGGAGTATAGAAAGACGTTCCACATTCCTATGTTCTATTATAGAGCCTGCGTACTAAACAGATGTACACAGGTGACCTTGTATAAAACGATATATTTTCAAGCGCGAAGTTCATGCAATTTATTTATGATTTTTGACACTGTAAAAATGATTTTTCAATGATTAGTATGAGATAATCGTGACAATTTGAAGGAAATTACAACATTAAAAAATTGCATTTTCCAGGCGTCAGATTGAAAAACTGGAAATCACCTTTTGTCAGGCAGTTAAAAAATTGGATTTGATGTATTTTTATTAAGCTATATTGAAAAAATCGGCTTGTTATTTATAAATATAGCTCCAATATATACATATGAATGTAACATCCAAGCGTAGCTTGACAACCACATAGAAAAAACCTTTTATTTAACATTTCCAGCTAAAAGGCTTTATTTCACCGTCAGACAATTTTTTAATCGTATTATAAATTCTATTTAAAAATAAAAAAAAATTGTAAAAAAATGTTATGAATAAATGTTTCGCTGTCATGACAACTTTGACGCGTCAGACTGGGAAATAGGAAAATAATTTTCGTCAGACAATATGAAAACTTGTTTTTGTATGTTTTAATAAATAAATACAGCGAAAATCAGCTGGTTATTAATATATTTTCTTATAGTCGTTTTTCTGACATGTTCGAGATAGCGGACACGCCCAATGACCCACATTTATTGTCAGACAATTATTTTTTCACGTTTCAATTCACGTTTTTAAGCTATTCTATTTGGAAAAATAACAGTGTCCATACATTTTTTTATATGCCGTCAAAATGACATGTTTCGGAATATCTAGCGGGAAAACGTCCCAAAAACAAAAAACATGGTAGAGGAAAATGCTCTCAGACTAGGTCCAATGAAGCCACACACGAAGTTTGGAGAGAGTATCTATCAGCAAAATTTTTCCCGACGGGCGCCTTAACCAATTCCTTAGTTTATTAATATGTGTAAATTTTGTTTATCTAAGCAAATGGGTTTTCGGGCGCCAAGTACTGCAGAATGCACGGACAACCTTGCACCATGCATCCAATATCTCCATCACTAATTTTTTATGGAAAATCTGTGGCATTAGACGAAATTTTTGTAAATACGTTTTTTGCCGGTTTTTCGCCTCATGTTAACAATTTTGAAAAAGTACCGAAAAAAAAAGTTGTTGATTTTTTCAATGTTGCCGATCTGGAAAGCATGCAAACTTTTCGTGATGTTATTGCTTACCATCCAAAGAGCTCATTTAAAAAAAACATCTGCCTTCGATTTGTTTAGAGGTAAATATCTGTAATGGCTGAGCTAAAGTACTTCAGCGTCACTGGGCTAATAGGAAACATTACCTCCGCATACAGTAATTTCAACTCCATTTTGATTTTTCTCGAAACATTGAAAAACCATTTAAAAGCCATTTTTAAAATGAAGTTTACGATAATAGAAATAACCTAATACTAGCTTTTTCTTATTTCAGAAACTCAGAAACGCTTATACATTTACTCAAAGGATGTCTAGGAACAGGGATATTGGCTATGCCGGAAGCCTTCAAGAATGCCGGAATGGTGAATGGAATAATATCCACAATTCTCATAGGAGCACTTTGTACATATTGCCTTCACGTATTAGTAAGCCGATTTATTATAATTAAAGTGTATTTCAGTTAAGATACTAGAGGTGTTTTAAAATCTCATGAGCTGTGACCTTCATATGCGCAGAGACATAATCCCTCCCATCGATTCAGTTACACTTCTTAAAAATATTACATTTATTGTTTACAATTTATCCCGAGCTCTTGTTTATGTATACAGCAAGGCAGTCGCCAGAGTCTTCAAAAAAGTACTTATAACGCAAAATAAACTTTGCCTTTTGCGCATTTCGCGGCTCATAAGATTCTGAAACACCTCTACTACTACTTCTAACGTAACTGTCATTAGACTCTTAAAGCAACGCTTATACGTAAACGAATTAGCGCGACGTAAACCCAATAAGTAATTTTAGGTATATTGTTACGCCCTAAGGTAGGGTTAAGGCAAAGCTATTAATTTCAACCATGTAGTATGTCCTATTTGTACTACTTGTTTACATTTTGATTAGGTGACAGTTCACCTAACCCTAATTTTTTACTGTCTTTGAAAGTTCTGAAATGAATTTTCCAACTATTTGAGTTATGTTCATTTGAATGACGTTCCACCTAGTGTTGTCTTCATAGGGTTTTGTCCAACAACCTCGCGCAATAAATGCAAGTCGTCCTCATTGGTAAAATATATCCATCCTGCTGGATAATTTCCTACCCGTTGCAAGGGTGTTACCATGTTTTATTAACATTTCAAGAACCTGAATCTGACCTTAATATATTTTATATTTGTTTTACTCCACACAAGACACAAAACTAGAATCAAAGCAAACGAAATGTAACGTGGAGTATAACCTTTGTAGGTTATGTTTCTAGTGATTTTTTGGCGTTTCGTCAAATCTGATAGGTGCTCGGGTGTCATCGGCTTGTATCGGTGCAATAATACCGCGTTTTTGGGTGTACGTGGGAATCCGTATCTTTACGTCTAACGTATCTCGTAACGCTAAGAAAATCAACACTGCGCATGCGCAGATGTCATAAGATACGTTTAGGTGTGTTTTAGATGTGCTGCCTTAAGTGTCTATTGTGGTAACTTTAATCGATAATGTTGACCATGAACCGCAAACATACACCTACGAACTAGTAATAAATAGTTCATTTTGATATTTACGTACGTACACTTATAATACAACAACATATAGAAAAAAACTGCAAAACTGATTACCATTTAAATAAGCTCCAAATACCGGTGGAAAAACGACTGCAAATGTATAATAAAAATTATTTGTTTTGACATGTTTTCACGCGAGATTCGCATATACTTTTGTGGACAAACTTGTTGTAAATACAAAATACCTACTTCCTCAAGGAGACGACGTCATTTGTCGGAATCGTCCAGATTAAGCAGAAAACCAAAACATTAAACTTTTTAGATTACTTAGTGTGATGTAGGTCATTGCCTCAGTATACTGTAAATCATATTCTTATAACGTAAAAAGTTAAATTTCATAATTTATATGCGATATCCGGTTTTTAAATTAACCGAAATATTAATTATGATTATTCTAGATAGCCTCCGTTTGCTGCATAGCACACCTGACGACATCACGCCATATATTACGGTTGCCTGTTAAGCATAGGGCATTATCTAAACTCCTTCCTATCGGCTCTTTTGTGACATCAGACCAATATTTTAGAGGAAGCCGAATATTTAATGATAGAGCGTTATGAAATGGAATATAGGCCGGTCGTCGTAATGTCAATATCATTGATTTTGGTCAGAAATTTAAAACAACTATTTTATTGACTATTCTTATTGACTCTTCTTATGCATGATATGAAAAATGAATAATTTATCAATACACGTCGTTTGGGACTTGTAGTGACCTGTTATCTCTGACCTTTCAATTATTATAAACAAATTAAGGGTCCTAAATTTACAATTTATTTCTGTTTTGATATCTCGCGTATTTTGCAATTGTTTAAATAATAAGCTAATTTGTTTATTTTAATAATTCTTTAGATATTTACGACTTTCCATGGCATTTTCTGCACTCTCCACCCCTGGAAATCAACAAATATTGATAAAAACTACCATCTCTATGTGATTTTGCCCCTTTTTTCTTTTTCTTTATCCCCCGCCAACATTTTCTATAAAATTGCTTAGTAATCAAATGCAATATCTCAGCTCCGGAATGTCGCATCGAAATGAAATTAGCGGCAAATGAAAGACAATAAAAGAAGGAAATTTTTGAGCTTAAATAGACCTCGATCCGTTAACTAGAACCGGAGATATAGACCATTTTGAGTTTACGTCTGTCAATTGTTTATTAATTAATTTTTTGAAAAAAATCTTGTGACAACATAAAGTTAATATATTAAACTAACTAATTTTCAATTGTCACAAAAATTAATTGTTTTTTTTCCTAATTTTTTTGCTATTATAACAATTAATTTATGAACGCCGCACAACGTTTTTTTAGCATTTACGATCCGAGTGACCTGCGCAGTAACGACTCTGAATATATAAAATTCAAAACGCGCTCGGTTTTAAATGCACTGTAAGTGGTTCAAAGTAGTTTAAAAAGTTATTTGAAGGTATTTTTATTTAATTTTTTAATTTTCTTAAGTTTAATTATTTATTTATATAGGGTGTCCCTTAATGATGTGCTAATATTTCAGTTTGTGATTCCTCGGGTCATTTTATGAAGAAAAATCAATATGAACATATGTGCACAGTGGCTTAAATTTCTTCCTACAGGGTGTTGAATTTTTTTTCCTTTTTAATCATTATTTTGTAATATCTTAGAAAGTACTTTAGGTATTATTTTCAATTTTGGTATGTGTTAATAGAATATAAAACCACATGTTTTAATTAGTTAGTTATTTTATCGCTCCACCAGTGGCGTCCCTGCTAACATGTCCTCTGGTATTTTTTACCTCCAACAAGAAGTGGTACGCCACTCACATGGATGTACAGTTCTTGAATAAAACAATTAAACTCAAATTGAAACTAATTACACAGGCACACACAAAAAAAAGTTGTCAATTACACGGACCAGACCAATCATTCCCGGTGTACTTTAGCTTGCTGAATTCGAATCCGGTGTTAGTTTTGCGCCACTACGTTACAATTTTTTTCTATCCTCTAAACACAGTTAGAAAAACGCAATTTTGCATTTTTCTGTTTTTTGAGGATGAAGCAAAAACAAAAAATATTCGAAAAAACCAATAGATTTTTGTGACAATTGAAAACAAGTTAATTTGATATATTAACTTTATGTTATCACAAGATTTTTTTCAAAAAATTAATTAATTAACAATTGACAGTCGTAATCGCAAAATAGACTATATCTCCGGTTCTAGTTAATAGACCGAGGCCTGTCTAGGCTCAAAATTTTCCTTCTTGTATTATTTTTCATTTGCCGATAATTTCATTTCAGTGCGACATTCCTGAAATGAGATAGGTATTTCATTTGTTTACTAAACTAATTTTTCGGTTCAAGAAAAAGAAAATAGGGACAAGACTACATAGAGATGGTAGTTTTTATCAATATTCCAGGAGTGGAGAGTGCAAGAAATGTCATGGAAAGTCGCAAATCCTTAATAAACAAATCAGATTATTTGTTTAAACAATTGCAAAATACTCGAGATATCGACACAGAAAAATTCGTAAATTCTATGTACAAAATACAAAATTTTGACTACAGTAAAATATCCGTATGACCTTTTGTTGAACAGAAAAAAAATGTTAATTTAGGACCTTTAATTTGTTTATAACAATTGAAAAGAAAGATCTCAATTTTTTATATTTTGACTTTTTTGTCCGACGCACCGTTTTCGTTAAAAAGTAAAAAAAACACAAAAAAATGAGATTTCTCCCTAAAAACCATTGTTTTTAATAATGTGTTTTATAATTTTTTTAATGTCGCCATCGTGTTTAGCGCAATTTTTCCTCTAAGAATAGTCAATAAAATTACTGTTTTAAATTTAAATGAGCATGAATTTTTCCAAAAATTTTAGAATACTACTTTCCTAATCTATCCTAATCCTAACCCTTTCCATAAGCATATTTTATTTTTTAGTATAGGCTAGATTATTTATTTCATATGTCATAGGCATATTTATTTTTCATTTTTTAGGTTAGATCTCAGTACGTATTATGCAAGCGATTAAAAGTAGCGCTGCTTACATATCCAGAATCCATGAGAGTAGCTTGTGAAGTAGGTCCACCGTGCCTTAAAAAATTTGCTCCATATGCTCCGTAAGTATTTTTCAATATAGTTTCAGATAGCGTAGAAACACTAAAAATATTCAGTATTTTTTGCATCCTATCCAATATGAAATCATGAAACTGTAATAAAAAAACTTGTAAGTCTGAAACTAGGGCTATAAATTGTTAAAAGTAGTCCTACAAACTAAATATTTTAACGGAACATAACATTTTCTATAAATAAAAGTAACACTTCTTACATAATGTTTACTAAGACTACGCGCTGACTAGAGACTTTTTGTTTCCGTGACATTTTGTCATCGTGATGCGGTGTCACTTGATGTTGTTAACGTAACGTACGTGTTTTCTTTTCACTACTCACCCTGTACATCAAGTAAGTTAAAAGCAGTCAAATATAAGACAGATATTTCTAATACAAAACAACCATATAATAAAAACTCTTCAGTATTCCTGTGCCAACTTAGGTATACTTAGGTACTTGACACCAAAAACACATTATGCGAAGGGCATAATATGCTAAATTGCTTAAAACTATGGCACCCCGAGCGACCCATGGACTACCTAAATAGGGCACACATGGCATAGTCATTCCTGTGCCAACTTAGGTATACTTAGGTACTTGACACCAAAAACACATTATGCGAAGGGCATAATATGCTAAATTGCTTAAAACTATGGCACCCCGAGCGACCCATGGACTACCTAAATAGGGCACACATGGCATAGTCTTTGACCCGGCGAATATATTGGCGACACAGAATCGCATAACAAAAAATAAAGGGTGGTTAACAAGCTCACGATTTTAAAATAGACGATTTTCAACGGAGTCTAAAAATGTGTATTGACAGAGATGGACGTACAAATTTTTTTGTAAGCCCAGAGCGTCTCATCGCCGATTTTTTGTAAAGAAACGATTCCCGAAACGACAGTGTTCCTTAGATTTCCTTTTTTTTTTTGCGCGGTGCCATTTCAATTTTATTGTTTTTTTTAAGTATCGTATACGGAGTGTTATTATTATATGACTGAAACGGGACCAGCTTCCCACATCAAAATAAAAACTATCTAAATCGCGACCGCTGTGAATTAAAATATGCATTTATAAAAGTGTACAGGGTGTGCGGTGAATACAGTGTCACTGGGCTAACAGTCAAGACTTGGTGAGATAATTCCAATTTTTTTAAATTTTTCTCTTTTCGACAGTCACGGACAACACGCTGACTATGTTTTATTTTTTTTAAATAGTTAAATCATCCGTTTCACTAAATCCTTCTTACGTCACGCTTATGGTTATTTTTTTTGTTTGTTTTATTTTAACTTTTTTCTCTATCTAAGTTCATTTAGTTGTTTTGCGTCGATCCATTTATTAACTACCTAGTATCAACATTCATTGTTACTTCGAAAATTGTTTCTTTCCTAAACTCTCTCATTTAAAAGTAGTTTTCTTACACTAAATTTTTATTTTTTTTTGAATAAAAACGTTTTGTTAATAATTTTTGTCTTTGGCACTTTAAATTAATTAATTATTCAGTGTACAAAGGATTCGTAACCTCATCAGTTACGATGATCAATTAAGCAACTGAATCTTTTGAATTTTATTTTATCGGGTTATTACAATAATTTCGCAAAGTTATAACTATTGGATGGGTACATTAAATAATAAATTATTCATGATATCCAAACTCAGGGATTCAATAACATTTTACAGTTAAGGGTCGTGTCGAAGTATTTGATTTAAATTATTATAATTTTCTTTTTGTTATGGGAAATGTAAATACTCCCAGAGCTATTATTGCAATACAGTTTTATTAATTCAATTAGTAAATAATTAAGTTGAGGTCAATTACCCAATTAACTTTTGTCTTTTAATTTTTATCATTTTCTGTTGATGTTTTGGGGCAATTTAGGTCTTCCCAAAACCACTGCTAGGCATTTTGGTAATAGTTATGACGCCCAATTGCTCATTCTTTTTTCATTTCTTTTTTTTTTATTTACCATTGAATGCCAACTTTTGGTCTCTGTTAATTTCACCATTGTTTTACATTACGCCAAATTATTCTATTTTACTGTTTGTTTTTTTTTTTTGTTTCCTAAAATTGTTTATTATTATTTGTTTGTACATAGTCCGAAGCCGGCAATAAATTTCGAAGAGTAAAATCGGCCTTTTGCTTTTACCAGGAAATAGTACCAATTCTTTTGAGCAGTTCTCGGGGGACAGTCCTCGACTCAGCGTTGCCAGTGCCAGTACTTTTGTACTGAAATCAGTACTTTTCATGCTCTGTCAGTACGTCAGTGCTACTTTTACAGTTTCAGTACGTTTTGCGAAATTTCCTTTGGTTAATTTATAATTTTGTTTAGTAGTTTAGCGCATTGGCGGCCATACAGCATTTATGTTTGTGATTCGTCTCTACTATTTAAATCCGGGCATTTCATTTCTCTGAGTGTAGTAGGACATATTATTGTCACTTCGAGGACATAGAAATCAGACCATTCCATTTTCCATTTTAATATTTTTTATTTTCTTTAACTATATAACATTATATAACTAAATCTAATGTGCTTCATTGTACATTCTTTACTTCTCCGTGTTTTATTACTCACAGGGTGAGCTAAAACACGGGGACCGCCGTTGGTATGGCCGATGACTTTAGATTTTTTGTTGAGTTATTTATAATTTTTTGTCTTTGCAATCATACTTCATAAAGATTGATATGAATTTATTTACAATATTTCTCCCAAGAGAATTTAAGAAATAAAGGAAAAGAAAAAGTTAGGGGCAGATACGTGGGTACTCTTTCAGATATATAGGGAAAAATCAAATAAAACCCTACTAAAGACAATGTCGACAGATAAAAACTGGGGCATATAAATGCCGGTTGTGTGTGATGTCGCTATGTCAGCGGGGTAGGGGGAGGAGAAAGATAGGAAAAAAGATGGGTTTATGCCTGTGTGTTGTTTCGTGTGCGTGTTTTGTTTTGTGACGTGGGTTTGTAGGGTGAAGAAATCAGACCCTCCGATATCTGTACAGTTCCTGTCTTCTGTGTTTTCAGTTTATAGAGTGCGCCACCTATGGGTGATAGACCTGCACTACGACATAGCGAGGTCTATGTCAAAAGTAACGAGGTCTAGGTGAAATGTGTAAACTGTAATTAGAGTTTATACTAGTAGCAACACCTTTCGGACATATATGCGTATTAGATATTTTACTTTCAGTTTGTCAGTACCTTTTCACCAAAATTAGTACGTTATTTCATTCCAAATCAGTACGTGAATTTTTGGAGGTGTGGCAACGCTGCGGCTCGACTGCAGTTTAAGATCACAGTGCCTATCCGTAAAGAAGTCACCCTGAGAGTCGACCCGATCGCTACCAGTCAAGCGTGGTGCTACTGGCGCCCATACGAAATAAATTCATAGCATTCACGTTAATTATTTCGTGCTGGGGATTGTCGCAATCAAAACGCGATCGACGTCGACAATGTCACCAAATCTGTGCTCATTGGCGTCAAATTGTGATGAATTTCGAAGATATCGCAATAATCTGCGCTCTTGAAATACGTCGGAAAAATATTAAACGTTAAAAACGACACTGTGTCACGTCACCCCCTTGTCACCGACAACCGAAACTTTCTGTCCTGTGATGTCTCTTCACCGCAGTGCGGGCGTTACCATGGAAGTGCGCTCACCAGGCAACTTTTTGTCACGTACTACATGTGAATTTTTGGTGTATTGAAAATAACTAGGTTATTTTTGTGAATGGCTTCAACAATACAGCAAGAAGACATAGATAATGAAATATTGATTGAAAGTCCTTAAAGACATTCGAAAATAATTAAAAAATTTTATATTATGTTCATTATGCAAAGTATAACATTTTCCTTCAAATAATTTTTCACTCAGTATGGGATGTACCCAGTATCATTTATTACGTTTCATTTTTTTCCGACGTATTTCAAGAATTCAGATTATTGCGTTATCTTCGAAATTTATCACGATACTAGAGTTTACAACAAAGAGTTTAATAAATAGAGAAGACAAGCCGTCGATTTGCCGGTAGTCGCGATTTGGTTGCCTTGGAGACGGTGGGCTTCACGTCCTTGTAGCACACCTCATACCCTCTCTCTCCACTCTGTTTTACAAAGCAACACAGCCTTACCCAACGTGCTTTAATTTCACAAATACCGTCAATTTTGAATAGCGTTCTGCTTTATTTACAACTACACGTGTTTTCTCAAATTTTTCTTCTGTTTATAACGTTTAATCTGTTTATCACATTTAATTTGTATATTAATTAATTATTTATTTGTGACAATGGTTTATACTTGCAAAGTTTGTAGAAAAACTAAGTCACCTATAAGTCCCAGGTTGGTATACACCTATTGTCATCTATCATACTGTCATTGTATTGCAATCGTCACCTCCCCTCATATACTGTGCGACAAAGAGGGAACGAACTGTGTGAGAAGGATGAGAAGCCTACAGCCTACCGCTGCTTATACATTACGCTTATGGAGCTTGTCTCCTCTGTTTGTTAAACTCTTTGGTTTACAATGACAATTTGACGACAATGAGCACAGATATGGTGACATCAAGTGACACCGCATCACGATGACAAAATGTCACGGAGACAAAAAATCTCTAGTCAGCGCCTAGCCTTAATTAGTTAAAGTGTTCTTGCTCCAGATATTTCTGAGCCCTCCTTATAACGAGATTTAAAACATTTTACTAGGGAATCTTTCGATTCTCTCAACTCTGGCTTCAAAATAGACGATGTCAGTAGAAGAATCCTGAATATAGATGTTTAAAGAGGCTACAAAAAGAAATCCCATTAAGACTTGAGCAATAGCTTGCAGCATAACTCTTGGAAGCTGTATGTGCTCAGGTTTTTGGCTTCTACTCGGACTTCTGGGCATCTTATTGAAAATAACCAAACGTATCAAACTGAATCAAGAGAATTGGGATATTTTCACGATATTTTTGTCCCTGACAATAGTTTGGACCAATTATTATTCTCATACTCGTAGAAAGCCATTGAACACCTGAACAACTTGTGGCTTCAACAACATTTTCTTGTTTCTCATTACTCCAAATTCTCAATTTCGGAGAACCACTGAGATAACATTAATCTTCCTCGGAGATGACTGATTTGTCAGAGATCGTCATCAAAATTATTCAACAGCTGCTAACAGAATGTCAATCATTCCACGAGAAGAGTAGCCTTCATGAACTTCTTGACCGCAAGTAAGACAATATGGAAATAAGTGTAAGTCTTTCCTTAAAGCAGTGTGTCAACTATCACACCAGTTACGTGAGTCAAACAGAGAAGTTCAGGAGGCACTATTACGATTACTGTTACATTATCAATTAGGTCAATGTGGTTGGGCTACCATTACCTGTTCTTCAATTCACATTGAGTCTCAAGGATGAGGTCAACATAAGGTCCAAACTATTTGAAAGTATATTTTACCTAATCAAATACAAGATATAAAGAAATTCATTCTAAAATTTGTTTAAGTAGTTTTCTATAAAGTATTGCAGCTATCTAACAACCGTCCGCTTATTTTGAAATTCGAGCACGAAACATGGTGTGTTCTTAAGTTAACACCATTACAAAATTCTAGGCATGCTACTTGTAACAGTTTAAATAATACACATGAGGTTTCCATTTGTGTGAGCTACTCAACATTATTTTTTTCAACGATCGTAATCTATAAGGTGATACTGAACTATCAAAATGTCTTGATTGAGTTGTACACCATTAAACTTGTATGGGTGTCTGGACGTAGTGGTATAGAGAGTAAGAGAGCAAACCGTTTGACGCGACAAACAACTAAAAGTTTCCCTGGCCCTGAGTCACCCTTTTATTTGCCAAGCAGTCTAATTAAATCACTGCCATGAAGCTGAATCATAACAGAGTTTAGTAATTACTAGGCTCATTCCCAAATGAAATGAGGCAGTGAAATCGTTGTTGGGGCTGGATAGAGAACCCCTATCTAGCTAAATAGGGATTCTCTAAGGAGTTCTCTAAGAAATAGGGGTTATACATAACTGCTGTTACTAACAATTAGGCTATCGTGACTGTTGCTATGACTGCTATGACTGCTGATATGACTGTCGTGACTGCCGATATAACTACCGGTATTGACTACTACGACTGCCCATTAGACTGCAGAGAGAGAAACTAAAATTTGATCGGTGACAGCTGATGTTGGTTGATTCCTCGATTTGTGATGACCATATTTATTCGACAAAGAGTTAGCTCGACTATGCGTTTTACTCTCTCATTTTTTTTAAATGAGAATGAAATTATTACAGTAAAATCTTAATTAAAATGGTACTAACTAATATCTAAAACTGTTAAAATTTCAATTATACATTTAAATTTTCTTGGTTTACCTTAGCGGTATAGGAGCCAGGGTACAATTACTTGACACATTTGAATCAGCTAGAAACATTTAATTATTGCCTTAGAGCATGGTAGACGACAAAAGTGAAATTTCTTCTTAGTGGTGCAAACTTAATTTATAAATGAAATTAATAATTTAAAAAAATCAGCTTGATATTTAATAACCATGGCTTAAAAGTAGACACCTTGATTCAAACTGCCTGCTTCTGGACCTTCACTAACCGAGATATATGCCAATCGTATTTTTGTATTCAATAAGTAGTAAGTAATTGATAAAAAATATTCTCTCGGTAAAAATACTTACACCAATTGTAAAAGACATTTGGAATTATATAGTGAAGTTTACACCACTAAGAAAATTTCTCACTTTCGTTGTCTGCCATGGTCTAGGAAACAGGATTAATAATGTAGTTAGCTGATACAGACGAGCCAGCGTGCAATTGCAGGCTGGCACATGCATTATAACTTATATCATTAATATATTTTAAAATCGAAACATGTAATTTCTTAAATCTAAACAGTCAATAAAAACTAATTTGCTGTAACAGTCGCAACCATTTATATTTCGTAACGTCATTTATCTAAATTATGGATATTCATATTAACACAATATTAATAGACTCTTCTCTTTGTTTCAGGGGTATAACGAATTTTTTCTTAATATTCTACCAACTAGGAATATGCTGCGTCTACATAGTTTTCGTAGGAACTAACATTCAATCCGTGGCATACGAATACACAAAACCAACGCAAATCTCTCTAACCCTGTACATACTAATGGTATTCGTACCTTTTGTACTCATCATTTGTATACGAAACTTAAAACTATTAGCACCATTTTCAGTGGTCGCTAACATCATCACTTTCGTCACATTTGGTGTTGTTGGTTATTATGTTTGTCAAGAACTGCCGTCATTCAGTAGTTTACCTTATGTTGGTACATTGTTTAATTACCCGCTATACTTTGGTACAACATTGTTCTCTCTACAGGCTGTCGGAGTGGTAAGCTTCTTTAAAATTTATACTAACAAATATAAAGTATGAGGACTCGTAACGCTACCGCCAACAGTGTGACCGATTGACACCAAACAGCAATCGCTAGTGACAAAACATATACATGATATTTAGGCGTTAAGTTTTTCAAGTTAATCGAACAAAAAACGAGCGGTATGGTAACTTCTTCTGGGGAAACCTCATAGTACAATTAATTAGAATAATAAAGTGTTAATTCATATACACAGTGAATCTCTAAACAGTATAAACAATGTCTGGGCCTGTGAAAAGAGTCATCAGGAACATGCTGCTTTACATGCATCGCAGTAAACATGAATTAAAACATCAACTAAATAGCGTGCAAGTTGCCTACCAGAGAAAGATAGACTATGATGGTTCTTGTTATTGTGGAGGAACCCACCATCGCGCGTCTGAAGGACACGACAAAAATTTATCAATATCGGCGCCACATATGTCTTCTGCTATGGTCTTAGGTCTTCTCCACTCTCTGGGAAGATTCCTACAACTCACAGAGACTTAAAGACGGGAGAGGAAAAGTTTACTTACCAAGATTGCTACTATCTGCCTTCCATCACATCTTGTAAACTAGTAATGTACCTTCTGCTCTGATAGTGGCGCGATGTCTTAAAATTGGCACTTCATAGACTCTGGGGACAATCGATGCACTGAAAGAGATGTAATAGGATTGTAGAAGACCTGTAAAACTCCCTTCGTAAAACAGAATTGCGCAAAGGTCGTCAATACTAGCTAAGAAATGAAATTAGTAAGGGAAATCAAATATTCAAGCCTATCTAGCTAATTGAATAGAAAACACTACTCATGATAAGTGGGTCACGCCTCGGGAGTGTAGGTCTCGAGGAAGTTTTATCGGAACCTCATATAATGGCGAAGGTAATGTAACAATCGACTGGCACAAAGAGATTCAGACTCCCAGCAAGATATATGGGTAATATTTGAGTTGGATGTAAAGGTTAAAAGCTGACTGTATATTTGCACTTTCAATTTGTGGTTTGCTTAAAATCCTAACTGGCGATTTTATCATTAGTCACGATGGTATAACTTTGATTGCTTCAAGAAGTGCATATATGTTCTAGGAGAGATTCCAGCTTTTTCAAACGTACCATCAGCATAGAACCCAACAAAGGGAAAAATCCACCGTACCACATTCGAGCAACCCCTATGGAGAAGTTAAATGTTGGTGCAATTAAAAAAAAAAACACATTTTTCTCCATTTTTGAATCTTTGTCTTTGTGTTTCCTGGATTCAAAAACATTAGCACTGTATGCACATGGACATAATTATCTAAATAAAATGGCTGCAGTAGCTAGGTAATATGAGCATGGCACTTATTTTCTTACCTGTGGAATGCAACTCCTTTTTTCACTACGACCTTTACAGTGATGTAGTGAATACGCTACTAATATAGACAATATGTAAATTGAACTAAATCCCTCATATTTTGAAAAAAATCACTTTGGTGTCAACGGATTGTATGCCACCAACAAAATGGTGTCTACACAAATTTTGGTCGCACTGTGTGTGCGTGGCGTAAATGCTCTGTTACGAATCCCCACATTCTATCTTTCCTAGTCTAATATAATATAGAGTGTCCTAGAATTGAGTTCCCGGATGGGAACCTATGATTCTTGACTTCATGTTGAACCCACATAACCTAACTTACCTTAGTCCAAAAATGCATCCCTGAGGAAGTACATCCTCTTAAAGTGAGACTGAAAAAAACATAATTATTCCAATAATTTCCGTTATATTGAAGATGAAATTTGAAAATTTTTACGGAAGCTGCATCGCTATAAGTGCTCTATGTAAACTCGATAACAAATAAAATAAATATATTTCGTTTCTTAATTTTTTTTCCATAATAATTAATGTCTATGTGGTTATATATTTTTTAATCGCCATGTAAAATTACGCAGTACGTGAACATTCTTGCAGAGCATTGAAAGGACTGCGAAAAAGGCACTGTTAAAACAGTTTGTAATATTAATCAAAATACAAAAAAAATCGTTTTTCCCTCTCTTTCAGTACACGCATTAATTCTTTTAAAATTTTGTGTAATGTCAACGATCGTTTTCTTTCTCTGTCATAAGTGCTTGTGAAACAGCAAACTTGTCGCATTGTCATGATAATACCAACATTAATTCATTAGTAACGTCAAAAAATAGCAAGTATATGTCTAATTTCGGTAATCCACCAGCAACGCGTTGAGTTGTAATTTTGTATTATGAATCAATTTAGTAATGAAGAATATGCTGATATGCATTTGGAGAAATGAAGTATAATTCTCCAGCTTCTGAGCGGAGATGCAGGCAAAGGTACCCAAACCCAAGAACAACATGAAAATAAAAAATTTGTCTTCAAAATAATTGAAATTATTGGGAGAAATGTTTCTTAGCCTCGCTTTAAGAAGATGTCCTTCCTCAGGGAGATATTTTGGACTAAGCTGGGTTATATGGGTTTAACATGAAGTCAGGAATCACAGGTTCCCGTCCAGGAACTCATTTCTGGGACACCCTATATAGTTTAAATTTAAATTATAGACTACATTTATTGTTTTATAGGTAATTGCTTTGGAGAACAACATGGCAACTCCAAAAAAATTCAGAGGAACATTTGGAGTTTTAAATATTGGAATGGCCATAGTAATAGTAATATACGTAGCTATGGCAATTATGGGTTACTGGAGATACGGAGATGATATTCAACCTAGCGTTACTTTAAATTTTCCTACAGATGAAAAGTAAGTTTGTGTTGGTCGGAGGAAATATGAATTCATTTGTTAATTTTGTGTTTTTACCATTCATTTAAACAGTATCTTCTCAATTTTTATGTGATTTCATTTTATTTTCAGATTGGCCCAAGCTATTAAAATATTGTACTCTATTGCTATTTATATATCTTATGGCCTTCAAGGCTATGTACCCGTCCAAATTATTTGGTCCAATTACATGGTAAACAAATTAGAAGATAGTAATAAGAAACTTACTTGGGAATATGTTTTACGAGTTGGATGTGTTGTACTCACATGTAAGTATTATTAATCTAGTCTTTTAGGTGTTAATATCTATATGGTGTATTAATTTTCAAGTATGTTTGATGGACAAAACGCTAGGTTTTAAATCACGTTGATTGTTTTATATTTGAAGTAATAATTTTTTATTTTTAAACTAATAATCGGAGAGGGGATACTATAAAATGGTTGATAATCCAGGGAACACTAGAAGGCAAGAGGCGATGGGAAATGCTTTGGTGAAATCGTGCACTTAGTAGGCATCCGCGGCAGATGGCAAGGCAAGGATTTCTTAAACGTGCTATACGACAAAAGAAAGTCAATTGCAACATAACGAGAATTACTAAAGTTCTATCAAGATGTTATGAACAGGAAGAAGACACTAATAACCAGGAGCAATATTAAATAACTTTTAAGCTTATACTTGTACACGATAA
The DNA here is from genome assembly GCA_963583905.1 of Stenurella melanura. NCBI lineage: Eukaryota > Metazoa > Arthropoda > Insecta > Coleoptera > Cerambycidae > Stenurella > Stenurella melanura. The sequence goes on from OY757309.1 coordinate 156,517,644, forward strand.
AATATATGATATACTGATAATATTTTCGTGACAGAAATCATTCCTATATATGGGTTATTCTCCGAAAAAATCGAAATCTGTGTCGTTGGCATATAACTTTGGTCTTCTGCTTACTACATGGTCAAATTAGGTGAAATACATAATTATAAAACGAAGAAAGAAATTATTATCAGCTTAATTATTATAGTGTTGACTATATTATGTAATACTCAATTAAAATCTTTTTTATACCTGAAGTCGTAACTATACTCTCTCTCGTCGCATGTAACACTCGAAGGTCATTGTGGAATAGAAAAGTTCAAGTAATAACCGTTGTGGGACCGCTGTTATTTATCTTATATACTGCTGATTTTTTCAGTGTCTTAAAAACCTGTATATCACATTTTTATCCTGACGATACTCAGATTTATAGCACCTTTAATTCATCACAGAACATGTAGTCCATTGAGCACATAAACCAAGATATTTAATCTTGTAAATTATTCTTGCCGACATTGCCTGAAAATTGTATCCCTCGCATCCATCTTCCTTGCCTCCACCAAGTCCTTAGTTTTATACTATTTCTGGGTCCATATTTTGCCACAATAATATTTGGGACATCCTGCTTCTCACGGCTTACCTTGCAAATCCGTTGCGCCATCCGCATACAAATACCCAATGCATTAGAAGTACGCTGAAAGAAAACTTGCTTTATGAACATCTGCCATATTTAATTTTGTGGTTCATCTCACGAACTGCTTGCAAAGGTAAAAGGAGACTTACGTTGTATTTTTCCTGATTGAAGTACTCAACTAATTTCACCACCATGTCTCTGGCTACTGAATTCAGTCTTTAGCCGGACATTTTGAGATTAGTTTCTTTGCAAACAGTAAGACTAAAGCTGCCACAAACTACTTACACAGCAAAGCAATTTACATAATTACAGAAAACCTAAAACACCACAGTAAAAAACACTACAAACTTATTGTTGCGTTTATTCCACCTTTTAGTAAACACCCTGTATGAATCCGTGGGTTCTAAATAATTTCAACAAGAGATAAACACCACTAACACTTTATTCAATAATTTACTGACTATACAATACTTCAAATTCGAAATAACACTTTGTTTACTTGATTTAACCTCAGTTTTTACCGAACGTGTCATTTCTAAAATAAACTTCCCCTTACGCGCTGGTAATCGCGCCTTATATACTCCGAATTTGACTCTCTACATCCATCTAGAAGCAATCAAGAATCTTCTCTTACCACATTCCAGAAAAGTCCATTTCTTTCTCCTAGCTTCCAGTCACAATTAGTAGGCATAGGAGTATCATCTCCAGTTCCAAGGGGGTGTAATTCATAACACTGCTCCCTCCTTGAGCCCCGATCAGGCAACTCAGAATCATCAATGCATGCCAGTCTGTCCAAATGCACGATCTTCATCTTGGACTTTTTGCTTCGTTGAATCCGATAGACGACATCATTAATTCGGGTAATAACAGTGTACGGTCCATCCCAAGGTGATTTCGGTGACTTTCCTTTCCTCCGCTGGGGGTTGTACAGCCAAACTAGCTCTCCCACCTTGATGACCTCTTTTGAATTACTCTTCCAGTCATATCGAGTCTTCATTCGGTCATTGGCTGGTGATAGCTCCGCTATATCGTTAGCCAACCTCTTGAAAGGAGCTCCGGCGTTGAACTGTTTCCTTTCACCCTTACTCCCAGTCTGTGGTCCCTTACTGGCTGCACAAATCTTGCATTTGCGACACCAGGCCTCCACATCCTGACGACTTCTTATCCAAGAAAATCGTTCTCGTATTTTCTTCAGGGTCTTGTTAACACCGAAGTGTCCATCGGATGTCCCATTGTGCACTTCCTGAAGCGCCTTCGCTACTCGACACCTTGGAATCACTAGACGCATAACCACCTTTTTTCCATCCGGGCTTTCCCATGCTCTCCGCAACAGTCCGTTCCTGACTTTCAGTGAGTCCCACTGCGCCCATAGTGCCTTCAGTTCCACTCTTTTGCCTGAAACATCCTTCCATTTTGGACGAGTTCCCCTTTTTTTGGCTCTCAATATAGGCCCAATTTCCACATCATTCAATTGCTCTTGTCTGAGCGCCTCATCTGTCCTGTCATCCGGCACCTCCACCTTGACAGTGTTGACTGCTCCTGTGACCTGCAGTTTCTCCTGGTGGCAGTACTTGCAATCTTCCTTGCACCTTCTTCCGGATGAGATATCTGCAATTTTCTGGGGTTTCACTTTACTTCCACGTCCTGGTAGTAGTGGATTTCTCTGAATGCTTCGAAGCTGGGAAATCTTTACTTTTCTCGGGGTACCATGTTCCCTATCTGTCACAGTCTCTCTGGTACCAGCTTCCTCTGATTTTCCCCTCAGCTTCACAGCTTCCCCGGCCTTTACTTTCTCCAATCTTCTCCGTGAACATTCAAACTGGATATGTCCTAGTTCTCCGCACCTGTAACATTTCATACTCCGTCGTCCACTTGGCCTTCCACTACTTTGTTTACTCTGTGTCTCTTCCATGTTTCCAGCCTTCACATTCCTCGAGATCCGATATCGACAGTCTCGTTTGATATGCCCTGCTATGCCGCAGGTGTAACATTTAATACCCCCGCTTGGCTTTTCTCTATCTTGTTGGTTTTCCTGTCTTCTTGGAGGATTCGATGTACCCAGCAATTGACTGATCATTTTATTCGTTTTGAGAATCACGTTCAAGATAGGGTTTTGGTCTCTCTCTTCTGGCTGCGATTCTTCAAGCGTCATAGACCGCACTCTTGACTTTGGAGTATCCCTATAGATGGCTTCTACCTCTAGTGCATGCACCAAGGCTTCACTACTACTTTTATGTCGGGATAGCCTGAGGACTTCTCCGCGTCCCTTATCCCGTCTAGGAATGCCCCTACTGCCAATTGCTCTTTAAATTCTCTTGGCGCATTAGGATATGCTAAATGTGCCAATCTTTCCACCGCAGCTTCAAATTCTTGCAGACTCTCTCCAGCTTTCTGAACGCGCAATTTCAGCTGGGTCTGGTAAACTTTTTGATCGCCATGTCATAGATCTAAGGCAGCTTCTAAAACTCTAAAGTTCCGTTGTTGGTCTACGGAAATTGTCTGGAGTAACTCCAATGCTTGTCCTCTTAAAGCTACGTTTAATGCCTTAGCTTTCTCTTCGTCATTCCAGTTGTTTGCACTTGCTGCTGCCTCAAACTTTGTCTTGTAAGTCATCCAGGAACTTTGACCATCAAAAGAGGGATTTTTTAATCGCTGGCGTGATGACACCACTTGCTGGTTTCCTCTATCCCTCAACTGTTGTTTAAGTTGGTCTATTTCTCTTTCTACCTGGTGCATTTTCTCTTCAACCTTGTCTACTTTTTCTTTCACTTCGCGTACTTCCTCTTCGACCTTGTCCATTTTTACTTCGATCTTATTTTTGAGTTCTTCAGCGACTGTAAACAAGGCATTTTGTTGTGTCTCTATAACTTTCCTTAAGTCGTCATTTTCCTTTTGACGGCGTTTCTCCTCTTCTTGTTTTTCCTCTTGGCGTCGTTTCTCCTCTTCTTGACGTCTTCGTTGTTGATCCTCAAACATTTTTCTTAATTCTTCTTGACGTTTTTGTTCTTGGTCTATCATCATATTTTGCATTTGTGCCACAAAGTCCTGCATTTGTTTTTCGGATGCCATGCTTCTGGTTGTTATTGGCATATAATTATCAACAAAATTTAACAATCACGTCAATATCGGTAATGGGACTGTCCAGAAATCCCTCAAAATGGCACGAGAAAGTCTTCTCTAGAGTCTTTGTCACTTAACCACTAATGTCCAAATAAAATGTTCAAAAATGTCTCGAAAAATGCACTTAACACTATTTTCCTGTTCGAAAATAACCCTCGAACAACGTCCAGTAAATTAGCCCTTCCTGTGTTAGCACTAATTCCGAGAATACTGTCCCAGTCTTCTCAACACTTCCGAAAAATTCTCTTGTCAAAATTCCGCATCTGACACCAGTGTTGCGAATTTTCAACCTTTTAGTAAACACCCTGTATGAATCCGTGGGTTCTAAATAATTTCAACAAGAGATAAACGCCACTAACACTGTATTCAATAATTTACTGACTATACAATACTTCAAATTCGAAATAACACTTTGTTTACTTGATTTAACCTCACTTTTTACCGAACGTGTCACTTCTAAAATAAACTTCCCCTTCCGCGCTGGTAATCGCGACTTATGTACTCCGAATTTGACTCTCTAGATCCATCTAGAAGCAATCAGGAATCTCCTCTTACTACATTCCAGAAAAGTCCATTTCTTTCTCCTAGCTTCCAGTCACAATTAGTAGGCATAGGCGTATCATCTCCAGTTCCAAGGGGGTGTGATTCATAACATTATATAAATAATGAGAGAAAGTAGAGAATCACTAAAGACAAATGCGTCAACTTCAACGTTACTGAACTGACAGAATGCTGAACGTTAGTTGCAGCTACAACAAGCGGTCGTATTATTCATCTCTGAAACGCATCGTTACGCCTGGAACTTCTGTCGTAACCCCAACAAACGTGACTTTCTGTTATTTACATTTCCATGCACTAGTATTTAAGCTGATGGAAAGATGGCATATATCTGATAAGTACATAAATTGATGACGTGAACGACAAGATTTGTGATTCCAACTATATCAATATATGCAATATTAATGAGATATCCGTGGCAACATCATTTCATTCTTCATTGGGTCCAGGTCAAGATTTTTTCCTTTCACTTATTTTACATCGGCCTATTTCCATCACTGAGGCCTATCACCGATGACAGGAGACGAGCTACCGCCAACCTGAAAATTTTGCCGAACGTCTTCTCTATCGAAGATGGGATCTTTTACTTGCCTAACATTTAATAGACAATGGACCGGATGGTATATCCTCTATGTAACTCCAGCCTAAAGTTACACAATTACACATGTCTTCTACGCATGCGCTGATATACAAGCCGTTAGAAGATAGAGCAAGAACGCTATTTCCCTGGACTAGTTGACAACCGCACTTGCCAAGTCAAGACATTATGAACATGAAAATAATATGACGAGTTCTTTATTTAGTCAAAAATAAAGTAATGATAACGATAAAATGGTATATGATAAAAATTTAACGCGCTGAGCGTTAAAGTAACGAAATGTTTTGTTAAGTAAGCAACGCATAATGATTGAATTAGTGGATTGTATTTATTTAGTGGTTTATTTGTTGTCACGGTCTAATATTAGTCGATAGACGGGTGTAATGTTCTTGATGACATCATTTCTTTTTTGTTGCTATAATCACGATAGTAGAATTTTTTTTTTGTAATGTTTTTTGGGAAGATACAATACTCAGTAGTAATAACATTATAAGAAAAATTATTAAATCAATACATTTCATTTTGATGCATCGTAAATTTAATTTCTTTAACACGAACATCATATTTATTTATTAATAAACTTATTCTTTATTTTTCAGTTATTTTGGCTATTTCTGTACCACTTTTGGGACTCTTCATTTCATTAGTCGGAGCATTTTGTCTATCAGCGTTAGGGATTGCCTTCCCAGCCATAATAGAACTGTGCGCATACTGGCCAAATAATCTAGGACCTGGAAAGTATATTTTAATTAAAGACATTATTCTCATAATCATAGGGATAATAGGACTTTGCGCAGGCAGTTACAGTTGTATTTTCGAGATAATAAGAAAACTGGCATCTGGCGAGACGTGAAAGCTTCTTTACACTTTGGAAAAGCACAGTCATAGTGTAGAGTAACACTACGCTTCAATCTAAGAACATTATTTTCGTAGTACAACTAGAAAGTTTTAGATATTGTATTTATTATTTTTAAAATTATATATTAAGTAATTTTGTGGGTATGCATATGCATACCTGCTAAATTGTTGTTAAAGACATTGGCTCATCTTATTCCAGATATAGAAATTGTTATTCTATACCTACAATTTAATAAACAGTATAGTTTTTTTTTAGGTTTGTTTAATTTAATAATGATCCCGAAATCCACTATTTCAAGAACGTTTCATCTGTAACATGAAAAGGGACAAACTCTGTAGAAAATAAAAATAAATACATACAATGAAAGATCTTCTTAAATCCACCACCGTCTGTCAAAGATTCAACCGTAGGCAATCCTACATACACCAAACGACTAGTTACCGAATTATTAATTTTGTCATTATTTTGAAGTCAGCTTAAATTAAAATCGTTTTTTATTCTTATTATTAAATTTCCTCATTTATTTACGTTACAACAATACAATGTTGGTACCGGGACGAATTCCCTAGAAATTGTGTGTGTTGGCTCGACTATTGATTGGCATTGACAAAGATGGAGATTCGACAGCCACAATTTTCTAGAAGTTGTAAATGAACGGAAATAGCTTTTTTGGTATGAAGAAATGATCACTGGAGGGGACACAAAGAGACCAATTTGGTCCCAGCTCCTCAGAAAGAATACGTGGAGAGTCGACTGTATAGATTTCCTATGAATAAGATACATGAAAATCTTTATGTGAGTGAGTAGGTAAGTACTACCACAGATATACAGGGAGCCACTTTTAATTTTTGCAAATTTTGCCCGCGTCATTGAATTCTGACGTCACTTCTGGTCACGATTTTTTGTGTCATTGAATACATGAATAAGACTTGCGTCAAAATGTAGGTTTTGAGGTATACAATGAGATTGTAATGGGCTGCCAGGCTTGATTTGCCCGCAAGCCTAAGACACCCTCGATTAAAGTTTTTTTTTCTGTTTTTTTGAGTCATCGAATACATGAATTATTATTTGTTAAAATTAAAGTACAAGCCTTCTATTTATTAAAAAAATAGGCTGCCTCTTCTTATTTTCCAGCATTCTCCCATTTTGACGGTAAAATATCATGACGCGGGCAAAATTTGCTTATATGAAAAGTGACTCCCTGTGGGTCTGTGGTAGTACGTACTCCCTCATATAAAGTTTTTCATGTATCTCAGTTAGGGATAATTATATGTTGCAAATTTGAGGGTGAAGCCGAAAAGGCTGTATGTGCCGTTGGTTTTGATTCAATGAAACTGCTATTTGAGACATAGAGACAGACTGTAGCGGATGACAAGAGTACAGAGCGTTGCTAAAAAGTTAGCCACGAGTACGAAGTAACTCCTACGTACTTCTACCTACCATACGAGGGTTTGCTTTCAAACGATCAGCTAATTAGACCACCATCCATCTTATATTTTATGTTATATGTGTATGTATTTGTGTGAAGATATTTGCACTAATCTTCATTTACTACATACTAGTATTCATTTGAATTTAGTGAATATTTACTGCTTAATTATTTAACTGATTTTTCCACCATGCTTGTATATATTGTCAGATTTTTCTAACCCACTAACCCTATATTCATGTAGTAAATTCTTTTATTCGAATTTAATTAAGCTACAAAATTCTTTTATGTCCCCTTCCTCTCCTTGAGGGCTTTAACATTAACAAATCAGGGAGAATGGCGCCTGGCAATAAATAGTATTCTCAAATCGAACCTATGCCCCGACTCTGCGACAGCCGTCTCGCACCTTAATGTGCGTGGCTCTGGGGTAAGTGGCTGCTTTAGTGCTACTACACATCATATCTGTTCTCAAATTACTGAATGTGTGTAGAATTTTATAAAATGTGCCAAATTAATTATGATTTTTAAATGATTTTATATTTTAAAGTTCACTAACAACATTCAAAGTGAACTCCTAAATAAATCCACCAACGTCCTGTAGAAATTGTAATTAGTCTCAGTGTATTGCTTCTAAACAGATCGAGTCACTTGTGCGTGAACGATCAGTATACTAATCCTTGTAGATTGTAGATCGTAGATTGTTTCTCTCAGCCGTCTTTACATCGACCTAAGAGATCTTTTGTGAAGTACCCCACAATTAGTCGTTGCCCAGGACCCCCAAACCTTTTACAAAGCTTGTGACATTCCTGGGGCCTACTTCAAGCGTTAATTCTACCTTTTCTAGGTACTTATTTAGCCTAGTGCAGACTAGCATCTTGTTTCGCAAGAATATGTTCCGTAGTTTCTATTGCAGTATCACAGTATCTGGACATATCATTGTCTGCCTTGCCATACTAATCTTTCTTGAGAGCACAATACATTTTAAAATGCAGTGGATTTACTCTGGTTATATAACTTTAGTTAAATATAATATATATGCAGTTCGGTTTGGGACACATCATACTCTATAATTCTACGGAGTGATATATCACCTGAAGCCAACTCTGGTTAATTCATAAACTCATGTAAAGAGCCAGCTGAGGTCACCAGATCTTCAATGCCGAGATCAAAGGAGGTTTTCGAGTTGTCGCCTCTTTTAATATTCTTCTTTGATGTCGTGGTCATCACAATATCAATTAAACAAATAATATAGACACATTGCAGGGTGGAAAAATAGGGGAAAGCTGGACTTTTGCACGAACCTTCCTTTTGTAGTTCTTAACAACACCTCAAAAGTCCCCATCGATATGTGTGCCGCTAAAAATGTTACTCAGGATCAAAGGTCACAAAGAACGATTTTTTGCGAAAATCTCATTAACGGTCACTTTTATCGAAAAAAAAGTGGTAATCAAATTTGTAGCTTAAAACTCAGCCCACAAATAACATCCCACATAGCACGCGATATGAAATGAACATTCAAAACTCATTGTTTACATTCAAACAATATTCAGAACTTCTTTTACATATAGCCGTAATATACGTTTTGCGACGAACTTATATCAATATAGGAACGATATTGCCAGTACGTTCCTATATATACCTATAATATACATGAAATAATGTTGATTTTGCGGTATACAAAGAATATTGTACGAATCTTCTCAAAAATTGACTGATGTGTCAAATATTATATAGATACAATAGGCAATATGTATGCTACGTACTTAATTCAATCTCTTTACAATTTACAAATGGAATATTTTTACAACATGATATTTTTGTATACTGTGGATATACACAAAAAGCTATCTTAATTTTGAAATCTTTAATAAATATCACATAAACATTTAATGGATAATATATGTGTATCATCATATATATCCTGATAATGTACCAGTAGAACATTTCCGCAACATGAAATTCATGTTTGTATTTTTAATATTCAAAAAATGGCATTCAAAAGTTGAACATATGTATACTACAGCTGTATGCAATAAAACTCAAATTATATTTTAGAATGGGGTGTAAACATTTTGAGCCAATCGTTGGCACACGTAAATTATGTATACCCACCGACAAAGCAGTTTTAGCAACATTGCAACCCAAACTTGAAACAATATAGCCCTATAGTAATATTGCACAGCAATGTTACATTTTGCAAAGTACCAACAAGATTTATGCGGTTGCTGATTGATTTATATAGGTATAGGGTATAGTACCTATCTACCTCATAACAAAAACAAATAGATATTTCTCTATCTAGGTTTGGTTTAAGTGCATTTATAATCATCCCCTGTGGTGAATGGCATATATTTTATTAATTTTAAATCGTTGGTTAAAATTGTAGATATGAAATATGATTTAAATTTTGAATCCAGACTTGTGATCGTATATTAAATAATAATGAATATATATTTTTTTTAATCACTTATTTAACGTCGGCCTATTTCCGCTACCAAGGCCAATCACCGACGCCAGGAGACAAGCTACCCCCAACCTGGAAATTTTGCCGAACCTCTTCTCTATCGAAGAGTAGGGATCTTTTACTTGCCTAACATTTAATAGACAAGGGACCAACTGCTTTACATCCCCTCCGAAGGATGGTATATCCACTATGTAACCCCCGCCTAAAGTTACATACCTTCTACACATGCGCTGATATACAAGCCGTTAGAAGACGGAGCGAGAACGCTGTGTTTCCCTGGAGAGGCTCACCCATCCAAGTACTAACCGCGCCCGACGTTGCTGCATTTGCGTATCGAAATACGAGTATATGCAGACGTCTCTACGCTCGCTCCTTTATAATGAATATTAAAAATGATAACTTATTCATCCCTTTTTCAATTTTTCTACTGTATTTAATTAATTAATAATTATCGGCATTTCTTAAGCAGGTAGTTCGGACTTGAGAAATTATTATTTAATTACATTTTATCGTTATATTTAGATTTCCGCCTTCCATGTCGTTACAATCCTCCCCTTGTCGAATTTTTTAAATGCGCGCCACGTCGTTAGATTAGTGCGCATGCTCGTTGCCCTGCTGTTATTGGCCACCACAGGGCACAGGCTGTCAAATGTCGATTTCAATTTGTTTGTGTTTTGTTTTCCCATTAGTCCATGTGTAGTAAGTATTTTACAATTGTACACAATACAACTACCTACCACATAGTTTTAAGGATAGCCCCCTTTGTTGTCATTTGCAGATCACGGAGGTAGTCTGATTCGGAATGGTAACACTCTGCGAAAAGGAAGTTTGGTGGTCACCATTCAAACGGAACCAATTTGACAAATCATTGAAAAACAGGAGAAATCCCAGATGAAACTTGGACACTTTACGGGATGTTTAAATCTTATTCTTAAGAAGGTAGGTTCGATCTATTTCAATATTAAGGTGCTTTTGTTTATTTAAATCACAACCATTGGTTTTAATTACAACATACAAGTTGTTATATTTACTCGTATTAATTTGCTTTATATCTATTTCAGAGGATTATAAAAAGCTGCAATTAGGTAAATGGAAAAGATCAGAAATCACATCTGATGTACAGAGTGAACAGAAACAAATCAAGGGACTATATGTACGAAAAGCATATTAGTCCTTCGAAAAAATTATTATTGTCAGATGAACATAATGATATCGAAGAATGTATTGGAAAAAAATACTTTCTCCCAAAAATTGGAAAAGCCAAAAGAAAGTATTCAGCCAATGGGAGCAATCACAGGTGATGTGTTAAGAATGCCAAGTGGAGTTTCGCAATTACAAGTAGCACCATCGGCAACACCTGGACACTGGTTTTGAAAATGTAAGCCCTCCAGTTTTTACTATTTTTTACTTACTGGCAAAATATTCCTTAGAGTAAAATATGACAAATTATAAGTTGCAAAGAACATTTTTTTGTTAAAAAAATATCGATCAGTTCATAAGTTGCAAAGCACATTTTTTTGTTTAAAAAATATCGATTTAAATTCTTGGCACAATTGTTATTTATTATTGCAATTCATTTTGTAACAAAAAATAAAAATATATTTAAAGTAACACAACTGTTTTAATTATAACTCTTCCTATTTTATAATTTAAGATACATAATTGTTACGACGATGTAAAGTAGTTAATAGAATAAAGTCGTCTTTTGCTCTGAACAATTTCACACATGATTTGAATTAGATAAAACTTTAAGGTAACGTAATATGATTATCAGACTTTGGTAAATAACATGTTAAATATGACTATTAAAGCTGAAGTTTTCAGAGTGATAAATGTTTGAGTCATTTTAAAATGGTTTCTAACAAATCTTATTATTAACGTAAAAGTATTTTGTTTTGCATATGATCGAGCATATGATATTATTGGGCCTTTGTAAAGTATTGTTATGGCAAATGCAGTTTTATTGGTAGGTTTATTTAGCATTTCTGTGCTCCATTAAACAAAATTTGATCAATAAAACATGTTTGAGTTTAACTGAAAAGTAATGGTAAAAACAAATTTTCCATGCAGTGTACTACATTGTGAGAAGCAATAAATATATATTTCGAAATATCTTTACAATATTTTTTCAGCATACATGCAGATCTACAAGATGTATGCGTACGATATGCTGTGGGATGAGAACAACCATTAGTATACAGGGTGTCCCAGTAAATAGTCTCACTCCGGATATCTTCTAAACAAATAGACGTTTTAATTCTGTAAAAACCAGTTTGTAGCACATAAATAGTGCTTCAGTTTTGAATATATCAATATGTAGATGGCGCTGGGCTCTAAATAAATCTTATTTCTTTGGGAGAAACTTTAAAATATTTATTTTATCTATAGAAGGGAAATACATTTCTAAGTAGATTTTGTTCTTAAGAAAAAAGGCAAATTAGCCGTTTTTGAGATGTGTTCAAATATTGCCATTTGTTCCTATTGAATAGTTGTAATCTCTGAAACATTTATTTAGTCTTTAAGGGTGACAATCTGTATATCATAAACTTTGAAATTTTGATTTATATGAAAATGCCTTAAATGTGATTTTCTTTTAAAATCACTTAAATAGTGAAATGTTTCGGAGATAATTATTTAACAGGAGCAAATAGCAACGTTTGGACACAAATATCTCAAAAACAGTTGGATTTGCGATTTTTTTTTTAACAAAATTTGCTTAGAAATGCATTTCCCTTTACACAAACCTCATTTCAAAGCTCCTCCCGTCGAAATATTTCTTACTCAGTGTCATATATATATATTAAAAAATGATTTATTTTTAATACTGAAGCACTCTTTATTTACTGCAAACTGACTTTTACAGAATTAAAATATCTCTATGCATTTAGAAGATATCCAGCATGGGACTTTTTATTGGGACACCCTGTATAATCTATTTTGAATAAGTATTAAACATTTATTCAATATACCAATGTTGCTTTGCAATATTGAAAGTATACATGAATAATATTGCCTATATGTAGGGAACACATTTGTGTATATTATAACTATATTGTAAAATAAATATTTCAGAATATGTTTACAATGTGTCACCAACATGTGTGTGTATATTGCAGAAATATGTATAGTATGTGAAAACCTGTGACAAAACAACCAGTATACAACTTATTTTGAATCAGTATTAAATATTTATTCAATATACCATTGTTGTTTTGCAATTACATTGTATATTGAAAGTATACATGGATAATGTTGCATGTATGTACGGAAAAGATTTGTGTATATTGTAACTATATTGTAGAATGAATGTACATTTCACAATATGTTTACAACGTTTCAGCAACATACATATGAATATTGCAGGAGTATGTATAAAATGTGAAAACCTGTGACAAAACAACCAGTATACAACTTATTTTGAATTAGTTTCAAATATTTATGCAATATATTAATTTTATTTTGGAATATGTATAGTATATCGTAGGAATATGAAAATGCTAATTGGGATAGTATTAAGTACTTGTTTTCATAAGACTAACGGTTTTCGAGAAAATTCAACTCAAAAAATTGTAGCTACAGTAGTGATATATTTAGTTGTGGAACTAGGTCTGATATGATCACTGAGCAGTCTCTCATGAAATTTATCACTAGTGCATACTGCACGCTACAATTTTTTGAATCGAATTGTGTCGAGAACCGTTAGTCTTACGAAAAAAAGTAATACCATGTTTTTTGTAGGCAATTTTCTAAGCTACAAATTTGATTATCACTATTTTTTCGATTAAAGTGAGATTTTCGCGAGAAACCATTTTTGGGACCTTTGACCCCGAGTAACATTTTTAGCGAAACACATATCGAGGGGACATTTAGGATATTGCTTAGAACCACAGAAGGAAGGTTTATGCAAAAATCTAGCTTTCCGGATTTTTTTCCAAAGTTAGACCCTTTTTTGTCTTTATTACCAGAATTAATATTGGATTAAACAAACAAAATAACATATTGACGTTTCCAAAATGAAAATGAGGAATTTAAGTCCAAAAAGCTAAATATTTTTACAAGAAGAGAATATAAGCAAACTCTTAAATAGTAGCGGGTCCACGCCTTCGAAAGCCGTCAAAATCGACAAGTAACCCATTTCAGCAAGGTAAATAATTTTTGAGCTCGCATAACGAAAGTGGGTACTAGTGGGCATCAGAAATAGTTTGTTGAAATTTTGTTGGCGCTTGCACAACTTCTCCACAATAAAAGAAGATGGCGGAACGTTATTTCAAGAATTTGTGAGATATTATTTATTAATTAAGTATACTATCGTTGTGGTACAAATAGAAAAATAAAATTTAAGCACGTACACAAAACGTGTAATTTATGAGTAATAATAATAATAATACACAGCTCAGCAAGCATCGACAAAGCACTATACTATTACTACGAGTAGTAAGACTAACTATCTATTAAAAACTGCTCTGCATTATTTCTGACCTTAAAACAATTGTTAGGTAAGGCTGTACATGCAACAGAACATCAAGTGGATGCATATTTTTTAGTCACACTTTACTTTACAATTCCACTTTTTGTTTTTTTTAGAACCATTTGTGGTTCTTTGTCATCATCTCTGGTTTTATTTGGTTATTCTCTATCAGATATCCAAATTTTCTGGGAAAGTCGATGTGTTTTCTTAACCGCTTTTCAAGTCACCGAGGTAATTTGTTTAAAATCCAGGATTTTGTGTTAGGTAAGGAAAGTATAGGAGAGTTTAAACCACTTCTTGTGAATAATGTTTACAATCGTAGTAAGTAGCGAAGCTAAGATAAACATACTAAACCACTGGACTTAATAGCTCTTTTGTAGGACGTAGCAAACGTAAGTCAAATAACTTTATGGAAAATAAATCCTGCCTTGGTAAATCTAAGAATTTAAACTCACTACGGCCATACATATTTACATAGGACATCTTCAATCACACGATCACGAATTATCTCAGTTATCTCCAAGATTGGTCAAACTGTTTAGGTGGCCTGTTTGCTTTAAGACAACTGCTCACTTTCCCCCTCGGTAGGGATAACAGGTCACACAAGACATAGACTGCCAATAAAGTTTTTACAATATTTTCTTCTTCATATTTTTCACCTAACTATTTATTAATTTCGTGAATACTCTAAAATACCCTTTGTTGTCGTATACCCACACAACTCTAGTCTTCTAGTTTTTCTATTTTGCAAACATTAAACATACCTTACGTAAATATTGTTGTGTTCACTTGTTCATGTTCACTTCAAATTTGAAGCTAGGCAGGAGGAATCCAAGTTCACATTGTTGGGCAACATACGTCCTTATTTACACCAATATTCAGAAAAGTATTTCAGATGATTGGCTTTACTTTTGATATTATGTATAATATTATTCCAGTTTGGAATGGGAATTGTGTCTCTCATGGCGCATGCATAGGATTCTGATGTTTTTTTAAGTCATACCATACCTTTTTCTAGTTTTTTTAAATCTGAAGTTTCAGCTAATTTTTATTTTTTAAACGCAATTTCTTATAATTTATTAACGATTTCGTACTGTATTTGCACGTTTGAATATACTGTCCTAAACCAAAATTTTCACTCAATATTTTCTAAGCAAATTGGACGTAGTTCAAAGTTTCCTTGTTATATGACCGACTGTTTTCAATAATTTTTGAACCATTATTTTTGCATCTGCCTCGTAGAATTAAATTCAAAAATAGATTAAAAATATTTAAAAAACAAGAAGTTCTGAGATCAGTGGCATAAAATGTCAAATATCTCAAAAGGAGCATACTACATGTAACAAATTACATTATAATTTAAAACCACATATTTATTGCACCGAAATATTTTTCTAACAATGAGTAATCTACTGATCAACAATAATATAACCCTAAGTCACATTAGGTATTAGACTAACATGTATCTACAATTGCACAGAAAGCACCCTGCCGTAGCTGTCACGTTGTGCGCTATCATAACAAGACATTATTGGGGTTGAATTTAAAAATCTCTATCTCGAACTCTGTATAAGATATCGAGCCAATTTCTTTTTGCAAAAACTTTTTTGATCTTTAGACCATATTTCATTACCATGAAATATATACAAAACATTTAATATAGTTTCCCGCACGTCGAAATTTCAAACACACAAAATTCGTTATGTGATTCTGAGTTTATATAGAAAAAAACCGTAGGTAATTTTAAAGGTCTATTAGTTCATATAGAAGCGCTCGTGTCTGTAGTATATAGATATAAAAATCAGATCGATATCGCAAGTAGCACATTTTTTAGCAAGAGGTAAGCGTTTAAAAACACAAATTCTCGAAATAACATTCCTCCATGTTTTTGTCTTGTGGAGAAGTTGCGCAAGCGCTCACGAAAGTCCAACAACCCATTTATGATGCCCCTAAGGCATCTGAAATCTCTTTCTGAATTCGTTCTCAAAAATCATTTACCTTGTTGGAATGGGTCATTTCAATTTTTAAAGCTTTGGACCAATTACTAAAAGGAGCAGATGACGAAACACATTTATACTCTCACATTATTATACATATACATGTAGGCAACCAGATATGAAATAGATTGCATTGTGAGTAATTTTCGACGAGAACGCAGGTATACCAAATGATTTAATATAATAAAGCAGAGTGTAATTAATAAAATAAAGAAGTTTACTAAGCAATTATATTTCAATTCAACAGGATTTCAATAAAAATACGCAATTAAGTGACATTAGAACTGAATTATATTCAAATAAATTAAAAATTTCTGCGTAGTTTGAAATCAATCAAGGAGGGAGCTAATGTAAATGTAATAAATGTGAACACTCATTTTAGATAAAGACTTTACTTAATGCACAGTGGGACCAAATACTCAAAGAGTGTGACAAAATATATAGTTAATATTCTAATACTCTAGATTTGTTACTTTTGCTTGGAAATTATATTCCTTATATTATAATAAAACAAACATATTTACTTCCACATCCACATAGTGAAGTAGAACTATATTTTCTTAACACGGTTTTATCGTTAACTTGACTTGTCATTTTGTATGTAAGAAAATCTTGTAACCCAATTTTCACCCATCTCCAGATGTCGTATTGACTTCAAATTTTGTATTTATCCTAGACGTTCCCAAGATGGCGGACAGTTTCTTGTAATTTAATATCTGTTTCGATTAAAACTTGGTTATGTGAGAATTCTTGAGGTTGTATATTACAAATATGCAATCGAAACTCAACAATTCAAAATGGTGGCATCAATATGGTGGATAAGTTTTATTATCATTTATCGTCTGATTCGACCGAAAATCAGTGTCTGAGGGTTATCGAGGTAACAAATCATAAACATTTAATCGAAATTGAAGAACTCAAAATGGTGGCTTTAAGATGACGAGTAGGTTTTGTCATTTACGGGTAAAGAATTTTATCGAACAGACTTATTATTCCAATTGGCACGAAACTAAAAAATAGAAAATAAAATAAACAAAACAAATTAAAAACCGCTGTCTAAGGAATCACTACTTCCACATCCAGATTTTTCATTCAAGTCACTTTAAAAGAAACATCTTGACTAGATTTGCACTCGAGTACGTGGAAATTATTGGTCATAGAATGTCAATAATATTTGGGGCAGATGTTATAGAAAAATTTGAGGCGTTGGTTTTCAATATATACGATAAAAATGACGTTTCTAGTTTACCCTACTTATTTTTCCCTATTCACAACCTGCCACCTCCCACCCCTTTAATGGAATTTTCCCCTATATACTCCTATTTAACCCCAACTTGCTTTACTTATTTCCCCTATTTACCCCTATTTAACCCCCAACCCTTCAACGGAAACATCTCAAAATATAATCTGGTTCCAGATGTCGTTATAATACATACGTCTACCAAATTTCAAGTGAATATCTCAATTTTATTTTACCAATCCCTTTAATAATGGAGGGGTGGTGGGGGTTGAAAAATATTATTAAAAAATCTGAAGCCTTGGCTTCTAGTACATACAACGAATTTCAAGTTTCTGTACTCTTACCAGTTTGCTTTACTTATTTTTCCCTGTTTACCCCTATTTAACCCCCAACCCTACACCGGATATCTTCAAAAAACAATCCAGTTCCAGATCTCGTTATAATATATACGTGTACAAAATTTGAAGTCAATATCTTAAACCGTTCCGGTGAAAACGTGTGGACAATAAAGGTTACAGACAGAGAGAATTTTTTTTTTCACTCAAATTTAAAATCTCGAAGTTTCATGACATTCTAAACCTATTTCAATAAAAAAAAAATTTGAAATTTTTTTTTGCGATTACAGTAATACTTCCAATCCACTACGTGGACGTGGAAGTAAAATTAAAGAAAATATTATTTGGGCATCTTTTCAAATGTAACCATACATCTACAATTAATAATAATAAAGTGTTTAATTAATAATTTTTAATTCTTAACTAATTTCTTTCAACTAAAACAAAAGTGTCTGGAACTGTTGTTTCGAAATGAAATATTTTGACATTTATGTTTATTGTTTATTGTAAAAATTTATGTGATGAGTTTATGTTTTATATTCGACTAAATCTGATACTTTAAATTCGTTTATTATTATAATTCATCAAAATGGTCATTCACATAATGAAGATAAGTACAATATGATAATAATATAGTTGAATGTAAAACATAAACTCACCACGTAAATTTTTCCAATAAACAATAGACATAAATGTCAAAATCTTTCATTTCGAAACAACAGTTCCAGCCACCTTTGTTTTAGTTGAAAGAAATTAGTTAAAAATTATTAGTTAAAAACTTTATTATTATTAATTGCAGAGGTATGGTTACATTTGAGAAGATGTTTAAAACAATATTTTCTTTCATTTTTCATCAAAATGTACAGGGTATCCCATTGAAAATAAAACAATTATGTAATTTCCGGACAAACCGAGGGAAATAAATTTGTTTAATTACTATCTAAACCAGACTATTTTACTAAGAAAAATGTCTAGAAGGACCTATCATCTAAAATTTTATTTAAAAAAGTTGTGACAATATTTGTCATTAAAAGAAATATATCGAAATTAAAAAACTATTCACTTTTCAAAAAATGTTCATATGATAAAAAATTCTTAGAATTGAGTGCCCTTTCACATGCACCTATTTTCAAGGTTCCTGGGATCGATT
Source organism: Stenurella melanura (assembly GCA_963583905.1). NCBI lineage: Eukaryota > Metazoa > Arthropoda > Insecta > Coleoptera > Cerambycidae > Stenurella > Stenurella melanura. Next base: position 156,536,475 of record OY757309.1, read on the forward strand.
AATTTCGTTGCATCTCAACCACATCTATATTTCAATGAGAAAGGCCGTTTTCACTCAAAACTAAAGTCATTTACACATTCTAGTGAATTCCTTTCACAGAATACAAACATCTCTTTCAGTCGTCGAGAAAATGGCGCCGGGAGTTTTAAGTGGGACACCCTCTATGCACCAAATCCCATCATCCCATCAAAATATAATACAGTTCCAGATGTCGTTATAATACATACGTGTACCAAATTTCAAATGAATGTCTCAATTTTATTTTATCAACTCCTTTAATTTTGGAGTGGGGGTGGTGGGGGGTTCAAAAATATTATAACAAAATTAGAGTCTTTAGCTTCTAGTACATACACCGAATTTCAAGTGTCTGTACTCTTACCAACTTGCTTTACTTATATTCCTCTATTTACCCTATTTAACCCCCAACCTTTCAACGGAATCATCTCAAAATATAATCTAGTTCCAGATGTCGTTATAGTACATAAGGGTACCAAATTTCAAATGAATATCTCAATTTTATTTTATCAACCCCTTTAATAATGGAGTAGGGGCGCCGGGGGGGGGGGGGGGGGGGTTGAAAAATATTATAAAAAAATCTGAGGCTTTGGTTTCTAGTATATACACCGAATTTCAAGTTTCTGTATCCATACCAGCTTGCTTTACTTATTTTCCCCTATTTACTCCAGATGCCGTTATAATACATACGTGTACCAAATTTCAAATGAGTATCTCAATTTTATTTTATCAACCCCTTTAATAATGGAGTAGGAGTGGAGTGGTGGGGGGTGAAAAATATTATAAAAATATCTGAGGCCTTGGCTTGTAGTACATACATCAAATTTCAAATTTTTGTACTCTTACCAGCTTGCTTTAAATATTTTCCCATATTTACCCGTATTTACCCCCCAACTCTTCACCGGATATCTTCAAAAAACAATCCAGTTCCAGATCTCGTTATATTATACACGTATACAAAATTTCAAGCAATGTCTTAAATCGTTCCGGAGAAAGCGTGCGGACAAAAAAAGTTACAGACAGACCGACAGACAGAACAACGGAAATTATTTTTGGCTCAAATTTAAAATCTCGACGTTTCATGACATTCTAAAGCTATTTCAAGAAAAAAAAAAAGAATTTTTTTTTACGATTACTATACTTCCAATCCACTACGTGGATATGGAAGTAAAAAAATGAAGTTTCTAGCTTGCTCTACTTATTTTGCGCTATACACAACCTATCACCTCCCACCCCTCCAACGGAATCATCTCAATCATGATGTCATTGCAATACATGCGTGTACTAACTTTCAAGTAATTACCTCCATTTTATATAATCAATCCCTTTAATAATGGAGTGGTGATGGTGGGGCGGGGGGATTGCAGAATATTAGAAAGAAATATTATAAAAGAAATATTATAAATATTACAAAAAAATGTGATGCCTTGGCTTCTAGTACATGCACTGAATTTCAAGTTTCTGTACTCTTACCAGCTTACTTTATTTATTTTTCCCCATTTACCCCTAATTTAACCCCAAACCCTTCAAGGAATAATCCCAAAATATATTCTAGTTCCTGATGTCAATATAACATATTATACGTGTAGCAAATTTCAAGTGAATATATCAATTATTTTTATCAACCGTTTTAATAATGGAGTGGAGGTGTGGTGGGGGGTTGGAAAATATTTTAAAAACTTTTGAGGCCTTGGCTTTTAGTACATACACCAAATTTCAAGATTCTGTACTCTTACCAGCTTGCTCTACTTATTTCCCCCTATTTACCCCCCAACCCTTCACCGGATTTATTAAAAAAACAATCCGTTTCCAGATCTCGTTATAATATATACGTGTAAAAATTTTCAAGTCAATGTCTTAAACCATTCGCGTTCCGGAGCAAACGTGAGGACGTAAAATGTTACAGACAGACAGACAGAAATTTTTATCGCTCAAATTTAAAATCTCGACGTTCCATGACATTCTAAAGCTATTTCAAGAAAAAGAAATTTTGAATTTTTTTTTTATGATACTATGCTTCCATTTCACTACGTAGATGTGGAAGTAAAAGAAGGTTATCTTACAAGGCAAGAGAGATGTCGAAAATTTGATAAATAGCTTTTTTTCTCATAAACCAGCGATTCAAAAGTACGTATAAATAATTATTTTCTTTCATAATCTGTATATAGCACGAATTTAAAATTAAATAAAATAGGACCAAACTCCACTTTTCATAAATAAATTATTTCTTATTGATATCTATTCAGCTTCCCAAAAAATTTGAATTAATTTCTACCTAAAAGAACTCTTGGTACCTACGTTTCAATTGAACCACAGAAAAAATAGAAGAGGATTCGGAGAGTGATTTTTCACGATTACACTGAGGTAAGTAATAATGTAAGAAACCTGTATGAAAAGGGCTTTAATCTTCATTTCATCTGCAAACTACCTAATTTACATTTCACATTCTGTTTTTAAAATAGCACGTTTAACACTTTCATTATGATTACATATCGTTGTCTATTACGTATTGTGAACAATAAATAATAAGACCACTTTTCTTCCAAGCAAAAATCCTGTCCTTGTCCTTATTTTCTACACATTTGTCACCCCATAACTCTCGTAGACTTAAACTCACTGCCTTCACTATAATGCGACAATTTGTCGTTTCTACAACTTTAGAGGCGATCAAGTGTCCACGCACTGAACAATTTTCCTCCAGTGCACCCACCAAAACATTCGCTACCTTCTCACCACAAGCATTGGTGGTTTCGTCCACACTAATCCAGATGTATTTCCGAGTAAGCGAAATTTTTTGTCTAATATTATCACACTTTGATAAATATTTTCTTCTGAGTGTCGTTTCCGATGGCACCTGAACATTGTTATATTTGCCACTAATAAATACACTTTTCCAAAAATTGTCTAAAAGGTGGATTATCTAGTTTTGACCACGGTATGTTACATACCACCATCATTTTTACTAAATCTAAATTAAAACTACGTTGACTGTCACTATCAAGAAAGCCACTAGCACTAATATGCTTTTGTGAGAAAATATGTCTACTAACATTTGTTTTAGATGTCCAGGAAATTGTTTTGTTGCAACTACTACAACTATGTTTTTAGATAATTGTCAGTACTTTTCACAAACGTAGTAGATTTCCGATAAAAGGAGGTTATACGTATACATGTTAATATTAAATACAATTCACTTTATGACATGATGTACACGATATATGGCAGTTTATTACCATTAATCCTTAACTTTATGTATGATTTAATATTATATAAAAATGGTTTATTTTATTGGGGAAAATGTACTAAGTTGTCAGCAGTTAATTGGGTTTTCATATTTAACTATTATAGTGCAGTAAAAAAAGGCCAAACAAAATGAAGAGATAGGTATAGTCTGTATACAGCAAGATTATGATTTTATCCTGTTAGGGGTATCACCGGGAGTATATTCCTAAGTTTTGGACCTCGAAAACCTTGTGCTACTTTTTTTTAAAACAATTAAATTTTTTTACTGCGTTTTTCGAACTTAAAATGTGAATAACTCCGGTTCTATAAGTCGGATCAGGGCAAACGAAAAACCAGTCTCTTTGTAATAAAATTGCCAATAAATCGTCGTTTTAATCCTCTGAAGTACGTACATAACCTACAAAACTGGAAAAACCAGAAAAAAATAGTATTTTTTCATTTTAGTGCCCAAGACCGCCAACTAGACCAATTTGCAACTTTCAGAAAATATACATTTTGATATAATAAAAAGACTCTGAAAAGTTTGTGTCAAAATATTGAACCCACTGGCTATAATTGCATTTGTTATCTAAAATTTGAAATGCCCGCCATTTTATCCCATTAAGTCCAAAATGAAAAATTGTTTTTTCAAAATGCAGATCGCGATGCTAGCTTCCTAATGCAATTAGAAAGATATCTTTTTAATGTAATTTTGGTTACTTTCTTTATATCTGTTTATAACTCAAATAACAACAAATTAAAGTTTTTTATCAGATGTGGTAGAGAATTTTGGGCTTTTTAATTTAAAAAAAATAAAGTTCACGTGAACTCGAAATATTTAACTTTTTGCATTTGAGTCAATTGTTAATTAACAAATGCATATTTTGAGCTAAAATTTGGACTGTATCATTTTGAAACCCATTCATTTCATATGATAAATTAAAGCAAAATATAAGTTTTATAGAAACCTGTTTACAAGCATTATAATGTAAGTATTGTTAATTGAGCTAATAAGTTATTTTTTTTATTTTTTCATAAAGCTCAGTGGCAAAATGCAATAACTTCCTTGTTTCTTACAATTCGGAGGACTTTTTTTAAATACGTTATTTTTTCCCCCGCAATGCGATCATCAACTTAGTTTTTTGTTAATAATAATAATAAATGTTTCATACTTTTAAATTATATACAACCAAAGTTTGCTAATTTATAAATTTATTTTACCTGCGGAGCGAATAGTTGCTTATAAATGAGGAAAAATGTTTACAATTTGTATCTCTTTCTTATTCCCCACCAGCTCAGATCGGTTGCCGTGCAGTAGTATTGTCTGTTTACATTTTTATATTTGAGAAGCTGTAAATTAATTTAATATATGTCTGATACTAAGAGTGCACGTCAAGGGTTAGACCGCTTGGACATGTTAACAAGTACAACACTGATATTTCACTTAATACAAAATTTAATAACAAAGTCTAATTGTCCACACGAATTATACAAGTAAATAACACAGTCTTAATATCACCCAATAAATTTAGTAAAACAAAGGAACTAACGATTCGCTACTCGCTAGCTCGCAATAATCAAATCTTTCACAGGTAATCATAGAATGCTTTTCTGTCTCCGGGTTAGCTGATTTCGTTTCGTTCGCCCTAAGCGTGTTCCTATGCCCATATAAAGAAATACATAGAATCTTAAACTGTTATTGGTTGGGATAAGTCAACCTGAATGTTTACATTAACAAAAATAATAAATAGTCATAAGTACAAGTACAGGGTTCCTAAGAATCATAGGCGTGGAGAAATTATTTTCGGTGGCGCCGACATATAAATTAAAAATGTCTGAGTGAAAGTGAGATTATTAGGTGTTTAATATATCATGAAAGTTTTGTATGGGTGGAATCTAATAAAATCTATGGATTTAGCTGATTTGAGATTTCGTTGTTTAGAAAAACTTACATTGAAAACCGGTTGTAATTTGAATAACCTTCCTCCGACCGAAGAAGCTACAAATAAACATTTATTGAGAGTGTATCTTCAAATACAAAAATGGTTGGGAGATGAAGAAATAGATCCACGATTGTTTGGTTGGGAGGATACAATTAATGGTTTAATGTCTATTACAATAAGAAAACAGCCAATACGGCAAGAAATTCTTGAAATTCTCGCTTATGAATCTAAAGCGGGCTGTAAAGACCTGAGATGTCGATGCAGGAAGTTCGAACTACAATGTACAAGTTTATGTGAATATTGTGGAGGCATTAATTGCAGGAATTGTACAGAATGCACTGTAGTCACTGAAGAAGAAAATCGTGAAGTTGAAGAAAACGATATAGATGAATTAGACATACATTCAAGCTGTACCGATATATCAGAATCGGAACCCCAAAGCGACTGCGAAAGCTTGCAAGATAATGTACCCGATTTTCGTGTTCAAATTCGTGATGAAGAAGAAAATGGTGAAATTTTTTTATTTCAAACAGATTCAGAGAGTGAAACTGAATTGTACACGTTACCAAGCAAGAGATATAAAATACATTAATTACGACTTTGTAAATAAAAATGTTTGTTTTTAAATAAAATGTTTTTACCATATTAACCATTAATCCTCGCCTTTAAAACTCTTTCTAACAAGTATTTATATTACAATATTTACTATTTACTTTTTTAAATAAAACTTAAAACTTTATGTTTAGAAGAAAATATAAATTTAATCTAAGTATTCATATTTATATAGAAAGATATTAAAAAAATTATACAGTTTTATACGTTAGCAATCGTTGGTACATGTACATATGAATTTGGAAATGAAAAATAGTCATTTTCATTATTAACAAAAAACTAAGTTGTTGATCGCATTGAAGGAAAACATAACGTATTAAAAAAAAAGTCCGCCGAATTTTAAGAAACAAGGAAGTCATTCCATTTTGCAACTGAGCTTTATGAAAAAATCAAAGAACTCACTTTTTAGCTCAATTAACAATAATAATTGCATTACAATACTTGTAAATAAGTTTCTATAAAACTTATTTTTTTTAATTTATCGTATGAAATGAATAGGTTTCAGAATGATACAGTCCAAATTTTAGCTCAAAATATGCATTTGGTAATTAACAATTGGCCAAAATGCAAAAAGTTAAATATCTGAACAAAAATGAACTTTCTTTTCTTTTTTTGGATTAAAGGACCCAAAATTCATATATCAGATCTGATAAAAAACTTTAATTAGTTTTTCAAAATGTCCGAAAAAATGCAATTGTTGTTATTTGTGTTATAAACAAATTGTAAAAAAGTAACCAAACTTACATTAAAAAATTTCTTTTTATTCGCATTCGAAAGCTGACGTCGTGATCTACATTTTGAGAAAAAAAAATCATTTTGGACTTAATGGCATAAGATGGCGGGCATTTCAAATTCTAGATAATGAATGCAATTTTGGCCAATGAGTTCAATATTTTGACACCAACTTTTCAGGGTCTTTTTATTACGTCAAAAAGTATATTTTCTGAAAGTTTAATGCAAATTGGTCTAGTTGCTGGTCTTGGGCACTAAAATGAAAAAAATACTGTTTTCTTCTCGTTTTTCAGGTTTGTAGGTTATGTACGTACTTCAGAGAATTGAATCCAACGACGATTTATTGGCAATTTTATTGCGAAGAGATGGTTTTTAGTTTCCCCGATCCGACTAATACAACCGAAGTTATTCACATTTTAAGCTCGAAAAACGCAGTAAAGAAAAATTTATTGTTTATAAAAAAAGCAGCACAAGGTTTCCGAGGTCCAAAACTTAGGAATATACTCCCGGTGATACCACAAATAGGATAAAATCATAATACTACTGTATCCAGACTGTGCAAATTAAAATGCTTTTTTTACTGCACTACTATGAAAATAAACAATCTAATTACACCACGCATTAAACAGAACAGGAATAGTCCAATAAATCTGTCGAAAATATCGCGTTTTTTTGCAAAAATTATTAACAGCAAACCAAGGTATGTAAAATATCGGAAATTTTCCGTAGAATTCAATGAACTATTTTTAAAACAAATGACGAACTTGCGTCCTCTTCAAAATGGCGGCCAAAGTTTGCGAAAAACAGTTTTTTTGCGTTAAAAAAAAAAGTTGGCGCTGCACAAAAAAAAGTTTAATAGCAGAGTTGTGTAACTTTTTAATGCGGATCGAGCCGGCCCAGTCCGATCTTAGAAAATTGCAAAAATTTTTAGTTATTGCAAAAAAGACGTTAAAAATCGCATTTTTTTGAAATACCTGTATCTCCGTGAAGAAAAGATATTCTTTAACGAAACTCAGTGAAAGCGTAGTCCAAGATATATCGAATACAAGCATTTTTACAGATTTGTAAAATATTCCAAATTTCTTGCAGAAATCGATTTTTTCGAAAAAAACACGTTTTTTTCAATGTCCAATAGCTCATACAGGTCTTCATATTTTTATATCGGACTAGTCCGAAAAGTTTCTTCAATAGCTGCGCTAACCTGTGTAGTTATTGCGCATATAACGAAGCGATCCCTAATATGCGAAAAATCGGTCAAAAATCGATAATTTTTTTACCCCAAAAAACTTTCAATATTTTTGACATTTTAAATTATATTGGAACACCATTATTGCCAATAGATAGCTAGCATTTTTCTACAAATTTACAAAAAAAAAAAAAATTGCCCACGGACTCTGGAGCCGAGATAATTTTTTTTTTTAAGAAATTCTTGTGGCGCCATTTTTTAAGGTAAAGGGCTGAAATTTGCAGTGGTTATTGTACAATACTTATATTTTCAATAAAAAATCTTCGCAACTTAATCGGCCGTTGCTGAGCATTGCAAATTCAATGAAACTCGGAACTCGATGCTGTGGCGTACGCCTGCAGCTGCCGAAAACACGGCATAAAATTTTCAAATGTGTGTTCAATGTGTGACGATGAAATTTGCTCAAATATTGAGGAGAACAGAGTCGTCGCTGATGATATCGACGAAGAAATAGATGAGCCAAATATCACAGAGACTGAGCTAGAAAGAGATGAATTTTCAAATGATGATAACGATAATGATGATTGTGATGACGATAATGCGGAAATAATATTACATAACGTTTACCGTGACAGTAGTAGTGGTAATGAAGACGAGTCTCCTATTAAAAAGCAAAAGAAAAAAAATATTAATGCAACGTATTCTACAAAAACAATTCGAATACATAAATGAGACATAATAAAATTTTGATGTTTCTTTGGTAATGTAACAAATGTAATAAAGCGTAAAGGAATTAAAATTACTTGCCATACAATAGCACGATTTCGTAAATAGTTTGGGACGATATTTGACAAACCCCAAAATGTTATCGAGGCGGGCGATGTACTATTAGATTTTTTCAGCCATAGCTATGAAGTAATCTGTAGTAAATTTGCTAAATCGGAAATATTTTATTACCAGTAAAATACCCCTCATAAACTGATAAAAATCCGTTACGATCGATGTCATCGTCAAATTGCTTTTTATTAGAAATGTAACAAACGCGCGGGTAATTAAATGAGGTGAATGTGTAAAATAATCAAATCATAAAAGGGGTAATTGATTACAAGAATTCCCCAAGCTGCACATTGGGTAGGAACTAGTTGCTTTTTCCTTTTTTAAGTCCACTCGTAAAACAAATAGGTTTTTTAATAATAGGTATAATTAGCTAGCTTAGATGTAGAATATTTTAAGTTGTTTAAATGGACGTGTTATACTGAAGGGAAGCCAATTTGGCCACAGTTACTAAAGAGAACGCCACTTGCCAGGCGAGTACTATGTCGGTACATAATTTCTACTATAGAGGACGCAACCTTCCGGATGACTTGATGCCTCTAAAAAGAGGCGGACTTTCATTCATTGATCTAGATTGCTTTGGGGTGGATAAGGACCACTAACTAAAAATTGACAAATATAATCCCGTCCGGAAAGAAAGACACTTTCCGACCAGCTACTGGTGGTGTGACATCGGCCTACTTTTATCGTGATAATTTTAGTATTCCCGGGTATAGGTATTTGCATTTATGAGCTTCTGTTATAAAATTTAATTTCATGTCATCAGATTTCTCAAATTAAACGTTACCTCGTTCATATTGTCACTGGCAACTGGCGTTTCTGCACTAGTTTATAAAGAAATAATTAACTTCATGCTAGTTAAGGCTATTGTATTTTTTGGCCCTTCTAGCAATCAGTTTGAATTTGAGTGTAAATGATTTTTTCCTTTAACAAAGTAATTTTTCTTGCTTAAGTTCGAGACTACGGTCCAATTTCCTTATTTGTTTATCTTTTAAGTTGCATTTTCTTTTGTTTTAATTTAAGTATTAATTATTGTTGTTCTATTTTCCAAACTGATTGTTCTTTTGTAACGTGTTCTTTTATCCGTTTTCAGCCCTTTACTTAAAAAAATGGCTCCACTAGAATTTCTTAAAAAAAAATATCTCGGCTTCAGAAGGTCGGAGAGCAATTATTTTTTTTGGAAATTTGTAGAAAAATGCCAGCTATCTATTGGCAATAACGACATTGCAATATAATTTAAAATCTCAAAACTATTCAAGGTTTTTTGGGGTAAAAAAAACTATCGATTTGTTAGAGAAACTTTTCGGACCGGTGCGGTATAGAAATATGATGGCCTGTATGAGCTATTGGACAAAAAATCGCGTTTTTTTCGAAAAAATCTATTTTTGCAAGAAATTTGCAATATTTTGCAAATCTGTAAAAATGATCTTATTCGACATATCTTGAACTACGCTTTCACCAAGTTTCGTTAAAGAATATTTTCTCTTCGCGGAGATACAGTTATTTCAAAAAAATGCGATTTTTAACGTCTTTTTTGCAATAACTAATTAATTTTGCAATTTCCGGAGATCGGACTGGGCGGGCTCGATCTGTATTAAAAAGTTACACAATTGTGCTGTTAAACTTTTTTTTGTGCGACGCCAACTTTTCTTTTTCAACGCAAAAAACTGTTTTTCGCAAACTTTGGCCGCCATTTTGAAGAGGACGCAAGTTCGTCATTTATTTTAAAAATAGTTCATTGAATTCTACGGAAAATTTCCGATTTTTTGCATGCCTCGGTTTGCTGTTAATAACTTTTGTAGATAAAATCCCTCACTTACTGGACTAGAAAGTTTGCGTTTGATTCAAAATTGTCTTTTTATTTGTTAGATATATTTGACATGTTCTTGTAAGAACTATTACCGTTTTTAAATTCAATTTATTACCAAAAATACAATGTAGCTGACAATAATAAATATTTCACCACTTCGTCGTTCTTCTGATTACTTCAGTAAATATTTGCGATATAATGTTACGTCTGTATGTGAGCCGTCTCTGGCACCGAGATAAAATTCCCGATCTCTGGTTATAAGATTTGTTTTATTATTTATTGTCCACGATAGTACATTTAAAATTTTGGACAATGAGAAATTTATATTTGTGAACTATTGTAAAAAAAAATGTATACGCCACCGAGCACATATTACAAAACCAAAGTGGGATGGAATATATCCAAATATGATTTGCAACTCCATACACTGATTATACAGGAATTTATGCTGATAGAAAAGTGATAAAATTTTATCCTAACCCTTATCTAAATAACACATTCCTTTTAGTTGTAATTTATATAAAATTTGATCCACTTGTATACCTACTTATCAGAATTAAATTGACGCTAGCAAGTCAGGTGTACTAAATAAACAATTGAAATATTAAAAAAGGTTACGCGCCGAACGATCCATTTATGTCTCTCAGTAAACTCTTCAACACCTGTGCAACTTCCTCTGATTTAATAAAAATAAAGAAAGTGCAAGTACTTAAAAAGTAAATCAGTCTTACACCGTCATGAGAATAATATAATTCAAAACAAAAGAGTATTAGGTGAACAATAGACCTGCACTGACATCTGCGAATAGGTAAGATTCACTTCACAACCTTCGTGATGACGTAATGCATAGCTTTCCCCACACAGCTTAAGTCAAGTTAGTTTAACCTCAGACCAGCATTATAGTTGGCTTTGTAAGGTAACGATACAAGTGACTGTGACTTTGATACCTACACCTTAATATCGGGTTTTGGCAAGTGATATTTAAAAGTGAGAGTGTTTTTCATAACCATGGCTGTTGCTAGGTAGTGACCAGAAATTTGGATTAATTTATGCCTTTAAATGGTAAGTTATATGCGTTTGCAAATTTATTTGTTGGTGACTATAATTGTAATTTTTATAATGGTTGAGCGTGTTAACTTTAATTTGTTATGCTTAATGCGTATTTACTCAATGATCCTAAAATTATTGTGAGCAGTAAATCATTATATTGTCATTCTTAGAAATAGAAACACGTTTTAACGTAATCAACAAGACACAAAACTAGTACATAAAATTTATAAACTCGCCTGCAAAAAAGAAGAGTTGCTTTGTACAAAATATTAAACCTATTTTTGAGAAAAATCTTATTAGTTAACATATTTATATTTAATAAGGGGGAAAAAATTAGATAAATCATCTAAGAAAGCTTTATAGTAATAGTCATTTCAAAAATTAAGGAGTATATATGCATGTGCACATAATGATGACATTGACAATTAAACGACGAAAAACAGTTAGCTTAAAGAATATTTTACTATATAATCCCCTCCCCAAAGAATTCATAAGTATTTGGTTTACATGAGACCAAATGTTTTTTTTCTGCTGAATGGCTTGTAGCAAATATACTGAAGGTTTTACTAAAGGATACCATAGCTAATAATTGCCTCATTTAACTTTTAGAAAGTAAGAAATTACTGTCAAGCTTTAAGCTAGTCTATAATGCCCAAAATGAGAAAATCGGATACAAAGAATAAAGATTAATTTCCCACCACATTAATATATCAATATATTTGACCACATAAGTAAGTTGTTACTTAATATTATGTATTATACTACTAATTTAACCTAACCCCTAACGTGCATTCTATACAGGACAAGGAGCAAGAATACCGTATTTTTTTGGAATAGATCATCCTAAACAGGACATATAAAAACATCAATGTATTTTGTTTTAAAAATATGATCATCACAACACTCATCTAACCTAACCACTAACGCATAAGACAAACTAATATATTAATTTCTTCATTTTGTAGTTTTTCAATAAATATACTGATCTAAAATATATTTTCGTTTGAAACTATTGTCGAATGCATTCAGAGTACGATTGCATTTTTCTACAATTTTTTCCTTACATTTCGCCAGATGAACAGATCATTATGGAGAGAACGTAGACGAGTGTTGGCTATACTCTTATTTCAATACGAAAGATAGCAACTCGGAGTGCAGTTAGTACTTGAATGGGTGACTCTTCAGGGAAATGTAACTTTAGACGGAGGTTGCATAGAGGATATGCGAATTCCTTTGTTTATACATCGTAACACAAACATATATCCATGGCATGGATTTCTGCCTGGAAGATGGTTGATTTCTAGGAGTCCAATTCTAAATAATCTGCAGTTACGCAGTGCTACGCCTATGTCAACCTCTCCACCGTATACGATCCAAGTGACCACCCACATCACCTAGTTTAAATGTGAGTACCTGCTGGAGCCTTAGGGTACTAATTGCCTTATGACTCCAGATCCCGGTTTCAAATCCCAAGTCTTACCAAACAACCTGCGACACATCCAAATAGCAGTTTGTAGTTTTAGTGAGTGTTCTCTTTGGATGCCAGTTCCAAATAAGATTCCACGATTACTCCTAGATATTTAACTAGAATAATTCAGTACTGTTCCAGTTAGCATATGAGCTCTCAAACTGGTAAGTGGAACAAAAACTATTTTGCTCGAATTCACACTAAGACCCCCTGATGAGCACCATTTGGATACCATGTCTAAGACAATTTGCAAAACATTCGATAACCTCTTACAGTAATAACCAATTCATCAGCATAACGCTTAACGTTAATCCATAATTACCTAACTTATGAAGTAGACCATTCACCACCACTAACCACAGTAAGGGCAATAGAATTCCGCCCTGTGGATCTCTCATGACCGTAGTCACCGTTGCAGACTCTTCCTCCACATCCAGGTTGTTGGTTCTTTTCAAAAACTTCGCATGCAGTCTTCTTGGATATACGAGTTTGCGTTTGATATTTTAAATTCAAAGTTTATTGAAAACAAAACTTCTTAGGTTCCTCAAAGATAAAGCTTTTTCGTCTTTATTATTCTTCATTTGAAAAGGTAGCACCAAGACTTGATACCTTACAAAAGTGTACAGCTGATAATCTTCTTTTAGCATAAAAGCCCTGAGTCATACATGTAAATGCCTTGCTGGTTGAAAGGCTTTCACACTTCGAGCGACTACTTGTAATTCTGATGAAACCAGAACTTACCGAGGCTATGAAATATAGTAACCCTAAGCTTGAGTGTAAGCTTCGCTACACCAGCGGCTTCTCAACATCGCAAACCGTAACCCATAAACAAACAACGGACAACTCTGTCTCGCCTTTACACGGGATCCAGATACCTCCGTTTCACTATTTTGTACTGGAATATCAATTGCCTCTTCTGGATATGTTAAATTTTTATCACGCTTTATTATGACAAATAAAAATTTGTTAACATACCTACTATAAAATTGAATATTTTGAAGTCTAGCTTAGTAATATCACAGTTAAGAGGTCATCGTCAGTAAAATTCGTTGAAGAAGGCAGAGATTAGGTGCATAGCCGACGAAGTTTACAGATTAAAAGGAAAGGGGGGGGGGGAATCACAACGAAAACAAAATCAGGATAGAACTGGTGTTGATAAAGAACAGTTGTTTTGGACTGCCAGGAAAATAAGGCAGACAAGCTGCAACTATAATACCTTTCCAAGGAAGTACAATTATACTTTGGGCTGGTACTATGAATGGTGAAACAAAACTTCTAAAAATTATATATATACAACCTTCAGTAGGACACTTAGTATTCAGAACATCATGCAGTCTCATGTACAGCTACGGAGGAATTAAATGACGCGGTACATTCGGATGTAATCTGAATTTTAATAAAATAATAGGTGTGTATTAGGTGTTTAGATAGGCTGTTTTATCAGCACACATAGATTATATCTACACACCAGCAAATTTTGGCATTTTTTCTGCATATTTGAGAGTCTAGATAGCTATGAATTTCTTACTGCAACATTTGTTTATTTTGCACAGTTTTATGAAGTTAGTCAATGACAAATTCGATGTCAACGAGTAAAGATCCACTAGTTGTTGCATTACATTGGAAACAGGTATTTTCTTTTAATTAAAGTTCGTTGTGTCCTAGTAAGTAATTGTTTAAGTTTGTTTTGCTCTTGTTTACAATCATCATCTTGATTGTGAAACAGTCTATAATCCACTATGTTGATGTGGAAGTAAATTAAGGAAGTTATGCCATCGGCTTTATTGCTGATTTTTGCTTCCCATATTATTTTCATCATAACTTCGTGTAAGTTTTTATTCCAACGACATATACTAAAGCTCATTTTAAGGGTCTTTGCAAATAATTTAAAACAGGTCTGACAAGTTTTCCTCCACAAATTCGTCGTTTTTCCGTTATTTAACGCTGAAAGGTAGTAATTCAGTTTTCCAGTATTGCATCTACAAAAATTTAAAAACCCAATCGATTTATTATTTTATAAGCTTCATTTTTGCTTCTGATGATTTCCTTGATAAAACGTAACGTGTTTGAGTTATTCGTAAGGAATTGTACATTTTTAAGATGAAAAATCAAGATTCTCAATCGTGAATAACTCGGAAAAATATTGATTTGTCGAAAACCTTCATAAAACATATTTTGCTTAAAATTCATCCCCTATCGATCTCTACGGTTACCTTGAGTGTACTAATTTCCACCCCCGAAAAAGGGTGGCATCCTAGAGTAAATGCGCATATCGACATTATATAACTTTTGTTCCTTGAGCCATTCCCTTCTTACTGTTCATATTTCACGTCAATCGGTTTTATCCGAAAGAATTCTGAGCGAGAAACCGTCAAACATTGAACTAAGTCACAGATTTGCAAGTTTGTCACTTGTGCAGGGTATTTTTCGTACCGTGACTGTTCACAGAGTAACAAAAAATAGAACATTGAATTATGATTTGCTTGATGAGTTTACGACGCAGTTTTATAGCCGCCAAATAATGGTACCCTGATGGATTTTGTTTCTGAGATATTAACGAAAATCAATAAAAGTCAAAATGGTGGAAGCCACCAACCACCATTATTTTATGGCCTCCTCTAATCTGTGTGAAGTCGTTTTATTAAAATAAAAATATGATATTAATACCGTACGTTTCTGTACCATTTTAAATACTGACTCATATTGTAAGATATCAGATATAAATATTTCGTGGATAACAAATAAGGAATTTTAATTATTATAGATAAGAAATGATTCGCTGTTTATAATCGTACAAGCGGTATCAGAGACTTAAGACGTAATCTTAACTGATTCTCTTAATACGTATAAATGTGTACCTCAAGCAGTAAGAGGTTCTACATTCCACACAAACGGTCAATCATTTCCCATAATTATTAAGAAATGTAACTGTCTACTGGCAATTGTCATTCATCATTTGTTGCGATATTGTGTTTAGAAAGGATGCTGGTTTTTACGAACAAGTAATTTCAAAGTATTTGATTACTTAAGTAAATATATCAGGTGAATGGAATTTTTCCGAATGATTTTAAATTAAATTATGAAATGCATTACAACTACTATCAACTAATGAACCATACATAAAATTTAATAAGTAGTGTTTACATAATTGTTTTCCTTGTATCACTAGTATAATATTGAATAATGTTTTAAGTAAACAAGTCTGATGAGTCTGGCACACCTTAAAGTAAAGTGAAATTAATTGTTGATTTATTATCTCAAACTTTCATCGCGGCCGCAAGAAAGTTATTTACTATAGGTATCAAACTGAATAAATTATGCAAGTTATACTGAAAATAAGATATACATATTCCTGAATTTAAAATACATATAAAGAGAATACTATTAATAACAATAATAATATCTTGATTTACCATAATTAAATTTATAGGTAGGTAGATAGATACCATTCGCCTACATGGTGCTCTTCCAATGGCCCAGAAATAAAAAAGTTGATTTAATATATAGTTTTCTACACATATTTGATGTAAATAAAAAACAGCCATTAGAATATCAAAGTAGGTATTTTTATATTCTTATAATTCGATCCAGTTAACTGTTTTTGCAAGAGGCTTAACTATTGCCTAAACCTGGTTTAGATCTTCAATAGAGACGCTATACGCGTCAACACTGCATGTTCTAATATTATTCATTGTCTTAAGGTCTCATCAAAATAAATGTTGTTATTATTAATTGTTGGACTCACGTAGTAGGTTGGGATACATTTCTTTAAAGTGCATCTGTTCATTCTAGGAGCATTTCGTAAAACACCTCGACAACAAGCGATTTTATTAATATTATACTGAATCAGATAATGTTTGTTACCAGCTTGGCGAGGAAGCTACGTTCCCTAAGTAAATAAAGTTGGTATGACAACATTTAGGTACGTACCGAAAAATGACCAACTATAGAACAATGAGATCTGGTTAAGAATTTATAGTTGCACACATAAAAATACCAACAAGTGAGAGATCAGGAGTATCTTATAGAAAAATTGGGAGATTTTGTCTTGTCATGTGACAGACCGACGCACGGTGATTCGGATTCAAGTTTTAGGTGGACAAAAATCTATAAATCAACAGATCTACCGGAAATATTTGTTGGACAACGAAAAAAATAATGAAAAAATTCGAAGCACTAAGGGGTGGTTTTTAGAGGGGGATGAAAAAAATATTTTATCGAAAAATTCTGAAACTTTGCGAACATACCAAAATTATATCTGTGAAGACACCAAAAATAATTAAAAAATTCTAAATACTAAGGGGTGGGTTTTAGAGGGTGGAAGAAAAATACAATTTTTCGAAAAATTCTGAAACTTTGCGAACATACCAAAATTATATCTGTGAAGACACCAAAAATAATTAAAAAATTCTAAATACTAAGGGGTGGGTTTTAGAGGATGGAAGAAAAATACATTTTTTCGAAAAACTCTGAAACTTTGCGAACATACCAAAATTATATCTGTGAGGACACCAAAAATAATGAGAATATTCTAGACACTAAGGGGTGCTTTTTGAAGGGGGGGGGGGGGGGGTGAAAAATATATCAAAAAATTCTGAAACTTTACGAAAATACCAAGATTATATATGTGAAGACACCAAAATAACGAATACATTCTAAACAATAAGTGGATTTCAAACACTAGTTCTTAGTAGCGTGGCTTCTTTGCCGCTTGTTTTTCATTATTGGAAATTAGAAGTATATGTATTTAAATAAAAAATATGTTTTAAAACTGTTTAGAACACTTTAATCGAGAGAGGAAATACAACTCAAAACTTATACTTATATAAGACACATTTTCTTTAGCTGTTCTTAATGTTAAGTACATGTTATTTTTTACTATATATCATATTCACAATATTTTTACAGTGTAAATTTTTATTATTATATGACACATTGAGCAGTTAATCAGATTCTATTTCCTCATCAGATGGTATTTCTGGAGACTCTAATAGTAAAATAACATCTTTGTTAATAGAACCACTTTGCCTAGGTGGTAAAACTCTTAAACTAGAAATTAATGGATCTGACGACACTAACATAATGTTAAGTAAATCCACATTTGTTATTTTTCGCGACATCTTACGTGTATTATGTTCTCTATAATATTTCACTTCTTTGTGTCTAGATTCTTGAGCGTCTTCTCCTAGCTGGCCAATAGGAAGTAAAAAATTATCGATAATGTCTTTTCCGTGTAAAAGTATTTTGTGTACAGTTGGAGGCATTGGGTACCATTCATACAATTTCACGTACAGCTGGGCAGTTTCATATGCATACTGTCCGAATGAAGTAGCATTTACTTTATAACTACAATTTATCGTCTTCAAAATCACACTAAATCTATAAATTAGAGTCTGGTCTATACCTGTAATACGTGATGACAATGCTGGGCAAGCGAAAAATTTGCGAGCAGTATTGCCATTGTTCGTATTGCCAAAACCAGGTTTCACGCAATCCACTAAAAGATCCATTTCGTTACGGAAAGATGTGATAATTTTTTGCTTTCTAGCGCTGCATAACTTTTTATTTACGTCACCACGAGTTTGCCACATCTTAAAATCGAGCCTATACGATATATGTAATAAACATTCAAACGCCCTAATATAAGCATGTAAAGAAGATATTCCGAAGTCAAGAGAAGAAGGGTCGGACGTGCGCGATATCACCTTATCTAGTTTATTAAATTCTGATGGACCAGCTTTACAAATGTAACACTTTTGGGAAGAAGAATTTGAGGTCAAAGCATTGCACACCTTGCCATCTACCATAGTTTTTAATAATTTGTGATGAACCAAAAATTCTTTTTCGTTTATTTTCAGTTTAGTAGGTGTAAGGTTGTCAATTTGATTCTCAATGTAAGAGAATTCAGATTTTATCACGTCAGTAGTTTCCTTTATAAATTGGATTCTTATGGGTCTACAGAACCGCGTTGAAGAAGTACGTGGGTTTTGCCACAACAGTAATTTTGAACTTTGAACTTGATGGTAATACATGTGCAAGGGAACTATAGATGTCGTTAAAATACTTGAATCATCATGCTGTGTCTCATTCGAATTGTCTGATTCAAAATGTTGATTATAATTGCTCTGACTTCCACTTCCATCTGCGCCCCATTTATAAAACATATATATATTGACAATGGGTTCATTTTTATCAATAGATGCGAGTACATCCTTTTGTGCTTCAGCAATGCGGGAAACCGTGTGGTCTAATAAAGACTGTAGTGGGACTTCGGCTGATGTTTCTGTCACGATGATATTAGACTGCGGATAACATTTCTTCTTTGCTTCTATTATTCTATAGTAAGGGGGATATAAATGTTTTAAATTTTTCCTTTTTGCAGACTCCCTTAGACTTATGTATTGACTGCGAGTCAGTTTCAAACTTATAAATAATGCTAGAGCCTCCTCGGGTGAGTAAGATATAGTTCTACCTGTTTTCTTGAGCTCAGTTGTCTTGAAGCGTCCTGCACTCTTAGGGGAATATGTAACCTTATGTACGACAGCGGCAGCGTTCCTATTTCCACAGGAATGTAGCTTCATCTGAGCAGCCAAGAATAATTCTTCTTTGTCTGTCGACTCCACAATTTTTTGCACTCTTCTTCGCTTTGTTTGCTGGCTTGCTTCAGCAAATAATACTTTTGGTCGACCACGACCGGCCAATCCTGGCCCAGAAGGTGTACACTGAACGGTACCGGATGTAATAAACTCTTCATTAAGCCATTCTATATTTTTTTGCATAAATCTGGAAATAAATCCGTGACTTGCATTCCATTTCCTCCACAAGGCCATACAGAAAGTGTGGATAGCCTTCTGGATTTTCTTCTCATCTTGGGTAGTCACGTTCTCATTCCCCATGATGTCAATGACATGATCAAACAGGAAGTTCTTGGATCCTACCTCCATAGGACGGAATGGAATTTTCGTTCTTAGAAGCTCGAATAATCCGAGTCGCGAGAAGCTTGCACGCCGGCCTAGAACATACAAAATATTTAAATGTTGTGGGGTGTTGTGGAAGATTTAATTAGTATTTATCGAAAGCATAACAACTGCCAAACACTACTATGTCAAAATAAATGTGTGCTAAAGTGTGCCAAAAAAGTACTCATCCAATAAACTTTGCACTTTATTTCTTTTTCTAGTAATTAAAAACGGTAAAGTTAAAAAATACTAATAATATTAAATCACAAATTAGTGTAACTTGAATGTATATAGTATTATAGTACATACCTTGGAGAATGTGCACCATTTTGAAAATCACATATATACACACTTGGGACAGCTGACACAAGCACTCTTCGCAATATTGGAAATAAGAGTAATTCACGTTGACACACGAACGCGTCTGAGTTTCTTATAGTTTTTGGAATTGTTTACGACTAAGCGATGAGCGGAAGGCGTGATAATTATAAAAGTCCCATGTGACAGTTACCTCTGAAGATTACCAAAACAATTTCAGAGACATTGAGCCTGTATCAAAAATATATTTTTGATATCCTAAATGTTACTTTTTGATCATAGTGCGACGATACGTCAGTTCTTTTACTATGCTTCTTTGCTTCTAACTTGAGATAATTTCTATTTGAATAGGATTATTGATAGAGTTTCCTAATGTGTAAATATTTTTTGCCTGCTTCCTTTAAATCAACATCTATTAAAGCCCTTAACTTTCTGCTATTTACGTTCATTTTATTTTATCATTATTTTTATATACTTATACATTTCTATAGAAATGACTGTGTTTGATACATTGACAATATACAATTAACTTTTCAGCAATGGGAGAAACAATGTGAATTTTTGAGATATCGCCAAATAGTAATACAAAGATATATACGAAAGTATAGATCAGTCACATTTGTTCTGATCATTTCGATGTATTTGAATCTAGAGTACCGCATTGTAAATTTTAGTTTTCATAACTCTCCTTATTTTAAGGTAAACGTATTAAAATAAACTGATGAGCTGTAGTAATTAAGAGCCGTTAAAGATGTTTTTGGAATAATTTTTTAAGCATAGAGTTAACCGATTAATGGTTATAACATGATTTTCCAACGAATATTTAGAATCTATTTGCAAATACACCACAACTTACGGCTTTATCTACTTTTCATAGACACAGTCATGATCAGGGTCAAATTATCTGTAAAAGCCATTCATGTGGTGATTGACAGTAAATTGTACAGGGAGTTACCCATTATGGTATCTATGTGAGAAGACTTGATTTGAATGGTTTTGTGAGTTCGATAATTTAGTATTTCATTACTGAGTTATCTGATTTGAGCAAATTGTTGAAAAATCATCGACTCTTTTAATGGACTAGGTATTATAATGACTGAAAATAAAGTTGTAATAAGTACACTTGATAACACAAAATAATAATTAATATGGAGCATAACCTTATGTAATCAACTGTTAGGGTCACCTTAACCAAGGTACGTGAAGAATTAATTTTTAATATTACAAAATTCTCTACAGCATAAAATACCAGTATAAAATACATATTTGTGTCCTTGACTCTTCTTAGGACTATTCTCTTCTGGGATGTATGTTTTACTTGTTGCCATGCTATTTCAACCCCCCCCCCTCCGGCAGTTCTCGGTCTAAGTTCCCCTTCCATCTGACAGTTCTCGGTAATGTCATCTTAGATTTCTTCCTATTCTTCTGTTGCTTTATACGTTCCATTCTGGGTCCTCTTAATAATGCTGTGGTCTTCTCTGTGTAGGGTATGGCAAATCCATTTCTAGTTTTTTTACTTTCATTTATTTTTCAATTATTTGTTGACCGGTTATGTTCTAGCGATTTTCAATACACATTTGGACTGGCTAAAACATGCATAACTCTGCGTAAACTACGATTTATCAAGACTTGGCTCACTAATCCTCTATGTATCTGCCGCGTATAGAAGTATGAATTTGACGTTGAATTGAAAATCAGTGTTTTAGTTGAATTGGAATACTCTTTAGATTTACGTGTTTAGCATTCCCAAGGGTTGTCTGGCTTTTATGATGCTGTTGTTTCCATCATCTTCAGTTCCCTTATTCTAGAGTTCTCTATGTTGTATGCTATCAAATGCACGTTTGAAGTCTATAAACACTCAACTGACTGTTCAATAATTAAGCGAACTGTGGTCAACACATGATCTGTGGCCGTGCCCGATCCTGAACATGTTAATTAGAGAAATGCACAAATTAATTTCTATCCTATTATATTTTAAAAATATCATTTTATGTATTAAGACTTTTTGCTTTAAAAATTATATACATTTCTATGTACATCATGTTCCGGAATACACCGCAATACATTACGTTCCGGAGGTACTACTACTACTTAATATCACCACAACATGATTTTATGGAGAGTCCCTCCACCATAACTAATTTAGCCGTATTTTCTCAATATGTAGCTACCTTGCTAGATAATTATGAGCAGATTGACGTTACATACACCGAATTTGTCAAAGCTTTTGAACGCATCAATCACAGAATGATTTTATTTATACTGATTAACTTTGGATTTGGAGAAGCTGTTATAGCACTTGTTAGGCTCTACTGAACTGGCAGAATTCAGTATGTATCTTATAGTGGTGTTAACTCTAAATAGCTACTTCTGGTGTACCCCAGGAGTCAAACTATGGTCCGCTGCTATTCTTACTTTTCATTAATGATTTGGTACAGATTGTTGACTGTGAAGAAGTGTTATTTGCTGATGATCTCAAAATTTACCATGCTATAAAATGTTGAAGATTCTTCATTTATTCAGCTGTTTGGTGTAACAAGAATAATCTCCACTTAAACATTCAAAAATGTTAAAGCTTAACTTTTACATTAATTCGGAATTTGTATAACCCGATTGCATTAAATGTACTTTTTCATCAGGAAGATCAAAATCAGAGTACGGTTCGATGATGTGGTGTCCAATTTATAATTTCCATGAACTGGCCCGTTGAAGATATGAAGAGAACATTTCTGAAATTATTACAATATAAAATCTTCAGAGTATACCATGTAAGAGGCTTCAGTAGCTGCGTCTAAAAAGAGTACTATTTGCAAGTCATATGATTAAAATATCATTTCGAGTTCCGAGATTTTCTACAAGAGTTTCAATTACTTTTCACTTCACCTGTGGCTGGAACTAATATACAGATAAGATATGTATAATATGCGCAAAATTGTGAATGGAGTTGGCATGATCTGCGACATACATTATAATAGCTTAAATGAGCTGACCAAAGTTATTAGAGTTCATATCAATCTAGTTTAATTTATTTCTATAATTATCGTATCGTATTGTCTTTTTGTATTTTTATTGATTCATTCTTTTTTTTGCAATTCAACTTAATTATTTTCATTCGATTTAGTTTGTTTCTAATAAGTTAATTTAATTTATTTTAATATTATTTATGTTGAATATCAGATAACTCTATCTTGAGCATTAATTTTGTCCTGTAATTGGATTTTTTGTAATCTGTTGGGCAAAAAAGTATGCATTATTATTATTGTTATTGTTATTAATACTTTCTATTCGTAGCAACATAATATAAGTATACCTATAAGAAATTTCATTCTATTTATGAAAATTATTAAAATCTTATTTATCTAGTAGATTCTGACTTACCTCACATTTTATGTATAATTAGTAGGTATGTAAAACGTAAATTATATTCATGTGAAAACCTGCTGGTCTTTTCGAAGTGAAGTCGACTTTTAAATTAAATTGAATTACATTTCAAAGTTACTTTCATAAAAAAACATATTTCCATAATACATTATAATTTTGTAGGTATTAATAGCATATCAAAAAATCTATACTTTACGGTTGGTCCAATTACCGTTATATGTCGCATAGCTATATATGCAATAATTTCTTGAGACAAGATATTTTTAGAAATTTAATAATGAATAGATCAGGTTATTATGTTTGTAATGTAATGTACAAACTATTTATTATTACGTCATCATGCCTATGTAAAGTAATAGTCGATTCATTTTTCATTCTCATTCAACTTTCTACATTGTTCAAATATGGTCTCAATTTTATTAACTTTATGATTATGAACGTGAATTATTAATTAAATATACTAATTTTATTAACTGGCGTACTTGCATAATTAATTGACTCCTGGTCAGCTGGTTAAATGTACGTAGTTTCAAGTATTATATAAATGCGAATAAATAAAATAAGTAAAGACACTTATATTTTAAAATCTGGAAAAGTATTGAGAACGAGAGTTCCCTTGTTTTTCTTTCTAAATGCACCTGGAGATATGGGAAAACTGTTCTCATTGCGTGATTATCAAGAGTAAGAAATTCTATATAAATTGTAATCGTTGTTGTTACAGTTCCTTGTACGGTCACCAATTTAGGTGCCGGCACCCACCCAATATGACACGACACACGGACAAAACATAAAACCTCCCAAACATCCTTCCCCGCCATTCCATGCCCCTGACTCTCCGATAACCCATAATATTGTTAATAATGACTCTTTGCTTAAAACAGGTTTTTAATCCTATATTTCCAGTATTTACTAAAGATTATTTTCGTTCCGCTCCTATTTGCGCTCTAACTAAATGCTTTTGCATTGAATTTATAACCTACTGGTAAAATATTATCTTTAATCAGTTTTAATTGAAAAGTAAATATCTGAAATTAATTAACAAAGATAAGCTGTTTTTATGTATCCCAGCCATACCACCGGCTGATATCCTTATGTTTATTTATATAAAATAATGTAGGATATGAAAATGTTCTTTTATTTTTATAATATGTACTTATCAAATAAGATATTCTTATTTAGGCATATAATTAAGCTTAAAAATGTATATAGTTAAAAACAATAAATATATTTAAATGGAACTGATGCCGGCACTCGATCGGGGGACTTAAGCAACGTCGGTCGGGTCCAGCGTATGGATATTGGATGGGTAAGTTCTCGTTCAGGTACGTCAGTCTATGTCATGAGCTGTAATAGCCTTGACTGGACTGAGATGGCTTGGCGAGAAAATTGAAACAAAGGACTGATAACTTTACCAAAGAGCTCCTTATCAATAGACTCGAAGTCTTGTAAGGACCATGTCTGGATAAGGAGCCCTAAGGTACAAAATGGAGTGCTAAAATACTGGTCGCAGTAGGCAAGGCCAATCGCTAGCTCCTCCATCTAAAATCTTAAAAAAAAATCGTTGTAATTTCATCGACAATTGCGACATTGTTGTACTGCTCAGTCCGCATTTAAATTACCTCTTAAATTATTTTAAAACAAAATTATACAACAAGTACCATTGTTTGAGTTCTTCAACATTTGTGGCTTTATTGCATAAGACAAGTGCACCAAATCCCACAGAGTATAGTAAAGTGAACCTATTGCCAAAGAGACGCCGGCCATCCTTTGACTCAGTAATGATTGGATGATTTCTTTAAACTGAAACTTTCAAATACGTCGAGTAATAAGCACTCTACGAAACAACGCAACGTTTCAAACAAAAGTTGTAGAATTGGATGGGGGTAGTTCGACGGTATATGTCACTTTGACTTTGGGTGGAAGGGTCATTCAAGGTCAAATTCATTTTTTTAATTCGAATTGTCTGACTAGAAATAGACTACTGTTGTTCGGAATTTTTGTTCTCAAAATTATCATTTTTTAAGTAATACGGCGAGGAGAAAATTTTTCGGAATTGTCCAATGCCCTTTGCAGAAAAGAGTTTTCAAGTGCATCAAAAAGGGCATTGAACAATTCAGAAAAAATATTTCAAATATTCCCGGAATGATTCCAAACTCTTTTTGCCTTTTGTAATTTTGGTAAAAACTTCTTCTTTTTCAAATAAACAAATCACAAAATTCTATAATTTTCGTTTTTCCTCGCCGGATAACTAAACAAAATGACAATTTCAGAAAACATGATTTGTTCAAAAGTAGTCTATTTTTAGTCAGATATTCCGAGTTTGCAATAAAAATAGGAGTTAATATTAAAAAAGCTAATTTGACCTTGAATGACCTTAACCCATACACCCAAAGTTAAAGTGACTTACTTATACCGCCAAACTACCCCCATCCGATTCTACAACTTATGTTTGAAACGTTTTTACTTCCCTCGCATACCGAAGGGAAGTATTGTATTCGAGAAAAAATCACCCTCCGAGATTTTTTCGGATTCTGACGTTTCAGAACACGTAGATTCCGAAAATATAGGTTTTTCAATTCCGTCAGTCTGTTGTCTGTCTGTCGGTCTGTCTGTCTGTCTGTCTGTCTGTCTGTCTGTCTGTCTGTCTGTCTGTTAGTGTATTTACTAAAAAACTACTTGACGGAGAGCAGTCAAATTTGGTAGGTAGTTAACCCTACTGTCAGCGAAGAACTGGTAGAATTTTCACTGAAAAATATACAGGGTGGACCGTCTAAACGGAATAAATAGTGAAAAAAAATTTTTTTTGCTCAAATTTAAAATTTCCACGTTTCATGACGCGCTAAACCTGTTTCAGGAAAAAAAAATTTTTGAAAATTTTTTTCAAACATTTTTGAAAAAATTTTTACCAAGATGAAAAAAAAATTTTTTTGCTCAAATTTAAAATTTCCACGTTTCATGACGCGCTAAACCTATTTCAGGAAAAAAAAAAATTTTGAAAATTCTTTTCAAACATTTTTGAAAAAATTTTTACCAAGATGAAAAAAAATTGTTTTTGCTCAAATTTAAAATTTCTACGTTTCATGACACGCTTAACCTATTTCAGGAAAAAAATTTTTTACACCAATATTTTTGAAAAAAATTTTACTACTAAAATGAATTTTTTTTTCTTTCTTCAAATTTAAAATTTTCACGTTTCATGGCATTCTAAGCCTGATTAAAAAAAAAAAGTTTTTTGAAATTTTATCACTAAGATAGAGTTTTTCTTTCTTTGTTCAGATTTTAACTATCCACGTTTCCATGACATTCTAAAACTATTCAAACAAATTTAAAAATGTTTTTGAAGAATTTTTTAAAAAATTTGAAAACATTTTTAATCCATTTATGTATCACTACTATAGAACAGACGAAAAAATTTTTTTTGCTCAAATTTAAAATTTCCACGTTTCATGATATTCCAAACCAATTTCGGAAAAAAAAATTTGCAACATTTTGTTACCAGTTTGGAAAAAAATTTAACACCAGAATGCTCAAATTTAAATGACATTCTAAACCTAGGTATTTCAGAAAAAAAATTTTGAAAATTTTTTTCACCAACATTTTTCAAAAAGATTTTACCACTAAAATAGATCGATTTTTTTTTTATTTGCTCAAATTTAAAATTTTCACGTTTCATAGCATTCTAAACCTATTTTAAAAATACATCATTTTTAATTTTTAAACTTTTTTTAGCACTACTATAGAATAGAAGGAAACTTTCCTTTTTGCTCAAATTTAAAATTTCTACGTTTGACACTTTAAACCTATTTCAGAAGAAAAATTTTGAACATTATTTACCAACATCTTTTGAAAAATTTTAAAAAAATTAAATTTTTTAACCACCACTATACTTCCACTCCATTACGTGAATGTTGGATTGAAAATGTGACAGATGTCAATAATATCTGGCATATGCACCTATTTTACTTTTATTGAAAAATGTACAGGGTGGTCATCCCAAGAAATAATTCAGTCATGGTGGACATTTGTAAAGGTATTTGCGCAAGCCTACCATATGTGGCACCTGTTATTTAGTATAGAACTTTTGCTGTTGGATGAGCAATCTGTATATTTTTTTGACCAAAACTTATCAAGTTTTCTTTGTAATAATAGCAATAACTATATTCCGATTATTATTCTCAATATCATTTCGTAATTGTTAATTTTTTAGAGTGACTGCCATGAACGAGGGAAGTTCTGTGTAAATACCTTTACCGATTTTTTCGTAGAGTGCTTATTACTCGAGATATTTGAAAGTTTCAAGTTAAAAAAATTACCCGGTGTGTAGAGTTAGTCTTTATGTGTCCCAAACCTTGGCTCGTTGCATTTCACATTCCATTTTTGAATAGTCTGTTGCTTTCCTGGCTTTTATATTCACTTCACATGTGTTATTTTGGTAACAATATTTTTATCGTCTTTTAGTTACCTACTGCTTAGCCCTTAAGCAATATTGGGTAACTTGAAGGAAACTGAAAAATGTTTGGTCCATTTTATTTGAACACTTAGTAATTATTTTCGCATACAATTACTGTAAATGGTATGTCGGCTATAGTCAAATAATTCCCTAAAATATTCCTTCATAATTGTTAAAGCTAATAGCATATCGCTGATCCTTTCATGCAGCTAATTAAAAAATTTCATACTATTAGCATCTGTTATTCTGCAAATAAATATTTAGTAATCTTACATTAAGAGAATTTATAAATAGGAAATACATCTTTATTTATTTTACGGTACCATACCCTGTATATATGCATATAAGTAATACTAAGAATAACAATAACTGCTAATGTTTGAGTAACATTTTAATTTTATATACAGGGTGAGTTAGTTTTTAGGAGAAATAAAAATAAAAATATTGATTTTTAACCTTTTTGGTGTCGATTGTCACACATGGATTGATGTGATAAATATTGCGAAAAATATTTGTGTCTGGTATTAGTCGTCACAGGTCCTCCGTCTCTAAAGTGAAATTGTTTTCGAAGAACTTACTGAGTGTGATGTATATTCTTACCTCTCCTTTTTTCCGGACTAAAAGGTTATTAATAATGACAGCAACAAAATAAGAGGGCTTTTCTGCTTTTTTGTCAATACCTTGAAAGCTAAGTGAAATAGAACAATAGCACAAAAAACCATTTTTATCATTTAATATGCAAATTACAAATCTGACGAATGTCACACCTCATCTGTGAACTCCAAAAACACCTATTATGGCATACCAGATTTTTTAGACCTTTTCTTTGTTAACAGATAAAAGAGAATCTTATAATAAGCGTTTCTTAGGGACTTAGTTTAGGTATGTTAAATCTATTGGCTCTTTAATGCTAAAATCTGAAGCCCAATTGTTTAAACAATGCAATAAGTCGATAGGTATGGATCATCCAGGCATAACCCGTGTTACTCAGCAATTATATTATTCAATGCTGAAAACGGCAACATTTCATCCACGATTATGCTTTAAAGTATTTTCAGTGAAACTGATGTTGAACTGATTTGCTTATAATTTTCTGTTCATAAACTGTCCAGTTTGGAAAATCTAAATAGTCAGAGTTTGACGATGGGACTTATAGGAGTAGTTTCCAAATTGAGCTCATGCAGGGATTAAAAAATATGGTAGTAAAGGCAAATTCCTGATATACAGGGTGTAATCAGTTTCATGTCATTAAAAAAACTGGTAATGGGGGCCGACTAGACAAACAAAAAACCTTTATGACTTTTCCCTCTAGGGGCACTTTGAAAAAAACTTATCTAGGTTAACATATTTAATATTATGGTAGACAACTGTTGAGAACCACTGCTTCTCTTGGTCGATGGACTTTTACTTCCCAATTATACAACTTTTAAATTGTCATAAAAAAGTGCTCGCCGGCACACGCGGTGTCAAAGGATCATCGACCGCCTTTGATGGACCGCCTCAACTGAACTGAGGCAAGTATAAAGAGGTAAAAAGAGGTAAAAATTCTTACTTTTTACATTCATAATGCTAGATTGGGGACCTAGCTTTTACATTAGGTTTACTTAACCTAAGCTAGATTGGGGACCTAGTTTTTACATTAAAATAATTCGTTCTCTCTTCGTGCACAATTGCAAGCAAATATTGACCAAGAGATCATTTCTTTACATGTGTGTTTTTCAATTTGGAACAAAATATTGGATTGTTTATAATTTAGAAAATTTAAATGTGGTTTATTAACATTTGTAACATAAATGAGTGTCCTGGGTTAAAAGCTTACTACCTACCTAAATGATTCAAAATCTCTGCATCTGCATCAAAACATAGTTCGGTACGTCGAATTAAGGACATACGCACTTCGTTCAACACTAAACACTAAACTATCAACTAACGTTGTCAATAAAGAAAAATAAAATGAAAACTTGGTATAAAAGCCAAAAAGGAATACAAAAAGAACGAACAAGTAAGTTGTGTCTGTACGTAATCAAGAATTTGACAACTTGAACGGCAAGTCAATAAAATAAATCTTAACTATAAATATACAATGACGCGAAATTCAAAAATAACAAAAACAACGAACGGCGGGTTGGACGTGTGTACATAACGAAATACCCACAGTAATTGAAATATTGCGCAAGGGAGAGTCAGAGTATAAGGCAGACACGCGCGACGATCTACACCTACTTCAATATTCCAGCAGTTCTCAAAAAATTTTATTGAAAATTTGCGAAATTTTTGTTTATTTTTTTTCTCCAAAACTGAGCTTTAGACCCCATGTTATATAAGGTTTTTTTGTTTGTCTTGTCGTTCCCTACCACCAGTTTTTTTTAATGATATGAAACTAATTACGCCCTGTATCTGTGAAATAATTCTTTGCTTGTACTGTGATACATCATGTGTGCAAGAAAGTCCTCTAATCTGTGAGAGCATTGTATCTAAGACACACATTTTTAAAAAATTTAATTGTTTCTATAAATTTTTGTCCATTCAAGGTTTCGGTTTATTGCCGGTGTAAGTTACTGAAAACTAGGTACCAGATAAGAAACTGTAACCTAAAATTATAATGGCCATGCAGGTCGTCAATGCTGTGGGACATTCTTTTAGAATAGGTCGCCAATATAATGAGTTATAAAGTAGACATGGCGTTCATTTTAGGTCAGAAGATAATGGATACTAACGATAAAGTTCACTGAAATAGTAACATACATACAAAATAATTCCTTAATAACACAATATTGAGAAATTTGTTTCAATTATAATGCACTTACGGTATAAATTATAATTAAAGACCGTTACATTACAGTACAAAAAAGGTACATTAAAAAGAAATCATATCCACTTACTTTGAGTACTTTAATTCTCACAAATGACTTCGATGGCTCTAGGGAAACGAAAATTATTGAAATAGTTACTCGGCGTTTTTCCTAGTTGTATGCAATCAAATTTTTAAATGTTTCGTTATATATGCCCTTCTTCCTCAAATTAATCAATTTGATTGCCTTTTACCTTTATAATATTTTTTATTAGTTTACTACAAAAATGCAAAAAAACCGTTTTCGAAAAAGGTTATTAAAACTTAAGAATAATTTTCTCTCGCAGTCACTAGGTTAATCGGAATATTGATAATCGCTTAAATATATGTTTGATTATTTGCACAGTCCTCAGGGGGATTTGAGTAGGTATTAAATAATCATTCTTAGAACTTCTGATTTTTGCTAGATTTTTAATAGTAGAAAAGTATTTTAAAAAATTATCAGTGCCACTGTTGACGGAAAATAAAACAAAACGGTGTCAAAGAAACAGACAAATTTACTTTGGAAATAACTTTTAAAATACGAAAAACACAGAAAGTACCCAACTAGCAATTTGAAGTTTTATAGAAGCTGAAAGAATGTTTACAAAACAAGATTGTTGATATAAACATTTTCAAAACGTTTATACAACGCTTATGGACGCAAAATGGGCACAATTTATAAAATAATGTAGTACTTTAATTTATTTTATTATAATTCTCTCAGGTGTTATAAAATAATTGTATAAATGTTTACATAGGATTAAAAAAATTAGTAGACGATAATTATAAAATTATTCGAGATACGAAAAGACACTTTTATGAGCATTGTGTTATTATTTCCACTGATACTTTTTCGTTATTTACAGCATCATCAACATAAGTTATTTATTATTTAAGTATTTTTACAGATAATAATAATTCTCAAAATAGTTTTAAAATATTACAAAGGTGTATAGATTCTATGTTACATGGCGGCATAACTAACAACATGCTTAGTGAATATGAGATAAATGTTAACTAATTAAGACTTCGTTTCGCTAACAGCAAAGCGATTTTCGGCTGCGAAGGAAATTTTACCGTAAAATATGTACAATATATATACAGTGAAATTTTTGAGCGCTCTAAAAATAACGAATATTTATCAAAATTAAAAATATAATGTGAAACTAAAATTACTTCCACATCCAAGTAGTGTCTGTCTGTCTGTCTGTCCGTCCGTCCGTCCGTCCGTCCGTCCGTCCGTCCGTCCGTCCGTCCGTCCGTCCGTCCAACCGCCCGCCCGCCCGAATAGTGGAAAATAAGTAGGGTAAACTAGAAACTTCATTTTTAACGTATAAGGTAGACACCAACTCCTCAAACTTTTCTATGACATCTGCCCCAAATATTATTAAAATTCTATGACCAATAATTTACACATACTAGAGTGCACATATAGTCAAAATATTTCCTTTAAAGTGACTTGGATGAAAAATCTGGATGTGGAAGTAGTGATTCCTTGGGCAGCGGTTTTTTTTATATTAGATCTTTCTGTGGTATCGCACCAATTGTGTTTCGCAGATAATATATTTCATAACAATATATTGTTGCTAAAATGGTTAAGTATATCACAATAATATTTATTTTTGAATTATTTTTATTTTAAAGTTCGAAATGTCCACTATGCAAATAGCTTGAATATAAATGACATTATGGTTTCCATCTGATAAATCATATTTATAACTATAAAAACATTTAATTAATTGTTATATATCAATTTTATTATAATCAGATGGAAGCGTATTACAAAGAGCAAAGGTAATTTCAATTAATATTTTGTTCCGAATAATTTTGCCCGCTATTGCCTTTTAATCAACTACGAGGATCTCCCATCAGAAAACAACGATCAGTATGAAATAAATAAAATTCAATTTGTAATTAAATAGTATTTTTCTGTACACTTCTAAATATATAACTATTTTAAATTTATTTAGTTTCACTTGTATGAATGTTAACAAATCTTGCAATCAAAATTTCGACTAGTTCTAATTGAGCTAGAGCTTTAAAATTTTGCACACGTGTAGAATACGATAAATTATGTGACGTTATCCTAAATCCAACATGGCGAACGCCCCAAGATGGCGGAGTTCTGTAAAAGACCACTGTTAATATGGCGCATAAACACCTACCAATGTTTCATAAAAATGGTACAGAACATATTATAGCCTTTAAGGATAATTTTTAGCTTTTTAATTATTTTATGTGTTTCATGAGAGCAGTGTGTGCTTTGTTTATATAACAATGGTTTAGCAGCTACGGCAGAATACAATATGCTCTCAGAAATAATATTGTGTTAAGAAGAATGCTAATAAAACTGTCTTATTAATGCTTAGCTAAATTCTTAAATAATAGTTTTATAGATATTCGCAAATTGACCAAAAAGTGCCGAGAGTCATTACTATAAATCTGTTATAAATCAATTTTGCTCCGTGAGCTAAAACATTCTATAATAATTGCTGTATATATGTTTATAAAACAGCAAAAAACAAATTCTACAAAATGTTTTATAATTTAGCTCTAAGAACATTCTTAACACTTATTTATATGACGATTTAGTTGCAAAGACTAAATAATTTCTTTGGTGGTTTTAATAAAACAAAATAGCCTTTACAGAGCACCAATGTAACAATAATAAAATGAAATTGTAGTATTATTTTAAATTTATAGAACAACATTGTTAGTTGGGTATAAAAGACCTGAAAATCAAAGAACAGAGAATTATACCAAAAAATGTACTAATAAAAAAAGGTCTTGTATACAACCGTTTTCGCGTAAAATAATCAAAGTTATAGGGTAGCCGACCAACGCAACGTTCGAACGCCAAGAAATCTTAATAACCATTGGAAAAACGATCGGATTATAAAATAATTTAAACAATTACTGTGCAATGACTAAAAAAAAGTAAGTTCGCTACGAGCACCGCCATGGGCGGCTCTTAGAAGTTCGTCCGAATTTGAATGGGCTTGTTCCATGATATTGTTTTTGTATGGTTTTTATACGTTTTTATATAGTACTCGACATTCTTAATATGCACTTAAAGTTTCATATTATTAACTTTTTTGGTTCTCGAGATCTAAGGGGTTGAAATTAGTAATAATTGCAAAAACAATTCGCCTGTTTGTAACGTCACCATACGCAACTTTGAACTCGGAGATCTACCGCGACCACTAACAGCCGTTCGTAAGTAAATACGTGGAGTTGAAGGCCATTTCAGAGGCCTATGGAGAGAGAAAGAGTATTCTGATACTAAAGTGAATGGGCAAAATCGGAAATCCGGCTTGGCATGGACGAACGAAAAATGGCTTTTCTGCTAAAAATTGAAAAACATCGAATTTTCAAAAATTCATAACTAAGTACATGGAATGGAAGTCCGTTCTAGGTCTCTATGGATAAAACAAGAGTGGCCCTTTCTCCTGATATCAAATTGTACAGGGAAATTCGGAGCTTCGGCTCTACAAGAGCGAGAAAATAATGCCTCCTTTAGAAGTGTTAAAGTAACCTGAAAAATTAAAAACATCAAATCCTGACATTTGATAACATTTTTCCAAATCACATATTCCCCTATTCCTAGACTGCCCCTTCCTAAGTTTAAGAGTTGAGAGAGATAGTCGACTTTCGCGAGCTAATTACTCAAAAACCTTGAAAAGAACGCCCCCGAATTTATCCTATACAATATAGAATTAATTCCCGAATCGAATGACACCGACCGCGTCCCGAAAAATTGGCTTTTGATAGAACCGATCCGCAATTTTAGAGGGGCACAAATCAACATGATTAGTATATAGATAAATGACAACTAAAAAGCAACGAGTGGGCTGAGATCACCGAGTCTATGCGTATAGTGACGTAGCGCCTGGTCACGCCCCATTTTCGTATAGTTGAGGTTTATAATTGTGTTTAAGACACTAAACGTGCGAATAAAATTCTGATTTTTTGCAGATTCATTATTTTATACTTATTCTTTCAATTTATGAATTAAAAAGAAATGCCGAACAAGCCCATTCTATACAAATTTTCGTCGGAGGTTGTGAACCTGCTCAATGCTTGTTGGACCACTGCAAAAAGTTTCACTATATACAATTGAAAGAATCAATTTTTATCTTTCGTTCACTGCAGATCGTAATTGGAACAAATGTGAGTATTCAGTACTGAAAATATATTTATAAAAAATCTCTTATTTAAGATACATGGACTATATTGAACATTCCTGTTAAATCTAAATTATAATAAAGAAATGGGCACGAAATGCACGAAAATTACAAATTACAATTACAATTTTTTCATCTATAATTGCAAATGATTTGCTTGGTTACTTTGTATTTGCAGAATAGGATGGCTCAAAAAAGTAAGTTTAGTTTTCCAGACTTATTCCAAATCCAAATAAAATTATCTCCTTTGAGCACTTACACACGCCTCTGAGACCACGAAGAGACCATATATGCGAAAACTTGTATGCGATTATTATACTCTTCGCAAATACAAAAAAAGAAGAGTATATTGCATACGATCGGCACATTTCTAACGGTAATATTGCTCGTAGAGAAAAAAATTTAATATCACTGTATTGGTGTCTGTCTGTCCGTCCGTCCGTCACGTTTCTTGTAAGCATATAACTTAAGAACGAAAAGTCCGATTGTATTGAAATTGGACAGTGAGTTAGTGTTAGCTAGAGTAAGACCCCTATTCTTTTGAACAAAATCTATCAATAAATAAAAAAGTAAATTTTTGAAATGAAAAAAATGTTTTTGTTTTGTAATTAAACAAACGATGTTTGAAACTAATATCATTTGCAAAAGGAAACTGCGAAAACTGAGTATCCTATAGAATGTGCAACAATTATGTAACAAATGTAGTAAATCGGCGAACAGAATAATGGTTAGCTTGTTATTTTACTGTATTCTAATGATTACGAAAACATGTCTTTTTCACATAAGAAATGCATGGGAAATTTTGCTCAAATTTGAAGGGAATATTTTTTTGGGATTTTGAAAGAGTTTAGGGCGAGACGAGAAAATTGAAATTTATTTTCCACAAGTATTTTGGAACCACCCTATGCTGAATTATATGATCCATTTGTAAAACCTAATAGTAGTATAGTAATGGGATTAACAAAAAGTGGTGCTGCTGAGGTCTATGACACATTTTAAATTGTAGTGGTGACCAAAATCTACAATTTTTTTCAAGTTACTCTTTTCAAGTATTTCGTAATCATTTCTCAGAGTATTTTTTGTCTTGTCTATGCAGATAGTTATAATATGCAATTTATTAGATATTTTATACTTTTTTCATTGGTGTCATTCGTCAAGTAAAATAAGAAGTAAAAGTAGTTTGATATTTATTGTCCCAACAGGTAATTTGACTTATTGAAACATTAGAAAAGGTCAAGGAATTATCCGTTAAAAAGAAATAAAAACAATTAAGCAGTTAACATTAAGAATACGTAAACCGTAACCAGTCGTTCAAAAAACCGTCCTAATCGAATCCTTGAAGTAGTAATTAGTTTTCTCATGGAACAATAGTATATTTACTTACCAAGACTAATACATTATATTATTAAATTTCTTTACATTTAGTGAAACAAATTCAATTTAATAGTAATAGAAAAGTATTTAGAAACTCTTTCAAAAGTTGGTTCTATAGTTTTCTTATACAGGGTGTCTCGCTTAAATGTGGAACAAGCCTGTAACTCCTTTGTTTACTGACCGATTTGATTTTTTCTTTTTAGTAATGTAGTGCTACATAAACTCTATTCTTAAAGAACACAGATGATTTTTACAACGCAAAACGTGGCTTACTGCGAGATATTTTCAAGGTAAAAAATCAGTCATTCATATTAGCGATTTTTTTTTTCAAAAAACTGATTACATATTCTTTTTCATCGTCACTTTAAACACTGTTCCTCAAAGTTTCATATAAATCGATTGTTGCTTTTCGACTTTATTAATTTTTTTACGAATAAAAATTATTAATTAAATAGAACCTAAATAATTAATTTCTAATACCATTTTATTTTTTTCCATATTGAATATAAACAAAAAATAAGTAATATTACATCAAAAACACCTGAATATGAATATAGAAACTAACACAACGAATTATACATTTTAAATCGAACAACAAAATAAAAAATTTAACAGGAGTAATATTTCAGTTTTAAGTAGGAATATAACACAAGTTAACTGAAATATTTAAATAATCTAAATTGTAGTTCCTTCTATTGAGTCCCCATTGACAAAAATACATTTTTCTACTCTCCTTCTGTTATTAATAACAACTTGTCGCAGTTGCTGTCGTTGCGTGACAAGCAGCGGTAATTCCGTTTATTAATTCGTCTACGATAGCTGGGCGGTCCTTGTATACCTCTTTTAACATACCCCATAAAAAATCATCTAAAGGGGTCAAATCTGGAGATCGAGTTGGCCACCCGATGATAAGGCTGTTTTGCCCGATCCATTTGTTGGGAAAATTCAGTTTGCACAAACAATTCTCGATTTTGGGCTGAGGATAACGAAAATCCACATTGGGCTATCAACTGTAGAAAACAGTACTCGCACAAAATTAATGTTTGGTGTGGGATTCTAAACCAAACATTAATTAGACCATATTATTTTCGAGAAAATTTAAATGGAAATTCATTTTTACAATTCCTCCAAAATGATTTGTGGGAAGCATTACATGATATGCCTATTCAGCAAAGGAATAATTTATATTTCCAGTTAGATGGAGCCTCCATACATTACTCTTTAGTTGTGAGAAACTGGCTAAACCAGAATTTTTCCAACAAATGGATCGGTCATAACAGCCCTATCATCGGGTGGCCACCTCGATCTCCAGATTTGACCCCTTTAGATTATTTTTTATGGGGTATGTTAAAAGAAAAAGTATACAAGGAGCGCCCAGCTACTGAGACGAATTAATAAACAGAATTGCCGCTGCTTGTCGTGCTATTACTCGACAGCAGCTGCGAAAAGGTGTTATTAATAACAGAAGGAGAGTAGAAAAATGTATTTTTACCAATGGGGACTTAATAGAAGGAACTGTAATTTAGATTATTTAAACATTTAAGTTAAATTGTGTTATATTCCTATGTAAAACTGAAATATTACTCCTGTTAATTTTTTAATTTTGTTCGACTTAAAATGTATAATTTGTTGTGCTAGTTTCTATATTCATATTCAGGTGTTTTTGATGTAATATTACTTATTCTTTGTTTATATTCATTATGGAAAAAAATAAAATGATATTAGAAATTAATTATTTAGGTTTTATTTCATTAATAATTTTTATTCTTAAAAAAATTAATAAAGTCCAAAAGCAACAATCGATTTATATGAAACTTTGAAGAGCATAGTTAAGAGGGACGGTGAAAAAGAATATGCAATCAGTTTTTTGAAAAAAAAATCGCTAATATGAATGACCGATTTTTGACCTTGAAAATATCTCGCAGTAGGCCACGTTTTGCGTTGCAGAAATCATTTGTGTTATTCAACAATAGAGTTTATGTAGCACTATATTACTAAAAAAAAGAGTTCACATCGGTCAGTAAACAAAGGAGTTATGAGCTTGTTCCACATTTAAGCGAGACACCCTGTATATAAGTAAATTTGTATCTACATGATTTAAAAATACTTTAGGTATATGATAAACAATACTTTTGTGAAGTAATATTTGACAAAACCCGTTTTTGTATAATATGTAACAATACAAGTTATTAAAATAAGTAATGATTGATCAGAAAATTTAAAGAAAAATAATTATTAAATTAAAAAATGTAAAGGTATTTACATGGAACCTCCCTTTTTATTATACAGGGCGGTCAAACTAAAACATTGTTAATTAAGAAATGACATATGAGAATACAACCGCTATGTAGTTAGCCCTATTATTACATTAAAAACCTGATAACTTTTGATCAAAAAATATACGGAGTGGTCATCCGACAGCAAAAATTCAATATTAAATAGAAGATGCCAAATATGGAAGGCTTGCGTAAATGCCTTTACTTTCCACCATAGTCGACTTAGTTCTTGGGATGACGGTTTTTCACTAAAACTACAATAGGTGGCTTCTGTGCCAGTTCTGTTAACTATATGCCAAATATTGTTGTCATCTGTCACATTTTTAGTTGCACATCCATGTAGTGGATTGGAAGTATAGTGGTTAAAAGAAATTTTGAACATTTTTTTTATAGATTTAGAATGTCATGATACGTGCAAATTTTAAATTTTAGCAGACTTTTTTTTTCATCATCTATTCTATAGCAGTGGTAAAAAAAATTCAAAAAAATGTTGAGCATTTTTTGTGACTAGTATTTTCTGAAAAAAGAATTTTATTTTTTTAAATATTGTGGTATTGAAACTC
Source organism: Stenurella melanura (assembly GCA_963583905.1). NCBI lineage: Eukaryota > Metazoa > Arthropoda > Insecta > Coleoptera > Cerambycidae > Stenurella > Stenurella melanura. Next base: position 156,575,685 of record OY757309.1, read on the forward strand.
ATCATAACATATATCTTTTTCATCAAAATGGGTTCAGTTGTTCTCGAGAGAAAAATAGATTCTATTTTTCTTCTTACTCCCATAACTACCATAACATAATCTTTTGGGAATTTTAATATCCCAACAATGTTAACTCATTATAAAAATCTCAAGCAGATCCATGAAGGGGAAGCACACACATGCTTACCCTGCTATACCCTTTATTTATTAGACTTTTAAATCATAGTTTTAATGTTAATATTAGGAAACTACCTATGTAATACTATGTATGGTACTTGGAAACATTGGCTTCACTTTTAAATCGTCCAATAAACATACCGTAATGGTGACGAAGTGGTATATTACGAAATGTTTGGCATCCTTATCGAGGAGGTGTAACTATTTATTTACGAGTTGTGATTAATAATAAATACTAACGAAGGCCATTTGAAACAGATGTTTAGTATAGAACGTAATTATGTCAATGCATGAATAGAATTGTATGCACGTAAGGACAATAAGGGCAATTAAGGACTATTTAAGCGTACTATTAACACACATCGGTAGTAAATAAATATATAAACTCATCGACCGAATACTTTGCAATCAGTTAATCACGATAATCAGTAGATAAAATGCTAAGATTTAAATGCATAGTAATAGACAGTGTCTCGCAGAGTAAGAAAAGTTAATTGCACAGTACGATACGATAATTATACATAAAGTTCAACACTAAATAATATTTAAAACCAGTAGTTAAAAATTGATTATTGAGTAAATTAATTTAGTAATAGGGTAAATAAGGAGCAGTAACAAAATATCAGACCACTCAGTAAAGGGACTGAGTGAACTGCAGAATGAAAATAAAACTACTCATACAGTGAATAAACCTTTATTGTATAATATTTAAACTGTATAAGTAAACCACAATGTTTCAAAAAGTAAAAATATATTATTTGGTTTAGTGTTAGGGGAAAAATAGAGTTTCTTTAAAAAATTAGTAATACGCAATCGATTAGCTACTTAATCAGCTTACGGTTAACTGGATATTTATTGGCAATTTTTTCAACAGTCAAGAATTTAATTATTTTAGGTATCTTCACTTAATTTTTGTCCATTAATAGCAACTTTGTGCTGTTCCGGGGGCATAATATATTTTATATTGCTTCATTTTAAAAAACGCAGATAGTTGTATTCTTCTATAAATTCAGCTTTAACCGAATGAATCAAAATATACAGCCTAAAAATAAATAAATTAAAATGCTCAGTCTATTCTTCAGGAGAATTAATATTAAGTATTTTCATTCAATATAGTGTTTTTTCCTCCAGGAATTTTATAAATAGTTTTAATTTAATTTGTGTTAGATTTTACATTTTTGTTTCTTTGACACGTGGATATCCACGTTTGCATTTGTAGTTTACTTAGATGTCACATTACATAAAAAATGGTCCTTTCAGCTCCGTTGTGATAAATCGGCGCCTCGGTGGCGCAGGCGTGCGAGGTCGTTTTTAGCGCGGTGGGGCTGGAGACGCTATTGAAGTTATCAGATTCAAAAAACCCAGTAGTGTTTTTGGCTCTGGGAATGTGCTTGGACACTGATATAACTACTAATTTTAACTAGTTCTATATCATTCTTATTATTATTCTAGTTTTCCTAGTTAAAATAATGAATGCAGCATTTATATTTAAGGGGACGGTAGCTCAGTGGTTTAGCGCATCTAGCTTGCATACTGGCATACCTAGTGAAGCAGGTTCAATCCCTGCTCACCGCGAAATAATTTTAATTATAACATCCCCCAGATGTGGTTCGGACTCCACCATAAACTGTAGGGCCTCGTTTCTCTTTACCTAACGCAAAATCATTCTAGATTTTCAAGGAGTTACCTCGGTGACTTGAAATGCGGTTAAGAAAACATTTTTTAAACAAAACATGTATTATTTTTACAATTTACCTGTTTATATATGTTAATCTCTTTTATTTGTATAATTTCGCACTAAGAGCTTATTTCTACCTAGTGGATACTTTTGTGAAATTGTAAATTCTGTTTGTATTCCAACGTTTATAAATAAGTAAAGCACAAAAACATATTATTTATAGGATTTTGCAAACAGCGGAAAAAAACTATCTATGTGAACTCAAAGAAAAACTATATGAAAAAAATATTAATGAAATCTTTGCATTCTTTCGATAACCTGACTTCTGGTAATGTTAGCAAATTAAAATCCTAAAATAAATTTGTCTAATTTCTTATTTGATATTCTCATTATGACACCAGCATCCAACATAGTCCCCTATGGCTAAACAGATTAACTAGTATCTACATGACCCCCTACGGTATGAAGATTCAGTTAAAAATGATAACAAAGGTCTAAGGTCTACCTTGTCTTGAAAAATATTTCATTCTAAGGTCAAATATAAATATTTCATACTTATTCATGGATATTATCTTAGTTTTGCATGAAACATCGTTATGAGTGGCTTTGTGCCTTTCTGATAAGCTCAGAATAAGGGCGAGAAACATTTCAAAGGCTCATACCGTAGGGGGTCATGTAGATACTAGTTTAATCTGTTTAGCCGTAGGGGACTATTTTGGATGCTGGTGTTATAATGAGAATGTCAAATAATAAATTGGACAAATTTATTTTAGGATTTTGATTTGCTAGCATAACCAGAAGTCAGGTTATCGAAATAATGCAAAAATTTCATTAATGTTTTTTGCATATAGTTTTTCTTTTAGTTCTCATACCCTAGTAACACAAAATATTGGACCAATATTGAACCAATATTTACATATTGGTCCTTATAGGACCAATATTCATATATTGGTCCTATATGGATTATATATTGGTGCAATATTTGTGCTACTAGGGTAGATACTTTTTTCCGCTGTTTGCAAAATCCTATAAAGAATGTGTTTTCTTACTATAAGCAAACAAATAATAAATTATTCACTTTAAAAAAAAAAGTAAAGTACAGTTTCAAAATTCTAATTGTTTTAATTCTTGATGTTGATATTAGTTCAATGATGCATGATCATCTTCTATAAAACAAGTTCACAGCTTAACCTAAACCAAATAAATCCTACATATGAGAAGCATATATTTTATTTGTCATGCGGAGAAACATGAAACAAATAATACTTATTTTTCAATAACCTATCTATGCTTAATGTTTTTTTCTATTAAAGATGATATTACTCTTTACATACATGTTAAAAAATAATTGAAAAGGCAGGTAATTATATTATTATGCAATAAGGTGGCCATTCCCTAGATGGAGACATCCGATAGGGAAATATTTATTATTTTTGGCTTTAACTCTTTTTTCTTAGTACGTATATTTAAAAAAACCATAAGAGTACCTAAGTAGAACGACTATTACTATGAATGTTCACTCAATAATTTCAGTGGTTTGCAAAATAGCTAGATTAAAACTTAAAAATTATGTTAATCTTCCTATTTCGTAGATTTAAATCTAGCTATTTTGCAAACCACTGAAATTATTGTGTGAAAATTCATAGCAGTAGTCTTGTGATGGTTCTACTTAGGTAATCTTATAGTTTTTTTTAAATGTACGTACCAAGGAAAAAGTTATGGGCAAAAATAATAAATGTTTCCCTATCGGATGTCTCTTTCTAGGGAATGGCCACCTTAAATTAACAAATCACTGATGAATAATTTTGTTATAAACTAGATATAAAATGTTTTCTCTTTGCCGTAATATTTATCTTTTTAAATGATTGCTGGAGATTTTATAGTAACGTCTTCTCTGATTTTTGAAAGTAAGTAAGAAACGAATTACTCCAGATCAAGAACTAGACATTTTCGTTTATATGGATGAAGATCCTTAAGTCAGCTCAAGTGGTGTATCAGCGGCAACAGGGGTGAGTAAACAATCTGTTCTAAGAGTCTTACGCAAAGAACGCTTCTACCCATATCACTTCACTCCTGTACAAAACTTACTTCAAAGGGATCTTCGACAGAGGCTACCATTTTGTCAATTTGTTCTAAATAAACACAACAGGGATCGTAATTTTGTTAAGAAAGTTTTATTTACCGACGAAGTAACATTTACTCGTCGAGGCGTTTTTAACTGGAGAAATACACATTACTGGGGAGTAGAAAATCCTCATGCCGTTAAAGAAAGGCATTTTCAGCACGAATTTAAGATTAACGTTTAGTGTCGTATTATCGGCGATCAGTTATTGGGAACATGTGTCCTTCCTCCAAATACGGAAGTACGGAACAGAATGTGGTTTATGCAAGATGGAGCTCCTCCTCATTTCTCCATTGTAGTCAGGAATTATCTTGATTAAACTTTCCCACGCAGATGGATCGGTCGAGGAAGTGAGTTTGCTTGGCCACCAGGGAGTCCTGATTTAATCCTTTGGATTATTATATGTTGGGACATATCGTGGGCATACAAGGAAAAGCCACCAAGTCCACTTTTAGTCATTTTGTAAAAATTGTAGCTACTAAGTCCATATTGGTTCCTTTTTTCACATGGAAAATCCACTAACTCCATATCATGCAATAGTTCGATAATATAGAAGTGGTTATTTAATGTAAGTCCAGTTTACAGTGTACAAGGACAGCTAAAATCCACTAAATGCGTGTGTTCTTACTGAACAGAATGTTTTGAAAATATGGAGGTAAATATCCACTAAGTCGATTCTATGCACAGTTCGATAGAAAGAGCTAAAAGGTATGTATCGGTTTATACTATCGAAGATTGGATTAATATTTTCTGATTGGCACCATCAAATGGAGGACGAAACAAAACTAGTCCACCTTATAATATCAGAGAAATGAAGTTCACAGACTATGATTTAAAGTTTTTGTCATAGATTTTAATAAGACAAAATCGAACTCAAGATGTGGATAAACAAGTAGTTAACTTTCTGCGAATTAAAAGTTTGAAATATTCCAAACAAAAACCTGGGATTGAATCTAAGTATGAACATACTTCTGAATATAAATCTATGAATGTTTTTGAAGAAGGCAGACCAGCAGGTGTACCAAAACAACTACAAAAATGTTATACCAAGTTACGTCCAATTACTGAGAAAAGGAAGAAGGATCTTATCAAGCTGTGTCCATCTCTGGCGGCCCTTGAGCAATTTCATCTTTGGTATAAGTCTCTTCCAAGTTCAAAAAATATCTTGTATTGTGCACCAGAACTATGCATTGAAGACAGCGAGGATTCTGATGACGAACTATTAGCTGACTTAGTACCCATATCTAAATTTATTCAAAAGTCTTAAGATGTGACAAGAAAAACACACTTAGTCCAGTTCTTTTTTGAAAATGTATTAAAAATAAGATATGTTTGTGTTGAGATTTTCTGTCTATTTAAGTTCATGTCTTCACATATATGGGTTAAACCAAAATAAATATATTTAAAATAATGTGTAGTTTAATTTAAGTTTACACATTAAAATGAACATTTAAATCCATTTTTCTCGAAACTACATACTTACTATGGACTTAATTGGTTTTCCTTGTACGCCCACGATATGAAGTCCTTAGTCTATGCAAATACTATCAATTCGAGAGAAGAACTGTGGGATAAAATACAAAAGGCAGCCAATAATTTTTTCAGATATAATTTCTAAATTTGTAATTTGAATTATCTCCCAAATTGACGTAGCGCACACTATATATAGGAAGTATTTTTGTGTTTCTAACGTATCATCAACTCTCTTCATAAATTTTATACTTTACTATCGATATGTCTCGAGAACAATAAGGTGGTTTCTCTCGCTAACACTAACTTAACAATCTCTTATTTATATTAACATCCTAGCGGATTTTACCATAGCATTCCATCGCTCAACTAGATACCACACAACAACCATTCCCTGCGACATTTCCATCTTCTACAGCTGAGACTCAAACTCGATAGAGATAACAGCAACTAGACACGTTGGGCCTGTCAGCAGTGATCTAGCCCACTGATACGCCCATAAAACGTCACTAAATATTCCAACTTTTAATACAATCGAATTTCTTTTTCTTAAGTTATCATGCACACAAGAAAGGTGCCGAAGGAAGGACTAGGCCAACAGGTGGACAGACAAACATAAATATTCATATTTGTTCCTCTAAGAACGATATTTACGGTTTATGCCAATCAAATGCAATATATTCTCCAATGTCGTGGATAGGAAAATTATAATACTGGGTACATTATTCTTAGAGGGGTAATTTAAGGTTTTTACACCTTTTTACACAACTATGTTTCTAAAAAAGAATCCTCATAATACTCTCTGTCATCACTGATTACTAACATCTGTTTGACACCAACACTTCTAAATACAAAGAACAATTTCTAATAACATTAAAATATGGAGATTCAGGAATGAAGTGTTGACTATTATATATGCAGAAAGCAATATTTATGTAACGAGTTATTTTAAAAAGAGTCTAATTTCAAGCAACTTTCTAAATTATCACATGTTATTAGCCTTATTACATAAAAATGCAATGCCCACATACCCATCAAAATTTATCTCGTTTAAATAAAAATTTAACAATTGTTAGATATAAAACTCTTGCTTTTAAATTTTGAGAATTAATAATGTGCGAAAGAATTCTTGCACAGCATAAATGAATTTGCTATTACAAAATAATTATCTTGTTGTAAATTACTAGTAAATAAGAATTAATAGTAATTACTATTATTAGCAAAGCAAACTACCAATTTAACTTTGTATTTATTTAATTTTATCATGCAATAGCGTATAAGGATGAGCGTTGTTTAAAGTGAGTAGAATTTGCAGTCGAGCGTGGCCGAGTTGAGAATTGATCAACAATTTTAGTGAACACAAAATATATCACTTTTAGTTTAAAAGTTAGTAAACAGTTTGTTTAAAACATTTTATGCTAGATGAAGTTTTGTAGAAAGATAGTTGTTTCATTCCTGAAAAAAGGTAATGATCGCCTGGATGGCCAGCCCTAGAACAAAGTGCGCCTCTAATTAAAAAAAAATAACGTTGCACATCGGTCCAACATTGTCTTGCCAGACGATCGATACGTTTTTCAGGTATCAAAAAAATATATTTCAACAGTTTAAACTAAAATTGATATATCTATATCCATCTAGGTAAAGTTTGTTCGAATCTGAGATATAATATATAGTATTTATATTGCAATTTTGATATCCTGTCAATCATCGTATTTAGTTTACGTAAAACAAGATATGTTACAAACCTCCGGCGTATACTCTGTATAATTATCAATTTTTTTGTGAATTCATAAATTCGGGGAGAGCAGATGGTTTTGGGACGAGAAACACGAATCTGATGTTAGAAATTAATTTTGTTGTCTCATTCGCCTACCGCAGGTGAGAAAAGGAAGTCCGCCTCTAGACGGGCCTGTACAGTACATACATAGACTTAATAGAAAGTGTGCATTTCATTTATTCAATACAAGAGCTAACATAAATGGCAAAAAAGTAAAATGAAAGTAAATACAATAAGAGATTTAAATTACGTAAAAAATTCACAAATATATCTTCACTTGTTAGGCTTGTTGTGGCTTGTCGTAGAAGCATGTCTTTGTTGGGGAATTACATAGGCTGAGGTTGCATTTGGTGCAAAATGCTTGTGTTTCTGAGGTACATTTTGGGTATTTGCACTGCTTCTTGCGTGATCGATTCCGAAAGATGCATCAATGCCCTACTTGGTCGGAAGCAATCATACGGAGTTATCAATTCCTTCATCAAACTTGCTGGCAATTCTTTTTCTCCACGAAACATTAATTCGTTTACGTGTAATTTAAAATTTTCATCACTCTCCTCTTCTGCTAGTTCTGGCGACCGGGGACACTTCCGACGTCTGGAAGTTCGACTGGCCAGTGGCGTAACGCTTTCATCAGTTTGAGCAGAAGTAGAAGGCATAACAGGTTGTGCAAATGTGCAGCCAATGGTTCGACAACTTGAGTCTCTAACAAAACAACTGATTCATCTTTTGTCGATGAATTAGCTGATGAAGCATACAGTGACTCGCTCAAAGTGCTGAGATTGACACTCGCCATCATTGCTTCTGCGACAACTTCAGGCAATGTTGCCCTTCTCATTCCTTCCAGATACATGTCGATGGCCAATTTATCTTTGGCACTTACATCATTAGAATGGACGCTGCCACTATCGTTATCAAAATCACCTTCCTCTTCATCACTGGTGCCTTTGTCATCAGTAGGAATTGATTGCTTCCCTGATTTCCTCATCTGACATTTCTGACAATTTCAAATATTTTCGCTGATATGCCATGACTAAATAGAGACTAAAAGAAAAAATAACAGTAAATTATTATTCTCTTATTATTATTATCGAACAAGGAATTTCAAGTGTTTCCCTTGAAATTGCATTAAAAAACCAAAAGAAATGAAGCTGTAGACTTACTAAATTTCAGTAACAGATTTTACACTGCACTGCACAGGTCCGGCTACAGGCAGGCATATTTTGTAAGATGTCGATGTCACAAAAAAAAATTACTTCAAGAAATAAAAATAACATAAAATATAGAATAAAAGCTACTCACCGATAATTTTTCCAGCTCGCTACGACTTTCACAAATATTTATTTTTATTTTTTGAAATGGATACACTCTCACAAAACAATTTTGCCCCCGTTCGCAACGAAATTCTTATTTCAACTAACTGATGCTGCTAAACTATTCACGTGACAGTAGCGAGACTTTGAGCACTATAGTCGGTGATATGCAGTAAGAGGTTCAAAATTTTATCCGTAATTACCACTCGAGTAAAGTCCGCCTTTAGGCAGGTCTATGCACTAGAGGGACTATTCCACCATGGTAATGTGAAAAAAGTTATGAGGAAAAGACTGAAAATCACTCCCTAAAACTACACCCTAAATAAAAGAAAGAGTTTGAGTGATACCATGTAAACTAGTGTCCAGATGGCCTATGACTAAGTTTAAAATATGAATTTGATATTTTAAGTGAAACTTGAAAAGTTTTAAGCCTCTCTAGGATCAAAGCAAAAGAAAATTGCAAATTAATTATATCTGAAATTTACTAAAAAAATAAAACGAACAAATACAAATTACTCTATTTATTGATAGAGCATGAGGCTTCAGGGGAGGTTGAACAAAATCACTTTCAATAAATATACAAGAACAATATAGCATAAACAATAAATACGTATACAAAAAATTATTAAATGGAAATGCAAAATATATACTCAAACATTCGCGTCTGGCCAGTTCCGCGTAAAATAAATGTTTTGCTATTACAGAAACAAGAGTTAAATGATAATAATTTATCAAAATCTATAAAATAATTACAAAAGGAAACCGACAAGTTAATACGTTAGTTGTCGAACTAACATATATTTTCGCACACCATGAAAGAGATTTACTTGAGGACACGCTGAGGTGTAAATTCAAGCACTCGTGACGATTTTACTACTTAGTTTTCAGGAAAACCATCGATGAAAAATAAATATTGGTAACTGGATGGAATGTCGGGAAATTGTAATTCTGATTACCAAACATTCAGGGACTACAGGATCATGACTAATGAAATACGTTAGCAAACGTTGTTTATGACGTCGGCCATTTAACATGCAGAAAACGAAGTAGAAAGTTTATACCTTACTTACAGTTACTTCTTCTGTCATTAGGAACTACACTACTTCACTATATAACTCGTTAACTATTGATAACATTGATTCTAGGTATCAATTTACTAAAGCAAGTAGGAGGATGACCAATATTATAGACTGTTTAACGTATCTTATCAATTCATCTGACCAGCGTCTTCAACGAAGGTCCCACATCGAATTCTCTTTCCTATGTGATTACACCATCCTGATGCTTTTTAGGTGGGATAGTTTTTGATTGGTTATTTATAAAATGACGCGCAATAAATCTATTTATTCATTCATATGGATTTCTAGCGTACTAGCAGGGTAGGCAATATTTTAGGTAAATTACTCTTATTATCGAGTGGACAAAAAGTAACCCGTTACATAAGGGAGCTAGAAGATATAATTCATTTTCGAAAATAAGTTTGTATACCATTATTTTTAGATATACTAGCAGCTGTAGAAATATCGGGAGGCAATTTTGGTATATTATTAATCGTTTTAATCATTGCACTGCCGTAAATTCTGTCTGGACTATGATTATAGTAGCAGATCAACATTGCGCTATTAAAACCGTATTCCATTTCTAATGTCAGGACCATAGATACATAAAACCTATGAGCGGAACAGTCAATTCAGTAGTTTTCTCTATGTCTTTACTCATGATGTCTTTGGTGAAGACGTGGTGTGTGAAAATTCTTTGCAGTAGACTTTCCAACTACTTTAGATCAGTCTAATATTAGTGTAGGCGAGCTGGCTCTCGAGGGACACAGACCGCAGACTAACTGCAACCTCAGCAAAAAAAATATACTCACATGTAGTTTGCTATGTCTGGAAGATGATATTAATTTGGAAAGAGAATCTTTGGTGGAATTTGCAAAAAAAATTGCGATTGCGAAAAAGGGTTTTTCGCGTTTTAAAGGAAAAGTTGAATTTATACGAAAAGAAGTGCTGAAGTAAAAGATGTGCGCAATAGAAAAACGAACAAAATGAGTCCCGGTGAACTCGAAGTAAGGGGAACTCGGCTACCCCTACTCTTCGCCTCGGTTTCGGATCGCGTTTTTCGCATGCTTCCAATCAACTTTTGGCCATACAAAAAAAGACACGTTATAGAATAAATCTCGAGGAATACAACCGTGTTGGTTAAATATCAGTCCGACCGCCACAGGGCTTTCGCGGCGCTGTGCAAAGCAAATGTTTTGAAAAAATTACGCTGTATTTTTTATTTAAACTATGAGGGTAGTTTAAGGACTATTAGAACTCCAACATGTGCAAATTTCAGCCTCTAATATTTATTTGAACCAGCGATATGAAATTTTGAAAAAATGTGAAAATTTTGTGTTTTTTGCAATTTGCGGGGAAACCACTGGGCCAACTGAGTTTCACCGGACTCATTTTGTTCGTTCTTTTATTGCGCACATTTTTTACTTCAACACTTTTTTCGAATAAATTCAACTTTTCGTTTAAAACGCGAAAAGCCGATCTTCGCAACCTTCCGTATTTTTTTTGCAAATTCCACTTAAAATTCTTTTTCCAAATTAATATCGTCTTCTTCCAGACATCGCAAACTGCATGTGAGTATTTTTTTTTGCTGGGGTTGCAATTAGTAGAAGGTAGAACCTAGCTCGCCTACACTATATTGTATAGTATGTATGGCTTCAACGTTTTGTTTTTCTCGATTGTCAGTCAGCGCAGTACATTTAAAATAAGGTTAATTCCTCTGAATATTAAGTTTATGTAGCTGCATCTGTTAGATATTTATCAGCTACGTCATTTTACTAGATTATGCACTTTGAAATATAGCTTTGTGTGACATACCTACCTAAATGATGCAATTTGTCAGTAAACACAAAAAATGTTATTAAATTATTTGGTTCCAAAGACATAATACTAAAGATAGGTTTTATGTATTAAATTAATTCATTTATGAAATATTCTCCTCAGATGAAATCAGCGCTTTTAAATTGGATCTATAAAATTTAAGTATCCAAACAGTGATACAATTGTGTAAATTAGCAGCAGCAAGTATTGAGTATTAATTAACACTTCTTATATTGCCAAACATCTGTGTTTTCGAACAAATTTTACCGATAAAACTCAAAGTACTAGTGATATATGTCGGAGAGGCCAGGGGCGAAGGGCGTTTTAGGGCGGATCTATTAGATTTAGGCGACGTATTGGTAAACACAATATAATTTCTTAAACGAGTCATATAAATAACAAGGTAATATGAGGCATGATTTATCTAAACAGGTAAATGTCATATAATAATGTCTTATGGTTGAAAGTGCAAACAATACCACAGAGTACTGGAGCTAGCAGTCCACCACTACCAGTCCCGCGATTTCAACTACCCTCTACGAAGTGTATCTTAAGAATAGGTACTTATCTACGGGACTCTCAGGCATGTTGTTCCGCTCTCCGGGAAGAGGGCTCCCAGGGACTTCAGACGTCATCTGGTTCACACCACCACATATCGAGATGTTTACTCTTCACATTCCTTAATGCAATCGGTACTTGTTGACAACGTTATCTTGACTTCAATGAATTATGACTTTACAGGCGTCTACAAGACTATCGAAAGGCGTCTACGAAAGTATACACAGTATATACAGGGGAATGTCTCCGACATATATACGGTTTTTTAAGGACATGATTAATTGCGTTCCTTGGGGTACGGTAGACAACAAAAGTGAAGTGAGAATGATTCTTATCAATGAAAACTAAACTAAATAACTCGAAATGTTTTCCATAATTGCTATAAGTATTTGAATCAAGTTGATATCTTCTTATCCATTACATAGAAAATACAAAAATGGGATTGGCATATATTCCGGATAGTGGAGGTCCAAAGGCAAAAATTATAAACCTGCAAGCTATATCACTGGACATGACAAACAAATATCGAACTGACTTTTCTGCTATTTATTAATTACCACTTAGTGATTATAAATATATGACAGGCATACATCCCGGTTAGTGGAAGTCCGGAGGCAGACATTTTGAACATGCAAGTATCTATTCTTAAGTCATGAGTAATAAGTATCAAACTGATTTTTTAGTAACTAATTTAATTTGTTAATCAAGTTTCCGCACTATAAGAAAAATTCTCGTATCGGTTTTGTGGTCTCATATGCGCTAGTTGGTTCCTATACCATTACGTATTACATACGCTAATTCTTTAGACATGTCGATTTTTATCTTAAAGTGCGAAGTTATACTTGAAATGATACATTGAGAAACAATGTTGAAAATTTGATGTTATAGATACCTTAAATGGGATAACCAACATATTTTGTGATATTTTATTAGATCGTATCATTGCGAATCCAACCACGTCAGTTTTGCTATATTTTTCGCTATAAATAAAACACTTGACAGATATGGAGGTTATCATTCAAGAACATACGTATTGACATGCATACCCTACCCTAATTTATTTTTGTTACTTCATATATGTAGATATTAAACTTCCAATAATCTTCATTAGATGCAGGAAGATTATACCTATTTCAATAATTTATTGAAAATAGATGTCTAGGTTTGGAGTTATTCACAGTCGGTTATTATATAGGTCCTATCTTTTCGAGGACGACTGGAGAATGCAGAATTATTGGCAGTTTATTTAATTAAGAAATGTGTATCCTATCGAGGAAGATTCAGCTCGTTCTTCAGGAGACTTCTGATATCAGCAAGACAGAGATCTAGCACGTTATCTTCGATCTGTACTAGCTTATTTGGATCAAATGTTCCATTAATGATTAAGCAGAAAGAAAAAAACGCATTGACTAGCTGGATTTATATTAACAAAAAACACAATTTGAGCACTTAATATACATTTGTTAATAAAAGCTTTTGAAATTGTTTCAATTTTTTTTAATGATGTTGCTACCCTATCAAGTACTGTTATGTAGATTTTGGGAATCATATTGTCCGAACTACATTTTTCTGTTTATCATTAGCGATGAACCAATCCGGGCCTCATAATGACAATCTCTTACTAAATATCTGTGCTGAAGGGTTATGCTTAACAAAATATGTCGATGGCGATATGGTTGGTCCCGTATGTATAACAAAATCTGCAATTAAAATGAAATTTGAATATTGAATTGAATATTTTCCTTACCGATGTGTTATCAATTTTCTATACTACTGAATTTGTTCTATACTTTAACGAAGCACTGTCTATTGCATAAATTAAATGAAAATAAATATTACCAATGGGTCCCTCTAACAGTCTTAAAAATTATAATCAGTGACCTACAAACATAACATTAACATTTACAGACAGTAAACCAACAACAATGCTCAACATGTTTTACGCTTAGCGGCCACAGATAATAACACCATAAATCATTTAAATTATTTAACACTACGGTGTAGAAAAAGACTAAAATTGTTTAACCTTATTTTCTTTTTTATTCTATATGGTCTGAAAACGTTCTACTAAACATTATTTCCATCATATCAATACTTATGTCATCATATATCATTCATATTTTAATTATACAAAAAATGCAGTTATGTCGTATTTACTATAAATCCTTTTAAATTTTACTGTATAGTAAAATTTACTTTAACAATAATAGTGTTTTGGTTCTAATTCAGCTGACTTAAGAGATAATAATTAACACAACCTGAAATGCCTTACAAAAGCAAATATTAGGACAGTCAGACGGAGAAAACGAAATAGACGAAGACAGTTGTGAACTCCAATTTAGAGGTATTGAAACATATTCTTTATAGGATTTTGCAAACAGCAGAAAAAATAACTATCTATAACTAAAAAAAAAAACTTTGTGTAAAAATATTAATGAAATCTTTGCATTCTTTCGATAACCCGAATTCTGGTTATGCTAGCAAATTAAAATTTAAAGGGATACAAAAACCAGCAGAAACGATTTCGAGATTTGTCAGGCACCCATGAAATGAATTTGACCAAGCTTACTAAAGGACAGGTTGGCTCATTAGAATCGGCAAGTGCTACGTCACGTATAGACCTCGATGACAACCGCGTGTGACTGTTTTTTCTTCATTTTATAGAAAAAAAAGTTTCAAAATTATTCTGTCAATGAACAGTTCTATTATAACTAAATAGATACCTAACATATGAACATAGGAATACCTCATGTGACATGTTACGAAGCAACCTGTATCTTTAGTGACCTTGGGTTCTGACAGTCAGCTGAGTTTGGTCGTTCTATTAGTGTTGTCGATTTTTCACTATTGGCCTCGCTTTAATATTACCTTCTCCGTCTGACTGTCACATTGTGGCAACTGCGCGGTAACTCCAATTTAATTGTCAAGGTCAATGGAGCCATTGCTAAAAGTTAATGGATTTTTCGCCGGCTGTCCTATCTTGTTAATTCTCTAATCTTTGACAAAAGTGTACGGCTTATAGCATGAAGACCCACATATATTCTTTAAATAGTTTCATTTAGGGGTTAGAAAACACATATCGAACATATAAAATCCTCTAAAGTCATCATAATTTGATTCTCTCTTAAAATGATGCGCAATAAAATTAAAGCTAAGTCCTACATGTCGGACCAATAAACTTACTCCTATTCATGTGATCGAAACAAAAGTTTTGTGAAATCGCAGTATTTCTGAATTTTCCGTGATATCCTTAATTATTTTCCTTGTGTATATTAATGAATTATAAAATTATAAAAAAACGATAAAATAAGGTCTTACCATTTCTCAGCCAATTTACAAGACTAAATAATTCTTGCCAAATATGAAATAAGTACTATAAACCAAATCAGATGACAGGAGGCAAAAAGCAGGCCCTCCAAAACGTTAGGCCATTATTTCCAGCTGATGAAAATGAGCTTTAGTAATGCCTAACAGATAGGTAACTACGAAAGATAGTGTGATGCTGTCAAACGTTCTATACAGCAAATGGAGGCCAACTAGAATGATACGTGGATCACAAAAGGTCTGTCAAGACGTTGATAACAAGAAGATAGATTAGAGAATAGAAGAAAATAAAATAAATTAAGGTAGATTTTAACCAGCCTTAAGTAGAGAGCCGGCTATACAGATTTCCTAAGAATAAGATACATGAAAAGCTTTATGTGAGTGAGTAAGTACCTACCATAAACCTATAGGACGCCACTTTTTATATAAGCAAATTTTGCTCGCGTCATGGAATTTTGGTGTCACTTCCGGTCACGATTTTTTATGTTTTCGAACGTATGAATAAAACTTACGTCAAGACGTAAATTTTGAGGCACGCAATGAGATTATAGTGGTGTGCCATGCTTAATTTGCCCGCAACCCTGATACACCCTCAATTAAAGTTTTTTTTGTTGCTTTTTTAAGTCATCGAATACATGGATAATTTTTACTTCCCTCGCGTACCGAAGGGAAGTACTGTATTCGAGAAAAAATCACCCTCCGAGATTTTTTCGGATTTTGACGTTTCAAATCACGTAGATTATGAAAATATAGGTTTTTCAATTCCATCAGTCTGTCTGTCTGTCTGTCTGTCTGTTGGTGCATTAACTAAAAAAACGGACGGAGAGCAGTCAAATTTGGTAGGTAGTTGACGCTACTGTCAGCGAAGAAATGGTTAAACTTTCACTGGAAAATATACAGGGTGGACCGTCTAAAGGGAACAAATAATGGAAAAAAATTTTGCTTGCTCAAATTTAAAATTTCCACGTTTGATGACACGCTAAACCTATTTCAGAAAAAAATATTTAGAAAATGTTTTTCACCAAGATTTTTGAAAAATTCTTTACCACTAAAACAGATGAAAAAAAATTTTTTTTCTTTGTTCAAATTTAAAATTTCCACGCTTCATGGCATTCTAAACCTATTTCAAAAAAAAATTATTTTGAAATTTTTTTTATTTTACCACTAAAATAGATGGAAAAAATTTGTCTCTTTGTTCAAATTTAAAATTTCCACGTTTTATAGCGTTCTAAACCTATTTAAAAAAAAAATTAGGAAACAATTTTACCACTAAAATAGATTGAACATTTTTTTTCTTTGTTTAATTTTAAAATTTCTACGTTTCCATGGCATTCTAAACCTAGTCAAACAAATTTTTAAAAAATTTTGAAAAATTTAAAAATTTCCTTGAAAAATATTTTAATCTATTTATCACTACTTACTATAAAATATAGATGAAAAAATATTTTTTGCTCTAATTTAAAATTTCCACGTTTCATGACATTCCAAACCTATTTCGGAAAAAAAAATTGCAACATTTTTTACCATTTTGGAAAAAAAATTACCACTAGAATAGATGGAAACAATTTTTTGTTGCTGAAATTTAAAATTTTCACGTTTCATGACATTCTAAACCTATTTCAGAAAAAGAAATTTTGGAAATTTTTTTCACCATTTTTGAAAAACTTTTTACCACTAAAATAGATGGAAAAATTTCCTTTCTTTAAACTCTCTAAACCTATTTCAAAAAAAATATATGTGGCTACTATAGAATAGCAGGAAACTTTCCTTTATGCTCAAATTTAAAATTTCCACGTTTCATGACATTCTAAACCTATTTCAAAAGAAAAAAATTTGGACAACTTTTTTACCAACATTTTTGAAAAATTAAAAAAAAAAATGAAATTTATTAACCACCACTATACTTCCACTCCACTACGTGAATTGAAATTTGACAGATGGCAATAATATCTGGCATATGCACCTATTATTATACTTTTATTGAAAAATGTACAGGGTGGTCATCCCAAGAAATAATTCAGTCATGGTGGACATCTTGACCAAAACTGATCAGGTTTTCTTTGTAATAATAGTGTTAACTATATTCCGATTATTATTTTCAATGTCATTTCGTAATTTTTTAGAGTGACCGCCATGCACAAATAAAGAACGAAGTTCTGTGTTAATACCTTTACCGATTTTTTTTTTTAATGAAAGTACACACTTTCCAGTTATTAAAAAAATATGGTGCCTCTTCTTATTTGCCTGCATCCCCTTATGACTGCTTCGCTCACGCCAAAATTGCATGACTCGGGCAAAATTTACTTGTATCAAAAGTGGTTTTCTATAGGTCTGTGGTAGTACTTACTCACTCACAAAAAGTTTTTCATGGACCTTATTCATAGGAAATCTGTACAGCCGGCTCTCTGCCTATCTGTCCCATTCGTAAAACTACTAGCACTGTAAAATATAATATAAACATGTAAAAAAGAAACTCGAATTTAATCTGATATCACATAATTATCATTAATAAATTTCACTCATGAAACTTCCGCTCTTCAATATTCGAAAGTAATTAAATGATATTATTAGAAAAACTGAGAGCAACATCAGTATCAAATAAACATTTGAAACAGTTAACTGTAATTAATTTAAATGGTTTCAATTTACGCTATTTCCTATTAATCGCAAGTATATCCAGTGGATTTATCGCTTTGATTATTATTTTGCTGCGGTCTTGTCATGGTAAATTTAAGCTCAATTGTCCATTGTGATTTCTAAGTGATACATGGTTCTTATTGGTACTGTGTAAATATTATATCTTATGATTTTCTCTCAGCCACTGAAACGTTTTATTATACAGAACGATATAGAATTAAACTGCATCCTCACTCAAAATAAATTCATAACACGATTTAAAAATTTCCTCGTGACGTAGGAATTGAAATAAAAAAAATATTGTACTGGAAATCGCATAATAATGGATAAACAAAATAACTTATAGACGACTGCAGAATGTACAACTACCCAGGGTGAGAGTGATGAAAGTGTGTGACAACTACGGATCGATGGTATTTTGTATCACGCGCTACAAACTGGTTAATAACACCGCCTGAATACGTTAATAAAGGATCATTGTGAGGTTACTACCTCACAATAAGACGGTATACATTTCAGTCATTGAGCACAACAGTGGCTACTGTAAATATGAGACTCGATGAAGATGGCAAGCATAGCAACTTGCCAGTTGAGACAAATTTGGCTTGGAAAAAATATCACGGAATTTATGAAGATTAGCCCATTGCATCAACAGCTCATTTGCTTAGGAAATACGTCCCCCAAAATGACTTTCCAGCGTATTCTCTCGAATCTTTCTATTACTTCGCTACATCAACTGAAGAGAAAACAATGTAGAATAGCTCACAGATCAGCGAAACTAGGTACCAAGAAGTTGCGTTCCGAAATGTAGAGCTGCTGAGGTCAGTGAAGTGATAGGAAAGAGTTTTGGTGAGGCTATGTAGATAACCACGACAGATGATGTGATACTATCAGGCGTGTCATGCAGCAATGAAACGCTTAACAAAACGCATCCCAAAATTTTATGAAATAGTAGAAGAAAAAAATTTGAAATGAGGCATTGCTAATAAAGAAGTAACATTTTGAGATAGTTCAGATTGTCAATGCTGTCCTCATGGATGATAAATCGAAGGGTGCGAATCACTATTTTGTCAATAACTTCCTACTCTTAAAATCTTAGTATCTGTAAACGGATTTTTTTATATCCTCGCTATTTTCACTGCAAAGAGAGATCCTCTTCTTGCTTCTTGTTCCAATTAACCGTCTATTTTCCTATCAACTTCTAAAAGTGTGCGACGAACTGTTGAGGATCCAATGATGGCAACTGCAATATTTAAAACACCATTTCAAAAAGGAATATTGGTTTCAAAATGTATTGTCTTTCGTTTTTAACCAAAAAATAATTTTTTAGACAAGAGAATTATTTGTTTTTTTTTCTTCTTTTCAATACTTCACTTAGCTCCCGTGTCTATCAAATCATTATACTGTAGGCCATTGACTATGTCGAAAAAAACAAGAGTAAATGGAACTAATTCGTTAAGGGTATTTTATTGCTTCATAAATTCAGTTGTATCCGAAAAATGGTAAATCCGTTATTAAATTTAGGCTTGGATTTTTGAAGAACGGAATAAATTTGTCCCCTTCTTTTTTTTTAACTATAACTCAAAAACTATATATTTTTACTGTATACACATAATGCGATTTTTGCAGAGAATTAAATTTCCAAATGAGCTGGCAATTTATAAAGTCAAAAAACTTTTTTCTTAACAAAATAAGTCAAAAAAACCATTAAAAAATTCACAGATTTCACAATCCATGCAATCATCGGGAGATTGGAAATGATAACCCTACCACACCAGGCGTTACCTGTCTTCCAGCAACCTCTCTAGCCACACTTTCCTTAACCATAACTTTTCTCTATCACACACTTTTCCCTTCATCCCTTTATATATGTATCTAGCCTGTCCCTCTTTTGTCTGTTTGTCAATTGTTTGTCTTTTTGTCCTTTTTGTTATTGTGTCCTTTTTTGTTCTAAATTCGTTTTAGACGGAATAATCTTTTAAAAATTGTAACTATTAAAATATCTTAATTCTACGCCTTCCCTACCTTCCCGACGGCACGCGGCGGGTAGACCGTTGGGTCCAATTGCTTCAAACGGGTTTTTTCGTTGAGTTTTTTCCACCGTGCCAGAAATCAAAATTTAATAATGTTTAGTCTTGTACCCCAATAGTTTATAAAGCATTAATTTTAAATGTTTTAAATCTGTAATACAGATATTATTAATTTTAATGTTAATTTTAAGCCGCCGCCGGCGGTAGGAGTTTTAACTTTTTGTATTTATTTTATTGAGCCAAACCGGTCGTGATCCGCCCAACCCTACCTACACCACGACGCTGAGCGACGTGGTTGTCTGGTTAGTTCCGGATCGCGATTCGGGGAGGCAATGTTTGTGTATTATTAATTTAAATAAAATTTGTTATGATGATAGAAATGATAACACCATACATAAAACATAAACTTTTTCAACTTTTTCCGGACTCGGCTTCTCCTCGTCCGGAAATAGCACGATCCACTACACCGCTGTATTTCCACCTTAAATGAAAACTGGTAACTTGACCCCCTGTGATATATGCAACCCATATTACATTTGCGTATATCGGCCGTTGCATACGATAGTCTCAGTCGACTGTGACACCGCTGTTTTTTGACCTTGAACAAAAACTGGTAACTCTACCCCATATATGAAAACATAAACATTGCCAATGTTAAAAACCGGAAAATTTCAATTTTTTGTTTTTTCTTTTAAATTTTGTGAATAACTTTTTTCTGAGTGGATTTAGGTATAGGCAGTGATTCACAAAAAAAAAGCTGACTTAATTCCTGTCAAAATGGTGACCAATCGTTCAAAGTTACCTACTTTTTTACGATTTTACCAATTTGTACCATGTTATTTTTAATTTTTGCAGGCAAAAATTGTTACTATTTAATGCAAAAATTATTTTCTGTTTGTCAATGATAATGATAAAGATATTTCTTTAACATTTTGACATTCATATGATCTTAAACATAAAAGAACTTTATTATTGTACTAATTTAGCTGTTTTAAAGATATGGAAAAATATTTTCAAGTATTTTTAAATAATATTGCAAGTCCTGAAGATATCAGTTTCGCATCTGAACACATCGTAATGTCTCTGTAATGAATAAGGACCAACACTTTAAGTAGCCATCGCTTACAAGTTTTTCAAAGATTATTATCAAAGAGCACAAGATTTTCTCTAGCCTATTTGCCACTAACTTCTAATGCCACTAAACAGTACGTACACCTGAATTCAACAGTGGACAGGAAATATTTGAAAATCTTTTGGGGTGGGGTTGGAAAAGAATCCAAAAATGGATTAATGCACAACCAAACCTCCTGCACCGTAGACTTTACTGGAGCGAATAGCTTGCGTGTATAAAAAGTTGTTACGGAAATTGCGGCTGCAGAAAATTGGGAATTAGCTGCTCCATGTAGTGTAAAGAATATATGGGCTTAAATTGTGAAAATATTGATGTTCCAGGAGATATGGAAGATATCGAGAATATGTTGATGAAGGTATTGAGATTCAATTCGAAAACACTATGGGATAAATATAATAGATACGCAACATTCAAAAAGTGTATATTTAAAACAGCTATAAATTAGTACAATCTTATAGTTTTTTTATGTATAAGATCATACGAATATCAAAATTTTAAACAAATGCCTTTATGATTATCATTGACAGACCGAAAATAATTTTTGCGTTTAAAAATTAAAAATAACATGGTACAAATATAAAAAAGTGGTAACATCGTAAAAAAGTAGGTAACTTTAATTGACTGTATCGCAGCCAATTTTTATTAATAATGCTTTTATCGGTAACCATTTTGACGGGAATTACGTCAACTTTCTATGAACCAATGCCTGTACCTAAATCTACTCATAAAAAAAAAAATCTTCGGTCTTTTTAATAGTTCTTTTGACTTACATTGTTGGAAAAAAGTTGTTTGGCTTTATAAAGTGCTATTTCGATAGGAAATTTAATTCTCTTCAAAAAATCGTATTATGTGTGTATACTAAAAATGTATAGGTTTTGAGTTACAATTAAGAAACTAAAAAGTGGACAAATTTACTCCGTTCTCAAAAAGCTAAGTCTATATTTAATAGCACTTTGTGGATTTATAATTTTTTGGGTACAATTGAACATATGAAACAATAAAATACCTTTAACGAATTAGTTCCTTATCAATTACATTTAAATAGACTATGTATACTACTGAACAGTATTACTGAATCCTGGTTGAAAATGTGCTGAATTATCAGTTTTTTCCTTACTTTGAAGATATATGTGTAATTGAGTTTATCTGTAACGTTTAGCTCGATTGAAGCTCTGCTACAATATCACGACAAATTTCTTGTTTTAAAATATTACCGAAAAAAAATTCCCACAAAAATAATAATTTCAATACATATCTAATGCATATATAATATTTCTATAATCTAAACAAAGTGGGTTTGAAAATCAAATTAGTCGTTTTCAAATTAAGCGACCACAGAAAATAAATTGATAAATAAATATCTTTGTTTACTTAATGAAAATCATAAATTTAAATAGCATCAGTAAAATAAATAGTTTCACTGAAATTGTTTCAATTATTATGCATTTATGCACGGACGAACAATAAATTACACGCACGCACAAATATTTGATTGAAACTTAGAACCTCTTTTCTTCGATAAAAAATAAACTCAAAGTATATCAAATATTGACAAGTTTTGGAATTTGATTGCACCAAACCACTTTCTTTTGGCATGTTTTTACAAATTTTAGACAACAGAAATTAAACGAATGAAAAATGTCATCCGTAGTAGTTGCAACACCAACATTGTTTAGTTTATGTCATTCGACACAAATGTAATTATAATTTACAAGCCTTTGCGAATGGGCGCAATAATTGAAGTGATAATAAGCAGTTATATCTGAAATTTACATTTGGCAAAATTCAATAATTTTAGCACTTTAAAAGCTGACCACGTAACTAAATTCTAATAGTCATAACCGACTTTGTTCTCATACGCAACGTCTTGTAGCACATGCAGTATTCTAATTGGCTGTCCTTTGCGGCCTGAACGTTTGAGAGTATTACGTTATCTGCCGCGGTTGTCTATTAGGTACTTGTACTCTAGTTCAAGTTCTTCCCTGTCACATTCTTAGTAAAATTAGCCTATTAATTGGGCCTATTATGTGAACTTATTTAGCATATTTTGTAAAATTAATTAGAAATGTGTTATCATCATAATCTGTAGCTTTTACTATTACTGTTGATAAATAAATGTTATTATAATCCTCTTTGAGGAAATTTTACTAATCCCTTAGCGTTACCAAAAAATACAGCTTTGTTGGAGCCCGTTCCAGGTATTTGGGCCCTTTTGGCGACGTTGGTCATGTTTCTTCCGACAGATCAGAGTAGACCTTAACAAAGGATCACAGGTACTCCTATTCCAGGATTTCCTTAAAACATGCGCTGTTCCCAATAGTGTGATTATCTGCACTTCTTGCGTATTCAGTTGACCAGGAGCTCCTACAGACTACGGCCATTGCCCTTCTTAACAGTTCCTAAGGCAACTACAATTACTGGCACGACTGTGGTCCTTTCATTCACATTCTATTTGAAAATCTTTGTACTTGCTCAGTTTCCTTGAGCATCACGTTGACATCATTTGGAATGGACACATCTATCAGCAAACAGGATCTCTCCTTTTTATTATGTATGACGATGCCTGGTCGATTCGCACGAATTTCCCTTTCAGTTAAAATAGGTACGTCTCACTAGTGCATCCCATATAAGTGTGAAATCATTGGTGTTAACAACTATTTCAGGAATATACTCATAAATATTTTTCATATCATCCAGGTGGTATCTGGTATTTATCGCTTGGTCCTACGCTGCTATTATTACACTTTCCGTTTCTCCTTTCAAGCCCGAGTTACTCAACCACTTTCTTGGCGTCTCTTTGTCCACAGCTCGTCGGTCAAGGTTTATCCATGCAGCAGCTTTGGCAGAATACTTGTATTCTTCTCTATTGAATGCTGCGGAGGATTCCTCATCGGTGGTTTCGATTCTCAGTCCTACAATAGAGGAGTCATAGGCAGATTCCAGCTGCACTAATCATCGTCCTTTCTCTTGATGTATAACCTGTGCACATCTGTTTTAGGATGAGGAATTGCGCTCATTGTTAGGATTTTCATCGTTTTCTTGTCCGTTTTTGCGATGTCTCTTCGAAGCCAATCGACAATTCCAAAACTATAGGTAACTACCGGAAGAGGAATAGTATTTATTCGATTTACGTTTAGCTCGGTTTTCAGAACTTTACAAATGCATCGGACTATTACCTTGCTACATTACTTTTCATTTGCTTGTTGTCGATTTTAGCGCATTCCTCTATATACTTATATGTTTCTCTCAGATCCATACTTTGTATCACAAATTGATCATTCAGCAGGATATTGTGGCTTTTTACTTGTTTACCTCGCTGAAGAACCACTGTAGCGCATTTGTCTAATCCAAATTTCATTCTGATGTCGTCATTTATTATTTTTTGCTTTATCATATTATTTATGTTTACCTCCTGGCGGAGTTTAACTATAGCTCTTCCACCACTCAGCCAGGATACATACACATAGATATCAATACAATAACTATTCCCTGTGGTACACTATCCACTGCAGCTGAAACTGACGAATATGCCGCTTTACCTATGTGTTTATGATGCATAAAATAATAACAAAATTGTGTTTAATAATGTTAGACAAAGAAGTAGCATCTTCGCTGATGTCACATTGACAAATTTATGCTAGCATAAAAAAAGAGTTTGTCGGTGTGACTTCTTTGTCTAACCTAACGTTAAAAATAGTTCTGTCTTTGTCTTATGAATTATAAACACATTTGAATAGTTAAAATACTCAGTACGGTATAACAGAGTTTATGTTAATATATTAATTACTAAGAATTAGCAACATCACTATATTTTTAATTGATATATTTTTGTTTCAAAATTAAATCATTAATTTGTTGCTTGTACTTATTTCGTAAATCTTTTGAATACAGTTAAGTGAAATCTTCTAGTTATTCATACATTACTAATTTTTACAATCATGAATTAAATGAAGTCGGTTATATCGTTTTAGCAGTTCGTTTTCCGGTCGTTGAACTGACATGTTTTTCTAGTATCTAGTATCTCAATCCTAGTATACTCAAATACTGACTGCGTGACGCTTACCTTGAAATGTGTAACCCTCTCCCGTATAAAGTTAATTCATGCCCTCAGAATTACTGTGATGTGCTATTATTATTATCTATTTCAGATGGTTTCAACTTGATCAACCTCAAAAATGGCTAGACGGGTAACGAAAAATCATTATATTGCCTCTCCCAGGCATAATGCATCCCCTACTCCTGTCCATGTAACAAGAAGTGCTGCTTATTCTGATGGCGAAGAGAGTCAGAGGGCACCTTCGGAAAGAACTTTATCAGAATACACTTCAGTGGTAAGCGTTTTAACAACTAGAAAAGTTTTTTGAACCCTTACTATTTTATGATTTTTCATAGAAATACATATTTTTCTTAAATAAATTAGTGGAGCCATGACGAAAATAATTTATTAAAATAATTTAAAAATTGAGTTATGTTGGAGTATACAACCAGATATACATTATAAAAATAAGACGATAGGTGTCAAATTAATTTAATGAATGTCAGTGAGTTTTATACTTAAAACTTTGTGTATTTAGTTTCTATTTTTACTGGAGTATAATATTCATCTACGATCTACGAGACGTCCCAATAGGTTATGGGCCCAGGAAGTGCTTAGAGAAGAATAGAAAACTTGGAAGGGATAAAACAGAAGTTAGTAAAACTTTATTTAAAAAAAAAAAAAAAAACGCTATGAGCGGAACTAGTATATGTCGAATTGAATCCTTGAATAAAGAAAACTTCGATACCTGGAAATTGCAGGCGGAGGCATTACTAATAAAAAATGATCTCTGGGATTTTGTAAGTGGGACAAAAGTGAAACCGAAAAATGATGAGAGTGCTGAATCATTAGCTGCTACTGCTGTATGGGAATCTACAGATAGGAAGGCACGTGCAGATCTAATTCTTGCGATTAATCCTTCAGAATTAAAGCAAATAAAAGGCTGTATAACGTCAAATGACGTATGGAAAAAATTGCACGAGATTTATCAATCCAAGGGTCCTGCTCGTAAAGCAATGCTGCTGAAACAATTGATGTTACAAAAATTAGAAGAAGGTGAAGACGTACGAACTCACATAGAAAAATTTTTTGATGCAGTAGATAAGCTTCAAGAAATGGAGGTTGAAATCAATAAAGATCTACTGGCGATCATGTTACTTTATAGTTTACCTCAAAGTTATGAAAATTTTCGATGTGCTATAGAATCACGTGATGAACTTCCAACGCCAGACAGTTTGAAGATAAAAATTATCGAAGAAAATGATGCAAGAAAGAACAAAGAACACAGATCGAACGGGAATGCCATGTTTATTCGTAAAAAATACAATTTTAATAAATATGTAAAGCCAAAGAAGGTTGAATCTTATAAGGAAAGTCAAAATTCATTTGTAAAAGATAATTTTAAATATAAATGTCACCGTTGTCGAAAAATAGGACACAAAGCTGTAAATTGTCCCGTCAAAGGAAATTATTCACAACAGAATGCTGGCAACGTAGCAGAAGTTGGTTTTAACGTAAAACCTGAAATATTGGAATCTATTTTCAATACAAGTCAAAAAGTTGAAAGTAGCAAATGGTGTTTAGACAGCGGTTGCACATCCCATATGTGTCCTCAAGAAACAAAATTTGAGAATTTGGAGAATTCTGCATGCAAGCAACTAAACCTGGCTAGTAATGTTACTACTAAAGTTTACGCCAAGGGAATGATAAAACTACCAATAAATTGCAATGACGGTAAGAGAATTATTAGCTTGGAAAATTCTTTACGTGTGCCTGATCTTCGTACTAATTTAATGTCTGTTGCAAAAATAACCGAAAAAGGTTTTGATGTGATTTTTACCAGAAACATCGCAAAAATAGTAGACAGAAATAAAGATGTATTACTGGTTGCACATAAAACAGATGGTTTATACTACATTGAAGAATCAATGGAAAATGTAAATTTGGCAACAATAACGTCCTCAAATATGGAGGAGTGGCACAAGAAAATGGGACATTTGAATGAAAGAGATTTAAAGAGAATTGCTGAAAATGGAACAGTGGTAGGCATTGAAATCGGGAAGCGGGAAAAATTGACTTCTTGTAATACATGTTTATTGAGTAAGCTCACTCAAGCTCCATTTCCATCCAATTCAAGCCGTAGCTCAGAGATGCTGAATATCGTTCATACTGACATTTGTAGTCCGATGCGTCATACGTCAATTGGTAGTTCAAGATATTTCATTACGTTCATTGATGATTTTTCACGTTGGTGCGAAATAAAATTTTTAAAATCAAAGAGCGAGGCACTGGAAGCTTTCAAAAGTTATAAAAATTTTGTTGAAAATCAAACAGGAAGAAAAATCAAACAACTACAATCTGACAATGGAAAAGAATACATTAACAGAGAATTTGATAAGTATTTGGAAGATAATGGAATCAAAAGAAGACTAACAGTTCCGTATACCCCTGAACAGAACGAAATTTCTGAACGAAAAAATCGTACATTGGTAGAGATGGCACGTTGTATGATGATCGAATCAAATTTATCGCCAAAGTTTTGGGCAGAAGCAACGTTTACTGCAAACTATATTAGAAATAGATATCCATCTAAAAGTATAGACAATACGACACCGTACGAATTTTGGAATGGAACACCCCCAAATGTTAATTATTTTCAAATTTTTTGTTCTAAATGCTATGTCTTAAATAAATCACCAAATAAGGGAAAATTTGATCAACGCTCTGAAGAAGCTATTTTTCTTGGATATTCAGAAACGTCAAAAGCATACAGAGTTTGGATGATTCAAAATAAAAAGGTGCAGGTTGCCTGTGACGTAAAATTTCTCAATGAATATCAGCAAAACAAGACACTCATTGAGTTTACGCCAATAGCTGAAAATGAAATCGGTAAAGGATTGGAAATTGTAGTAAATAATGAAAATGAAAATAGAATTCAAGAAATAGATAATGAAAATGAAAATAGAATTCAAGAAATAAATAATGAAGATGAAAATAGAATTCAAGAAATAAATGATGAAAATGAAAATAGAATTCAAGAAATAAATAATGAAGATGAAAATAGAATTCAAGAAATAAATGATGAAAATGAAGGAAATTAAAATCCTGTTGTAAGTACAAAAAGGGGAAGAGGAAGACCACGGATTGTACGAACTGGAACAAGGGGAAGACCGAGAAAGATATATAAGGAAGTTTTAAGTGACATTGAAGAAGAACAAGAAAACCAGGAATTTACAGCATTAGCTGAAATATCAGTAAAAGAAGCATTGTCTAGTTCTAATGAAAATGAATGGATGGACGCAATTCGAAGTGAAATAATCTCTTTATTAGAAAATAATACATGGAAACTTGTTGATAGACCAGAAGAAGAAAATATAATTGGTTGTAGAATGATATTAAGAAATAAATTAGGAGCAAATGGAATGTTAGAGAAAAGAAAGGCTCGACTTGTTGCAAAAGGATACGCGCAGCGTCCTGGAGTCGATTTCGATGAAACATTTTCTCCTGTTGCCCGGTTAACTTCAATTCGTACATTATTTGCTCTGGCAGCCGAACACAAATTGGTTGTGCATCAGTTGGATGTCGTAACGGCTTTTTTGCATGGTGATATAGAAGAAAACATTTTCATGGAAATACCAGAATTTTTTGAAGAGATATTGCTCCAAATTGTCAATGATAAAGGTTACAAAAACGAGACAATAAAAAGAAATGCAAGAAGAATGCTAGAAGAGTTACATGATGGAGGTAAAGTGTGCATGTTACAAAAGGCTTTATATGGATTAAAACAATCAGGTCGTCAGTGGAATAAGAAACTGGACAAGAAACTCCAAGAAATAGGGTTAAAATCTTTAAATGGAGACCCGTGTATTTATACAGCAAAACAAGGAAGTGATATAATGTTAATTGCTGTATATGTTGATGACTTGATATTGGCTTCAGGAAATATTGATTGGATAACTGATATAAAACGAGATCTAATGAAAAAATTTAAAATGAAAGATTTTGGAAGAATTCACCATTGTCTCGGAATTGAAATTGAACAAAGTAAGGACAACAGCATAATCAAGATTTCACAAAGCACATATATCAAGAAAATTTTAAAACATTTTAATGTGGAATTATCAAAACCAGTTAATACGCCGATAGCACCCAACGTAAAACTAACAAAGCCCGAATCCACTTCTGAAGAGGAGATGAAAAAGTATCCATTCAGACAGTTAATAGGATCATTGATTTATTTATCAACTGGTACCCGTCCTGATATAGCATTCACGGTGACTTATTTGAGCCAATTTAATAACTGTTATAATCTGGAACATTGGAAGGCAGCAAAAAGAGTCCTGCGGTACCTCAACGGTACAACTTCATATGGATTACGTTATGAAAGGTCTGGAAAATCTGTAGTTGGTTTTGTCGATGCAGATTGGGGTTCATGTTCTCAAGATAGAAGATCATACACCGGCTATGTTTTTATGCTAGCTGGAGCTGCAATTAGCTGGGAAGCTCGTAAACAAAGAACGGTAGCTTTGTCTAGTACTGAGTCCGAGTACATGGCATTAACTGAGGCAGCTAAAGAAGCTGTGCACTTAAAAAGATCTTTAAGTGAAATTGGATACGTAAATGACGATTTTAAATTTATCATATTCAATGACAATCAAGGTGCTCAGAAATTGGCGAAGAATCATGTTTTTCACTCGAGAACCAAGCACATAGACATTCGTCATCACTTCATACGTGACGTCTTAGAAACTGAAAATCTTCACCTTAAGTATTTGCCAACAGAAGATATGGTGGCGGATATATTTACTAAAGAGTTAAATGGACCTAAGTTCAGCAAATTTCAAAAGGACCTGGGTTTAGTAGATTGTAATAGATAATGAGATAACTGGTTGAGGGGAAGTGTTGGAGTATACAACCAGATATACATTATAAAAATAAGACGATAGGTGTCAAATTAATTTAATGAATGTCAGTGAGTTTTATACTTAATAAAACTTTGTGTATTTATTTTCTGTTTTTACTGGAGTATAATATTCATCTACGATCTACGAGACGTCCCAATAAGTTAAATAGTATGGTATAACTCGAATTTCTGAATGATATCTTCGATAGCAATTTTAGGATACTTTAATTTCTCGAATTATTTTATGATTGCTTGTAGTTATAGTAGAAATATTTTTACAGCATTTTGCAAAGAGCAGAGAAATTAACTTATGAAAAATCAAGATTCCATTTTTCGACTTTCCTTAGATTACTTTCTTGTTAATATAGACTACTTATATATTGTTACTATAATTTTAAGCAAGTAAAAATAATTTATAAAGTATATAGGTCTCATTATTAGATAGGTGAATTCAATTTACTTGTGTCTGTGAATATTTGTATATTAAACATTTAACAATGAATTGCAAAACTTCATTTTTTTGAAAATGTTTAATAAAGGCAAAAACCATTTCAAGGACTTTCATTTTCAATTGATAGAATGACATATAAACTTTAAGGTCAGTCCTTTTGAATATAAAAGTTTGAGATGGGTTTTTGTAAATAAATTCATTTTAGAGCTCTTTGCTTCCTACCACAACCAAACGTGCCACTGTTATCAGAGAATTACGATAATCCAAAGTTGATATTTTAATTAGATTTTAAGTTTTCATAGAATAGATAGCTGTTTTGTAAATAAATTAATTTATTAATTTTACAGTTTCTAATTTTTAGTATATATTAACTACCTCGGAGTTTTCTTCTAACAGACGAACCCTGGAAAAAATATATGTATTAACTAGAAGGTAAATATCAACATTGCAAAGATTGGAAATTAACGCTTTCATAGATGGTTTAAATATTACTTCCACATCCACGTAGTGGATTGGAAGTATAGTAATCGTAAAAAAAAATTCTAATTTTTTTTTCTTGAAATAGGTTTAGAATGTCATGAAACATCGAGATTTTAAATTTGTGCGAAAAATTAATTTCTGTCTGTCTGTCGGTCTGTCTGTCTGTAACTTTTTTTTTTTGTCCGCACGCTTTCTCCGGAATGGTTTAAGATATTGACTTGAAATTTTGTATACGTATATATTATAACGAGATCTGGAACTGGATTGTATTTTGAAGATATCCGGTGAGGGGTTGGGGGTAAATAGGGACAAATAGAGGAATATAAGTAAAGCAAGTTGGTAAGAGTACAGAAACTTGAAATTCGGTGTATGTACTAGAACCTAAAGACTCAAATTTTTTCATAAAATTTTTTAATCCCTCCTCCATTATTAAAGGGGTTGATAAAATGAAATTGAGATATTCATTTGAAATTTGGTACACGCCCGTATTCTAACTACATCTGGAACTAGATTATATTTTGAGATAATACCGTTGAAGGGTTGGGGGTTAAATAGCGGTAAATAGGGGAAAATAAGTAAAGCAAGCAGGTAAGAGTACAGAAACTTGAAATTCAGTGCATGTACTTATGTACTAGAAACCAACGTCTCAGATTATTTAAAATATTTTGCAACCCCCACCGCCCCTACTCCATTATTAACGGGATTGATAAAATAAAATTGAAATATTCACTTGGAATTTGGTACACGTATGTATTCTATCGATATCTGGAACAAGATTATATTTTGAGAAGCTTCCGTTGAATGGTTGGGGGTTAAATATTCGGTGTATGTCCTAGAAACCATGGCCTCAGATTTTTTAGTTATATTTTTCAGCCCATCACCACCCTTAGTCCATTATTAAAGGGGTTGGTAAAATGAAATTGAGATATTCACTTGAAATTTGGGACATGTATGTATTATAACGACATCTGGAACTAGATTATATTTTGAAATAATTCCGTTGAAGTGTTGAGGGTTAAATAGGAGTAAGTGGGGGAAAATATCAAGCTGGCAAGAGTACAAAAATGTGAAATTTGGTGTATGTACTAGAAGTCAAGGCCTCAGATTTCATTCTAATATTTTTCAAACACCACCATCTCCGCTCCATTATTAATAGGTTTGATAACATAAAATTGAGATATTTACTTGAAAGTTAGTACACGTATGTATTGTAATAACATCTGATTGAGATGATTCCACTGAAAGGGTGGCACGTGGCAGATTGTGAATAGGGGAAATTATTTTCATGCTTCATATATTTTTTAGTTTACACTACTTATGTAGGGTAAACTAAAAACTTCATTTTTAACATAGATGGTAGAAACCAACGCCTCAAACTTTTCTATGACGTCTGCTCCAAATATTATTAAAACTCTATGATCAATAGTTTCCACATACTAGAGTGCAAATCTAGTCAAGATGTTTCCTTCAAAGTGATTTGGATAAAAAATCTGGATGTGGAAGTAGTGATTCCTTAGATAACGGTTTTTCATACATTACTTCTTCTGATGTTTGCAAAAATTTATAAAGGCACTATTACCATAACTTTAAATTCTGCTTGATACATATTTGTTGAATAATCATTGTTTGGCAATATTAGTACTTCAATGTTCTAATTCACTACGACGCGACGCGACGTTCTAATTTAGTTAGACCTACAATTGCCCTCCAAAAATTGTGGCTCGAGAAACACGTGTATCCCTTTGACACAAACGGTGCTCCTTGACTGGAAATACGTCCGTATCTGAAGTTACATTTCTTTACGTCTTATTTACATTAAGATCCTGGCGGAGCTCAGCCACAGCTATTCCACCACTTAACCAATGTGTACATATAAACATCAACACAATAGCCATTCCAAGCAACATTGCCATCTGTTGCAGTCGAGACTCGAACTCAGAAGAAAAAACAGCGACTACACATGGTGTGCTACTCAATAGTAGTTTAGCCCATTATTACCGTCTCGGTACCATATTAACAACACCACTAAATACCCTAGCCGGGATTCGAATCCGAGGCTCCATGGTCGTAAGCCTAATACGTAAGCATTGCGCAACTGGGTCGGTTTCACAATTATGAGGAGCGAGCTCAGATGGATTTGTAAGAACGTTTTTACTTTGTACGCTCCTACCTTGTTAATGTGATGATGAACTTGGTGGTATATACGCAATGCAACGCTTAGGACACTACACTTGCGGTGGCATAATTGTATTAGTTGAGTAAAAGTTCTTCTAAATATTTAGACTTGAAGTTTTAACGTCTTTATCTAAAATCGAAGAATATTTCGAAAGCAATCTTCCATCATACACACATATAGCATATCTAAAGTTCGTAAAATGTTTTAGAGATAGCATGTGCATTGGGTAATAACAAGTCTACTTCTTTTCTTATAAAGAAAACAGGAACTAGAGGAACCTTTAAAATATTACCGTGAATATAAGCTGAATTTCCTTCAATTCCGGGATCTATACAAGCTTGTACAGCACGCCAAATTGCAACTGCATCGTTAGCATTTAGTTTTTGCATTATTTTTCTTCATTTCTCAAAATTTACGTAGTCGTAAGCCTCTGTCCAAGTTCACCACCGAGTAAAATTGACGCTGGAGGTAATGTTATCACTGGCAAATTACACAGCCACACAAAATTTTTTTTCTGGCCTGGGGATCAATTAACTCGATCACATTAGGATTTTGCCATAACCTCAAAAAACCCATAATTTAAGCGATTTCGACAGCTCTTCACATAAATCGATGTAACTTTTTCTAGACAAAAATGACCTACCTCTCTTTTGCACTATGTTGATTGCAAATTCAATTTCAAATCTGATTATGTGAAGCACGCTATTTTTTACCAGCTTTTTGAGTGAGACATCGGCCGCCAAAGTGAGAGGTTCGAGGATTTCGCTTCTCGAGCGATACGGCCCAGCTTCGAAAGCCATTTCTGCCAAACGAAAGCTAGCAAAAATCTGAAAAAATTCACGGGTGCGTAGAAAGACATAAGAAATCGTTTGGCGTAAATCGGAGGTTGGTGCGCCTTCAGTCCGTGGATGTCCCTTATCTATTGGTTTACAGTACGTTGAGAAAGAATCCAATGGAACATATTTAATAAACAAAAGCGAAACTTCACAAAAGTGCATAATCACACCATCTTCAGTTTACCCACTGGCCGCTCTGGCAATATTGAATGATGACTTCCTAATTATATGCTTACAGAACTGTAATTCAACGAACGAAATACATCTTTAGTATTACACGCCGAAATACTTTAATAATAATATATTTAAATCAATAATTTGTAAATGTTTCATTCGTGTTCAAAATATCAATACCATTTCATTTCAGATAAATCTAAAATACCTTCCCATGTCTTTATTTCAGCCATATACTATAGTAAATGAAGGAAATGGACGAAAGTACAACAGTGGTCACCAAAAAGGCAACAGTTACCAAAATGGACATCATAATTCACCGAGAGCTCCATCTGCGTTGAGTAGAGGAAGCGGATACGATACAAATGGGTCTGATATTTACGTAACTAGTGGTGCTTATAAGGCTCCGTCGGAACTGAGGTAATAATTATTCAAATCATATGTATAAATATTACAAGGATATTGTCATTGTTTTGATTTACCGTTGATTTCTGCATAATTTATTTAAACTGTGCCAATCGCAGCAAGTGCTATACAGAATGTCCCAGATTTAAACGGACATACTCTAATGGAAGGTAGAGCACACTCAGCTGAGTTTAAAACATCCCTATACTTACCGTTGAATGTGAACTAATAATCTAATAATTACTAAGAGCGAGCAGCAATTCTTATTTGTAAAATTACACATTTGACACGTGCCTACTTGGGACTTTTAATGCAACAATGTCATGTGTTAATCGCATCGTTTTATTACTTATTTTTTATTCATGAAATAAATGGAATGTGCTTTATTTTGGACGGAAAAAACATTGAATGCCAAAACAAAAACAAATGGCAACCTCTTCTATCGGGTATATAGCTTAAATTAATAAAATAATGATGTTAGCAACTGGATTGTGTTATTTGTAGAATATCAAATTTGGTCTTTCAATACTTTTGAAAATTTATTTAAGAATAACCATAAACGTGCCATCAAATATTATGACATTATTTTATAAATGTGGTTCATAGGCTTTTTAAAAGTTTACTAACATTTACCAAAAAATAATATACAGCGTGATGTTAACGATCCTAAGAGCCATATTAAGAAATGGAGGTCGGTCTTGGAATTTTTCCAAAATTACTCAAGCTATTCATTAACCTAAAAGAGTATAAGATGTATACCAAATTTTATCTAAATATGTGCAGCCATTTCAAAATATGGCGGACAGAAGTTCTGGTCAAAAACTATAAAACACCCCGTATCTCAAAAACGGTTCACATTCAACGGTAAGTATACAGGTGTTTTGAACTCAGCTGAGTGTGCTCTACCTTCCACTAGAGTATGTCCGTTTAAATCTGGGACACCCTGTATAGGTGGATGAGTTCGGACATGTCGTTATTACTTGTCAGGGTGATAAATTTAGTTTAGTTATACATTTTGATTTCGAATTTAGTGGGTAAAGATTTTTTTTTTGTCTTGAAACTGTAAAGTAAATGCATTATACTAAGTGTTCTATGAAGTCAAGTAATCCTTTATGTTTTAAACATGTATAACAACTTTAGAGTAAGGATAGATACTATTTGTTAATATTGTATACATGGTGATTTGTAACTGTGAGACAGATGCTAGATAAATAATAATGTGTAGCTTATAGTATAGACTACAATTGGAACCACAAAATAGATAATATATCATCCCCAAAGTCGCATAAAAGTAAATTTTGTGGCGATTACCTCTAAACCTGCTGTTCCACTTTTTAAATTTTCTTCTAGATAGGGTTAAATGAATTTTTACATGATTCATTTAGATGCTCCTAAAATGTACCGAATTGATTTTTTTTATGATTTGAATAAAACAGTTTCAGTTATGAGTCGTGCCCCAAAAACATACTACTGTATGAAATTCTCGATAGAAGGTGTGCGTAACAGCGTGCTAATAATATTTATCTACTGGTTAATTGTGATAATCTGTGTAATGCGTAACAGGTAGTAGATATTTAGTACCATTAACTTCTACTAATTACAATTTATTTGTAAGGTATGATGTCAACCACTCTTCTCAACAAAAAGAACATCAAAGAATATTTTATTTGTCGATTTTTATCTAATAAGTTGTTAGGAGGGAAATAGTGGGACTATCTCCAAAACAATGGAGGGGGCCTTACTTTATTCCTGACTCCAATTTTAAGTAGCTACCAAAAAAAAATACTATCATAAGACGCTTTCTTAGGGGGCTTTCGCAGCCTACTTATATCATGACGTGGGTCTATAATCTACTCTTTATTTTTTTAGTTCTGTCCTGAAGTATTTCCTGATAATTACAAATAACTATGTCTATTATTACACATTTGTTAGTTGCTTGTTATTCAGAGTGGTAAATTTAAACAAATAACTATTACATTCAATATGCAAAATGCAATATATTAATATTAACGACTTTCTGTTTCGTAGCTGTGTGAACAAAATAATGTAAAACTGACACAAATAATATTAGTAAATTCTTGTGGGAATTGAATTAAAACAATATAATAATAACTTATTATATTTCCGTTTCATAATAGAAATTGCGTACAATTAGAACAATAGTTTGAAATATTATTGTTTTTTTATTACTCCAATACGCTTTCACAATATCTTTTTTCTAGTATCAATTAATTATATTACGCATATTTATATTTTTTACTGCCTAAAATACAGAGTGTCTTACTTAAAATTCCCAGGACCTTTTTCTCGATAACTAAATGAGATATTAGATTCTGTAAAAGATACTTACAAGAACATATACTTAGGAATAGTCCTAAAAAAACAAGCTAACCATTACACTCTTCGCCGATTTACTACACTTGTTATATATTTGTGGCACATTCTATAGGATATTCTTCGCAGTTTTTTTTAAATGATATTAGTTTCAAACATTTTTTGTTTAATTACAAAACAAAAATTTTTTTTTCGTTTAAAAAATTAATAGCTTTTTTATTTATTGATCGATTTTGTTCAAAAGTAGTAGGGTTCTTCCTCTTGTTAACACTAATTTACCGTCCAAATTTCAATAAAATCGGAATTTTCGTTCTTAAGTTATCGTGCTTACAAGAGACGTGACGGATGGACGGACGGACGGACGGACGGACGGACAGACAGACAGACAGACAGACAGACAGACAGGCAGACAGACAGACAGACAGACAGGCAGACAGACAGACAGACGGACGGACGAACAGATGGACGGACATTTTGAAAGTTGGTCAGAATTCGATCACCAACACTGATATGAAAATTTTTTCTCTACGAGCAATATTAACGAATTTAGAAAAGTGCCTATCGAATGTAATATACTCTTCGTTTTGTATTTGCGAAGAGTGTAATAATTGTTAGGAATAATGTTATTGATTTGCCTTATTTTACAGCAACGTCAGTAAAATTTTGAAATATGTTTATTTCCATGAAGAAAATTGAAACTTGTTTACCTGGCATACAATATATATTTATATTTATGTCGACTAGAGTCATAAGATCTATTTTCATCAATCCTATTTTAAAATTTTACAACAAAACTCGAACTTATATAGTTAAAGTTTCCTTCAACTCTTAGGAATTGAGAGTTAATACGTTCCACGTGCCCTATTAAATTCTTACGTTATTAATATTATTAATTTAATTAATTGAAGTTAATTTACACACGCAATATATGTAATATCGATAAATAGTGAAAAACTAATAGAATATATAACAATATTTAGAGTGAAGTACACAAAACTTAGTGCTGAAACGCCCTAACTCTAACTGAATGTTGATGATCAATCATATTCAACATTATGATTAATTAACCCATCCTTGATGATGAAAGAAATAACTTTTGCTTTAACAGTGTTATTATGATAGTTTTGTATTGCTACTGCTAAATACAACATTTATTTTTAGGCCGGTAGAATTAGAAAAACCGATGGATGAAATTCCTTACAGGTAACCACATGGTATATTCGATGTATTCATTGATAAGGAACATACCTGTGAATTTCCTCCCATTTTACAGTGGGGGAACATATTTTAATTAAGGTATTTTTGCGCAAAAATCACGAAAAATCGAGTTTTTTAAGCGTAGCTCTAAGCCAATTGACAATAGCCATATTTGATGTTATACGTTTCGTAGGTGATATAAAGACAGTTCATTTGCCACCCGAATAATTTAAATCGATTAATAATTTTTTTAAATAATCGAAAAGAACTGTCGAAAAATTCGAAAATTTCAGTAATTTTTAATTCCGTGAAAAATTTTCTTATATCCTCAAACTTGGTGAAAACATATCTTATGTAACCCTGGAGCTACCATAAAATTTTCATAAAAAAATATTCATAAGTTTTCGAGAAAATGCATTTGTTTATAAAAAAGGTCTCAAATGTTTAATTCAATCTGACCCAGTTCCCGTCATCAAAAATGACTCATCCGGAGCTCATTTGTTTCATTGTGACGTCTAGTTTACGAATACATTGTTGGCATAATGATTTTTTAATACTTTCATCAACAAAATGGCGTTTGAAAAAGTACGACTTTTTCGGACACAGTTTTTTGCGAATATATTAATAACAAATTAATGTACTGGCATAAAACTTTCATATTTTGGTAGCTGGTATTTTTACACGAATTTGGAAAAAAAAATATTGTTGTAAGATGTTTAGAAGCCGAGATAATTTTTTTAGTTGTTAATTACGCCATTTGTTTATTAACATAAACATTTGAAATTTACATAGTAAGTAGTTGAAGACTTGATTTTTGTAATTCAGTGAACTGTCACGTATAATGTTATGTATTAAGGGTCGTAATGTCAATTTTTGTACACTACAGTCTGAATGAGTCTTCGTGTCCCGCCCTCAGGTGTCCACGTTAACGTCTTCGGTCAAGCGAATTCAAATTCTGACGAAAAAAAAAATCGATGTCTGCTTCATTTATGATGCGATTTCGACGTTTTTTTTATTTGGGGTACCACGATGAAATATTAATTACCGCATTAACATTGCTGAAATATTGTTAATAAGTTTGTTATAAACAATTTAAATAAAACATTTTTTTTTGCATTTTGTTCGAGGAGCGGAGTGCCGAATGAGTACTTAATAACAAACTAATGAAAGAGCATGATTGTGGTTTATAATATACGTTTAAAAATACTTTTACCTTAGTCCATACACTACACTTTATAAATTTGACTTGTAATGTACGTACCTTTGACTGGGTTTCTGCGAATATCAATCATGCGATTGATGTTCAAATAAATTATTAAATGTTGTCTACAATTGTTTATTTGTGGCATATTCAGATTTTCTTACTTTTTATTGGGTATTTTGCCACTGAAAAATATTTAAAAATTTTAAAGAAAAAACCGCTGCGCCAAACGGATCAGACAGAGGTTGGTTCTTGAATACGTGTCTGTTTCAAAAAGTCTCGCACCTAAAAATATATAAACTAGAACAATGTAATAAAATAAAAACTGAAAATGAAAGCTATAGTCAAGTATTCAAGAACCAACCTCTGTCTGATCCGTTTGGCGCAGAGATTTTTTCATTAAAATTTTTAAATATTTTCCAGTTGCAAAATACCCAATAAAAAGTAAAAAAATTATTAAATAATGTATTGTGACGTCCTTTCTTCCGTTCATCTAGCGCACAAACAAGCGGAAGCGTTACTTTGACGCTCTGGAAATTCTTGAGGTCATAGCTATTTGGATAAAATCGCGAGAATTTAACAAGCCCTAATTTGTTAGTCAGTGTATTTGAAAATTGAAGTTTAACTGATCAAATCGGAAAAGACGGTTAGTACATTTTCACACAGATACCACGTTGCTACTTTCATCTACTAGTTAAAACAGTAATAAACAGTACGAACAGTATCAATACATAACATTATACGTGACAGTTCACTGAATTACAAAAATCAAGTCTTCAACTAGTTACTATGTAAATTTCAAATGTTTATGTTCATAAATAAACAAATGGCGTAATTAACAACTAAAAAAATTATCTCGGCTTCTAAACATCTTACAGCAATATTTTTTTTTCAAATTCGTGTAAAAATACCAGCTACCAAAATATGAAAGTTTTATGCCTGTACATTAATTTGTTATTAAGATATTCGCAAAAAGCGCTGTCCGAAAAAGTCGTACTTTTTCAAACGCCATTTTGTTGATGAAAATATTAAAAAATCATTATGCTAACAATGTATTCGTAAAGTAGACGTCACAACGAAAAAAATGAGCTGCGGATGAGTCACTTTTGATGACAGGAACTGGGTCAGATTGAATTAAACATTTCAGACCTTTTTTATAAACAAATGCATTTTCTCGAAAAGCCACAAATATTTTTTGATGAAAACTTTATGGTAGCTCCAGGGTTACATGAGACATGTTTTCACCAGGTTTTAAGGATATAAGAAAATTTTTCACGGAATTAAAGATTATTGAAATTTTCGATTTTTTGAACAGTTCTTTTCGATTATTTAAAAAAGCTATTAACCGATTTAAATTATTCGGATGGCAAATGAAGTGTCTTTATTTCACCTACAAAACGTATAACATCAAATATGGCTATTGTCAATTGGCTTAGAGCTACGCTTAGAAAACTCGATTTTTCGTGATTTTTGCGCAAAAAAACGTGAATTAAAAAATGTTCCCCCACTGTAAAATGGGAAGAAATTCACAGGTATGTTCCTTTTCAATGAATACATCGAATATACCATGTGGTTACCTGTAAGGAATTTCATCCAAGATTAGCCTTCCCGTGAGCTAATTCTACTGGCCTATTTGTATCATGAAATGGTATTACAACTGATATATTAACGTTTGTCAGAAAATTAATGAAAACACTATTAATTTAACGACTTAGTAAAAATAGTTATCTTGATAAGGCACTTGCCACCCGAAAGATTTAATTCAATCTGTAGATATGTACGCACTAAGAGCCGTTATTGATGATAATTAATTAATGACTACATATGCAACGCCTTGTACGTACGATGTTGTATTGAATGGTAATACCTTGATAATTATGATGGTCTGTCTTTGAAAATATATTAATTCTTCTTAATCACATGTCTTCACAAACTTTTTGTAACCCATGCTTTATTTGATCAGTCACTTCTTACTGTGTACCACGTGCAACATCATCATGTCATGTGCCACGGCTGCCTTTTGGGCGTTCGACTTGACCATTGGACAAGGTTTTCTTTGAATCATCAATCGTCATTTGTTTGATTGATAGGATTGGGGAGAATATGATACTTGGGAGTCGTTTTGGGAGTGTAATTTCTAGAGAATCAAACTGTTTGTGCAAGAAATCTGTAGTAAACACCTTTATACTCAAATCCTGAAAGCATTAGTACGCAGGCAGTTTCCTGCTTAATGGTCCATATCCCATAGACGTAAACAAAGATAAAGAAATCTAGAACATTAACAAATCTGGTATTTGTTCGTTTCGTGATGTTTCTGTTATGTCAAATTTTGTTCGACTGGCAAATCAGACTTTGCTATTTGCATTCTCCGTCAAATCTCATAGCATGCATGGCCGGGTTATTTACAGGGATTTCATGTAATTCTTTTTTACATTCACAT
The DNA here is from genome assembly GCA_963583905.1 of Stenurella melanura. Lineage (NCBI taxonomy): Eukaryota > Metazoa > Arthropoda > Insecta > Coleoptera > Cerambycidae > Stenurella > Stenurella melanura. The sequence goes on from OY757309.1 coordinate 156,617,409, forward strand.
ATCCTTAATGTGTTTAGATAGCCTTCATTGCCTTGAGTTACAATCACAATTTTAGTATTGCTGTAATTTACATTTTAAACGTACTCAGAGTATTGTTTAAAGATGTGATATTATGATGAAGTGAAGTGAAGTGAAGAAGACGTGATATTATGATGTTATAATAGTAATTTACGTTGCAAGACGGGAAATAGGTATTTTGTAGGCCAACCCCAGCAAATTCCAGTCCTGGAAGCTTGAGGAGACCTGCAAAATACTGTTTTTTGCAAATGCAATTGAAAAATTTTCACTTTTTATTAATTTCACTAGTTAGTTATTATACTCATCGCAACTACCAAAACGAACAGTATATTCAATTTTTTAATTTTACCAGTTTGTTAATAACTTGCAGGTTTCATTCCTGCAAATTATGTAAACAATTTATTGTTGTTTATTGCCATTTTCCTTTAGAATAAAGCTATAAAGTTTAAATATTAAAAACCTTTTTATAGATTATTTTTTAAACAGTCGATTGTCGAATTGTTTAAATAATTTCCGACGGTTTGTCGATTATTCGTAAATATTCGAAATTGTATCAGAGAGTCGATGAATTTATAATTTTAAAAAACTTACAACTTCCTAGCTCTATTCTGATAAGATGCTAAGAAACGTCAAACATATGCAATACTCTATTTTTGCTCCTAAGCGGTCATTTTTGGAACTCTCTCCTCTTAGGGAGAATTCATTTAAAAAGAAATTGTTAATTTGTATTTCCTGGAAAATTCTGAAGAGGAGTATATGATTTTTATTTCACTACATTTTCATGGTTCTATTGCAAATTTGCAAAAATAAAATTTTTTCCATAAGAAATACATCGAAAACTTCATGCTCATGATCTTGGAGGCACAAGTGTTAATATCAACTGCTTTTGCTTAAAATTTTTAGGAGGACATTTTCTTGGAATTTCCAACAAATCTGCGATATGAAACTAAAAAAGATCGAAATTTATTTTTCACAAGTATAAAGAGCCGAACTAGGCAACATATGCGGCAACCAACGTCTGTTTATGCTCACATCAGTCCATGCTGATATTGGGACTTACATGAATAATTTATAATTAAGTATTTTGATCTTTCAGTCGAGGTTCCCGTGTTCGTGCCCCTAGTCACTACTCATACAGGAGCGGAGTAGCCCCTTCAGTAGCCAGCACAGCAAAATCACGATCGTCTAGAAAAGCGGGCGTTACCCTAGAAGCCATGGCAGCTCCAAATCCATTTTGTCCGAACATTAAGGGAATGTGTTGTTTGATGCTTCTCTTAAATCTAGGAATAATTCTGGTCACGCTTGGATTTGTGATTGTAATACAGTTCTTCGAACCCATCTATGTGTGGTAGGTATAACATTTTTTTTCACTTAAATTTGCAGTAGAATTTTGTTTAAAAAAATTGTACTATATATTGCAGTTACAAGGAAAGTTTAAAACAGACTGTTTGGATTCCTTCTATTTAAAAATTAGAATAAACTAACAAAAGTGATTTTATGTAATTGCTTTATTTTGTCTAACGGCAAATTATTATTGACATACAGGGTGTCCATTAAAGAATGGGCCATAGAGGAACAGTGGAGTCCTGACATTAAAATATTATGATTTAGCTAAACTTACCTTAGTCCAAAAGCTGACATTAACAGAGTTACAGGGTGTTAAAGTCAATATTATATTACAATGTTATAAATTAAGCAGTTAAGTAAACAAAAACGATATCAAAGGAAATGTCAAATTAAACAACAAAATAATAATTAAAATAATTGATACAATTAATTTTCAAATTGTCTTCCATTCAACTCAATACACTTTCGGCATCTTTTAGGAAAATTTTGCCTAATACAAAAAAAGGACGGTAGCAAATCACGAATATGGTTTGCAGCTGCCACTATTTTCTGCCAGACTTCTTGTTTTGTGTTACTTCTTTGAAAGTATATAAGGTTTTTCATGGTACCCCATAGGAAAAAGTCTATTTCTGTTAGGTCTGGAGTCTGTGGTGGCCATGGATGTTCACTTCGTCGTCCAATTCAACGCCTAGGAAATACATTATCGAAATGATTTCTTACAATCAGAGGATAGTGAACAGGTGCTTCGTCGATTAGAAACCACATATTTTCTAAGATATTTAATGGAGTTTCTTCCAACATATTTTGTAAACCATTTTGAAGGAAGTATAGATAGTTTTCTCCATTTACTAGTGGTGGAAGTTCAAAAGGACCCACAAGATAATCTCCAATTATTTCACACCAAATATTAATTTTAAATTCATATTGAAAATGTCTCACTCTTGTGGCTCTTGGATTCTCTTCAGCCCACAAATGACTGTTTTTTGTGTTAAAGATTCCCATTCGAGTAAACGTTGCCTCATCCTTGAAAAGACCTTATTTAAAAAAGTTGGATCTCTTCTTTGCTCTCTTAACATAAATTCCCAAAATTACATGTGACGAGGAAAACCACCAGACAACAAATTTTGTACTGGTGTGAAATGGTATGGGTGTAGTTGTTGCTCATGTAGAATATTTGATACTGTGCCACGGGTTAGTCCAGTATTTGCAGAGATTGGGCGAATATTTATTTCAGGATCGTCTTCAATAAGATTTAATACTGCTTCCTATTGTTGCACACTACGAACTACAGGGCGTCCATGGAACGTCTAGGACGTTTCTTTTAATCTTGCAAAAAGTCTTGAGAATCATTTTTCAGGTTGCCTTTGATTTGGATAAGTATTCGCATATTTTCTTGCTGCAGCGCGTCCATTATAATTTTTTTGAGCTTCAATAGCCACCATATCAATTATTTCGCTATTTGAAAAAAAAAATGCCTCGGCATTGGGCAAGAAAATATAATTTTTTCGTAATAAATTACAACACAGTCAGATTTAGCCATGTTTAATTGTCAAAAGTACTGTTGACATCGGCGCCTACTAAGTCAATATTTCTTATAATGAATTATGCGGCTGACTGTTACAATGCGATTATTTCGAAAACTGTGAAATTCTGAGGCTAATGACAAGTACATTTTTTCTCCGTTAAAGTGATGTAGGTTCAGGATTTTTTAATAAAAAGGGCTATAACACTACGGGTGAAAAGTTAGGAGTACATTTACACCCTAAATATTGCTTATGTGATGCCCTCTAGGATTTACACCTAAAATAGGAGAAGATTTGAATTTCTCATATCAAAAATTCCATATCCACCAATTTTCGTACCAATATTTGAAAAACTTCAAAAGTTATGTAGGAAAATTATAATATAATATTGACTTTAACACCTTGTATCTCTGTTAATATCAACTTTTGGACTAACGTAAGTTTAGTTAAATCGTAATATTTTTAATGTCAGGAATCCACTGTTCCTCTATGGCCCATTCTTTAATGGACACCCTCTATATATTATGTTTGTTTCTCTCTACAAGAAACTTGGTATGTGTTTCTCTTGAATATTCTCAATCCTATATACTAATTCACTATTTTGTAGCGGTGAATGTTGAAACACTTACGTCATCAAGCACAAAGGGAAACAGCGAAATTAGTGTAATTATAACGATAAAGATAGATAGAGCGTCCGATGTGCCCACATTTCACTTGCCACCATGGAACACATATATGAATATAGCCCCATATTAGTTTTATCAAATTATATAGAGTATAAGGTGGGCAAAGGGTGGAAAATAATAATTAGAAAAATTTTCATTTTGGCGGATTCGCCGGTAAAAATGTCTATATGTATTCCCGTGCATTTTGACCTACTGAACACGAATCCGATGTCCGTTTTGCTCGATTGGCTCTTACATTTTTCCTAACCTCAAGAAACACCGCCAGAATGCCCGAAAAATCTCAAACAAGTAAATACAAAGCTTGAATGAGCTGACCACCATTTCCATACGTATTTTAGGGCGCTCAGGTAGAATGTGGGCGGCCCGATGAACTATGGTCCTTTTTAAAGGAGATACACACCGCCAAAGTCAAGTCCGAGAATTTCGGTTCTTCGGCGGCATGGATCCGCCTCGGGAGCAACTGTATCCGAACGGGAGACCATAAAATTATGAAAAAATTCAGAAATACGCAAAGGGAACAGGGAAATCGAGTGCCACATACCACACATCCCTACGACACTTCGTCTCCGAGGTAGAGTCGCTCAAAGTCACCGGAAGGAGAGAATCTCTGTTTCCTCCACTTCTCGAGACTCTATCTCGGAGACCAAAAAAGCACTAGACTTTTGGTTTGCGCCATTTGATTTCTCTCACCATCTTACGCACTCCTGATTTTTTCGGATTTTTAACGACACTAATTATTTCCCAAAATTTTGAAGGTGGATCATCTAAAAAATGTACGCGTTTTCGACATCTCTTCATATTTCATGGTTTAACTTTTTCTAGCTGTGTTGTGTTTAATAGTTTAATAGTTTAAAAATATAAAAATTGCAATAATCATGGAGGACAACCTGTAGAACTAGGTTCGACTTTGTTCCCCTGTATGTTTTGACTTAAAATGGTTTCAGTAATTATCAATTACCTACACGCTGACATAGACAACTTTTCTTCAACATGAGTTCTTAATAGACCCATACAGCACAAGGACATCCTCAGAACATACTGAGGACAACTTTTCAGGACATATGGGATATCCTGGGAAGATCCCATTATCACCTTAGGATGTCCGTAGGATATCCAAATGGGACAGTTCGGGCTTTGCTGATGACATCCTCAGGACATCAGTATGGGTGTGTACAGGACATCATCAGCTCTTATATGGGTTATGCCTGGGCTTTACTATGAACAACCTGAGGACATTGATCGGACTTTATATAGGACATCCCCAGTTTTTTAGGGTTTATTGGATATTTCTAAAGACAGCAAAAAATACATATTATTTTATAGGATCATTGCTTTTAAACTGAGCCAGTAAGCGAAGACAAAGGAATAAAAGTTTATATAATGGCAGAGGTAAAATGACTAATAAAAATGTGGTACATAATATATGTACAACTCCATACACATATTTGTATCTATCAATTGGCTTATATATCACTTTAAAAGTAATCTACCAAACTAATAGAGGTTATGTATAGTCCAATGAAATAGGTCGACAAATCAAAATTTTAAGGTAAATACTTGAATTTTTGATATGTTACTTTGAAGTATTTGAACACGAGAGCACGATTAATGAAAGAATTTTTTTTCCAACCCCGAGAAGGGGTGAAAAAAAACATAATAGAGGGTTTTTTCAAAAGTACTCAAAATGTGTAAGAGATAGTAAAAAAAGTTTCAAATAAAAATTGTAAAAGCATGAAATATTACATAAAAATTGATCTCTTGCCTTTTTTTGGTATTGTTAAAATCAACTAGGGCGGTTAGAGGTTATAAGGGATAATATGTACAACTTTAAAAAATCATAGCGTGCTGAAAAGTTATAATGAATTTAAAAAAAATTCTATTCACTCAGAAAAATATAAAGAATTACGTATCTGACAATAACATCTGCGGACAATAACCAATCACATTTTCCCCTTTTAGATAATATAATAAATACAAAGATATAACATAGCAGCATTATATTTATGAAATATTTAAAGTAATCTTATTTGTCGAAAGAACTTTAAAATGAACGTGGAAAAGACATCGACGTCCGGCGGATTTCTTAGAACTTTCGACTTGTCACAAAAAGGCGACTAATTCAAAACACAGTAAATGTATTAAAACCAAATTATAAATAACTGCTATTTAAATAAGATATACATTTTTAATATATTTTTAATGAATTGTTTGTACTGGAGGGGATTATCAAATAGAACAAATAAATTTTTAGAAGCAACTTTTACAAACGAATAAAAGACACTATAAATAAATAGATTCAAAATAATATATATACTTTCCATTATTTTTTTTGTTGAAATCTCCTAAATAATAATACCTATAAGAGGACGACTCTAGGACTTGCACAGGATATTCCTACAGTGGATATTTTGTTAGGCTTTTAATATCATTGCGGGATATTGCTAGGACATCCTGCCAGGATTTGTATAGGATATCCCCATTTGGGATATTCTCAGGTTGTATATATTTTATTGGGATATCCTAGGGATATCCTGAGGAATGTTGTCCTCGATTGAGATATACGGGACCAAATGAGGACATCCTAGGGATGTCATGTGCTGTGTGGGAACCGTCTAATAAAATTGGTCGCCATGAGGTATACAATTAAAAATCGTCAATTCCAATTTTTGAAAGTTCATATGCAAGCAGTGGCATAATTTCAGCATGTTTATTGGGTAGGCAGGGATTTTTCACAGATAACCCAATAGATGGCAGCAAAGCGAACCGTGTAATTCTTAAATAATAACCCTATAAACCCAAATGACCGAGGGAAAGCGAGTGCTACAAAAAGTTAAACCATAGACAGTAAACCATAAACCCAAATGACCGAGGGAAAGCTAGTTTATCACTTCACAGGTAATATTAAACTCAAAGGAGGGAAAGCGAGTGGTGTGAAAAAGCAATTTGGTAAATAAGGCTCGCGCAAAAATCGGGAGGGTTGGCAATCATTCACCGAGCGGTTGTGCAAACGTTCCCCAGATGATTGTCGTTTGCATATGTTCGTTGATATGTTGGCGAGCGCTCGCTGATGTGTACAATTTGAATTTTTTACGATAACTCCGTGCGCATTTGCAATTTTACAAACAAATTGTAAATAATACGATTTTCGATTCCAAACTACATATATCGTAAAGTATGAGTAAAAACAAGAAAAAGTAGTTAACGTATAAACATTGAAGAAAATGCGTATTTTAGCCTTTGGAACGGAAAGAAATTTTGAGATTCTGCAAAAATATTCTGAAAGTGCAAGGCGTAACTTCAAAACGCCGAAGGAATTATAAAAATTACATCAATATAAAAGTTACACCGATTTCAAATTTGGGAGTTTTCGGCTCAGCGCGCCATGCTTTTACTGTTACAGACCATGTCTCTGACAGCAGGCAATCTAAGTATAGTAATCAGAGCATGCTATAATTTTGGAACCATTGATGTAATTTTTATAAAGGTTTCGGCAATTTGAAATTGAAGTTTCCGATTATTTTTGCAGAGAAAAATTTCTTTCCATTCAAAAGTTATTAAAGGTCATTATTTGTTTAAACGTTACCAATTTTTAAACCATAAATCTTTCTGACGTAACATATACAATGTTATCTCAGAAAGTAGAGTGTAACAGCGTAATAATTATAATAATTATGTTGTTCCTTGTCCGATTTGAATCCAACTGATCTTAAAAGATAGAGGTCGCCAAGTCTATTTAAGACCACAAAATCAGTTTCCACCTTTAAATGCAAGACCATCTACGATACTAAATTATATGAAGAAAATCAAAAAATCATAATAGGCATTTTTTAATCAAAAAATTTTGTTAACAAAACTTATTCGAAATCATTCAAAAACTCTAAATTAGAAGTTTAGTTAAATTCTGCAATCCTCCGAAAAGTTATGAACAATAACAGATTGCGAATTGAGGCATGCTGATGGAGGTTTCATAGAACATAATATTTAATTCTTTTGGTTGTATCTATTATTCATTTGTGTAAATTGTTTCAAAAAAATAAATTTAGAAGTAATGTTTATTTAAATGCCTCAATTTCTTTCATCAGCACCCTTTCTTCTTAGAATTCAACTAAACTTCAGATTCAGGGTTTTTAAATTTAATATCATAGATGGCCTTGCATTTAAAGATGGAATGTGATTTAATGGTCTTAAATAGACCTTGGTGACCGCTATCTTTTAAGATCAGTTTGTATCGAATCGAACAAATACAAAACCATTACTACGCTGTTACACTCTTAAGTGAGACACACGGCACATATATTAACCCATTCTCTACGACAGAAGTGTTTAGGAATCGAAAATCGCATTATTTATGATTTGTTTATAAAATTTTTATTGAAAAAATGGGTTCCTATGGAACGATTTCACTAAAAATTTTAATGTAAACCAGGTTTTAGAAGCTGGTATAAAAATTACTAAAACATCCTAAGCAAACCATTCGCCTAAAAAAGTAACCCTAAACCTACTTCTACATAATCATAGACGTGCCACGTAAAAGTAATGTATAATTATAATTAGTAGCCTATAATTTTACAAGTATTTAACTCGCTATCCCCCGGGCATCTGGAGTTTAACTCGCCCGTCTGTGGTTTTATGAAAATTGCAAAAAGGCCCCGCTCAAAATTTAGCCAGAGGCCTCACAAAGTCTTAATCTGCCCCTGCCTAATTGTATTGAAAACCTTAGACTTGATTGGTGTAATCGTCAATCTTAATTTTTTTCCGGAAGAATTTCGGAACCCACCAGATTTGTCTTAAATAGTTTAAAGCTCTTTCAAATATTGGGCGGGAAGTTGCCTACCCTTGCCCCCCTGAATTACGCCTATGTATGCAAGGTCTAAAGATATTATAAAAAAACGCTGCCTAAGGAATCACTACTTCCACATTCAGAGTTTTCTTCCAAGTCTCTTTAAAGGAAATTTCTTGACTATATTTGCACTTTAGTATGCGAACATAATTGGTCATAGAATTTTAAAAATATTTGGGGTAGATGTCATAAAATTTTTTACAGAAGTTGCAATTTAGCAAGCTTCGTTAAGACATTGAAAATAAACTTGGCTAACTTTCAAACCTGACATGATAATTACAAAATCTGCAAAATGTACAGTGGATAGAAATAAAGAAAAGTTTTAGAAATTCTCAAACTTAAGCTGCGAAAAAAATTAAAATAGTTACATAACTCGAAGTAATTGTAATAGGCTTTACATTAATATTCCATAACCGATTAGTTTCGTAAAAATACGACAAGATGAATCTAGATATCAAAATTTATCAAATAGGCAAGTTTTGCAAAAACGATGCTAGGCGTCAGTCGGCGTCGAGACGTAAAAATGCAAGAATATGAATCTAGGTATCAAAATTTATCAAGTTTCTGTACTCTTCCCAGCTTGCTCTATTTATTTCCCCCCATTTACTCTCCAACCCTTCACCAGATATATTCAAAAAACAATTCAGTTCCATATCTCGTTGTAATATATGTCTGTACAAAATTTCAAGTCAATATCTTAAACCGTTCCGGAGAATACGTGCGGACAAAAAGTTACAAACAGACAGACCGAACGACAGACAGAATTTCTCCTTTTTTTTGCTCAAATTTAAAATCTCGACGTTTCATGAGATTCTAAACCTATTCACTACTTGGATGTGGAAGTAAAATGTGATAATGTAAGAAAGCATTTTATTATTATACTTTTAGAGTGTCAAAAAACGAGAACTTTGTGATTTTTCAATTTTAAAAAATGAGCAACATTGAAAATTTCAACTTTACGAAAAAAAATTATCGGCGAGGGTTTTCAGCGGGCTGAGATCAGGCACATTAATTTTTCCTGATGATAATAATTGACCCGCAACTTCTGGTGGTCATACTATTTACGTACATTACTGTTTCACTTTAATGGCTAAAAACCATACAAGAAGTGTCGTATTTGTTCCAATGGCGACCAGTAAAGTTAAGGAACACAGGGTGATTTATGTTGATATCTCTATAACTATAATTTCAGTACTTACACACATATTTTGTTTGTGCTCGATAACGTAAATGTGTATTCTAGTACCTAGCAAATTAAATAATAAATTTTTATCGCTGTCTTATTTTTACCAGTGCTTGCCAATGAAAAATGGTATATTTAATATATTGAAAAATATTTATACGAAGAGCAAATTCTCTTTGTATTAGTTGTTGATATTTTTGAATATTTTAAATATACCACTATTGCACTTGTACCACCAACTTCTGTCCCCAGCAGGTTAGGAAGTTGAGGTTGCCCGGTTCTCGTTTAGTTTGTGGAGACTGGGTCGTGGTTCGGAAATTATTCAAGAAAAACTTTTTATTTTAGGTTAGGCGCCAGTAGTCATATTAAAAAAAGCATCTATAACGTACTTGTCTAACTGTACGACTGTGACTACTCAGAGATAATTAATGTTATAGATACTCATGATTCTCACAGATAAACACACTAAGTTAAATATATCTGGTTTATTGACTCTATTATAAATTTGAAATGACTTAATTTTGATTAATTTAAATGTTACACCTTATGGTTGGATGTAGCTACTTCCTTACAGAAAGTTTATATATCTAATTAATAACTTTGACTAGGTTGAAGACCAAAAAAAATTTACAAAATATGACAAATTATCGCGAAGCTGTGATTAAATAATTAAATGGAAGAAAATTAATAATTAGCTGAAGGCAATATGTAACATAAAACAATGGTAACAATTTAGAAATGTATAACAGTTTGTCGAAAGTTGAATAATGTCGTTGAAAGTTGAACGTTGAAAAGAAATGTTGAAAAGAAATTCAGTTGATACTATTACCACCGGCTGGGTTCTGCAGTAACCAACCCTGGTCCTCGTCTCACTGAATCTTCTTGTGTTACTACCACTCGATCATTGACTCCGCAGAGATCCTAAGAATTTAGACGTCTGAGCGGTTACCAAACCAAACAACTTGGTGCTCTCATCCAGCGAGGACTATTCCATACCAAGACACTCCAACCTTGGATTACAAAAACTCCTTGGCAAATAGTCTGATTCTCCTGGATTATAGCAGCCACCCAATTTTTCCTGGCACACAGTTAAGCCAAATGTATGGTAAAATTCCCAATTTAAGGATTAACTTAACTCCAAATCTGAAGGGTCAGCTTAAACACCTCATTCCTACAAGAGTTATCATCTGTTACTACACTTGAAATTACTTGTTTACTAGTGGACACTCTTAGTGCGTTTGATAAAATCCCCACGTTAATGCATTACTGGTATCTCTCTAAATAAATTACATTAACATGCCCTTCTCGCCCCTACTAATATCGAGTTAAATTCCTTTGAATTTTAATTATTCGACAAGGTTACGAAAACGTAATTTACTAAATTCGAACTGTCTTTAAACCCTTATTAAACCTCAATTATTCATTAATAAAATTTACGTCTAAATATATCTTAATACTGAGTTAAACACATGTCTCGAAATACCCCGTTCATACATTAACATGACCGCGTCTCTTTCAAGCCACGCGCCGCGAATGAAGGTAATTTGTGATCAACAAACATCGCGTTTAATCATGATAAATTCAACAATTAAATTGCAAATACATGTACAACAAATACTACAGAAGGTAATTATATTTATATTAACTATTTATTAACATACCACTCTAGATGAGGTGTTAATCGGACAGCACGTCTGTATTGCTCGAAGTCAAAAGGAAAATGGCTATCACGAACTGTTCGGATACCGTGTTTGATCTAAAAAAATCTAGTTACACTTCTATACGCGAGATGTTGCTGGTAGTGGGAACATAAATCATTCTTTAATATATTCTATAATACAAATCTACACAATTACTGTACTGTATCATTCCTATGCATTCATGAGTTCGAATTTAATCAGAATTATCGATTTATAATTTTGTTTATTGATTTTTGGGATTTATTCACTTATACAGATTTCTTCTTTTAAATATTTGTTGTACCAGATGACTTGTAGGTGTTTATCAAGAGAAGTAACAGATGGCGCTTGTATGCTAATTTATAATTTAAAGTTGGATTGACGAACACAATTTCTTCCAGATTCAGTAAGACTAAGACGGCTTCGGGATTGGACTGAAAAATTAATTAATAAGTTTACTGAATTGTGGTTTAAGACTACAAAAATTCATTGCTATTAGAAAAAAAATTAACAAGTGGCATTCAGGTAATTTTGAATGTCACACTCTACCGCACAGCGGTCAAAGTAACTAGCGATAAAAATTTATTATTTAATTTACTTTTAGATGGAAAAATCAAATATTACTATTGTTTGAAGTTCTTATATGATAAAAATTATGTAGGTATCAACAGACAGTATAGCAAGTTTACTGCTTGTCCTATGACATCACTACTCAAGTAAACAAATGCAGCAGACATGCATTTGTTCGTTTCTCTTAATTATGCCGTTTGTAATGATGCAATCATAGTCTGAAAATTCCCTTGCTTTTGCTTTGGTTTTAGTTGATCCCCGCCATCAATAAACAACTGACATCTTGCATATTTTAATTCTAATATATTTTTTTAGGGTATTAGGAATAGTCTTCTTAATTTTTGGATTCCTCACCCTGATAGGCAGCTTAATATATTGCGTAATAATTTGCAAAGATGTAAAGAGGCCAAGCGAAGTAAATCCGGAGGATCTTTATTGGACACACCATTGGCAGAAAAATATTGGTTCATCGGAAATCCATTACAAAGCCGATGAAAAATATGGAGATGATCGATACAGTGACCGCTATTCTGTTAGCAAGTTATCGGGGAAATATTCTGATAGAAATGGAAGATACTGATCTGTAATTTAGTTGACCGTTGATTAAATCCTTTGGAAACTGTTGTTGCTAATTAAATGCAAAGTGGAGACCAACTTCTATTTTGTATAATTTGCAGTGACTCAGTTGCAAATCAACAAAATAACTACGAGTAAATGAGTTGAGTTGATACTGTTTTATGTGATAACACTCGTTTTTAGAAATATTGTAAGAATTAACGTAAAGTAATTTTGTGCAATAACAAAAGAAGACTCATATATTTTTGTTTTTTGTACTTACATGTCTTGAATTTAACTGTATTGTAGACATTAATATTTCTACATAGACAATACAATGTTTTAATCAATAACATCATAAAAATTGAAATAAATAATATTATTATTTGCAATGATTTATTTGTGGCTTATGTACATTTTCTCAGTTTAATTCACTAAAGAAACCAATTCTAACATACTAAAAATACATTTTAATAGTCCGTCGAATTAGAAGTCTCACAATATGAAATTAAGAAATTTCTAAATGTCACGCCCAAAACTTCCTAGGACACATTCGTACCTCAGTGTACTTCGCTCTTCGCTACATGACAAAATCATGCAATTAGGCACGCGGTTACGTCACTGTGGTCATAAACACAATGGAAAATATGCGCGTGAGCAGCTCTACTCACAGTTGTTTTATCTTGGTTAACATCTTATTATTTCTGCTATAATTAAAAATATATTGTTACCATTAAATTTAGCGATTTCCTGACAATAAGAAACCAGGAGGAAATACGTTAAAAAATACTTATTGAAACGTTATTGATTTATTAACCTTTGGTCTTATGTCACTTGAAACTTTCATTAAATGCTTTTTAAATTATTTCCCGATAGGTGTTTTTTTAATAATTTATAAATCTTTTCTCAGAGCTGAAAATATGTACGGTGATACTAATTAAACTTATTCTTTATCAAGAAATTATTCGAATATTATTTTGTTTAATGGTCTATTTCCTACCAAGTTATTAACAATTTTATTTTGCTCTTATAGCTAGAGTAATTTTTTTTCTATCACGTCAACTTTACTTTAAGTTCAGTCTTTGCGCCATATTGCAATAAGAAAAATTTGTTTCCTGTGTCAGTGACAAATATTGCATATGGCTTACTCTACGGTGAATTTTCAATACAGGCGAAGACAGTGTATTAATTTGTTACCCTCTTTAATGGAGGCATGGATGTCATACATTCCTCCAGCTGACATTCTTACCTAACATATCAAGCTGCTTTCCTACCGGCGCGCGTGTGACGCATCAGTGGTACAAATTTAAAATTCTGTTATATATTAAATCTGAAAATGGGTCAGAAACTTGTACTTGCTTCCCTTATGACATTACAAGTTACAGGTAACTATTCTAACGGCAAAATTCACACGCGCTTAGGCACAAACAGGATGAGATTTTGCCTGCGCACCTGACGATAACACTATCTGTCGGAGTTGCCTCTTAATTGCACATCCTCACCAAGGGTCCTTGATGACTTCAGTTCAACGTTTTGAGGGCCTCCACTTCGTCTCAGCCATCTGGTTTTTCCTTTGCTTTTCCATCAATCGTTCTACATTCTCCTCTCTCTAATTGGTGTGGTCAAGAAATGAGAATATTTGGGAGAATACGATGGTGGGGAATCACTTTTGAGGACGTACTTTTTAGAGAATCGAGCTATTAGTGCTTATGTACTGTACAGGGAATTTGTAGCAAATATCTCCTGACTGCATCGATATGCCGTCTGTCTGCTTCCTTAGCAGTCCATGTCTAGTGGGCATAAAGAAAGATGAAGAAAAATAGAGTGTTAGCAAGTTTGAACTTTGTGCGTTTCGTAATATTTCCGTCACACCAAATCTTGATTAACTAGGAGATTAATCTTGTCATGTATCCTTCGCAGAATCTCATATTTGTAGTTGCGAGTATTATCCGCAAGGGCTCCAAGTAAACCATCTCGTTTACTACATAAATGTTACCTATTGTGAACATGTCTGGGTGGTTACCATTTGGCCGGTCTACATTCATAATTTCCATTTTATTTTTAGTTTACTCTTAAATCATAATCAGAGTTTATTGCTTGATGGCTGTCCAGCAGGTGTATGAGCTTACCCTCGCTTGCTGCAAATAAAGTGATACCATCTGCAAATGTCAAATAAATAAATAAGTGAGAGAAATATGCCACTTTTAAATAACACTTAAACATTATATTAAATGGTGGGACTGCTAGAAAATTTCTGTCTGTTCATTATAAATTATCATTTGATTATACTTAAGACCATATTCGGAAACAATTTTTATTGCTTGATGGCTGTCTAGTGGGTGCATAAGCTTGTCCTCGCTTGCTGCATATAAAGTGGTATCATCTGCAAATATTAAATAAATAAATACGCCAGAGGAGTATACCACTTTTAAAGAACACTTGAACATTATGTCAAATGGTGGGACTGCTAGAAAATGTCTGTCTGTTCATTATAAATTATTATTTGTTCGAAAAATTATAGTAAAGACCACATTCGGAAACAATTTAACTGCGAAAACGTGCGAACCTTATTGCGATTTGTTTTATTACCGGTGTGATTTCGCCATATCTAGACGAAAATTATTCGAATTGTCAAAAGTGTTTCATGAGAACCCACGAGAACATCAATATGTAATAATAATAAAAGTTATGTTTCACTAGATCCGCATATAAGTGGTTGAAGCCCAATTATTTCAATAACCTCCTTTTGTCCATGAAACTGTTGCATATTTCTATATACTTTTTTTCATCGCACATTTTATGCGTATCCCAGATTTCAACTTTTAATATATACACACTAGCAAAAAAGCAACTGCATTTTATTCTACATACTGTTTTTCTCCTAACATTAAACGGAATCTCTTAAAACAAAAAATTAGCATTAGCAAGCTAGTTGCAGTTTGCTTTGCAAAGATTCGTGCTAATTTGAAGCCTATTTAAAAAATACAAAAAGTAGCCCGTTTAAATAGAAGAAAATTTACATTTTGACTTATTTAATTTAGCTTAGTTGCAAGAATTACTTTTTTCATGTCCTTATGACTGATGTCATCTTTCTTCCCATATTTCTGAAGACAATCATTTCTTAAGGCATATTTCCATTAGAACAGCTCTCGCTTCTTCTGTATTTTGGAGAGCAGGAATTTTTGACTTAAGTCGTATGACTAGCATGTCTCATACATGATCAATTACATTCAAGTCCGGGAAATATGCAGGCCAAATCATTATTGGTGTTTCCATTCAATTTAAAAAATCAGTTACACAACGAGTGGTGTTAGGTCAAGGATAGTCTTGAATTAGAAGGAAATCATAGTTTATGTACCTATCTGCTATTGCAGTGACGCCCCCTAAACATATACTACCTCATATCATAATAGAGCCTCCACTGAAAGAGACGCATCATAATAGAGCGAGCCTCCACCTAAGGAGTAAAATTCAATTGTTCATTTTGTTCTCCCGGACGTTGATGTACTGTTTCTCTATCATCAATCAAATTTACGCAAAGATTACTCTCATCCACAAGCAAAACTTGACCCCACTCCAATGATGGCGTTCTCCATCAAATGGTAGTTGCGCTACTCGATGACTTTTTCGGAATTTTGTTGCTTTCATTGACATATAAGACTTCAATCCAACTTTTTTCTCTTCTGCTATAACTTTACACTCATTTATTCTTATTCATGGATTTTCTTCCAGTTCATTCCTTGTTTGAATTACCGTTTAACGCTTATTTTGAGTGTTTGCAACCTTATAAATCCACTATGTACAGTCGTGGTTGAGCGTTTTCTGCCTTGACTCCGTCTTCTTACATACTCTCCATTTTTCCTACAACGTGCAATATTACAATGGATTGTCGATGTTGATTTATCAAACATATCGTCAACATCACTGTAAGATTGACCATTTTCGATCATTGCTGCTGCCCTAGCGATATCAGTCGATGCTAAGTCACCCATTATGGACTGTTTCACAACCAAGGTGATGATAGTAAACCATAACAAAACAAAAAAAATTAGTTATGAGAATACAACGAACTTTAACGTAGACGAAATATCTTTACACGTTGACATCGAGTATGACATTGACTAACTTCTATGATAATGTGCAAAATAAACAAAAACTTTAGTAAAAACTTCTTGGCTCTCTAGACTTCCAAGTTTATTAGGAGAAAAACAATATGTAGAAATAAATGTCAATTATCCACCTTTCTCTAAATTTGTCGATGTGCGAATAGAATACTTACATCTCCCATACCTCAAATTCACCATTTACATTTACACAAGCAGAAGTTCTTAAATCCTTATTTTGAACCACTGTGCGCCTTGGAAACGACTGTGACTATCGTGACTGACCAACTCATGCTTGCTGGACTTATTTTGACGAGCTCATAACTCACGCGCCGCGTCGCTGCTTTCAGCATTAAGCTACTTTACGCTGTCTTTATATTTTTTTATTAATAACAAAAACATAACTACTCTTTGTGGTGAGAATACCACTTGAATAAAAAACTGTGATTTGAAGAATTGTCCTTAAAATCATGTTGTACATCAAAAGAAACAATACAAGTGATATTTATGTATTCATTTACGTGATGGTTTTATACTTCACAGCTCTGTTTCATATTTCTATCTAAGATTGACTAATTTTATAAAAGTGTAAATATTTAAATAAAGAATTTAAAATTAAACTTTTGTATTATTCACCTAACGTAGAAATAATTTAGTTAGAAAGTCTTTATTCCAATTAGTAATATAACATACGTACAGAATTTAAAACTAGAAATAATCTTTCAATTCCTTATATATTTTTATATTTAAACTTTCGCTACCATAATCAAATTATTTATTTCTTGATTCTATCATAACTTCTCGTACCTAGATCATGTTTAGCAACTATTCTTTTTGTCTGTGAAAACTCCAAATGCACTGCAGTCTCCTGTGTCTATTGACCACTGCATGTGCAAATTCCATTACCTGTGTGTCACTGATCAAGCTATACATACCCGTATTTGGTTTCCAGTCTATTTGTGTTTGCCCGTAGATATTGTGTCTTCTGCGAGACATCGTCCCTCATTTAGATACGACATAACCCACCAATTCTGGTTCTTCTCCGCATAATCTGCAGAGTTAGCCCACGCTGGGTAGCTAATTTTGTCTATAAATCTCAAACATGTTCAGAGGAAGAAGATTTATTTTTGTATGAGTTCTCTGAAGTGTGGCTAATAAGATCATCTAAAGTTTACATGATTTCCAGATCGGCAACAATAAAAAAAAATCTAAAACACTTCTTTTTCGGTACATTTTCAAAATTTTTTACATGAATCAATATACGGGGAAAATAAAAATATTTCTAAGCAAAAGCGTCTTTATAAAATTTTTTATTAGTCACAGGTTTTCTGTAAAAAAATATTGAAATAGAAGTAGTGGAGCAAGTGAGGTGCGAATCTGCATCGTGCTATACTCGCAAAATATTACCCCAGGTACGAAATATACAGTGTGAACCTAAAGAAATGCACAAAATTCATATCTTTGGTATGTCATTTGTCAAAAAAATCCTCGAACAGGTCAATTTTAGTTTTTTAAATGCTACATTTTGTCACTATACCAAAATGTATGACGTCATTGGTTTTCGAGTTATGGCGTCATCATATTTTTTTTAATGGAAACAGACATTTTTGTTTACTGCCTTTGGTGGAATATTCCTTTAGCTTTCTGGTGACATGGAAAAAAAATGATATTGCCTAAGCCATTCTTTTGGAAAAAAATATTTTTATTGACTGATACCTTACATAAGTAATTGTGAGAAATAAATCATCTCCATTGCTCAAATTGCAGCCCTCCAACCATTTGGCATTGACCAAGATGGGTGTAGACACCTTGCACGCTGTTCCGAATCATCTCGTGGGCAATTCGTCTCATCTCCAAGCCAATTCTGCCTTTCAATTCTCCTATGGTATCCGGTCTGTTAAAATACACCCTTGACTTTAGGTAGCCCCAAAGAGAAATGTCTAAGGGGGTTAAATCCGGTGAACGCAGGGCCCACTCAATCGGATCTCGACGACCTATCCACCTTCCGGTAAAACTGATGCACTGCTATCCCAAAATGAGGTGGGGCCCCGTCTTGCTGAACCCAGACGTTTCCAGCAGGAATATCTTCATCTTCATTGTTCGGAAACATAACTGCTAAGGTTGACACTCACTCAACTCGCAAAAACTGTAAATAACTTGCGGCCGTAAGATTTTCTTCAAAAAAATAGGTCCCAATAAACGATCACCAATCATACCTGCCCATATGTATACTTTGCCTCGTCGCTGTGTATGGGCTTCTTGAGTCCAATGAGGATTTTCACGTGACCAATACCTACAGATATACCGATGTACAGTCCCCTTTAAAGAAAATGTAGCTTCTTCAGAAAAAACAATGTTCCTTAAAAAATTTTGGTGTTCATCGCACAAGGTCATCAACTGTTCACAAAACTGTAAGCGCCGATCTGGATCGACGATGGTGGTTTTCCTCACTTTCTAAAAGAATATTTAATTTAGT
Organism: Stenurella melanura; assembly: GCA_963583905.1. NCBI lineage: Eukaryota > Metazoa > Arthropoda > Insecta > Coleoptera > Cerambycidae > Stenurella > Stenurella melanura. The sequence goes on from OY757309.1 coordinate 156,636,389, forward strand.
TTCGTTGCTTGTGCTAGGGCGACCAGATCGAGGGAGGTCAGCTACACTGCCAGATTCATCATATCTAGCGACCAATCTACTTAGAGTGGATCCAGCAATTTGATTTTCGGGATACTTGGCGTTGAAAACATCACATGCTTCCTGATAACTTCTCAGCCTATCACCATATACAACCGTCGTCAAAAGTTCTACGCGTTCTCTTTCACTTAAACATGGCATTGCATTCACTAGTTTTACACTGTCTTAGAACTGTCACAAAATTGAGGTTCCACACGTGCCAGGAAAAAAAAGTTATCGATACTTTACACAAAAAGGCCTGTATCTCTCTGTTGTTAAGGTGATTGGTTTTTTTATTATTTTCTTTGTTTTTATGTCAAATGGTTTTATGCTAGTTAAAACAAAAATGTAGTCAACAAGATTTATCAGTTAATAAGAAAGTGGAACATTACTCGTGAATTTGCGAAAGGTACGTTATTTTTACATAAAATGTCATTTTTCCAAAAGAATAGCTCAGGTAATATCATTTTTTTTTATATCGCCAGAAAGTTAAAGGAATGTACCACCAAAAACAGTAAACAAAAATGTCTGTTTTCATTAAAAATAGTTTATGATGGTGTCATAACTCAAAAACCAATGACGTCATAAATTTTGGTATAGTGACAAAATGTAGCATTTACAAAGCTAAAATCGACCTGTTCGAACATTTTTTTTGAAAAATGACATACCAAAGACATGAATTTTGTGCGTTTCTTTAGATTCACACTGTATACGAAACTGACCACTAGCATATTATCATTCTGCAAAATAGGATATTGTTGCAGGAGGTCGATAAAATGAGCGAAGTTTTTGACATAGGATGACGTCTGTTCGGAGATAGGTTGAAGGGTGCTGGCTAAGTGCCCAGCTAGTTTGTGGGTTGGGGAACGAAAAGCACTAACAAAAGGTTTTAAAGGAATGTTGAGTTTATGAATTTTAGGAAGCCCGTAGATTCTAGGAATTCGAGAAGACTTTTCTCGGGGAATTAGGGGTTTGCAGATATCTGGATGGAGGTCAGAGTTGTTGATGATTGTCTTGGTTTTCTTTTCAAGATAGGTAGGTAGTAGGGTCCTGTTGAATTTGTTTGTAATCAGTACTTGTTACTAGGTCGTTCATTTTTCGTCGGTAGTCAAAGGTATTGAGGATGACAGTGGCGTTACCTTTGTCTGCTGGTAGGATAACAAGTTCGTCCTTGTTATATATGTCTTTTAGGGCTCGTCTTTCTCGTAAGAGTAGGTTGGATTTGGGAGGTTTGGCTGTTCGGAGTATTCTGGAAATGTCTTGTTTGGTGTCCTCAGCTTGGTTCTCCTAAAGGTTGGGCATAGAGTTCTCGACTTGGGAAATAATAGCCTCAGTTCGGATGGAGTTAGGAGAAATAGAAAAGTTATGGGCTACATTATTGGGATATATTGAAGGGGTGGAGTGTAGTTTCTGTTTAGTTATGAGTTGTGAAAGTTTTTGTTTTTGTGTGGTAGTCTTTTATTCTGTGATGTATTGTGCTCTGTCGTTAGATAGTCGGTTAAATGTGTTCCAAAGAATTGGATGAATGAAGGAAGTGTGGATCTGGGAGTAGGTTTTGTATCAACATGTTGGTGGTGTTGAGGTTATGTCTTGTGTTATGTATGGAATTTCTAAGTAGAGCAGAGTTTGCCTTGTCTAGAGTTTTGGAAATATAAGAAAGGTAAGACTTCCAACATTAAAATGATTCCTTAGTTTTTAATTTGTACAAACTTTGTTGATCTAAGCAAAGGGTTTTTCGCGCGCCAAGTACTGCAAAACGCGTGTTCGACCTTGCACCGCGCTTCATCCAATTTCTCCACGTCACTAATTTTTTATGGATAAGTCGTGGCATTAGACGAAATGTATCTAGATACATTTTTTTTGTGAAAGAATATGCTCTTTCAAAAAATATTTTTTATTTATTAAAATACGTGAAAAACAAAGTTTTTTTTTAATGTTGCCGGTTTGGAAATCATGCAAACTTTACGTGATCTTATTGCTTACCATCCAAAGAACTCATTAAAAAAAATCATCTGCCTGCGATTTGTTTCTAGGTAAATATATCTAATGATTGGGCTGTCATAAATTAGCTGCTTCTTATCTGACAGGTTTATCAGATATTTCACTATCAGTTATTTCAAAATGAATTAGAAGCTAACACCAACTGACTCACAGTAGTTCGAAAACCGAATCTAGAGAGACAAATTATATATTTCCAGAAAACAAAAAAACAGTGTAATTTTAATACAATATGTGTTTATTCTAAAGTTTAGGAATAAAAGTAATCATAATCAGAGTTGCCAGAGTAGGTGTCTTCTTTATCAACAATGTCTTTCTTATCCTTTAGGTTCTCTCTTTCAACCTGTGATGGAGCCTCACGATTTTCTCTAATTATCGATGATAAAAGGCTTCGTGGGGCAGACATCTCTTGAGTTTTTTATTCGCAATATTCTATGCTCAATAGTTATATGGTGATACGTTTCGAAGAGTTCTCTTTGTGAAATTATACCTGCCAACACAAGTATGTAATAAATATATGGATACGGTACGTATCGATACGCGAACATGTTGACAAAGTGCCGCAAAAAATTGGCCCGCCCGAACTTTGTGGAAACACCGAGCGCTGAATTTGGAAGATTACAATACTATTACGCAATCTAGACATTAATACACTATTCAAGAAACATACACAAAATTTTGCTAATAATATTCTCAAATTTGAGGAACATTTCTTAAGATTTAATTTCGGACCACACTGTGATTGTCCGATGCAATGGATATCTGTTGGTTTATGTATTAGTCCAAGACCTACGGAACTAAAACCTGCTTCATATAATACCTTCAATGTTATGATTTCATACCTTTTGGGTATCACCAGGAGTACATATCTGAGTTTTGAAGTTCCAAAGCCTATTGCGTTTTCTTTATGAACAGTTTTGTTTTTTGAAAGGCGTCTTTTTAGGTAAAGAGATGAGTATCTCTGGTTCTAGAGGTCCGATTGGGACAATATAATACCAAAAAACTTCGCATTTAAAATTTCAACAAATCTGCGTTAGCTTTGAGTCATTTGAGTACGTACATAACGTACAAAATGGAGTAAACTGGATATAAAACGCGTTTTTTTTCATTTTAACGCTCAGGGACGTCAAGAGTTTCGATCAGCTTCACAAATTCAGAAAATATACCTTCTGTTGAAAACCAACACCCTGAAATTTTGGTGCCCAAATATTGAAACTTGTGGACACAAATGAATTTGTTATCTGAAATTTGAAGTGCCCGCCATTTTGTGCTATTAAGTCCAAGATGGATCATTATTTTTTCTAAAATGAAGTTCCGGACGCCAGCTTTCCGATGACATTAAAAAAAATTCTTTTCAAGTTACTTTGGCTACTTTTCTGGCATTTATTTATAGACCAAAAGATAACAAATAGAGTTTCTCGGTCGTTTTGAAAACATTTTTTTTTAAATTTTATCTGAAAAGAAAGAGAATTGCGAGAACTTTAGTTTAAAAAAAAAACGCTGCCTAAAGAATCACTACTTCCACATCCAGATTTTTCATCCAAGTTACTTTAAAGGAAATGTCTTGGCTAGATTTGCACTCTAGTATGTGGAAATTATTGGTCATAGAATTTTAATAATATTTGGAGCAGATATCATAGAAAAGTTTGAGGCGTTGGTTTCTATCATATACGTTAAAAATTAAGTTTTTAGTTTATCCTACTTATTTTCCCCAATTCACAACCTACCACGTCTCACACCTTCAATGGAATCATCTCAATCAGATGTCATTACAATACATGCATGTAGTAACTTTCAAGTAAATATCTATCTCAATTTTATGTTATCAAACCCATTAATAACGAAGCGGAGATGGTAGTGTTTGAAAAATATTAGAAAGAAGTCTGAGGCCTTGGTTTCTAGTATATACACCATATCCCACATTTCTGTACTTTTACCAGCTTGATTTACTTATTTTCCCCTAATTACTCCTATTTAACCCTCAACCCTTCAATAGAATCTCCTCAAAATATAATCTAGTTCCAGATGTTATAATACATACGTGTCCCAAACTTCAAGTGACTATCTCAATTTCATTTTATCAATCCCTTTAATAATGGATTAAGGGTGGTGGGGGGTTGAAAAATATTACTAAAAAATCTGAGGCCTTGGCTTCTAGGATATATACCGAATTTCAAGTTTCTGTACTCTTAGCAGATTTTTCCCTATTTACCACTCCCACCCGTTCAACGCAATCATGCCAAAACATAATGTAAGATATCGTTATACGTGTAAGAAATTTGGAGTAAAAATCTAAATTTAATTTTATCAACTCTTTTAACAAGGGAGTGGGGGTGGTGGGGGGATGGAAAATTTTATAAAAAAGCCTGAGGCCATCACTTCTAGTATATATACCAAATCCCAAATTTCTATACTCTTACCAGCTTGCTTTACTCTTTTCCCCTATTTATCCTTATTCAACCCCCAACCCTTCAACTAAATCATCTCAAAATATAATCCAGTTCCAGATGCCGTTATAATACATACGTGTACCAAATTTCAAATGAATATCTCAATTCTGTGTTATCAACCCCTTTAATAATGGAGTAGAGGTGGTGGGGGCTTGAAATATATCATAAAAAATCTGAGTCTTTAGCTTCTAGTACATACACCGAATTTACTAGTTTCTGTACTCTTACCAAGTTGCTTTACTTATATTATAAATAAAATCTGAGGCCTTGGCTTGTAGTACATACATCAAATTTCAAGTTTCTGTACTCTTACCAGCTTAATTTATATATTTCCCCATATTTACCCCTATTTACTCCCCAACCCTTCACCGGATATCTTAAAAAAACAATCCAGTTCCAGATCTCGTTATAACATATACGTGTACAAAATTTCAAGTCAATATCTTAAACCGTTCCGGAGAAAGCGTGCGGACAAAAAAAGTTACAGACAGACCAACAGACAGACCGACAGACAGACAGAAAGTTTTTTTTTTTCGCTCAAATTTAAAATTTCGACGTTTCATGACATTCTAAATCTATTTCAAGAAAAAAAAATTTGAATTTTTTTTTACGATTACTATACTTCCAATCCACTACGTGGATGTGGAAGTAAAAGTGAATTTTTGCCCATCTGAATTCGAGATATTTAACTTTTAGCATTTTGGCTCATTGTTAATTAACAAATGCGTATTATTGCCTAATATCTGAACTGTATAAATTTTAAACACATTTACTTCATATGAAACGCCCAAAGAACATTTTTAACTTATTGTTATGAATAACACCCCCTTGGAATTGGAGATGATACGCCTATGCCTACTGATAGTGACTGGAAAGGCTCTAGAAAGGGCCAAGGACTTTTCTAGATTATGGTTGGAGAAGATTCTGGATTAATCTAGAGCTAATTTCGGAGTATATAAGGCGCGATTACAAGCGCGGAAGAAGAAGTTTATTTTAGAAGTGACACGTTCGGTGAAAAGTGAGGTTAACTATTAAGTAAACAAGTATTGTACAGTCAGTAAATTGTTAAATAAAGTGTTAGTAGTGTTTATCTCTTGTTGAAATTATTTAGAACCCACGGATTCACACAGGGTGTTCCCAAAAAGGTGGAAATCCGTAACATTATAAAAACTAATTTTCAAGCATTTGTATTTCACTGTCGTTAATTAATTAGCGTAAACAGTTTTTTTAAAAAGGACACCGCACACTTCTATAGGTGAAATTGGCTTCCGGTCAAATTGTATGAATTTTTGATATGTTGTAGCCCGAGTCGTTCTTATCCAAAATCATTAAAAAGTTACTATCCTGTACAGGCTAATTTCGGCGCTAGAGGGCGCCGAAGAAAAAATTAATTTTTGAGAAAAAATGCAACTTTTTCCTGTTATATTAGTAAATGTGTTTAGGTTTAGATTAAGGTTCAATATGTAATCTACATGATAGTTATATAGGGTCAGCCAACGAAATGATGCCACAATTATACCACTTAATATAACCTAATATAATTAATACAACATGGAAACGACACTTGTACATAGGACGGGGTAAGTTTTATTTGGATAATCCCGTATGTTAGATCTGTCAGATATTCCCATGTAAGACGTGGAAAATCGAGCACCTGATTTTCCTCTATAGGGAGCCATCTACCCCGTCTTTGGAGAAGTCTCTTTTCTTCCACTCTAACTTGAAGAGTATTAATTTAATTTGCCCGGTCTAACATTCTACGAGCCAGCACAGCATTTACTCCCTCCGTATTAATTGGCTCATGATATCTATTAATTATCGCACATGTTATTCTGATGTTATCTCTAATACGTGTACTTGGGGACTTGTGGCATTGGTACTGCATCTCTGAAGAATTTAGAAATACTCTTAATATGGCCGTTTCTTGCCTCCACGATCCATCTGGTCCTTGTGACCAACCGGGATGAATTCGTCTCTTCAGTGGTAAACTGAAGCCGCCAGCGAACAAGAACTACAGGCATTTTGACTTTTATGCTCAGATTATCCATCATCATCATCATCATAACAAATTTTATTTAAATTAATAATATACAAACATTGCCTCCCCGAATCGCGATTCGGAACCAACCAGACAACCACGTCGCACAGCGTCGTGGTGTACGTAGGGTTGGGCGAATCACGACCGGTTTGGCTCAATAAAATTAATATAAAAAGTTAACACTCCTGCCGCCGGTGGTGGCTTAAAATTAACATTAAAATTAATAATATCTGTATTACAGATTTAAAACATTTAAAATTAACACTCTAAAAACTATTGGGGCACAAGGTACTAAACACTATTAAATTTTGATTTCTGGCACGGGGGAAAAAACTCAACGAAAAAACCCGTTCGAAGCAATTGGACCCAACGGTCTACTCGCCGCGCGCCGTCGGGAAGTTAGGGAAGGCAAAGAATTAAGATTTTTTAATAGTTGCAATTTTTAAAAGATTTTTCGGTCTAAAATGAATTTAGAACAAAAAAGGACAAAATGACAAAAAAGACAAAAAGACAAACAATTGATAGACAGACAAGAGGGGGAAAGGATAGATAAATATATAAAGGTGTGAAGGGAAAAGTGTGTGATAGAGAAAAGTTATGGTTAAGGAAAGTGTGGCTTGAGAGGTTGCCGAAAGATAGGCAACGCCTGGTATGGTAGGGGGTGTTTGATCTGGAATGGGGCATTATGCATCCTGATTCTGGTTATGTTGCGTGTTAGCGGAGTGTCGCCCAGTTGAAAGGCATAAAGTTTTTTCGATGTTTCCCGGACGAAGTCCGCTAGTGGCGTTATGTCGTTGCAACGATCATATAAATCTCTAAGGGAGGTGTACCTGCTCGAATCTGAGATGAGGCGCATGAATTTATGTTCCAGGACCTGGAGTTTTTTCATTGTCGTGGCCGAGATGCTGCACCACACCGGCGCCGCGTATGTGATGGCCGGCCTGATCACCATCGTATACAATAATGTTTTATTTCGTCTGTCCAGTCCACTACCCCTTGCCAGAAGCGGATACAGACTCCTGGACAAGGAGTAGACCTTACGTATAATCTCGTTGATTTGAGTGTTAAACGTCAGTCGTTTGTCTAATTTCACCCCCAGATACTTCACGCATCTTTTTATCGGAATTTGTTGACCCCGGATCGAGATTGGTGTTAAAATTCGGTTCTCAGTGAACCGATGCGTGAAGAGAATGGCCTCCGACTTCGCGACGTTGATACGAATCTTCCACTTGTCGTAATACGCCGTGACACGGGCCATGTGTGCCCTTAGCAGCATGTTCGCTGCTTGCGCATTATGCGAATGTGCATACATGGCCGTGTCGTCGGCATACTTGGCAAGCTTGGTATTCGGAAACTCCGGGAAGTCGGATACATACAGGTTGTATAACTTTGGTGACAGGCACGACCCCTGGGGGACACCCGCGCGAATGTCCCGCCGTGTTGATAGATTATTGTTCACCCTGACCTGCAGCGACCTGTCTGCCAGGAAAGAGTGAATCAGTCTAGTTATATATATTGGAAAGTCCAGTACGTTGAGTTTGTGTATAAGTCCCGGAATCCAGACTGTATCGAACGCCTTCTCAACATCGAGGAGCACCATGGCGGTGCTCTTCCCGAGGTTGTATTGTACCCTGACGTCATTCACGATCCTGACGACCTGATGCACCGTGCTCCTGCCTTTCCGGAAGCCGAACTGGCACTCATCGTCAATGTGAAGCTCATCCTGGGCAGGGTTCAGTCTGACCAGGATGACCTTCTCCACCAACTTGGAGATCGCCGACAGCAACGAAATGGATCGATAGCTGCCGACGAGCTTCGCGTTCTTGTTCGGTTTCAAGATAGGCACCACCACGGCGCACTTCCACTGGCTGGGCCAGTGCTGCAGCCGCAGGATCGCGTTGACAATGTACGTCAATTTTACAATGCCCTTCCTCGGGAGATATTTGAGAAGCTTATACTCGATAGCGTCTTTCCCCGGAGCTCTGTTGTTAGGTAATGTCCGGACAATGCGGGCCACTTCCGAGGGCTTGGTCATGACCTTTAAAAATTCTCGTCTAGTCAATTGAACGTCATGACCAATCAGTTCGTTTACGTCGTTTTCTATGCGGTCTTGCTCAACGTCGTTGAGTACGTCCGTATTGTGTATTGTCTGAAAAAACGTCGCCTTCTGCGAGTCCGTCAAAGCCGTTCGTCCGTTTGCATTGTCAAGGCGGGTATGGGCTCCCGCGTATTTTTCATTGCCCTCGTCACCTTCCATAGCGAGTTGTCTTGAGGATGCAGCGCTTCCAGTCTATTCCGCCATTTTCGGTTCCTCGCGGTATTGATGGCGGTCCTGATCTGTCCTTGCAACCTGATCATCTCGACCTTAGCTCCGACATCGCGATTTCGCTGCCAAAGCCATCTAAGTCTATGTTTCTCCCTTATGTCTTGTTTAACCGCATCGTCGAGTCGGTCTTTGTATGGGTTAATAGTTATGGTTGTGGCAACACTGCGTTTGGCGTCCTGCAGTACCCTTGTGAACTCGCCCACAACATTTTCCAGCTCGGCGGCTGTGATGATTTCGCCAATCGGCATCTCTATAGGAGGTGATCTTTCGTGTCATGTCTTCCCTCGACATATTACTCAATTCTAGCAGAATCGGACTGTGGTCGGATGTAAGTTCCTCCAGCGCTACCGGCTGTGTGGAGTCTCTCACACCCTTGTTGACCACAATGTCGAGGGTGGAAGGTGTTGTACCGTTATCCGGAAAATGCGTGGGATCGTCCTGATACTGCACGACCACATTGCCAATACTGACGTAATCGTACAGAGTGTTGCCGTTGGCGTTGTTGCGATGGCAGTTCCATGCGTTATGCCGCGCGTTAAGGTCGCCTATGAGCAGGCAGCGCGGGCTTGCGTTCAGCAAATTCTCGAGACAACCCGCTGTGAAGCCGTTCGCTGGCCTGTTATACGCGGCCACGATGCTCATGCCGCCGTCTAGCATCACACACACGTGCTCCACAGAAGTGTTCCGTAGAGTACGGTGTGTGTAGGCAATGTCCGACTTTATGAGCACGGCCACCCCGCCACCCCTGTTATTGTCGGCCCTATTCTTTCGTATTGTCGTATACCCTCGGACGCGTAGCTTGTCCCGTTGTTTCAGTTTAGTTTCGTTCAAAAGCATAATGTCGATTTTGTGCCTCGTTAAATAATTGATTAGAAAAGGAATTTTGTTACCTATACCATTTGCGTTCCAGGAAGATATTTTCAATTTAAAAGGCATTGTCGGGCAGGCCATTAAAGAAACCCACTACCACCTGGAATTTCTCCAAGGAGGTAGTGCACCTCTCGAGCTCTTCATTGAGCTCCTTCATCCGCGCTAGCAGAAGTTCGAGGTTGACAAGAGAGGACAGCCGTTCTGTCTGTTCTCGCAATGGGCTTGTTCGGCATTTTTTTTTTATTTCATAAATCGAAAGTGCAAGTATAAATTAATGGATCTGCAAAAAATCAGAATCTTATTCGCACGTTTAGTATCTTAAAAATTATTACAAATTTCCATCTCGCGAAACTGGGGCGTGGCCAGGCGCTACGTCACTATACGCATAGACTCGGCGATCTCAATAGACTTGATGCTCCTTATTGGTTATAATTATAAGTGTTTTTGAAGTATTGTTTGTTTTGCTTACTACTTGACAGTAGGGGAGTACAATTTGGTGAAATGTCAAAAAATTACAATTTTCTCTCGCTCCTGCCAGAATGAATTTTCGATTTCGACCCTGCAATTTACGATTATAATTCATCGCCGACCTTCTGCTTTCCGTAGACACATAGAACGAACTTCCACTCGACGTATTTAGTTAGTTACCAGCGTTTAAAAATTCCATGTTTTTCGACTTTTCAGGTTACATTTGAAAGGTCCCAGAAAGCCATTTTTCTTACGTCACTTGCGTATAGTGACGTCACAAATAAGCGCTCGGTTTTTGCAACTATTACTAATTTCAACTCCTTATATCTAGAGAACGGAAAAAGTTAATAACACGAAATTTTAAGTGTATAATGAGAATATCAAGTACTATATGAAAAAGTATAAAAACCATATAAAAAGAATATCATGGAACAAGCCCATTGGCGAAGCATGTCCATTCCGTTGTCCAGATTGGAAGCTGGTCTGCTCCACTGATTGGATCCCGTCGGGGGTGCCCAAGTCCTCTCTCTTGTTGTGGCTGACGAAGGCGGAGGCGGCGGTGGTCTTGAAGCTCTAGAAGTTCCGGCTGCTTCCGTTTCGGACTGCCTGGCCCTCTCAGTCCACGCATTTGTCTTGGGTGGTGGAGCCGCCACATACCTGGTCGCAGGCGGAGGAGGTACTCTGGCATTTCGTTGGTTTAATTACTCCATTTTTAGCTTGTACACCTTACAGACCACACTGTTTGCAGGATGAGCTTCGTTACAATTTACGCATTTTGCTGGTACGTCAGGTGACTTGGCACACTGCCGTGTTAAGTGGCCACCGGCGCACTTCAAGCAGTTTGGGGCCGCTCTGCAATTTGTCGTGGCGTGGCCCCGTTTCTGGCACCGATGACACTGGATTATGCCTTTCGCGTTTATCTGTCTCTCCCAATAGACAGCAGTGTGATCCAAACACCTGACCTTCATCTACAGCTCATTCAACGTGACCTGGTTATTTGTTATGATCATGTACGAGGGATGACGAGTCCCACGCAGGGTGTACAGGCTTCGTACCTGAATCTTATGCACCTTTTCTAGTTCCTCTTTTATATCTTCTTGTTTTACCTCATGATAGAGGCCCCTAAGGACGAAGGCATGCCCCTTCTCGTCCTTAGGGGTGTAGGTATGGTACTCTACCTCCGCCTCCGCCAGGTATTCGTTCACTCGCATCCAGTCCAGTTTATTTTCCAACTGGAGGGTGGTCGCATTGGCACTGTGCTTCCACAAGTGCCCTCCTCTAAGCCTGCCCTTCAGAAAGGTATTTAAGGTTCTGTGATTGACCAACCTCCCATGAATGATTATGGGAGGTGGTTTTTTCTGTGCAGGCTGAGGGGCGACCACCTCTTCTCTTGGTTCCTGCTGGGGCTGGGGGGGCTCCACCTCCATGTCCTCTTCTACATTTGGAATTTTCCCTTCGTGCCGGTTCTGCGTCTCGATGGTTGGCGACGCCGGCGTAGCTGCTGTTTTCTTCTTGGACCCTGGATGGGTGAAGGTGGGGTTGTCTTCTTCCTGGACTCTCCCTCTCTGCGTCTGTATTTTAAAAAGTGATACCATAGCTTCCTTACCTGCTTCGACCGCCACCTTCGGGGTCTCGTTTCTATTTTGAACCTTCGTCGGAGCCGCTTTGACGCTGTTGACGCTAGCGTCAGAGCGGCTGTTATCCATGACGATCTTGGCCGTCGATGCCTTACTTTTTAGTTTTCTTGATTTAAGTTTCGTATCAAGGCTGACACAGCTCCTTGTTACGGTCATTTTGCTCCTTAGGTAATTAGTAATAAATTAAATAGATTTAGAATATTTTTCTTTATTCACTTAGAGATATATGGTACAAATTAGTGGTAAGTTAATGATTATTTAATAAATTACATAGAGTCACTGGAACTGTTTATTATTATTGGTATGTCTGGACCACCTAGTCATTTCTCCTCATACATCTACAAAATATAAAACTGTATTAATACTGTGGTGAATTCACATATTTGAAATAAAGGTTTATAAATCAAGAAAGGTACTTACCCTGCCATCTAGTGAATTGTAGAGGAACCGCTTACTAGTATCTTTATAGCTTGCTTTTATGTTGAGTTAGATCAGTTTTTTTCAAATAGGATTTTTAATTGATATGAGTATTGATCTTTTCCGTCGATTTCTGGCGATTAGAGGGGCCATTCTTAATTAATTGCTGGTGGTATCTGCATGAAGACGTTTTGTCTGTGAACATCCGCTCCGGGATTATTCTTTGTGCAGTATTTTATTGTGATTTCGATGGTTGGCAGTGTATATTTTTGAATTGTGGCCGTAGTTTTGTGAAATCGCACCTATTTAGGGATTATTACAGCAATTATTGTAAGTACCCCTCGTCCATGTGATTTTATAAATAGTAATTTGTTATTTTTCTCGTGTAGTGATTATTCCACCCTCTCTATCATCACATCTCACCATCATCTATCCATTTTCGTGGAATATAGTGGAACACCCTTCAAGGAAGGTATGTTCAATTTTTTTTGGTAAATAGTTAGGCAATTAATTTTGTCTATACTTTATTTATAAGGGTGTTACTGGAGGGCTATTATTTGACGTTTTTCTGCTGAGGAGTTCTAAGTGCTGCAGATTCTATTCTGGAAAAAATAATAGTCTGGGAAATAAGTTTCTTTTTGGGGAATATTTTTTAACCTGTCCGTCCCGACGCCCCTGTGCAACAACTTACCTTCGTGGATGTTCAGAGGCGAGGATTCAACAGGAAGAGGCGAATACGCAAGTTAAACTAAAGAGCAATAGTTTTATTTTATTTTTGAAAACTTATATATTTATATATTTTTCTTTACTTACCTGGTATTTAACAAGATCAAAGTGGTTCGCACAAAGACATTATTTAGCCTAGCGCAAAATTGTATAATTGCACTTAATTCGCAGTATAGTTTCTTAAGGTTCGGATTAGCCTTAGCAATTTTGTTGAAAAGAAATACGAGTTATATTTCTGGTTTTGTTTTATGTGAATGCGCTTAAGCTTAAGCAACACTAAAACTGCAGTAACATTTTTGCGGCGTTTATGATAAAGGTTTTTTTTTATTTTTATTTAATTTATTTTGATAATACTCATAAAAAAGCAAATACTTTATTAACCTTATAGAAACTAATACAATATAACCTATTTCTATTCGATAGTTAAATATATTATTGCAAGATATATACCGGTTGTCCCATAGGCAACTATTTTATTTAGTTTTTATATTGTATTTTTTTTAGCTGATTTGTTTAACTCATAGACATTAGCATTTAATAACTTTTATTAGTCCGGTCAACTTTTCCAATTTTAGGTACTTTGAAATTAAGATGTGTATTTAGATATTTTTTTTTATTGAATTAATATTAGGCTATATCGTTATAATCTTATTTACATATTTTGAATCTGTAATACCATTTTTTTGTACGCCACATTTTTCGAACTTTTAGATTTAGATAATTTTTTTGTGTTGTTTTGTTTGTAAATACTGCTGAATACTATTGAATACTATTAAATACTGTTGTGATTTATTTGATATCTAGTAATAAACTTCCATATAGTCTTTTAAAGTAAATTGTCATTTCTTGTGTGTGTTCAATCTCTGTTTAGTAAATTGGGGGATTGCTAAGAACTTTCAAGGGTATTTGCAAGGGAGTTTAATTTACTTGGCGCCCAATTATTAAATCATCTTTTTTGTGACCCCGCCCGTCTCCACTGATAGTTTGGCCGGGCGAATACTCAACTGACATCTGACAGTTGCTTACTGTTACCTAAGAGGCTTGTAGAGTAGTAATATCCTGTCCGTCTCGTTTCCCGAATATCCGGATGCTATCTGGATTGTCGGCCAGTCCTTGAGCGCCTGTATAACAGCGGCTCTTCCTCGTGTTAGGATAGGATTCTCCTCCGTTTGCATTTCAGATTTAGATTTAGATATTTCCTTATCCTCGACCGGTTCTGACCAACCGGTCGGGGTATCTTTCGTCTCGTCTGCTATATTTCTGAACGCACTTGGTGTTTCAGATTTTGAGGTTAATTAGAAAAAATGGTGGGCCGGAAGTTTCGAGATTAAAAAATTTAGTTTAAATGTCACTGTCAAAATTTTATAATTTTTACTATTTTTGCACTTACCGGCTATGCCCGGCTCTGCCCACACTCTTGGTGGCCCCTCGCGTCTTTACGAGGACCACCGCACTACCGTACACTACTAACTTTCGTTACTTTTTACGCACTGACTACTTAGATTTTCCCAACTTCAACATACAAGGTTGATGCACGCTGACGTTTCTATTTTTGCTCAGATTATCCAAAAAGTCTTGGGCGTCACAATATTCCCTATCCAGTACAAAAATATCACCTTCTTCGAACCAGTTTCTTTTTAAGCTAATCAGATCCCTTTCATATGAGCATCTCAACATTGCCGCGTCATTATTTCTAGAGTCCGAAAAATAAGGACCATGAACATTGAACATCTAGTATATGTCCATTGAGAGCAACAATTAGTGCTGGTTTTAGAAGATGATATCCCTTATGTGTGCAATACAACTGACGTAACACTTGGAAAGCTCTGCTTTTGGGGATTTTTATGTATATCCGGTCAATATACGCTATTGCTTTTCGATTTCCTGGTTCAGGATTGTACAGAGTATTTGCGAAATCTGTTACATGTTGAGCAACGTATTGGTCCCTAGTTATGTGCTGTAGACCCAGCTTATTTGGTACAAATTGTTTTACTAATGAAACACGAACTTTTGAAATTGCCAAGCTTACAGCTTCAAAAAGTTCCCTAAACTGTACTTTGTTTACGGAAGTTGGTGCTTCAAACTCTTGATCAGAAAAAATATTTTCACTTTCAAATATATTGATAGGTTTATATTTCATGGCAGTGTTCCGCACTATATTTAGAAAATGTTTTAAATCACTTCTTTTTAAATGAAATGGTCTGGTAATACCTCTAAGTCCATTGAATAATATTGGCAAGAGAAGTTCTTCATCGGCCAAATGACCTCCACAAATTCTTACACCTTGAGGTATAAAGATGCCAGTCTTCAGAAAGATATCAACTTTACCTTCTACAGAAAATCTGATGAGATGTTCAAGTCCACCACATATGAAACATGAATTTCGAGTATTTCCAAGCAATATTCTGAGTACAATTGGATCCGGATCCTCTACGTAAGCTTGAACTTCCGCCTCTATACTCAAATCACAGTTGTGGCAAATCCTTGTTTGTTCCGTAATTGGTATTTGAGGCAATTGCAATTCGATTCGACAATGTTTAGCAATTCCCCTTTTTTCTTCGTCCAAACGCACCATTTGTCTCGGTAATCTATTATATTCACAGAAGAAACACCCTATTCTTACTGCAAAATTGTATGCCATATTCAGTTGGTACATGCACTGTATTGAAAGCTCAGTTCAAAAAAGAAGAAAACAAGATTAAAGAAGTTACAGATACTAACATTTCAACTAACCACTGTCGTTCGCTAACCACTGTCAGAGCTGACGCCAATGTCAAAATGTCGTTACAAAATCTCAACTCACGCGGATAGGTGGCGCCACTTATTTGTAGAAAAAGTTGATTTTTTCTTCAGCGCCATCTAGCGCCGAAATTAGCCTGTAGAGGATAGTCACTTTTTAATGATTTTCGATCAAAATGACTGGGTCACAACATATAAATAATTCATACAATTTGATCGGAAGTCAATTTCACCTAAAGAAGTGTGCGGTGTCCTTTATATATCAAGATTACCTCTCGTGTTGTTGCACCGTACTCAATTGCTTCCGGCTTACTTAAGTTGGTAGTTAACGTATGTATTTAGGGGGATTTGATATTCTGCTAACTTCTCTTTATAAAATTGTAACCTTATTTTTCTTTACTAATGTCAAATATTTGTTCTGTTTAGAGACAACTCTGTTTCTTTGTCTGTGTATTTACTGCATGTATCCTTTCACAAGAAGTTAAATTTCGAGTTCAGATGAATAAAAATTCTCTTTTTTTTAAATTAAAGCTTCTCTTCCTTTTCTGATAAAAAATTTTCAAAATGGCCGAGAAAATCTATTTGTTGTAATTTGTCTAAAACGACTTTAGAATAATTACTTTTTATTGCCATCGGAAAGCTGGCGTCAAGAACTACATTTTGAAAAAAGATGATCCATTTTGAACTCAAATTTCAGATAACAAATTCACTTGTGTCCACAAAGTTCAATATCTGGACACCAAAATTTCGGGATGTTGTGTTTTCAACAAAAGGTATATTTTCTTAAAGTTTGAAGCCGATGGGGAGTCAAATGAACAAAACCAACGCATATTTGTTGGTATCAGCTTTTATATAAAAAAATTCACAGATTTCGCCATCCTTGCAACTATTGGGACATTGGAAATGATAACACCATACATAAAACATAAACTCTTTCAACTTTTTCAACTTTTTCCGGAAATAGCAAGATCCAATATTAAATGAAACCTGGTAACTTGACCCACTGTGATATATGCAACCCGTATTACATTTGCGTATCTCAACCGTTGCATATACGACAGTCTCACTCGACCGCGACACCGCTGTCTTTTGACCTTGAACAAAAACTGGTAACTCTATCCTCATATATAAAGTATAAGAATAAGAACTTTAATGAACTAAAGATGATGTTGCAACTTTAAATAACACATAAAAGTAATATAACCGCACTTAACAAGGCTCATGGTTATTCTCTACCACCGTACGCTATCGCCTATAATAATATATTGTTCTCATTTGACAATAGCGCCTGACATTTGAATTATCACTTGGACATGTCTGCTGCGGGATGCGCAGGGGCGGTTTGGCGCTAACATTTTTATTGCGAAGGTTTTTGGTTTTTAGTTTGTCCCGATCGGACCTCTAGAATTGGAGATATTCACCACTTAACTTAAAGAAACGCATTTCAAAAAACAAAATTATTCAAAAAAAAAACGCAATAGGCTTTAGAACTTCAAAACTCAGATATATATATCCCTGGTGATACCCCAGAAGGTATGAAATCATAATATTGTTGTTACAAAACTATACACGTCATTGTCCGTTTTTTACTCCACTATAAGGTGGCATAGAAGGTGAGCCACAAAAAATTACGATGAAATTTATCACGATTATAAAGAATTATATGTTATGTACTTCTCTCATGGTCTGCCTCGCCTAGTTTTGACCTAAATGCTCTATAAACATGTTCATGCGAGTATATTATGTTACTTAATCTTTAGAATACCGCTGGTCTTTTTTAAATTTATAGCTGAAATAGTAGTTCAGTCAATACGTTGGCCTCTTGCCGACCATTCCTACCTTAGCTCCTGTTTCCCTTTTATAGATTTGCGTAATATCAGTATTATTCTCATATCTCCTGATCTTGATCTGTGAAGATTCGGGTTAGTGTTTGAATTTTACAGCCTGCATACCCTATTCTAATTTCTCTCTTGATTGTTACGCTAACTTGAAAGAAAGTTTAGTAGAGTAGAGTAGAGTTTAGTAGTAGAGTAGAGGGTCCTTTTCATAGTGCTCGTAATTCGCAAAACAAGTCAGTTTCTTCACTCGGTATAATCATGACCTAACGTGGATGATTACACATGGGTACATTGCATTCATATTAGATCAGTATAATAAGACCCACCATCACCTACGCTGTCTTAGTTTGGTGGCAAGAGCCACTACTGTACTGGTATAAAGCCAATTCAACATACCCAGATTTAATCCTCCACATAATCTGCCCGGCTTCTGTAGCTGTATGTCTCAAACTACTACAGGCTTCAGTTAATAGATTTAATCCATAAAGATTTCTAGATTAATTCATTTAATCCTGCGAATCAAAATTAGTCAGAACAGAATATCTTATGTCAAAGCAAATCAACAGGAATATCATGTATTGCATTATCACGTGAGTGAACATTTACAGAAAAACGATAGTTATCAAGGGTTAAATTTAGAAAATTAATAATCAACAGTTACTAATGGATAACAGGAAATTTGTTGTCAATAAATAATACATAATTGTTATCTTGAGATAATTCCGAAATAAAGTAAATAGGTAAGCCATGAACAAATCTTTATAGGGTAACTCAAATACAATATTTATTACTCCAATTCTGTATTAATGTTTTATATAGTTAACTCGGGACAAACAATTTTTTTAAAGAAAATTGAACCGCCTTTAAAAAAACGGTCACTAAAAAGTATAAAATAAAATTTCGGCGTCGCATCGTTTGGTCAACCTTATTACCTTATACCGATTTTGAGGTCGAATAAAAATTCGTGAGGTAAATTTGACAAAAATTTACAAAATGAAAAACCACGATAAATATTATCTCATTGGAGGATATAGTTCAAAGCTCTCTGCATTATACCCCGTTAAGAAAAAGACTGGAGAAGCACGCTGTTTCTCGTCACATCATTCGAAACTATGTGTTACCTACAAGTTAGTACCAAGGCCGTTGCACAGTGGTCCCAAATTGAGCTTTGGAAATTAACATTTTTTTTAAATTAAAACTTACCGAGATTCCATCAAATCTTCGAAGCCCGAATTTTGAAAGAAAAAATCCCTTTTTATTATTTTAAGATAAAGGCTAAAAAATGTCTATATAATATACTGAATAACTTCACACGATAAAAACATCCAATCCGTCAATTTAGCAGCTATCAATTGACATTTCTTGTCAAAACAGTTGATATTGCTTTACGTTATTTTCTAACTAGCTTTAATTATTCAATAAACTTCGAAGCTCTCAAGAAGCACCGCGGGAGAAAGCTTTTCAGGAATTTCAAGCTCATTATATTTTTCTAGTCCTATAAATCCATGTAGCTCTCTGAAAGAGACGTGCGTCCGGAAAATTTATCACCAAGTGGTAGCATTTCAATTATCTTTATACTGTCCTGATAAGCAAAGCCCCCGTAAATGACAAAATCGCTGAAACGAGATAAAGGAGCTTAACTTCCAAGTTACCTGCCAGCTAAGTCCAGTAGATACATTTAATATTTTTTGTGTGCGAATCGAGCAATTATGTTGCATATTTTAATCTAACTAATTGCAATTGTTCTAATATGATATTTTCTTGCATTAAGTGCTTGAATTGTGTTCTTATCTATATTGAGGTATTGATGTCCTATTTGCTAAGCAAAATCACAGTAATAGTAGCAGCAATAGGATTTTTCGAGGTAAAAGCACAATTACACTATAACAGTATATTAAATTCTTAGGTTGACACTGCACCTATAGAAAATCAAAACTTGTTTTTTTTCAATAAATTGAACTCTCAATAAAACATACTAAGGAGAAACCCCGCATCTAAAAGAAAACTAAGTAAAAACGCGGCAAATTTTAAACGATATGTTTTTTGCGGTGCTTTCGCTTAGTAATGACAGTTTACTGTGTTTCTCTTTAGTATTACGAAACACTGTAGGGGTATTATAATATACAGTTACATACATTTAAATTTATTTTATTGGATTTTTACTTGGTAAGTAATTAGATCTTGATGCCAGCTATAAGAAACCGATTGTAACCCATTTTCAACAAAAAAATATTTTAAAGGGCAGTAGTATACATGTCTATCATGATAGTTGGGTTTGAGGTACCATGATACTAATATTTTAACTTATTTTGGTAATAAAACTGATTGTTTCTAAGATTCTTTAATAAAAGTTTACCCATTTATGTGCCAATTAAAAATACTGGTTAATATTTTTCATGTGGATAGAGTAACTTATCCTTTTTAATTAAGTGTATAAGTTGTTTGCCATATTTTCACATATAATATGTTTATTTTATATTTAAATTATTTTAATAATATTTCGTTAAAAGACAATATAAAAATAATTCAATCATTCAATCATTTTTGTACCTTTATAAAACGTATCCTGTTTAAGTTAGATTTTTAAAAATATTTTTCCCATTATTAACATGACTGAATTAATAGAAATGCAATGGTTCGTAATTTTCGTTGATATAATTTGTTCCACCCCTTACAATCTTATAATTAAATTTTTTAAATAATTTTTCTATAAATTTGCATTTACTTGCAGCTTATTGTCAAATTTCAGAATTTTTGCGAACTTTTAGTGACCGTTGTTTTAAAGGCGGTCCAATAAAAAAAAGGCACTTTGAGATCTATTGCGGAATTTAACATTGACTTCTTTTTACTTCAGAGATTGTGATAGATCTATCTATAAAAATTTTTGGGATACCCGGTATGTGATCTATTTCCCTGGAAGTACAGTTTCATTTTAACAAGATTTCCTTACGTATTATGTATTTAATAATGATTAATGAAGTGATAAGTATATATAGTGGGTCGCATTCGATTGGCACGTTTACTCGTATAAATATTCTTGCAGGACCATCACAATTTGTTTGTTTAAAAATATGCATAGTTGGCTGTATGCTGGTAACCGGTATTATATTCAATAGATGTTACGGCTCTTTGCAGTTCTCGTTTATCGAAAAATTTTGCTGATTTGGTGTTAATTGCTGATTTGGTTTACCATCCATCAGTCAGCAGGTCCAGTTGTGTAACACGACAGAGAACTGACTACAGACTGCGAGAAGAGAAAGCTGAATGAAAAATTGTGTATATACATCTAGTTTCCGCTAACTTAAATAATGGATCAAAGTAAGTTAATTTGAACTTTATATAAAAGAAATTATCTCAAATTTTCGGCCAAATTTACTATTTTGTTGCTAAGAGGCCTGTACCAGGTTCGAATAGTGACTAGGGTATGGTTGTTTAGTGGCGTTTTTAACTTGTTACCGGGGCTAGACGGCGGTTGAGCGATACAACACTGCTTGTACCTTTTATCTCGCCTGAGTTCGAGTCTCAGGCAGATGGTAATATCGCAGGGAATGGTTGTTGTGTTGAGGTCTATGTGTGCGTGTCCTGGTTGAGTGGTGGAATAGCTATTGCTAAACTCCACCTGAACGTTAATATAAGCAAGCTAACCGTTATACTCTTCGCCGACTTACTGCACTTTTTATATAATTGTTGCACATTCTATAGAGTACTTTCCGCATTTTTAGCGTAAATAAAAAATTATGTTAGTTTGTATTATCAAGTGGCGGCCTTGTCTAACTGCTAGATGAATGAAAGCTGCCGAAGCTTGCTCCATAATCTTACCGCATTTGTGACAGATTTATTAGGTACTGCTGCCCAATTAACCGTTTCTGCAATGTAACATATTATATAATATAAATTTAATAGATTTAAATAATTTATAACATTATTATTTATTGATCGATTTTGTTCAAAAACTATAAGTTTCTTTCTCTAACTAACGCTAACATACTGTCCAAATTTCATTACAATCCTACTTTTCGTTTTTAAGTTATCGTGCTGACAAGAAACGTGACGGACGGACGGACAGAAAAACAGATAGGCAGACAGACGGATGAACGGACATTTTGTTCAGAATTCGATCAACAACACAGCAATATAAAAAAAAATTCTCTATGGGCGATGTTACCAGTTTTAAAAATGTGCCGATCGAAAGCAATATACTCTTCGTTTTGTATTTGCGATGTGAATAATAAGGTGAACAAAAATGTGTGGATTATTTAGTCTACTACAATTAGATTTTTTACCTCGGAATCCAGTTATAATGAATGGATTTGGAATCTGATATAGAATCATATTGTAAGACAAGAAGGTGTTTACAATTTTCCAAGAAAATTTTTATATGCCAAGTTATAACGATTTGAATATTACGATTTTAACTTTAAAAAAAGTTTTTCGTAAATAGCTCAAAAGTCTTACATTTATGGAGAAAGTGGTATGATACAAAAAACAAGATTGTGAAATTACAAATATTTTATTTTCTGTTTATTTCTGTACGACGAATAGTTCTAAAAATTTCATAGTTTAAAAATAGTGCTTGAACATTTATCAGTAGAGATATAATGTTCAAATCTCAATTATGTAAGAAACAATCAGTATGACGTTAAAAATACATTTAATAGAAATTAAAGGGCTTGAAGTACTATTCGATAGTATTTTTGTCTGTCCGTACAGAGATAACATTGTTATGTGCAAAACAATGAGTGCTTTGTAATATTTTTTTAAGAAAAAAAATGGGATTTTTATGCTGCCATTGGTCATATAATGGAAATATAAAAAATCTGAACCAGTCTTTATTAATATGTAGCATTACAAACATGTTCTAATTTTTTGGCATTTTTAAAGCCGTAGTTTTTAAAAAGAGAAGAAAAATGTTATGATTTTGCTGAAAGAATTCCCTTTTTATATGAAAATACGACAGTATAGAAAAACAAAGTTTAAGAAGCTATATGTGACTTTGTTTTTAAAATATTTGTAGAATTAATAGTCTTGGAAATATATTTTACAAATGTGAGGCTTGAACTTTTAGTGGCAAAGAAATACATGTAAACATATTCAAAACTTTTGATAAATTGAAGCTCTCAAAATTAGAGCATGAAGGTAGTACTATATATTAATAAAAACTAGTACAGATTTTTTGAATTTCTATTCTAAGGGCAATGCGAGCAGGAAAATCATAAATCTTAGATTTAAATAATTAGAAAGCCCTCACTGTTTTCCACATAATGTCATTATTTTTCCAGCCGTATGGATAGAAACAAATAATATCAAAATGTACTTCAAGCCATTTAATTTCTATTATATTGTTACGTATTTCCACCTTTTAGGAGACACCGTGTATGAATCCGTGGGTTCTAACTAATTTTAACAAGAGATAAACACTAACGCTTTATTTAATAATTTACTGACTATGCAATAAGTACTTCAAAATAACTTTTATGCTTTGTTTACTTGATATTTAACCTCACTTTTTCGCTATTAATTTCACTTTCGTTGCCGAACGTCACTTTCCTAAAACTTCTCCAATAATAAAACTTCTCCTTCTGCGCCGGTAATCGCGCCTTATATACTCTGAAATTGACTCTAGATCAATCAAGAATCTTTTCCCATCACACTCTAGAAAAATCTATCTCTTTCTACAAGCTTCCAGTCACTAATAGGCATAGGCGTATCATCTCCGGTTTCAAGGGGGTGTAATACATAACAATATGTATTTTTAACATCATACTAATTGATAAACGCTCGAGCGTCATCATAAACTATCATATTTTAAAATTATTCATCGTACAGAAATAAACAAAACACTTGTAATTTCATAATCTTACTGTTTGTATTATACCACTTTTTCCATAAATGTAAGACTTTTGTGTTATTTACGAAAAACGGTCTCAAGGCACCCATTTTTTAAAGCTAAAATCGTAAGTTTCAAGTCGTTATAAATACAAATTTTCATGGAAAATTGTAAGTCACCTTTTTCTCTCAGAGAAACTCAACGCAAAAAAATCATGAAAATCCATTCGTTATAGCTGTATTTCATTATATTTCATTTTTAATGATTAATTGCATTGCAATATAAGTATTAACAATATGTTAATAGAAAATGGTTAAACGTTGACCATGTTTATATTCAAAATTCTAAAAAAAAGTCTATAACGGCGTAGTTTAAACTCTGTTTACTGATAGTGATATAATATGGCGGCCATTGTATATTCTGCATCAAAATTGGACTGATTTGAAATTTTCCCTTTTATTTTGGGGCAGCAAATACATTTTTACCTAGAATTTTATATATTCTATTGTGATTTTAAATTTCTCCCATTGCTTTGAGGGTAAGCTTATGGCTCTGAGCTCGTGTCAAATCTCAACTCTCTAGCTTATCTGCGAGTGGAATTTTATGACAAAAATTATGTTTTTGTTTTCTATGCACTGGATGTCTGGGAAGTATACAGGGTTATTCACTGAAAGCGGGTATTAGACATTTATTTGTCGAATTTAGAAATTTGAAAATTGATATAAGTGGTTTTTTACATATGGCAGCTCTAATGAAAAAATTTTCATGCATATATTACTTTCGTTTACACCGAATGACCCGCCTCACTTTATTATTTTATACGGAACATCCTATATTTTATTTCATATTTGGATTCCTCATAAAATGTTAGCTTGGGTTTATGTACCATAACATACTCTTCAACCTACCAGTTTTCGAGATAATTAATATTTTTGGAGATTTTTGACGGTTCCTACTCATATATACAGGGTATTTTATTTTCACAGTCGAACATTATTTTAGTTCAAACATCAAATAGTCAATTTTTTCAAATCGAACATTTTCACATACTTAATTGAATAGTGTAAAGAATTCTCCATAAATTGAAATGAATAGTCTCTATACCTACCTCTCCTGGTTTTTAATTATGGACGAGTTTTTGTAAAATGGTACATAATAAGTCAGCATTGTTTGTTAGTAGCCAATACAAGTAATACCTAACTTTTTTCCTTTTTTATCATAAACGAGAATAATCATGTAGATTATTGGTCATTATTTGTTTATGATCAAGATAATAACATCAAAAATAAGAGGTCATCTCATAGTAAATTTATAACAAATACATTGGAACACAATGTGCAAAATTAGTGAACACATTGAATATAAATATTTAATGCAACAACTGTTCAAAATGCCCTCTACTTTGCTCCAGACAAGCCAATATCCTGGAATTTACGGCACTTACAGTGGCTCGGCAAATTTCGTGGGGATTTATTGGCTGAAATATAACCCGTATTCTGTTCTTCAGAACTTCTTTGGTAGTAGCCGGGGTGGCGTAAATAGTATTTTTGATATCACTCCAATGGTAAAAGTCTGAGGGGGTAAAATCAGGAGACCTTGCTGGCCCTCTCCAAGATCCTTGGTAACTTATCACCTATCTTCGAACGTTGCTACTAATTCGTCATATATTTCCCATGTATTATGTGCACCGCAACCATCTATTTGGCAAAACACAGAATTATAAATATTTAGAGACAAATTATTATCAATAAAAGTAACAACTACTGTTCGCAAAATTTCCACGCATTTATTGCTTTTTAAATTTTCATAGATATGATACTTATACCTGTTATCTACTAATAAGCAGAAAACGATAAAACTGAATTTGTTCTCTTCTGTTCTCGCACCGCACGAGAATTTCTTTGTGCTCAGTGGTGTGCATTTAGTTTGTTAAAAATTCCTTACTTGGGAAATTTAGCTTCATCACTTCAAATAATCATTATAAAAATATCATGATTCTCTTGAAGACGTACGATCACATGCTTACAGAAATCTGTTCTAAGCGAACAAATACTATGATCCTGTACTATCGTCACTAGTCTGCAACACTAACATGGTGTTTATACTGATAAAAACAAAATGTCTTGAAATTTTTCATTGCCTACTATGTATGTACATTTTACAGTGCTGATTGTATTACATTTACATTTTACAATAATTCGTTCATGATAAAAAAGCCGAAAGAGAATAGATATAGGGAATGCTAATAATCAATGCGGAATTCAATACTCTATTAAAGGACCCCACACACTCACCCCTGTAAAATGACTTTTGGTCAAATTGCTTCAAATTCTAGTATGTTGTATATTTTGAGGTCCTGATCAAAAGTCTCCAGGGACACGGCGCTCCAAATGCCTTACTTTTAGCTCCAGAGCCTTGAGATCGTTCCATTTTCAAATTTCTAAACTAAACAGATCCCAAGAAATGTCTAATACTCGCATTCCGAAAATATGTATGTCTAGATTCTATTTAAAAATTCATACATATGTTTTTTAAATTACTTAATTTAAAGAGATATTTGATGTTATACATACTTATTCTATCAACAGGAGATCATTTACCATTGTTTCACCCTCTTTTCCTTATAGGGGCGAAACAAGTACACATTATTATAACACTATTTGATCTAATTAAATAGGCGTATTTTAACCGGAAAAACATTTTAAATATTCATCGTGGAAGAAATATTTTCGTAAAGAAATCTGTTTTATAACACACTGAACTCAAATATCGAATAATAAATTTAATAGTTGTGTGTGTGTCTATGCGTATGTGTTTCTGTGTGTACATGTACGTAAATCGTTTCTTGTAAACACGATAACCCTTCTTAAATTTTTCATTCAAATTTGGAACGCATGTGAAACAGCTTGATGAAATAGTCCCAATTGAATTGGGCCATATTCTCCGTACAGGGCGATCTCTAAAGGCATGCAAACTATATTCTTCACTTACCAGGTGTTCAATTACTGTTCCCTCGGAAGATTATGGAAAAACGGCTAACTTTACAAAGATGCTTTCTTAACAAAAACAAACATATTTGTTTAAATTTCTTGATATTTAATTATTATTCTCAATTTCTTTAAACGGAATGCCTATAATTTATTTATATGGTTAAATAAATCATAGAATTCATCACATAATACATACCATAAACATCATACACTTTATTTTTATTTTAAACAGTTTTTGAGATATGATTATTTCAAATAATTTTTGCGTAAATTGAGGTTCTCTTTATTTTAGCATTGAAATCTAGTACGCTTTGGTCTTTTGTTAAATATTTCTTTCAATTTCTTGTTTTAATCGAATGCCTATAATTTGACTTCCACGTAGTAAAATTATAGGCATTCTATTGGAAGTATAGTAATCGTAAAATAATTTTCATTTTGAAGTGACGTCAGAATTCCATGACGCTGGC
The DNA here is from genome assembly GCA_963583905.1 of Stenurella melanura. NCBI lineage: Eukaryota > Metazoa > Arthropoda > Insecta > Coleoptera > Cerambycidae > Stenurella > Stenurella melanura. The sequence goes on from OY757309.1 coordinate 156,663,237, forward strand.
AAAATTTGCAAAAATGAAAAGTGGCTCCCTGTGTGTCTGTGGTAGTACTTACTCACTCACATAAAGATTTTCATGTATCTTATTCATAGGAAATCTATACAGCCAGCTCTCCACCTGTATATTATAACGAGATCTGGAACTGGATTGTTTTTTGAACATATCCGGTGAAGGGTTGGGGGGTGAATAGGGGTAAATAGAGGGAAATAAGTAAAGCAAGCTGGTAACAGTACTGAAACTTGAAATTTGGTGTATGTACTAGAAACCAAGGCCCCAAAATTTTTTATAATATTTTTCCATCCCTCCACCGCCCCACCACTCCATTATTAAAGAGGTTGATAAAAGAAAATTGAGATATTCATTTGAAATTTGGTATATGTATATATTATAATGACATCAAGAACTAGATTATATTTTGGGATTATTCTGTTGAATGGTTGGGGGTTAAATAGGAGTAAATAGGGGAAATAAGTAAAGCAAGCTGGTAAGAATACAGAAACTTGAAATTCGGTGAATGTACTAGAAGCCAAGCCCTCAGACTCTTTTTTAATATTTTTCAACCCCCCCACCACCACTACTCCATTACTAAAGGGGTTGACAAAATAAAATTGGAATATTCACTTGAAATTTGGTACACGTATGCATTATAACGACATCTGAAACTAGATTATATTTTGGGATGATTCCGTTGAAGGGTCGGGGGTCAAATGGTGGTAAATAGGGGTATATGGGGGAAAATAAGTAAAGCAAGCTGGTAAGAGTACATAAACTTGAAATATGGTGTATGTACCTACTAGAGGCCAAGGCCTCAATATTTTTTATAATATTTACCATCCACCCCCCACTTCATTATTAAATGGGTTGGTAAAATAAAATTGACGTATTCATTTGAAATTTGGTATACGTATATATTATAATGACATCAGGAACTAGATTATATTTTGGGGTTATTCCATTGAAGGGTTGGGGGTTACATGAGGTAAATAGGGCAAAATAAGTAAAGCAAGTTGGTAAGAGTACAAACACTTGAAATTCGGTGTTTGTGCTAGAAGCCAAGGCCTCAGATTTTTATAATATTTTTCAACCACCCAACACCCCTACTCCATTATTAAAGGGGTTGATAAAATAAAATTGAGATATACACTTGAAATTTGTTACATGTATGTATTATAACCACTAGATTATGTTTTGAGATGATTTCGATGAAGAGTTGGATGTTAAATAGTGATAATTGTGGGAAAATAAGTAAAACAAGCTGGTAAGAGCACAGAAGATTGGGATTTGGTGTATGTTCTAGAACTGAAAACCTCAGGTTTTTTTTTATAATATTTTCCATCCCTCACCACCCCCACTCTCTTATTCTCCTTTTCGCTACTAAAGGTACTTTAAAGTATCAATGAATTATCATACCCTTGACTACCACACCCGGAATTGTTAAGGGTTAGCCTAATGATTATTACCTATCATCAAATCGGTTCTACTTTCACAAGGACTTAAAAGTACCGTTGGCCGCTATACAGGGTCATCCTAAAATTCATATCTGGGAGTGAAAGGGTTAAAAGAGTTGATAAAATGAAATTGAGATTTTCACTTGTAATTTGGTACACGTATGTATTATAACGACATCTGAAACTATATTATATTTTGACATGCTTCCGTTGAAGGAGTGGGGGGTAAGTAGAGGTGAATAGGGAACAATAAGTAAAGCAAGCTGTAGGAGTACATAAACTTGGGATTTGCTGTATATGCTACAAACCAAGGCTTCAGATTTCTTTCTAAAATCTTCATTAGTATTGTAATGACATTTGATAGAGATGATTCCGTTGAAAGGGTGGGGGTGGTAGGTTGTGAATAGTGGAAAATAAGTAGAGCGAGATAGAATATTCATTTCTAACATGTATAGTAGAAACCTCAAATTTTTCTATGACATCTGCCCCAAATATTAATAAAATTCTATGACAAATAATTTCGACATACTAGAGTGCAAATATATTCAAGGTGTTTCTTTTAAAGTGACGAATGTAAAATCTGGATGTGGAGGTAGTGATTCCATAGGCAGCGGTTTTTTTACATGAATTAATAACTCATACAATTTCTCACATTTGGAAATAGTACAGTTTCTTTTAATAATTATGAACGGCTTTTAAGAAATATTTTTTCACGATATTGAAACTAACCTAACAATTGCTCAAAATGTGCACCATTTTGATCCACGCAACACTGAATTCTCTTGTCAAATGAGCGACTTACATTGTATAGCATATCAACATTTATACGACTGAAACTGACGAATACTTTCCATCATATATTCTCGAGTCGTTGGTTCTACTTTATGAACATCTGACTTCACAAATCCCCAGAGGAAAAATTACATTGATGTCAGGTCGGGTTATTCAGGCGGCGATGCAATGGGACCTAACATAATTTAATAAAATAATAAATTAGGTAACAGTTTATTAAAATATCATACCTCTTCTTCTTATCCACCTTTCAGGAAATTGATTACCTGACGAACATTTTTACTAATATGTGGTGATGCACCATCAAGTTGTAACCACATATTATTTGTAATATAATCATTATAAAATCCAAGAAGACCACTCCATTCACATTTCCCTCAAAAAAGTGAGGAACAATAATATAATCTTGTACAATTCCTACCCAAAGATTTAAACTGCAATTGTGCTGGTAGCGATTTTTCTGTACAACATGAGGCTTTTCTCTGTCATAATAATGGAAATTGTGCCTATTCACAAATCCATTGCAATGAAACGTTGATTCATCCGTGAACAACACAAATTTGAAAAATTCTTCATTTTCTCCAATTCGATTTTGAGTCCACTGAAAAAAATTTAGTCTACGATTTAAATCCACATCCAAAATTTCTTGATGTAGCTGTACTCGATAAGGGTGAAATTTATTTTTACGAAGACATAGGGAAATATTAGATTTACTGACCTCTAAAGACCTAGTTAACTCCAGAACACTTGTCGTAGGATTTTGGATTATCGCTAAAGTTATGGCTCGCACATCTTCCAGTGCGTTCAAAACGTTCTTTCAAATTTTCTAGAGACCTTACATCTGGACACCTTCTATCGGGATATTTTATACCATATATTCTTGATGCCAATAAGCAATTTCCATCAGATTCACCAATAACATACACCATAGATATTAAATCTTGTTGACAATCATTATAATTCATATTTCTAAATATTACTTAACAATATCGATTCCACTTAACACAATAATCTTAAACACCTTACAGAAATGTCATACAGTGAAAATCAAACGCAAAACAAAAGACCAATCATGCTAGATTTTAATGCTAAAATAAAGTGCACCTCATTTTACTCAAAAATCATTTGAAACAATCATATATCTCAAAAACCGTTTGAAATAAAAAGGAGCTATGGCAGTCAAAAAAATTTTTGTAAGTTGCCAAAAAAGACAGGGAAAAAATCATAACGTGGCAACTCTGCATCCGATTGGAAAAATATTTTAGAGTCTAATACAGGACTCTTGGAGACTTAACTACCGGGAAAGAAATACAGGGCGTTCCATTTTAAAAAATCGTACTTTCTTGTGTAACTCGTTTTTTGTGGCATCTTGTATAATTGAAAACAATTTTACGTTATATTAGAGATGAAATATTGAAAGATTTGTTAAGAAGGTTTTCTCGTAAAATAAGCCGTTCTTACACAATCTTCCGAGATAATTCTAACTGGACACCCGGTATAAATTATGATATAATATTAGAGTAAAAGGTTAGTAACTTTTTGATTTGATACCTAAAAATATGAAGACGTACGAGATACCAAAACAGTATAATATACAGTGTATCTTAGCTTCGAAGGAACGTTATGTAGATTGGGAAGTATATCAATTTTATATTAAAATGTTATTAAGGAATTTTTAATAATACTATAACGAAACGAATGGAAGAGTGACACCAAAACGGACCAAAAATAGCCCATTTCGAGGCTCAAATGTGGACTCCAAAACGTTCAATAAATCAGCTAAAGTTTACTCTAATATACGATTCAAATGTATTGACCCCTCACTTTAATCGCGAATATCTCAAAAACAGAGGAGCAGAAAAATTGACAAAATTATGTGTTTATTATGAGTCTATTTTAAATCAATCACTGAAATTTGAATAGTGTATATTGAACAGTTTTGAAGTTCTGCTAAGTTATATTAAAAAATGTCCTACTTTTTAAGGAAATTTTGATCATACCAGTTTTAAATCCATTATAACCTTGAAAATATGCCTACTATGTAAATAATATTTTAGACGCCGATAAAGCACGGTATTCTCTGTACGAGAAATGTTTTTAATAATTTTTTGTTCTAAAATCCTACAGATATTCTCAAAAATGTGACGTCATGTTTATTCGGTTATTTAACAATGTATTTAAAACTTTTTTGTTAAAATAATTAATTATATAAAATGTAAGCATTTTCAGAAAAAGTAATTGGTATATATCAAATATTAAATAATTTATCAGGCCTAATAGATAATATTCTTGCAAACTTGCAATGATATTATCCTTTACGCTTGATAACTAAATTAATATTTGATATACAGGGTGTTTCAGTTAAAAGTACTCAGGCCATTATCTCTAAAATTAATAAAGATATTTTATTTTTGTAAATGGCAGATGATTGATACCAAAGAAAGGTTTAAATAACGGTGATTAGAATTTTTCCTCAACAGCACACAGAGATGGCGCTGCGATGCAAAACTATTTTTTGATGGCTGGAACCTTGAAACATAAGCCACGTGATTAAACAATAATTTGTGAATAATTTTGATGGTATAGAGAATTTACAAAAAACAAGCCGTTTTGGAGTTACATGAGTTTCTTTCATTAATGCCAGTACACGTGAATTTTGATAAATCCCTATAATTTATTTATTATTTATTATAGAATATTGGTTACCAAACACTTTTTTTCAAGATAAGGAAAGTGATATAATACACTATCATAAAATTATGTTTACCACTTCCGGCCAAACCGGAACTAACATGATGAACCAATATCCATGTTCCTACATATTACATTTTTTTTTCTAATAACGCTTCTAATAAAACGGCTCCCAAAACTTAAAGTGGTAATGGCCTGGGGACCTTTAAGTGAAACACCCTGTATACCAATTATTTTTTCTGAAAATACTTGCATTTTATATAATTAACTATTTTAGCAAGAAAGTTTTAAATACATTGATAAATAATCGAATAAACAAGACGGCAAGTTTTTGAGAATAACTGCAAATTTTGAAATAGAAAAATATAATTTTCTCGTACAAAAAATGCCGTGCCTTATCGGTGTCTAAAATAATTTTTTCTACTTCCATCTTTAAAATGGCGTTTATCGTATACGTTTCCATGACGCTAAATAATCCTTTAAACACGCTTTCGACAAACCGTGACTTCGTGCATTTTAGTCACAGGCTGAACTTAGCAACGAGATATTAGTCACGGCTGAGGTCAATTCTAGATATTTTAATGGCAAAAATCAAGTTAGTTTTCCGTAATTCTTGTCATCAATCTGTCAAAATAAATCGACGCGTTGTGACAAGAGACAAGTAATTTTGTTTTACTGTTACCATGTTATTGATACGTTAATAAATGAAATATTAAAATAACTTCCAAATTTTTTATTTAGATATTTGCTGACGTAGAAAAAGTATAGTATGCAACACGTTTTATAAACTTGTTAGTCACTCATTTTATTAAACACTCGCTCCGCTACGCGTCGCTCGCGATTAATAAAACTCGTGACTAAAATGACGTTTATAAAACTTGTTACATAATATACTATTACATAGTAGGCATATTTGCCAAGATATAATGGATTTAAAACTGGTCTGGTCAAAATTTCCTTAAAAAGTAGGACATTTTTCAATATAACTTAACAGAACTTCAAAAGTGTCAAATGTGCATTATTCAAATTCCAGTGATTGAGTTAGAATAGACTCGTAATAAACACATAATTTTTTTAATTTTTTCTGCTCCTCCGTTTCTCAGATATTCGCGGTTAAAATGAGGGGTCAATACATTTGAATCGTATATTAGTTTATTATACCGTTACTACAACATAAGAATATATTTTCTCAAATGATAGAGAATTAGTTATTTAGATTCAAGAAAGAAAGTACATATTTAAATTGTTACCTTTAAACATATGAAAAATTCATGATCTGATGTTACGCAAACCTGCATTGGTCATCCGATAGGCACATAATAATCTCATTTTTAATGTTTTAATTTCTTTTTCCAGAAGTCGTTGTCATTCAACAAGGTGGTGTCGCGCCTGGATGTCCAGTTTGTCATAATGGAAGCTGGACCGGAACCTACTCTTGTTGCGCATGGCTGTTAGCTATTTTCTGTTTTCCAATTGGGATCATTTTTTGCTGTTGCATGCGGAAGAAGAAATGTACTAAATGTGGCTATATTGTGGGCTAAAAAAATAATAACATTTTTTAATCTTATTTTTAAATTAATTTTTAGGTGTAATATCTAAGAATATAAAGCGTAGGCACCTCTTGTTATTTTAATTACGCCTTTTTATGTCGGTACTAATTGCCCTTAACATTTAAGTATAACTTTCTACCAAAATATTTGCTCTGAAAACTTATTTTGTATACTTAGGTAGATTTAGATATACTTAATTATAAATGTATTTTTTAATTTTGAATAGATAGATATGTTTTTATATTTCCATCTTTTTATGTTTGGCTGAGAACAGTAACTGTAAAAATAGAATTATATATAAAAGATTATATTAAAGAAAGTTTTTTCTAAAAAAATGTACCAAAATAAATAATTAAAAAAAAAATAAAGACAGGTTTTCTTTTAAAACTAAATAGCACTAAAAACTAGAAAATCATTTTTATTCGGTGATTATACTACAAAATGATGACAAAAAAGAACACCATTGGACGCATCAGCATTGTGATAAAATGTTACGAATAATATATTGTAATATAGAAGCAACAGCAATGCTTTATGATCGTCCAATGGTTTCCTTTTCCATCGTCATTTTGGAATTCGATCACTGAATAAGAATTAGGTATTTTCTACTTCATTGCAGTTAATTTTAAAAGCAAACCATTGTTTTTAAATATTTTTTAAATTTATTTATTTTTTACTTTTTATTTCGTTTTTTTTATTCAGTCGCCATCATTTCGTTTATTCTTGTCAAATTCTTTCACTTCATACCCATATCAGAGGGTTTGTAAATAAATAGGTAATCCGCCATTTTGTGACGGCCGCCATTATAGATTTAGAATAACGCCACACATATTATTGCATTCTACTTGTCCTACCCTTTCATTTGATACCCATGCCAAGGGGGTTGTAAAAATGTAGGTGATCTGCCATTTTGTGCCAGCTGCCATATTGGATTTAGAATGACTTCACATGGTTTATTGTCTTCTACTTTATATACCCTTTCATTTGATACTCATGTCGAGGGAGTTCTCAAGAAAACGGTAATCAGTCATTTTGTTTGGCTGAGAACAGTAACTGTAAAAATAAAATTATATAGTTAAATAAAAGATTATATTAAAGACATTTTTTTCTAAAAAAATATGCTAAAATAAATAAATTTAAAAAAAATTAAAAACAGGTTTGCTTTTAAAACTGAATTGCACTAAGAAGTAGAAAATAATTTTTATTCAGTGATTAAACTACAAAATGATGACGAAAAAGAAAACCATTGGACGCATCAGCATTGTGATAAAACGTTATGAATAGTATGTTGTCATATAAGAGCAACAACAATACTTTATGAGCGTCCGTTGGTTTTCTTTTCCATCATCATTTTGTAATTCGTCACTGAATAAGAATTAGGTATTTTGTACTTTTTAGTGCTGTAAATTTTAATAGAAATCCATTGTTTTTAAATATTTCTTAAATTTATTTGTTTTTTAGTTTTTGCCTCGTTTTCTATATTCAAACGCCATCATTTCGTTTACTCTTGTCAAACTCTTTAATTTGATTCCCATATCAGAGGGGTTGTAAAGAAATATGTGATCGGCCGTTTTGTGATGACCGCCATTATAGATTTGGAAAAACGTCACACATATTATTGTATTCTACTTGTCATACCCTTTAATTCGATACCCATGCAGAGAGGGTTGTAACAAAATAGATGATCTGCCATTTTGTGCCGGCCGCCATATTGAATTTAGAATGACGTCACACAGCTTATTGTATTCTACTTTACATACCCTTTCATTTGATACCCATGTCGAGAGTTGTCAAGAAAACGGTAATCAGTCATTTTGTGGTGGCCGCCATATTGGATCTACCATAATATTTTGTATTCTACTTGTCATACCTTTCATTTGATGCCAACGCCGAGGGGGTTGTAAAGAAAAAGGTATCATTTTGTGTCGGCCGCCATATTGGATGTAAAATGACGTCACACAGCTTATTGTATTCTACTTTATATACTCTTTCATTTGATGCCCGTATCGAGGGGGTTGTCAAGAAAAAGGTAATCCGCTATTCTGTGGATCTACCGTAATGTCGAGTGTACTATATTGTATTGTGTGCAAGATTTCAGCATGATTGGATATCGGGAAGTGGTAAAAAATTCGGCCACCAAATTCAAACATACGCACATACATACATACAACATTTCGATTTAAAGAAGACCATTGAGAAGGAAAAAAATTAAATGTACTAAAAAGTGAAAAATAATTTACTTCCTATCAGAGAATGACATTGTTCGTCACATACAAACAAAATATCTCTGAAACCACTGGAAATTTTTCCTTCATACATATTAACATTTTTATATTCATACATCTCGAAACTAATAGATTTAGGTGCGATCACATAACACTATTGAACACTTAATTTGCTCCATTCGTCGCCCCTCAATGCCGGGCTAGATTTCCGATTTCGCCGGTGCAATTTTCGCTGCCAATAAAACGCCAATCTCTCTTTTTTCCCAGAGACTTCGTATGACCTTCCAGTCGATATATTTAATTTGTTGGGAATGATTGAAAATTTCAACTTTTGTCATCTCCGACTAGATTCCAGTCCACCGCGGTTAAGACATCTGAAGCTTGTCTCGCCTAATGTTTATATCAAATCTATTACTAAAAATAAAAAGCATCTTGATATTATATTTGTACTCCATTATGTGAAAATAATTGATCATAGAATTTTAATAAGATATTTGAAATCATCTGATCCAAAAACCCATAAAACGACGTGCCATCTCAATACCTTTTCGACTGATCGACGTTTAAAGGGGGTGAGGGTGGCTGATGCCAAAACATTTCTTTGAGAACTTATGCTCTCGTACACACTAATATTACATTTTGTCACAAAAGAATTAAAACCTTTGCTTCCGGCATACCGGGTGGCCACGAGTCAATGTACGCCCCCAATATTTTGGTTGTTTTTGTATTTAAAAATTTGGTTTTTGATACAAATAAATTAGACAATAATAGGCTACTTTTAGACTAACAGAAATGAAGATATCACTTCCATACATACTTCCTATGTATTTTAGTTGAATAAAAGAAACGAACCCCCAATACCGTATTTTTTAGAAATCTCAATAATACAAATTTTTCCCATATGTAGCCAACTTTATGACAGACACTGTAGGTATATAGGTTGGGGCACAAATGAAACGGATAACAAAAAATGAATTGCCCAGTTCCGTCAATAACAATGAGCGATCAGAAAAAGAAACTAATATTGCTACAGTCCAGCAAGAACCACGGGGAGGTATGAGGCATTTCTTACCGGAAAAGGATAGGATCGTAGTATTAGTAGCGGAAACGATGTCAGTAAAAATAAAATATTTCGTATAACAAAAAAAAAACTGAAATCTCTATGAGAATAACAAAAATACATTATGTTTCTTTTACCGGTAATAAATAAAAATTCTGGTTGACAAAATAAATATTAAAAAAATTAACAATAATTTTAAAACAAATAAATCAAAACAATTCTGAAAGAACAACGCATTGACACGTTTTCATAAACACTAAAACAGTACATTTAAACAATTTATCTACTCGACGCACGTTTGACCATTCGTGTATTAATACATAACGTAAGAAAGTAGATTTTATTGGAGATAAACACGCGCTAGTAGTAATAAAAGACACATTTTTGGGGAAAATAAAGTTTTAACCAAACTCGCGGCGCAGTTTAATGAAGCAAAAATTTTCGAAGGAAAATTATTAACTTTTAATAGAGCTTAATCAAATAAAAAAAAGTAGAAGTGCCGGGGATCGATCTCGCAACAACCCCATTTATATTTATCGTTCGATCGAGCATCTTACCATCATCAACATATTTATTTTCTTATTACAATATAAATATTGCTTCCCCGGATCATGATTCGGAGCCAACCGTATAACCACGACTGAGCTACGCGATTCTATGTTTATTGCAGTCTAAAACGTGTAATATGTACGTACTAGAAAATTGTAAGAGTTAGTGGTTTGACATTGTTATTTTGACGGATGAATATTCACTATTTACCACTAAAAGTAACTTAAATATTTCAAATAAAGACGTTTTTCATATTTAGAGTAGTGTTAGTTCACGGAAATAAATAATATTCGTTGTCAAATGACACACAGTTTGAAAATCGCTGAGATTATGGCTATGTTTCTCACTCGTCAGTGCATATTTCATATTTCCGTCTCAAAAAAAGTGGGAAAGAATCTTGGTAGACATACATTGACAATGTCTTTAGGCTATGGCTTTAAGTTTGTGTGCAAGAGATAGTGAAAACGTATGTGTAGGTAATATTAATTCATGCATCGGTCTTTTTAAACTGGACCCGACTCTAACTGTATAATACCCCATGTTTCCTAAAATACTTCATAATACTAAAGAGCAACGCAGTAAACTATCATTACTACGCTAAAACACCGCAAGAGAAATATACCGTGCAAAATTTGCCGTGTTTTTACTTAATAAATAATTAAATAGACTTTGTCCACGACTATATTACATAATGTACTCACTGTGTATGTGTTTCTTCAAGGATAATGCTATCCATTATTCCCTGCAGTGAATAATGATTTCATTATTCACTGATTGCAGTGAATAATGAGGACAGTCAGTTGTTTATTAGAAATGACATTAGTGACTTTTTACTAAAAATTTAAAATGTCAAAATTGCAGCAACCAAAAGACAAGTGTTGTCTCACTAAGTTTTCTAGGAAGCACTCAAGTGGTACATGCTGAAGAGGTGCTTTAATGAACAATACAAACTACGTTAGTAAGTTTTTTTCAAAGCATCATCTATTAGCAACACGCGACAATCCCCCACATTGTTTTTGAAACCATTTATCTACGTGACTACGAACTGTATTATTTTATTAGTAAGCCATGACAATACGTCAAAGCGTAATTCTGTAATTGATTTGAAACGTCAAAATTTGTGCGATTTCAACGACAACGTTATTTACAACAATTTTACATAATAGGTATTCAAAAAGAGTAATATAATTAGATAAATGGATGCTGACAGTGAAAACGGGATTTCTTTGGCACCGCCTGAGATAAAGAAATCTGCAGAAGTCGCCTCATTAATCTTCTTGCCCGAAAAATCGAAAAAATTGTACATGTTGACATATGAATCTTTCTTAAATAGGAAAAATGAAATGAAGATGAATTAAATAAATATTAAACATTTAATAGTCGTGGACAAAGTATACTATTCTACTCGTATATAATGGCTGTTATATGCTCGTTGAGTAATATGCTATTATACTGTATTGATCAGTAGTTTTTTAACTTGTTTTTAATTACCGGGTAGAATGGGGTGAATAGAAACTTAAGGGTCAATAGAACCAAAAACTGTGAACGTAATACAATGATACCTACAGAACATCAAACTAAATTTGGTGATCTTTTGTAATAATGAAGGGATGATTATTACATAAGATAACCAAATTTAATTTTGTGCTCTGTAGGTATCACTGAATTACGTTCACAGTTTTTGTTTCTATTGACCCTTAAGTTTCTATTCACCCCATTCTACGGTACCATTTATTTCATATTTTGAGTAGAAGGTTAATTCATAGTTTATTGCATACATTCTACTCTCATAATACAGGAGACGATGAGATGTGGGAGTCTTGCTTTTAAATATGTCGAATTAAGATTAAGTGGAGTAATTCGAAAAGCACCAGTTGCTATTCTGTTGCCAGAAGAGTGAATAATATGTTCAATATTTCTAAGCGAGACCTTGTTGCTAACCCATATAGAGGGTTATTCACGGAAAGCGGGTATTAGACGTTTCTTAGAATCTGATGAGTACAGAAATTTCAAGATTGGTATACGGGGGTTTTTGGGTGTGGCGGATCTAACAAAAATATTTGCATGTATGTGTTACTTCCGCTTACACCGGATAATTTAGGCCGGAGCCGTGTCGCCGCTACGATACTTATCAACTATACTCGCCAGGGGATTCAAGTTACCCTTCAGACTCCCCAAGACGAAAATAAACAAAATTATACTTACTGTGATTGCTACATTCTGCTCTCTCCGTCGAAATCTTATTTCATATCTTATAATTAGCACTTTCTTAGAAACACTTCTTAATAATTAAGACCGTCGATGAATTCTATGAGTATTCGGACAAGTACACAGACGTGGCGGGATCAAAGGTGACCCGCGGAAAGTAATTGTCCGACTCACGCCACAGAATCGCACGTCGGTCACAAATCTTATATTAGTGGATCAATATAAAATCGAATTCAAAATATATTTTCATTTATTGAAATAATTCATAAAATGTAAAAAATATATTTATTCAATAGCTAATGTGTATAAGGCAAACATCAAAGAGCACCACCACTCGGCAAGCCGTTACCTCCCATAGGAGTGTAACTCATCCAGCGTCGAGAGAACTATGACGATCGACTGTACAAAAGGAGTCAGACTCCCAATTAGTAATGTTTGTAAAATGTATGCGGAACTTTTTGAAAATTATTCATTTTGAATTTTGCACTGAAATTATCGAAATAATTGTCGGGGTGCTTAAAGAAACTATCTAAATGAATTCGAAGGTTTTCCTGCTTTTATAAACGTACTAACGACATCGAACCAAAATATACTTTTTTTCCGTCGACTCGCCTTCGAGCGACTACTATGGCGCTGTCTGCCTGAGCAGGGACAAAAAGCAATTTGGATTCGTCGGAATCGACTTTGCGACTCTGAATTTTTTTACTAATAAAGGAAAATGGAGAACATTTCGAACAATTTTTGTAATTGATAAATAGCTATTTTCTACGTTTGATAATATTTCAAAGCATTTTTTATGCGTATAAAAGAATTTATTAATAAAATGTAGTTGTTTATTAAACACAAATTACTCGAGAACGGCTTGGTTTATTGAAGAGCAATAAGAAATACCCTTTTAATTTCTAATGATCTGAAAATTAGCTTTTCACAATAATTTTCAGAAATTTCAAAAAAAATTAAAAAGTTCACGAAAGAGAAGATCACCTTAAGGGGCCTTCCATTAGTTGCGTCACACTTTGAGGGAAGAGGAGGGGGTCGATAGAGTGTGACAGCGGGGGAGGGGAAGAGGGGTGAAACTTTCGTGACATCACATTATTTATAATAATAATAATAATAATATCTTTATTTTCATAGGACCCTATTAAGGGTATAGAAACATAGTCATGAAATTGTAAAACATTATAAAATATAGCAATACACGTAACTCAAGATGAAACCATAGTGTAGTAAACAGAATACAGAACAATAAATAAGGACGAGAATTGCTAATATTACTAAGTATGCTCCTGAAAACTAGTACAACTTAAATATTCTTTTATGGAATAAAAGCTGTGACTGATTAAAGTGGCTCGAACTGTGCTCTTAAAGAGGTGAATGCTATTTATACTTTTTATGTTTTTAGGGAGTTTATTATATAGCTTGATGGACATGACATTGGGGCCATTTGCTACTATTGACAGTTTGTGTTGGGGAATCGTCAGATTTTGACTGATCCTTAAATCATGCTCAGTAAAGTTATCCCTGGGAATATAGTTGTCATAATGAGACTTTACACACATCTCTGAGTATGTAAAGTAAAATATCGAGTTCTTTGAATAGAGTTCTGCAGGAATGACGTATATTTTTAAAGGTCATAGTACATAAAATCATTTAACAAATGGAAACAATACATTACTAGAAGTGTATAATAAGATTGTTCAAAATTTATTTTCATTTCATTTTGTTTTTTTTTGGAAAATAGCTTAAAGTAAAAGATCTTAAATTAATCACTTGCTTGTTAATTTTTTTGTTAATTATTATAATAAATCAATCAAGCATTTTTTGTCAAATAGAACCGATATGATTACTATCACTGAAAGTCAGTAAAAAACATTGGTTGTTTTGTTTGTTTAGGATTATTTATTTTCTTAGATATTTGAAAAGCTTTTAAGAATAAGAATTTAATCGTAACATTGTTTTAATTGAATGGAATTCAAATAAATACAAAAATTAGAAAATTCTACCTCAAAAATTAATGCTGTAAAGTATGTGACGTCACAACAGGAGGGTTGACTCAAATGTGACAACCTGTGACATAGGGGCGGGAGGGGTAGAAAAACCATGAAATTTGTGTGACGTAATTAATGGATAGCCCTAAACGGAAGAGAGGGTGATACCATGTTAAACTAGTGTCCAGATGGCCTATAACTAAGTTTAAAATATGAATTTGATATTTTAAGAGAGTTGGAAGATATTGTAGAGAAACTGATATTTATTATTCCCCTTTTAAGGGGTATATCTACCTTATTATTTATTTTCGGAAATAAGTTTATATAAAGGACTACCAATATTATTTTTGGATGTAATATCAGGAAATAGCCGAGACAAATTTTAAACCACTAATAAGTAAAGAATACCGTTTTAAATTCATACAACTGAAAACTAAAAGCATCGGGGGTGGTGAATTGAGCAAAGTAATTGTGCAATAGTGTTAGTCCAAGGATTTTCCGATGCTCCAAACCATTTTTAAGATAGAGCAGTTGAAAACATTGCAAATCTAGCGATTGGATTAAAAATTAGGAGTCCGTAGAGGGGGTTAAGTACGAAAAAATCATTTGACTCAAAGTCACAGATTTTACGTCATTTTATTACTTTTACGAATTTTTGAGTTTTTTAATTTGCGCTTTTAATTCAAAATTTTTACAGTTTTCGGCGCTCAGAGTGTTTCCTTAGACACCTCAATTTCTTATTTTTGCTCGAAAATACATAAGAAAAATGATGATTTGAATGGTTTCACTACCTTCTCCCGTGATTTTTTCCAAGGAGGTGGGGTTGCATGGACTTGAATATCACACGTCTCTTGGTCTAATTAGATAGATGAACAGAAAGACATATGATAAAGAGTTACGTTTTTATAAAATATTACAATCTAATACAATAAACTACAAGTATAAAATTCGAATAAAAATATATAAAATTTGTAAAGTAGGGAATATCATATTTCGCATAGTATTTAAAAATCTTTAATATTACGTACAGAATACTTTTAAATCAAGAAATTTTTTACCTATACATAGGTCAGATTTCAAGTGCGTGGGGTTTATAGACATTTAAATAAACTTTTATCTTATAGGTAAATCATTTTTAAAAATAATACGTTAAAATACTACTTTTAAAAGTAAACTTTGTAAAAACCCCCTTTCAACCAACAATGAATCCACACTTGGAACATTTCTTCTTACGCATACAAAGACAACAAACTATTCCAATTGGGAAACAACAAATACACCATAACCATGCGCAGCATGAGTAAGTTCCTGTCCATTTTCCATTGTGGCATACTGGGCATCCAGGTAAGGGTCCTCCGCTGCCAACTACAATGACATCTGAAAAAATTGAATAATGTATATGGTTATTAATTACAAAAAATACATAATGTAGTGCAAAGGTAACGTTTGAATCTAAGTTTCATACGTTAGCGCTGTTTCTGGAGATTAAATACACACTCGCTTTTCACAAGACGCGGTCATACTGAGGCATGGATATTGGATAGCCATGTCCCAGAGTAATACAGAGTTTTCACTCAATGCTATTCCCTATGTTCAGTTTCATTTTTTGTCGTGTGACGTATACCTGCCCAGATTATGTGCAGAAATGTTCCTTGTGATGGACAGGGTTGGCTTCAGCTCAAGAGTTACTTCAAGCAGGGGTGGAATTAAGTATTTATTCGCATGATATATTATATGATAAATGAATGTTCCTAAATAAGTTCTAATCATTCATAATTTTGTAACATTCACGTTAACAAATTACTTTTCTTTCTCATTGCATTTACATGCATACCTAACCAAAATAAACCGAACTATAGTGAATTATTTTTAATTTAAAAAATATTTCATGGAAAAACCACAGGACGACATATGAAATTCAAAAACTTTTGTCCAACTAAAAATTAAAAGAACATTTCTTTACGTGGATAAGTGATCATACTAAAATATAACTAAATATTAAAAACAGCATTTCTTTTTACTCATTCATCGTGAAAAATGTAGGTTAACACAAAATTGATTGTTGGAAATCTGTACATAAATGCTTCTAAATTGTTCAAAAGATTCATAGAATAAAGTTTTGTGAGTAAAGTTTCTGAAAATTTCCCTAGCAATATTTTCCAACATTTTCATAATAATACTTTCTAATGTTAACTAGGAATAAACCATCTATGTTTAATTTTTAAAATTAATATTCAGAAATCAAAAATACATATATTTATAGAAATACATAAAGAGCATACAATTGTTAACAATATAACACACTGAACGTAGGTATATACAGAGTACATTTATTGTGAATGAAATTTTAAAAAAACAGATAAACAAAAATACCTATACTTAGATATCTCGATAACCAAATATTCAAAATAACAGTTATTACAATAGTTTTCATCAATAATGGTAAAGTACATATATATTTTCATAATTGTTGCCAGTGTTACTGCAAAATAGACTAAGTTACAGAAGACAGTCTCGGATGCCTCAGAAGTACGAATTTTCATGTGTGTGTGTGTGTGCGTGTGAGCAGCTGCCATTTTTTATGATATCACATGTTATTCCGAAAACTGATCTCCACAAAATTTTACAAATTCAACTTTTTCCATTTTTCTCCTTTAGTTTTTCATGGGGAATAAGACGTTGCAGTCTGGGTCTGAGCAGATGTATCTGAAAATAAATAGTTTTTGTTGCATGTAATTGGTCAAAAAAAATATTATGACTATTTCGTTTTTTATTTCTAATATTTATCCTGAAGTGGCATGGTGTACGAGAAAAATTTGAGCCACATCCACAAACTAAAATAACAAAAAATTGAATTTTTATTATGATACACTGTGTACGTCCATACAAAATAAATATAAAGCATTTTAATTTTCCTAGGCATGGCCCACTTTGTTTCATATTTAATATGTATACAAGAACAATAAAAAATGGTGGAAATAACAATTCAACATGAAATATGAACCGCATCGAAACCAGTTAAAGCATAGTTAAAGGTTGTTCTATGGTAGTAGTCACCAAATGGGAGCTAATAGGTTGTATGACAGCTTTGCAATTATTCATATTTTAAATATGCTTTATCAATGCTGCTAGAGCACAGTGCTGTGATTTACATGCAATATGAGAAGTAATTTAAACTAAAAAAAAATAGCAACCACATTTAATTTACTTAACCGATCTTAACCTTACTAAAGTATTTATTTGTTTATACATTTCTAAAACAACTTGGTTGTTTTAATAAAGTTAAATTGAACTACATCTATGCAATTTTAGCCATTTATGTACCTACTAAACATTAAATAATAAATAATAAAAATAAAATAGGTAGGTACCCACTGAATTCCGATTTTTTTTTAAATTATGAATGGTCTTATTGTGTAAATATTAAATAGTTGATTACAGGCTTGTAATTAATTTATGATAAAGTCTTACCTGAAGCTATGCTTGTTTTTCAAACGATTTGAAAACATGTCTTCACCGAAATGCAAGCTGCACACCCTCTATAACTACTGCACATAAAAGAGTGGGGGATAAATTTATTATATTTCCTCGTCCATAATTACTTGACCAGGCTCAACATCTAATATAAAAATATAATTATAATTATGCTTTTATTTATTTTATTATTAATTTCTTTTTACCTCTCATGATCCTTGGGGAACCTGAATAATACGATATTCATTAATTTAGAAAACAGTCACCCAACTAAAAAACACTATTATAAACGTATAAAAACAATCCTACACAGAAAAATATTATGAAAAATGCTGAAATTATGAAATGTCACAGAGCCCAATTACGACGTTCGACGTTCAAACAAATACTGATTGATATGATGCGCAGATCATTTCTAAATCGGTACCCGCCCAGAGTGCAGAGAAAGACAGAAAATTAAGCCATGAAACGTCATCAGTGAAAACTTGTATTTAATCTACTCTGTGGCCATGCCTCATTTTATTTATACTACTCGCCTACTGCGCAACTGCATAACCAAGGATGAATTGTTTGAATAAGACAAAATATTCCAGAGGTAAAATACCCTCCCGACTGGATAGTGGAAAGGGTAGCACAGGATAAGATGGGGGGTGAAATGCCTCTTGATACGGATTTTTTAATAAACCTGATAGGTTCGTTTCTTTGGCCTAAAAAATACGGTCATCAGGGTCCGTATATCAGAATGCCCTCCCCCCTGCCCAAGAGAGAACTCACTTCAGTTTTTATTTATTTTTTCAATACGGAATCTATTTAAAATTCTAAGTCATGCATCCCAAAGACCTGTGGCCCCAATTTTTTTGAGCTCTATTGGACCGTTGAAAATCAAGTTGAATATTTTTTTTATGATAAAGAGGTGCGAAAAGTTTATTTCATCTCATTATTTGCGACCAAATAAAGTAATTTTTAAGGTAGTTTAAACATTTCCAAACCCCGTGCGTCAGGCCTAAAATTCATTTTTTAAATTTGTTTAACGAAAATTCACGTTAATTAGATAGGAGGAGTAGCTTCGAAAGCTTGGGTAATGAGTCAACCCCTGGGGCAAAGTACCCTCTGCTGGAATCACCCCTTTGGGGTAAAAAGATACCCCCTGTGGCCCAAAGACCACCTTCTTTTGTAAAATGTTATACTGTTGGGGTCAAAAGTCACCTGGCATGGTTGAATAGCCTCCCAGAGAGCAAAAAGTTAAGAAGAGGTCATGAGACATGCCCTGGGGTCAAAGGTCACCCAAAGAAGCCCCCCGGGATAAGAAGTCGTCCAGAATTGATAAATAGTAACCCCTGAGGTCAATATTCATATAGCAAGTATAGCAAGCAGGCTAACTTTAATATATTTTAAGTTGTACTGCTATATTTAAACAGGGATTATCACCACAATATTAATTGTAATTTAATTGTTTTTAATTTTAATTTCACATTTATGATAAGGCAATAACTGATAATCACGTGAAATTAAGTTCTCAATTTAAAAGATGTATGGGGACAGCTAATGTATGCGTAAACATATACATGCATATATAGTATAATGGTATGCATATTACCTACACTTAATGAGATACTTGATACTAGCTTTTTTAATTTAAAACTAAATTATATTTTATTATTAGTCGATTCTAATGTGAAATTGATATTTAAATTTAAATAGATTATATTTATTTAATTACTTATATTCTAATGTAAGTACATTGCTTTGTATTGTTCTCTCTTTTCGATAGTCCTTTATGATGGGGTGAGTTGGCGCTAGAAGAAATTGCCAAATCTCTAAAGAGAAATAAGTTTAAGAGGCCGTGAGCTGGCGCGTCGATCGTTCGTGTTACTAGGGATCATATCGTTACCTCACAGGGTATGAAACGTAATAGGCTCCACGCCATTAGACCTTTTGGCCCCAGGGGGTCAACCCGACGGGGGCGTCTATTGATTCCAGGGGAGTGCCCGCTGCCCCAGTGGTTCATTTGTTACCCAAGCTTTAAAAGTTATTGCTCCTATCTAATTAACGTGAGTTTTGGTTAAAGAAAATTAAAAAAATGAATTTTGGACCTGACGCACGAGGTTTGGAAATCTCTAAACCACCTTAAAAATTGCGTTATTTGGTCACAAATAATGTGATGAAATAAATTTTCAGCACCTCTTTATCATAACAAAATCATTCGACTTTAAAAAATGTGTAATATTTTTAAGGGCCTTAGTGGGGCCCAATAGAGCCCCAAAAATTGAGGCTATAGGTGTTTGGGATTACTACGTGCACGAATTTGTTCATAATTGTAAACTGATTCCATTTTTGTAAAAAAAAATAAACACTGAAGTGGGCGCTTGATATACGGACCCTGTTGATCTTATTCTTTAGGCCCAAGGAGCGATCCTATCAGGTTTATTCCAATATCAGTGTCAAGGGGCATTTCATCTATGTTATCCCGAGGTACCCTTTCTGTTATATGATAACATTGTCGTTGGCCTGAATTTCTACGTTACTGACGCTTCGTTACGAAAATAGCTTAATACAGAACAGTTCTTAACAATGGACAAGGCTGATTTTTGACAGAAATATTTGTTGTCAAATTATGTAACTACTAGTAATTAGTAACACCCCTATGATTTCGTTCTCGGGAATAAAACACTTTTTAAATAAATACCTAATACTTGTAGGGGAACTTACTTGTATGCGATTGCGGTTGTGGAGCAGAAGTGACAGGAATGAAAGCATGCGGATTTTGACCTGAAAAAAAATACAAAATATCTTCATCAAATGGTATGAAATTGTACACCAATTTATATGTATTCTAACTGATAATCCTGAACTTAAAACTTCTGTTGTTTGATACTAAAAATAATTCTGGTAACATTAAAATGCTTCTGTGTTGTAGTTACAAAATTGTACCCTATACATTATACAATGTACTTTATAATGATCTTTGCAGCGTAATTATTTCACAAAATACCGGAAACATCAGCTTGCTCTCTCATTGGATAAACCTCTATAACCTAATGAGGTGAGAGTAGAACTCGAAGTCGGCAATACATTAAGAAATTGTAGATACACTATTACACCCAACATAAATGGCCGACTATATCTATGTAATTGTTAATTATAAATTAAACACTGCTTTTAGATGAATCAATCTATATATTATAAATACTCTACATATGTTTCGGCTTATTAGGCCTTTATCAAGAGTATTACATAGTGAATACTAAAGTTTCCGACGTGCTTATTCTAATTTATACCTAAAAGTATTTATATCTTAATCTATTTAAGACTTAATTTAAAATCCTTAATTATGACAAAGTTTGGAGTGGACCTAAACTGATTATATAAATCAATAGATACTTCTTATCAATTTGTTTATTATAGGGGTATTCAAGAAATTTTGCTAGTCCTTCGTGGTACAAGGGTTGTACTTGAAAGATTTTCTGAATGAAGTAAATTCATGTTATTGGTATCTATGAAATGGTTGTTTTCAATACAGTGTGTTGACATTCCTGTATTTTTATTATTATTTAAGATATACTGTTTATGTTCTTTTACTCTGCTTACAACGCTTCTACCACTCTGACTGATATAGACAGCATTACAATCTTTACAATTAATTTTATATACACCAGATTTATCCATTTTATTTAGCTTTTCTTTTCTGTTATTACCCAAAATGTTTCCTATATTTGTCTTGTTCACACTTATTGTAGAGATAGGTACCTAAATTGTTTAATTTTCTAGAAATTTTGTTACTATGTTTCGGAACATAATTAATAAAACTATATTTTGTAGGTTTGTTAGACACAGTGAAAAATTCTTTATGGAGCATTTTGCGTTGTTTGTTTTTGACCATGTTATCTATTAGTGACTTGTTGTATCCGTTATTTCTTGCAATTTGTTTAATTATGTTTAATTCTCTATCAAAATCACTTTGCCCTAAAGGGAAATTCGTGAGTCTATGTATTAGACTATGAAAGGGTGAAATCTTAATTTGCCATGATTGCTGCGAATTATAATGTATTACTGTGTCTGTAGTAGTAGGTTTGTGGTAAATGCTAAATTTCAACTGATTGTTATGTTTTTTGATATTAATATCTAGAAAGTTTAATTGACTATTTTGCTCTGATTCCATTGTGAACTGAATTTTACTATTAAAAGAATTTAGGAAATTAAGGTAATTACTTAGGTTCCTTTCTGTACCGGCCCATATACAAAAAATGTCGTCTACATATCTACATAAGCTAAATAAAATGGATAAATCTGGTGTATATAAAATTAATTGTATAGATTGTAATGCTGTCTATATCGGTCAGAGTGGTAGAAGCGTTGTAAACAGGGTAAAAGAACATAAAAAATCTATCTTAAATAACAATAAAAATACAGGAATGTCAACACACTGTATTGAAAACAACCATTTCATAGATACTGATAACACAAATTTACTTCATTTAGAAAGAAAAGGTAAACGTTTAGATCTGCTAGAACAACTAGAAATCAAAAAATCTTTCAAGTACAACCCTTGTACCACGAACGACCAGCAAAATTTCTTGAATACCCCTATAATAAACAAATTGATAAGAAGTATCCATTGGTTTATATAATCAGTTTAGGCCCACTCCAAACTTTGCCATAATTAAGGATTTTAAATTAAGTCTTAAATAGATTAAGTCATAAATAGATTAAGACATAAATACTTTAGGTATAAATTAGAATAAGCACGTCGGAAACTTTAGTATTCACTATGTAATACTCTTGATAAAGACCTAATAAGCCGAAACATATGTAGAGTATTTATAATATATAGATTGATTCATCTAAAAGCAGTGTTTAATTTATAATTAACAATTATTTTCAAGATGTTTCACAAGGTATCTACCACAAGTTCAGTTTAGTGTATTATATCTATGTAATCCAACAGTACCCAGATTATACTGCCCGACAAGAATACATAAATCAGAATAGTTGGGGCGACCCATTATATCCGCAAGCAGTTTACCAACTTACCACCTATCAAAATGGTTATCAGAGGAGTTCGAAAACTTACCCAACGCACAATATAGTTTCTCAATAATAATGAATACCAATGGTTTCCTAGACACAGTTAACAAAAAATAACTGCGACAAGATGTTTTGATCTCGGTTGATGTTTGTTGTTGGTTTCCAAGTGCACTTCCACAAATCTTGGTGTATCTAAGGACTTATTCGAATTAAATAATATTAGCTAAGAAATATTTAAGGAATATGTTGACCTTACTAAACTTTACATAAAGCATAACTTTTTCCAATTTAATAACACTGTTATGCGTTACACGCCCTTGAAACTGGATACTGATACGCCCATGACTAATAGTAACTTTCTACATTGTTCTGGAGTCGCCGCCTAGAACAATTCCAGACGTATATTTCCGAAAAAGGTCTATGCTGGATTTTTTAAGATGTATTCCTTTTGGATATATAATGCGCGATTCACTGGGGAAGAAAGAAGTTAAAAAGTGACAAAGTGAGGTTATAAATCAGAGAGTAAACAAAAAGTGTAATATCAAGTAGCAACATTGTTAAAGATTATTTTTAGTCCGCTAGAAGTGTAGTTTAGTTCAAGAAAGTATTGTTAAATTTCAGTAAGTTTTTAAATAGTGTCCTTGTGAAATTTATTTGGAACCTACGAAAATTGAAGGGGTGATTTCGAAAGGGGCGTAAACACGCGACAATACGTACTTCGGGCAATATGGAGGGACTGCAAAGGGTGAATCCTTGTCATCTTTCTTTGTCGATATATCCATGAGCAGGTTCTGGACAAAGATAAAGGAAAACTTCGAGTACATCCCTAGGCTATGGTTGAGACTTGTGGATGATATATATGATGATAATAATGAAAATGAGTTAAGATCTGTTACCAATATAATTGTTTGTCCTCTTTAAGGATGATAAATATAAACGATTGATTCTTAAAAATACTGCCTTTAACAATCGAAAGGCATTTGAAAAGATTTATTCTTATTTTTTAAGCGATTATTTATTTAAAAATCATAAACAAGTAATGATAAACGTAACGAGAAGGTCCAAATTTCCATTATTTACATGTTTTGCATAGAAAAATGCATATTTAAGAAAAACAAAGGACGTCAAGACGTAAAGCGAACAAAAATACATAAAAGCATAAGGAAAAATTGACAATTATTAAGTTTCCAGTGCAAGGCAATGCTAACAATACTAACTCCGACAAACGCAAAGATTGCAAAGGCGTCCGACAAGGCTGCGTTCCGTCACCACTCTTTTTAACATCTATAATGAACATGTAATCGACGTGTGCTGGAGGATTGACAAGGTGGAGTAGCTATGGAAGGAACTAAAGTTTCTAACTTGAGGTTTGCGGATAATACAACCTTAATTGCAGCGAGTGGGGATGAGCTCATGTATCTATTGGACATTGGACAACCTCTAAACAATAAGCTCTGAGTACGGTTTGAGTGTAAAATACAAAACAAAAATTGTGATTCGAGACCGAGCAAATGAAAACTATCCAGGCACCTTAAGGATAGGTAATTTTGAGGTAGTCAACAAGATGGTTTATCTTGGAGCCCTTGTGGACAACAAGAGAAACTGCGAATATAAGATTCTATGAAGAATGTAGCTGGGGAGATCGGTAACTTCTCAGTTAAGCAAAGTTTAACGTGACAGGAATATCACCAGGCGCACAAAGGTGAAACTTACTAACGACTCTCCAGCATTGCATTTTCTCGAAACTTCTAATTTGTTTTCCACATCAACCGGTGGGAGGAGAGTAAAGAACGTTTGACTGTCAAGGGAAAAATCTGACGTGAATAAGAAGAAGAAGAAGAAAAAAAACTGCAAAGCTGAAAACTAAGAGACGACAAGAGTTTCGCGTTTAGCATAACCAAAATACGAAACATATTGAAAATCATTCCAAATCCGTTACAAAATCATGCATGGGATTTAGAAGTCTCATAAGTTTTTTAATTTTGTTTCTCTTTGTTTTCAATTATTAATTAAATCCGGGCTGTTTCGAAAATAGCGCGTTATTATTACACTTGCACGCGTATAGCTTTGGCTGGTAAACTCTAATAGATGAAAAAATTTTTTCTTGGACTTTTTTATACAAAATTCAACGCTCTACAAAACAAACCTTTTTTGTAAAGCATTTTTGTTCTATCTATTACCGTTCTTGCTACGTAAGAGGCAGAAGATCAAAAAGTAGCATTCTTGAAATTAGAACAATTTTTTTCTGTTTAGATAAACTGGGCAGCCTTGAAAGTATTGAATGGAATGGCACTAGAATTATGGGAAATTAATACAAACGATTTTATCAATTGCACTTCACTATTAAGTACACATAAGTATCTATTATGCAACTAAAAAACCGCTGCCTAAGGAATCACTACTTCTACATCCAGATTTTTCATTCGTCGCTTTAAAGGAAACATCTTGTCTAGATATGCACTCTAGTACGTGGAAATTATTGTTCATAGAATTTTAATAATATTTGGGGCAGATGTAGAAAAGTTTGACGCGTTGGTTTCCACTATATACGATAAAAATGACGTTTGTAGTTTATCCTACTTATTTCCCCCTATTCATAACCTGCCACCTGCCACCTCCCACCCCTTCAATGGAATCATCTCAATCTGATGTCATTACAATAATAATAATTGTCCTAACTTTCAAGTGAATATCTCAATTCTATGTTATCAATCCCATCAATAACGGAGCGGAGATGGCGGGGTTTGAAAAATATTAGAAAGAAATCTGAGGCCTTGGTTTCCAGTATATACACCAAATCCCAAATTTCTGTGCTCTTATCAGCTTGATTTACTTATTTTCCTCTATATACTCCTATTTAACCCCCAACACTTCAGCGGATTCATCTCAAAATATAATCTAGTTCCAGATGTCGTTATAATATATACGTCTACCATATTTCAAGTTAATATCTCAATTTTATTTTATCAACCCCTTTAATAATGGAGTAAATGTGGTGGGTGCTTGAAAAATATTATTAAAAAATCTGAGACCTTGACTTCTAGAACATACACCGAATATCAAGTTTCTGTACTCTTACCAGCTCGCAGCCCGCAATTTTCCCTATTTACCTTTACTTACCCCCCACTCCTTCAACGCAATCATGTCAAAATATAATTTAGTTTCAGATATCGTTATAATACATACTTACGTGTACCAAATTTCAAGTGAAAATCTAAATTTAATTTTATCAACTATTTTAATAAGGGAGTGGTGATGGTGGGGTGTGGAAACTATTATAAAAGACCTGAGGCCTTGGTTTATAGTACATACACCGAATTTCAAGTTTCTGTACTCTTACCAGCTTGCTCTACTTATTTTGACCTATTTGCCCCTATTTAACCCCCAACCCTTCAACGGAATCATCTCAAAATATAATCCAGTTCCAGATGTCGTTATAATACATACGTGTACCTTTCAAGTGAATATCTCAAAAATCAAGAGGTAACTATATTGTTATTTTTATATACTAATAAATATCAATAGCTGTCAAAACACAAAAGAGTGTTTTATATCCCCTTTAAAACCCATTTTGATTTTTCTTCCTAACTTGTTTGGTTTTCGAGCAATTCAATTTCTCCTATAGGCCGCGCACAAAAAATTTCAAATAGACGAAAATTCGCGCGCATTAAAAATACAAATTTTGCAATTTTGTACTCAAAATATAATCTAGTTCCAGATGTCGTTATAATACATACGTGTACCAAATTTCAAGTGAATATCTCAATTTTAGGGGTCGTGGGGGGGTTGAAAAATATTATAAATAATTTGATATCTTGACTTCTAGTACATACACCAAATTTCAAGTTTCTGTACTCTTACCAGCTTGCTTTATTTATTTTGCCCCATTTACGTACGTGTATCAAATTTCAAATGAATATCTCAATTTTATTTTATCAAACCCTTTAATAATGGAGTAGGGGTGGTCGGGGCTTGAAAATATTATTAAAAAATCTGAGGCTTTGGCTTCTAGTACATGCACCGAATTTCAAGTTACTGTACTCCTACCAACTTGCTTTAATTATTTTCCTCTATTTACCCCTATTTAACCCCCAACCCTTCAACAGAAATATCTCAAAATATAATCTAGTTCCAGATGTCGTTATAATACATACGTGTACCAAATTTCAAGTGAATATCTCAATTTTATTTTACCAACCCCTTCAATAATGGAGTACGGGTGGTGGGGGTTGAAAAATATTATTAAAAAATCTGAAGCCTTGGCTCTGTGCTCTTACCAGCTTGCTTTACTTAGTTTTCCCTATTTACCCCTATTTATCCCCCAACCCTTCATCAGAATAATCCCAAAATTAAATCTAGTTCCTGATGTCATTATGATATATACGTGTACCAATTTTCAAGCGAATATCTCAATTTTATTTTATCAACCCCTTTAACAATGAGTTGGAGGGGGTGGGGGGATGAAAAATATTATAAAAAATTTCGAGGCCTTGGCTTATAGTAGATACATCAAATTTCAAGTTTCTGTACTCTTACCAGCTTGCTTTACATATTTCCCCCTATTTACCCCTATTTACCCCCCAACCCTTCACCGGATGTCTTCAAAAAACAATCCAGTTCCATATCTCGTTATAATATATACGTGTAAAAAATTTGAAGTCAATATCTTAAACCGTTCCGGAGAAAACGTGGAGACAAAAAAAAGTTACAGATAGACAGACAGAAAATTTTTTTTTCGCTTAAATTTAAAATCTCGACGTTTCATCACATTCTAAACCCATTTCAAGAAAAAAAAAAATTGAAATTTTTTTTGCGATTACTATACTTCCAATCCACTACGTGGATGTGGAAGTAAATATACCTGGGTACATTCTTATTATTTCGTTCTGGGCAATAAAATATATTTTAAACAAAATTATTTATTAAACACACTTACTGATATGTGGGGCATACTGTGGTTGTGGGGTATACTGCGGTTGTGGGGTATACTGCGGTTGTGGGGTATACTGCGGTTGTGGGGTATACTGCGGTTGTGAATCGGGAGCGGAAGACATAAATGCCTGCTCATTTTGATCTAAAACATAATAAAAAACATTTTATGATCGCCAATCGCTAACAAATCGTATGGTATTTTAATTTATCTTGACCGTACTGAACTTTAAATTTTCTTACATGTTAATAAAAGCAATGTTAGTAAAACATTAAAATGCTTCTGCATTGTAGTTACAAAATTGTACAGTATACATTATACAACGCATTTCATATTGACAATGTATTAAATAATTATTGTTTGGAAACATGAACTTGTACTTTCACTGGCTCAAACTCGAGATGAAATAATATCATCGTAACATTTACATTCCACCAACTTCATTTGAGATTATAGAAGACATGTTGAGCAAACCAATTTTCTCTGCGCTGCAGATCCTTAGAAACTAATTAGAGACGACTAATAACCTTAGTCCTTTTATATTATACCAAACCTTTCGAGTGAATTACTAATCATGAGAAAAGAGAATAAGAACTTATTTAGGCTGATTGGCATCTAGAAATTCTAAGGCTCGTCGCATTCAGCATTTTAAATTAGGTCCTATAAGTTCATTATTTACGACTAAAAAAAAGGACAACTCGTACACTCCGTAATTTACACAGATTTTTATAGTTTTATGAATGATAGCGATCCACAAAATTGACTTCTAGCGGAGAACCTCTCATTAGGTACGTCACAAGTTGACAAATTTGTACACAGACATGGAGGGCACGTGTTCGATATAAGATTCTTTTAATTAGCCAGAAAAAAGAATGTTTCCAAAGAGCGTAGCCGGATAAGCATGGGTTAGCTGCCCAGCGTTGGATTTGGTTCATATTTGGGAGGTAAGTTACTACCAATACGAGAATAATTTAACCCAAATACCATCTTGAAAATTTTTTCTTACAAAAGCTATGAAAGAATTTAGAAAAATGAAGAAAAATGATTTTCTTAAATGTGAACGAGCCGAATCCGGGAGCTAAAATATATGTAGCCCAGGGCGATGCCGATTAAAGAAAAAATTAATACCCAATAAATTAAAGGAATAGGAGGTAGATTTTTTTTAAATTTTGCAACAGTTTTTCTTTTTTTTTTTTTTCCTTCATCAATTCTTTGGGACTTCCTGCCACATGCATGTTTTATTTTTAAGCGGTGCTCGGGGAATCTACAAAATATCTCAATTAACCAGTATGTTACTGGTAAATAACCTCTACGCCTGTGACTTTTACGTCAAAGGATCAGTTAAAGGTTGCTTTTTTTTAAATAAACAACAGAAATAAGTATAAAAACTTGAAATTGAATATTTCGCCGACATTTCGGAAATCTGTTCTGTTTCCTTTTTCAAGGCTCTGTTTGAAAAATCTTTTTTACACTTTGAAGTAATTCTCCAATCAAATATATGTTGTTACTTAGGATATGACCATATCACAGAAAAAATAATATTTCCAGTCCCAAAGAATTGAAGAAGGAAAAAAATTAAGATAATGCCACAAATAACGTTTAGACATTTTTTTCTTCATAAACTATTTGATAAAACACCACTATTGTTTTTGTATTATCATATCCTATGTAGCAACATATATTCTTTGGAATAAGATTGGAGGATTACTTCATAATGTAAAAAAATAAAGAATTAATTTTGGAAAATTAAAAATTTTGATTTTCTCAAATGTGAATAATGAGCCAAATCCGGGAGCTAAAATATATGTGATCCAGTGTGCTATGTCGATTGTAAAATAAATTAATACTCAATGAATTAAATGAATAGGGGAGGGGGTAAGCAAATTATTTTAATTTTGCAACAATTTTCTTTTTATGAACTATTTGATGGAACACCACTATTTTTTCTGTGATATGCTCATATCCTAAGTAACAACATATATTTTTTGGAGTAAGATTGGAGAATTACTTCATAGTGTCAGAAAACAAAAAATAAATTTTGGCCCCTGTAATATTTATGTAATTACTTACTTTCACATTAGAGTAGGGTGTATTATTCAAATAATACCCATTTGATTAAGTCACACGCCGAAAATTAATGTTGTTTCTCGATTCCCATGGAATTACATGAATATTTGGGGGCCAAAATTTATTTTTTATTTTCTGACACTATGAACTAATCCTCTAATCTTATTCCAAAAAATATGTATTGTTACTTAGGATATGAGCTTATCTCAGGAAAATATAGTGGTGTTCCATGAAATCGTTCATAAAGGAAAAATTGTTGCAAAATTAGTTTTTTTTACCCCTCATTCATTTAATGTATTGTTGGAAACAATAATAAAAATGTTCCGAATATGAGGACTTTTTGAAAACCACTATATATTATATTTTAAGTATATCATTATTATTATTGTAGTGTTTTATAATATTAGTAAAATGATTGTAAAATCATTCATGAAATAAAGTTTACTTTATTTATTTAATTATTTATTTGTTTAGTTGTCTAGGTGTTAACATTGTGTGCTATCAAATTTGGGAAAAAAGTACATGAAGGCTAACACAAATTTCTATTCTGTATATTATCGACCCTGTAGGAGCGTATGCTTGGAGTGTGGTTGTGCTAAGGTGTGCTAGGTATAAGCATTGCGTGTTAGCATTCAAGACAAAAAACCGCTAAGGAATCACTACTTCCACATCTAGATTTTCCTCCAAGTCTCTTTAAAGGTAAACTTCTTGACTATATTTGCACTTTAGTATGCGGAAATAATTGGTCATGGAATTTTAATAATATAGTTGGGACAGATGTCATAAAAAAATGTACAGACCTTGCAATTTAGCAAGCTTCGTTAAGACATTGAAAATGAACTACACTAATTTCAAGCCCGACATGATATTTACAAAATTTGCAAAATGTACAGGGGATAGAAATAATGAAAAGTTTTAAGAATTTTCAAACTTTTATTAAGCTGTGGATAAAAAATAAAAAAAGTTACACAACTCGGAGTAATTGTAATAGGCTTTACATTAATATTCCACAAAAAAATCGCTTTCGCAAATATGCGAGAAGATGAATGTAGGTATCAAAATTTATCACATACATAAATTTTACAGAAACGATGCTAGGCGTCGGTCGGCGTGTAGACGAAAAATGCAAGAATGTAAATCTAGGAATCTCTATATCCAATTAACCTAAAGCTTAATCATCCTCAGAAGCTTCTTAACTCCCCGGTTCTAGGAATCAAAGTTTATCAAATACACGAGTTTTACAAAATCGACGCTGGGCGTCAGTCGGCGTCGAGACGTAGAAAAGCAAGAACGTGAATTTAGATATTAAAATTGATCAAACACACAAGTTTTACAGAAACTACCCAAGGCGTGGGTCGGCATCGAAACGTAAAAATATAATGTGAATCTAGGTATCAAAATTTATCAAATATACAAGTTTTACTACATCGACGCTAGACATCGGTCGGCGTCGAGATGCAAAAGTGCAAGAACATAAATTGAGATATTGATCAAATATACAAGTTTTACAAAATCAAGGCTAGGCGTCGAGATGAAAAAATGGAAGAATATGAATCTAGGTATCAAAATTTACCAAATTCAGAAGTTTTACAACAACGACGCCAGACGTCGGTCGGCGTCGAGACGTAAAAATGCAAGAACATAAGTTTATATACCAAAATTTATCAAAGACACATATTTTATAAAAACGACGTACATGCGTGTACCAAATTTCAAGTCAATATCTCAATTTTATTTTATCAACCCCTTTTAAATGGGGTAGGGGTGGTGGGGGGTAGAAAAATATTATAAGAAAATCTGAGGCCTTGGTTTCTAGTACATACACCGAATTTCAAGTTTCTGTACTCTTACCAGCTTGTCTTACTTATTTTTTCCTGTTTACCCCTATTTAACTCCTAACCCTTCAACGGAATAATCAAAAAATATAATCTAGTACCAGATGTCATTATAATATCGTCGAGAAAATAAATTAGAATCACAAATATACGTATACCAAGTTTCAAGTAAATTTATCAATTTTGTTTTGTCAACCCCTTTAATAATGGAGTGGGGGGTGGTGGGGGAATGGAAAATATCATGAAAAAATTTGGGGCCTTGACTTCTAGTACATATACATCAAATTTCAAGTTCTTGTACTCTTACCAGCTTGTTTTACTTATTTACCCCTATTTACCCCTATTTACCTCCCAACCCTTCACTGGATATATTCAAAACCCGATCAACGGTTTAGTCTTAACTGCACCATGTTCCATTTTCTTCAACTAATAAAGCCGGCCTTGATTACATTACAATCCAGTTCCAGATCTCGTTACCGTTCCGGAGAAAACATGCGGACAAAAAAAGTTACAGACAGACAGAGAGACAGAAAATTTTTTTTCGCTCAAATTTAAATTATCGACGTTTCATGACATTCTAAACCTATTTCAAGAATTTTTTTTTATTTTGTTACGATTACTATAGGTACTTGCTTCCAATCCACTACGGGGATGTGAAAGTAAAATAACTGAGGGGTCTGAGGAAGAAAATTACACCCTATATATTACCGCCCCTGTAGGGTGCTAGCTTTGAAAGTGGTCGTGATAGCGTGTGCAAGGTGTTAATAATATATTCTAGCAAATTCGAGACGAAGAAATAACTGGGCTGAGGAAAAAATTTACACTCTATATATTACCGCCCCTGTAGGTGTGCTAGCTTTGAAAGTGGTTATGCTAGCGTGTGCAAGGTGTTAATAATATATGCTAGCAAATTTGAGATGAAAAAATAACTGGGGGGGGGGACTGAGGAAAAAATTTACACTCTATATATTACCGCCCCTGTAGGTGTGCTAGCTTTGACAGTGGTTCAAATTCAACAATAACTGAGGGGGGCTAGCGTGAACTTGCCCCCTCCCCCCCCAAACAACCCCTATTCATTATTTGTGCGGGGGTGTGATGGCTTTAAAATTGGTGCTAGGGTGTGGTAGGTAGGTCTAAACATTATGTGCTAGCAAATTAAAGAAGAAAAAATTGACTGACCCCCTGTACCACCAAAGTCGTTAGAAAATTATTTACCGGATTCCCCTTCAGCAGGCAATCGTTTAACATGTTATTTAACTCCGGCACCACAAACTTTAGTCGTTTAAATTCAACGTCGCACATTTGGCACTCGTTTAACTCTTCATTGGCTAATGGCAACAATAAATAACATATTAGCAAAAATAATATTATTTTGACTGACATTTTGTTACTGATCACTATTACTGTTGATATTGCTATGTTCGATGTTTGGCAAATACACAATGCGTTTAGCAAATAGGCTACCTACCATTTATACTATTTCTGTAGCGCTGGATATTTTCTTAAATTAAAGTGTAATATTAATTCCGTGAATTTAGCTTGATGTAGTATCATTGCATTGGTCTGATTTATTCCTGTTTAAAAAATAGATATTACTCGATTTCACAAAGTTAGTTTACTAATTCTGGACCAAAGTATTCTGTTTACATTTATGGCTAAGGATATTGTTTGCAACCTACTTGAAATATTAAGTGCGCAACAATCGTTTGGAAGTCTATAAATATGTCGCCTATTACTGTTTTTAATTTTCTATACAAAGTATTAGTTCGATTTTCATTGTTCTTATTGTTAGTATTATAGGCAGAAGTAAAAGATAATTTTCTAATCATCTTTAACTTTTTAAGAACCTCTGTAGTTCTCCTATTTGCGAATGTAGTCATGTCTTTTAAAATTATTCAGTAATATTCGACATTATTTGTGCAAAAAGTTAAGAAAGAGTGTAAACAAATTTGAAAGTAATTTTAATTATAACTAAAAGTAACAAAATTGTAATGCTATTTTAAAAACATTAAACCATTGGTTTTCCCATAATAGCCTGTATCTCAATACCGAAAAAACTTAAGTTATCAGATTTCACGGTAGGCGAAAAGAATGTTATAACTTAAGAATTAAAATAGACAATAAAAATATTTCTAATACTGAGGACAATGTTAAGTTTTTAGGGGTATATTTGGACGAATGCCTAAATTGGAAGCATCATTGCGAAACTTTGATATCCAAAGTCTCCTCTATAGTATACCTGTTCCGAAATATTAGGGGGGTCTTATCAAGAGACCAAATTATTAATTTATATTATGCCCAAGTTGACTCACGTTTAAGATATGGTATCTGTTTTGGGGGAAACTCCATCATGTCTTCAAATGTATTTATTGCTCAAAAACGTGCCTTGCGATGTATATTTGATATACCGAATACTTACACGTGCAAGTATATCTTTATAGAAAATAAAATTCTTACCTTGCCTAGCATATATATTTTCGAAGTTTGTATGTATGTTTTTAAAAATAGAAATAGTTTCATTTTAAATAGTGACTACCATAAAGTCAATACAAGACAAAAAAATGAACTTCATGAACCTTGTGCCAGATTAAAATTCACAAGTGAGCCTCCAAGATTTATAGGCCCGAAATTATTTAACCGTCTACCGGATGACATAAAAGATCAGGAAAAAGAGCATTTATTTAAAAATAAACTAAAGGTGTTTTTATCAGACAAATTTTATTATTCTCTATCAGAGTTTTTCTGCATTTAAAGTATACTAATACACAGCAAGTTAATGTTTTTTTTTTACTCTTGTTTGCAAATTTTGTTTTGTACTGTACATTTTTCAAGTGTTCTGTGTCCTCGTCTTATACAACTGTGTGCTTTACACTGTATTCGACTTTTAGTGTAAGCTTATATTATGTTATATTACTTAACTAGTGTGACTTGTCTCATATCATGTACATGATCAAAAAAAGACCAATAAACATTTGAATTTGAATTAATATCTACGTTATAAAATCATATAGCAAAATCGTTGTCCTTATAAATTTTGCAGTTCTCTGACGATGGTTAAGAAATCTAAACATTAGAAAATATAATAATTCTCATTTAAACTGGTCGAAAAATCCCAGGCGACAAATCAACTTAAAAAAAAATAAGAGTTGTGTAATAACCATCATTTCTGGAATTTCAGAAAATTCTAAAAATAAAAAATAATTTACTTTACCGTCTGAAAAATACATGTAAATGCAAAATTTGAAGGGAATGCTTTTTAAACTTACAATAAATTCAAGTTCTTATACATAGTGTTTTTTTCTGTGGCTTGTATTTTATAATGTATGTTATTTGATAAGTTTACCCCATACTAGAATACTATAATTTTTAAAAGTGAATTATTATTTGTTTGCTTATAATTGTATTGAAACATATTCTTTATAGGATTTTGCAAACTGCAGAAAAAAAACTATTTATGAGAACTAAAAGAAAAGCTATGTGTAAAAACATTAATGAAATCTTTGCATTCTTTTGATAACCTGAATTCTGGTTATTCTACCAAATTAAAATCCTAAAATGAATTTGTCTAATTTCTTATTTGAAAATTCTCATTCTAACACTATCATCTACACAGTCCTCTATGCAGATTAAATTAGTATCCACATAACCCCCTACGTTTATGTAGATTCAGTTAAAAATGAGAACAAAGGTCTAAAATTAATTTATTTACCTACCTTGTCTTAAAATTTTTTCATTCTGATGGATTATATTTTCATGAAATCTGTCATTCTGTTTCTTGGAAATGCTTAGCCTTTGAAACGTTTTTCGCCCTTATTCTAGAGCTCATCAAAAAGACGCAAAGCCACTCATAGAATAGAATAGAATAGAATAGAAAAATATACAAACACAAAAGGTGACATTCGTATAAACGTTCTTCCATGCCACCAAATACTGCATTACAACAACTACTATAATTAATGTTACATATTGTAAACAAGAGCACTAAATGAGGTATAAACAACAGTATAAAAAATATACATAGGAAAAAATATAAAAGTATAAGATATACATATAAAAGTATAAGACGTACAAAACATATACTACTAGCGCTACAAGTTTTTTTGTGTCTTTAATATATTTTCTCTGTAGGTTCTTCTGAAACTACTTATTGACCTAGTTTGCATTAAATTAAAAAATTTGCTTTTATTAATAAAGTGAACAATTAAATATGCAAAACAGCTTTCAAATGTCTTGCTATTATGTCTGGGTATGTCGAATCTTACTATATTTCGCAGGTTCAGGTTGTGCAGCTCTAGCCGGGGTACCACGTAATCAAACAAATATTCAGGTTTTTTACTTGCATAAATCTTGAATAGAAACACTCCAAAAAGAAGTAGCCATCTGAACTCAACTTTTAAAATTGAATTCGCATTATAAGTAGGTGTTATATGATCGAACCTACCAATACCATATACAAAACGGACGCATGAGTTCTGAGCTAGTTTCATTTTGTTTTTAAATTCTGCGGTTAAATAACTGTAATAGACTGTTATGCAGTAGTCTATTTGTGGGTAGAGAAGCGATTCCACTAACTTGTACTTAATTTTGTCCGAAAAAATGAATTTAAATTTATACAGTGATTTAAGCTTCATATAGATTAACCTAATTTTACTGGTCACATGTTCCTCGAAATTTAAATTCGTGTCAAATATGACTCCTAGATTCCTTGCTGACTCCTTTCGAGGTATTTCTATTCCATTTATCTGCAAGGTGGTAAAATTATGCAGGTTAACTTTACTTATTAATACTTTAGTACCTATTATTAAGAAGCAACTCTTGGAAGCATATAAACTCAACCCATGTTCCTCTGACCACTTAAATACTCTGCCTAAATCCGTATTGACTTCCTCAAGCGCATAGCTTACTTCAGTTGGTTCAACTGTCTTAATTAATTGTGTGTCATCTGCATAAAGATGTATTGAGCAGTGATCTATAACATCAGGTAGGCTTGCAGTGTACAAGCTAAACAGTGTGGGACCCAGTATGCTACCCTGAGGGACTCCCTGCCTAATAGCAATAGGATCTGATCTAGATTCGTCTACATTTACAACTTGGGTTCTATCACTTAAATAGCTTGTAAACCACTTGCAGACTGTCTCGGAGAACCCATAATAACTCAGCTTGGCAATGATAAGTTCGTGGTTCAACAGGTCAAATGCCTTACTGTAGTCTAACAAGACCAAGCAAGCTGCCTCCGACCTGTCCATACCACTCGCAATATCAGTGGTAACTTTACTTAACGCCGTAGCTGTACTACGGTTAGATCTAAATCCAGATTGAACAGCAGGCAACAAGTTCATATCAGAGATGAATTAGGATATCAGTGTAAAAACAATTTTTTCCGTTACTTTCGATAGGATAGGCAGAATATTTATTGGCCTTAGGTCACTAAACGTAAGTGCATTAAAGATTTTTGGTATTGGCTTGATTATGGACGTTTTCCAAATGTTGGGAAAAACTCAATTTTGTAAAGATTCATTAATTACACTTTGAAAGAACTTGATAATGTGCGGCAGGCTTAGGTCTAACATTACATAACTGATATTGCCAATTCCTATGCATTTTGATTTTAACTGTTTAAAGGCATTATGGATGTCAATTTCTGAAACGACCCTAAAACGAAATGATATGTTGTCATTAAGCTTATTGTTTGTATAGTAATCTAAGGTGGCATTACTGATAGGAGTGGCCAATTGATTTACATTTGCAAAACATTTAGGTACTTATATCATTGACATTTTTTAGGTGGGCAGGGATTTCATTAGTTGGTTTAGAGTGGACATTCCACTGGTTTAATTTAGCCCACAATTTCTATGAATAAGTATGAAATAATTATATTTGACATTGACTGATAAAAACAACAGATCTTCACGTATCTATTAGCTAACTAGTATTGAAGACTATATACTCTATGCATGTTTAAAAGTGAATTATTATTTGTTTGCTTATAATTGTATTCAAACATATTCTTTATAGGATTTTACAAACAGCAGAAAAAAATAACTATCTATAAGAACTAAAAGAAAAACTGTGTAAAAATATTAATGAAATCTTTGCATTCTTTCGATAACCTGAATTCTGGTTATGCCAGCAAATCCTGTGCAGATGCTAGTGTTAGAATGAGAATTTTCAATAAGAAATTAGACAAATTCATTTTAGGATTTTAATTTACTAGCATAACCAGAATTCAGGTTTTCGAAAGAATGCAAAGATTCCATTAATATTTTTACAGACGGTTTTTTTTTACTTCTCATAGTTGCTTATATCTCTTTGCTATTTGCAAAATCCTATAAATAATATGTTTCAATACAATTATAAGCAAACAAATAATAATTCACTATTAAACATGCATAGAATATATAGGCTCCAATATAGTTAGCTAATAGATAGCTGAAGATCTGCTGTTTTTATCAGTCAATGTAAAATATATTTATTTCATACTTCTTCATAGAAATTGTCTTGGTTTTGCATGAAACATCTTTATGAGTGGCTTTGTGTCTTTCTGATGAGCTCCAGATTCAAAGGCTAAGCATTTCCAAGAATGATAGATTTCATGAAAATGTAATCCATTAGAATACATTTTTTTAAAGACAAAGTAGGTAAATAAATTCATATTAGGCCTTTGTTCTCATTTTCAATGAATCTTCATGACCCTAGAGGACTATGTGAATACTAGTTTAATCTGCATGGCTGTAGGGGACTGTGTATATGCTAGTGTTAGAATGGGAATTTTCAAATAAGAAATTAGACAAATTAATTTTGGAATTTCAATTTGCTGGCATAACCAGAATTCAGCTTATCGAAAGAATGCAATGATTTCATTAATATTTTTACACACAGTTTCTCTTTAAATTTTCATAGAGAGTTATTTTGTTCTGCTGTTTGCAAAATCCTATAAAGAATGTGTTTCAATAGAATACTACAACTTTCGTTTTATTTTTCCTCTATCCTACCCACTATTGTCTTATCTTTTAGTTTATTGTTAACAGTTTACCCTGAAAAAGGCCCCATATCCGCCGATTGAAAGATAAAATAAGCGACTTGCCTGTCTGGGCACCAGAATTTTTCAATCTTAATCATCATGCTGATCTTACGAGCACAGTCATCAGATTTTAATAATTTTAAAGTTATTTTTATTATTTCATAGTGATTGAATAATTCCAACTTTGGCAATTAATAATTGTGTATTAATATTCATCAAATTAATAAATTTTGCAACGTGGTTAAATCGAATTTAATTAATTGTTGTGAGTGAAAATCATTTATGGCCCGAGGATCTGCACCCGCCTTCGCTAATTTTCTAACATTATTGTGTTTATTTTTCTAAATTATCTTTGCTAATCATAAAAGTTTATTATGGACAAAAATCTAAATAAATCCAAATATTTTAAATTCAAGCTTAAGCGACCATCATCGTCGCTCCAGTTTTAGTAAACTGTAATCGAGTCAGCAGGGACAACAGAAGCCTTTGCCTTACAAAAGTTAGAGCAGAAACCATTTTAATATATATATATATATATCGTTTAGATCGAGATTTTGATTAATAATCCAGGTTCTAGATAATTGTTTAAATAAATTACTATTATTTAAACAATTTGAATCACATTAAAATATTGATACAAAAAATAATGTGGCTAATTATTAGTACTTTACCCAAAAAAATCTTAAATAAACGATAACAAGCGTCAAAATTACGCGATACTCGAGGATTTAATTAAGAAAAGAACGATTAAATGGACAATTCTGAAGAAGAGACATGTGTGCGAATTTTATTTCACGACATTTTGACGGTTATATTACAAATTTACGAAAAAATGCCTTTTACCAATAAGAAATACTTGAGAAAATTAACCCCTTTAGAAGCACAGGAAAGGGTTGAACTTACCACTCAAAATTTTGTACGATTTTCCCCTATTGCATTAGAACACAGTGACTGTGTGGGAGACCCACATTAAAAAAAACACACAAATATAGCTAAGGACCATCCTAATATACATCTCCATACATCTGTTAATTATTATTTGATTCTATTTAAAATATCAACAGAAGTTTAATTCTTAGAAAACAATTTGACGATAACTTGAAAAAAACTGTATTATCTCTGACGTAATACTTCCTATATAATGATAATAATAATACTCGCTAATCAAATACTTTGAAGTATCGCTTGAGCATCCGAGATCCGAGAAAAAGTAGTTGGAGTTTAATTATATCTATTCTTGGTATTTTTGAATTATTATAGCTATACACTGAGAGAAATATGAGGTTTGACATGTGAAATAAGGCTTATTCTTTTCAATTTAATAAGTATTTAGTAGGTACCCGTTAATATATTTATTGCACCCAAATAATTATTTTGTTATAAAAAGAATATACTGCATATTCATTTAATTGGCAGAACAAAACTATTTATTATTTACGGCGTATTTGTTCCTCGTAACTAAATTACCATATAAAAGTGATAGATTTAGTTGAGAGAAATATATTTGCTTCTCTCAAATCTATTACAATATTACATTTATTTGCTAGAAAGAAATATTTAGAGTCAATCATAATATGTGTGAAATAAATATTTATTTCTAGGAAGACATATTTATTTCTGACAACAAAATATTCATATATGGGGCTTTGCGCCGAAAGTATGCGTAACTGATGAAGTAGTAAGCCGCCGTTACTGCACTAGCAATCTCACACAATGAACGACGAGAAGTTTATTGCTTTTATGCTTTCTGCATTAGTTATAGTATTGTGTTTTATTTACTGAATACAAATACAAATAATCAAGATATTAGTGTTGATAATTTGTTGTTTAACTGGTGCCTTGGGTGCCTGCAACAAACCTTTAAAAGTTAAGTTTCAAAGTTATATGTATATTGCCATCATTTTATTATCTTTTGAGTGTACTTTTATAGAACTATTTTAATGGTTCAACCACTAACTTTTTTGCATGGTATAGGTATAAATTTAAATACATCAGATCTAGAAATATTTATACAACTCTCATATTTCAATCAAAATATTTTTATTCGATAATAAAATAAACTAAAAAAGTTCAACTAAACCTTTTGGTCGCCATATTTATCCCTGTTGCATTAAAAATTTTCTGACAGAAAAATCTATGGTTTTGTTTGTTTTGCAAGTTATGCAAAAGATAAAATGATGGCAATATATATAACTTTAAAATTTACTTTTAAAAGTTTGTTGCAGGCACCCAAGGCCCCAGTTAAACAACAAATTATAAACACTAATAATGTCATTACAACTAAATCTTAACAAGGATTGTTGTTGAGAAAGAAATATTTATTTATTACAAATAAATACCTATTTGTTGGCTACAAATAAATCCAAGAAATTTTGTAAGAAGCCTTGTTTATGACAAACAAATATTTCTTACTCATGAGTATTTTGATTTATTTCACAATAATAAATATTTCAAGAAACTCCCCAAACGGCCAAGAACCACCCCCGAAAGGGGTGAAATGCGGTTAGGCGGTCTTCTCACGGCTAAACCCCTGTTACCCCCCCTGTTTTCGAAGATGCATGAAAAAATATCGCGACCTCTCTTCGCTCAACAAACGGACAAAAATATGATTATACTCTTACTTCTTACTAAACGGGCAAAATTATCATTATCCTCGTACCTTTGATTTTTTTAAGGAAGAATTTAATTCAAAAGTACGCGGACTCGCGACGTCGAAGAGTACACACAAAGATGTTATCTGGTGCACATAATCCCGCGCAACATGTCTGCGCAGCACCTCCGCATCGCCACTTTTACTGTAGCTGGTCCACGTGCAAGATTCCTTCTCTGCGTCCACTGGCATAAAGACAAGAACTCAGTTACTGTTAATGCCTACACGCCTTTTCTCGTGGAGAAGATCCAACATCACCATCAAGCTCAGCATTCTCGAAAATTGGGGGTAACACAAGTTTGGCTGATAGGAGACGGCCTATCCGCGGTGTACCCCTTTCGGGGGTGGTGTTTTGGTCGTCTAGGGGTTGGTGGGGGTCGATAAGGGGTCTCGACTCCATCATCTTTCTCAGCATTCTCGAGAACGGGTGTAACACAGGTTTGGCTGTTAGGAGACGACGGATACGCAGTTTATCCCTTTCGGTGGTAGTTTTTGGCAGTTCGGAGGGGGGCGGGGTGACCTCGGAGACAGATTTAACCACTGCCATCGTGTTCACGTGTTCAGCATCCTTTATAACGAGGGGAGGACATAGTCTCGTTAGGCTAGAAAAAAATTGTGTTTTTCGAGGTTCAATCCAACTCACAGATTGCACTATCACAAATTAGTGCTGTAATAGTTATTTATGCCCCAAGTGCGTCATATAGATTATAACGAGGGTAACATGGTGCAGCCCGAGGGATGCATGTTGCCTGATGGGCGTTATAATCTAATAACGCTCGTGGTGCATGCAATATTTTAGTTTTCACGAAAAATATTTTTTTAATGAAAAATTGACTTTTCATTTTTTAAATACATTTTTCAGTAGTTTATAGCATTTGTTGATACTTTGACGTTTATTAATTGTATCTGTCAGTATGTTGTGTTCTTTCAAATTTTGTAACCTAATATACAATTCAAATGTATTGACCCCTCACTTTAACCGCGAATATCTCAGAAACGGAGGAGCAGAAAAAATGGAAAAAATTATGTGGTTATTAGGAGTTTATTATAAATCAATCACTTAAATTTAAATAATGTACGTTGAACACTTTTGAAGTTCTGCTAAGTTATATTGAAAAATGTCCTACTTCTTATGGAAATTTTGACCATACCAGTTTTAAATCCATTATATCTTGGAAAATATGCCTACTATGTAAATAATATTTTAGACACCGATAAAGCACGGCATTTTTTATACTAGGAAATTTTTTTATATTTTTTTATTTTAAAATTTTGCAGTTATTCTCAAAAACGTGACGTCATGTTTATTCGTTTATTTATTAATGTATTTAAAAAAATTTTGTTAAAATAGTTAATTATATAAAATGTAAGTATTTTCAGAAAAGATAATTTATATATATCAAATATTGATTTCGTTATTAAGCGTAATAGATAATACCCTTGCAAACTTGCAATGATATTATCCTTTACGCTTACTAAATTAATATTTGATACATACCAATCATTTTTTCTGAAAATGCTTACATTTTATATGATTAACTATCTTAACAAAAAAAATTTAAATACATTGATAAATAAACGAATAAGCACGACGTCACGTTTTTGAAAATAACTGCAAAATTTTAAAATCAAAAATTATGAAAAAATTTCCTTGTACAGAAAATGCCGTGCTTTATCGGTGTCTAAAATATTATTTACATAGTATTCATATTTTCCAAGATACAATGGATTTAAAAGTGATATGGTCAAAATTTCCTTAAAAAGTAGGACATTTTTCATTATAAGTTAGCAGAACTTCAAAAGCGTCCAATGTACATGACTCAAATTTCAGTGAATGATTTAGAATAGACTCATAAGAAACACGTAATTTTTTCTATTTTTCTCTGCTTCTCCGTTTCTGAGATATTCGGGGTTAAAAGGGGTCGTTTATTAGTTCAATGCTGCTAGCTCTTTCTTTTTACCCTTCTTACCAAGTAGTCTAAAACAGGTCTATTCTGTAATTTTTTGGTTAAAAATAAACGCCCTGCTAAATGTTTAATTTTAACGGAATGTTAAAAATAATAACTCATTTTTCTATTCTGTATGCGACCATTTAACGGACCTGTTAAAGTCATAAGTTTTTAACGACCGTGCTTCTATTTGAGGTTATGATTACGATTATTTGAAGGCGGAAAAATAATTACTGAATATAAATGAGGAAATGGGTCGTCAAAAGAATCTCAAATTCATTGACAAACATAAATAAAGTGCCATTTACTGAATGATATTATACAAAATTTTATGAACCAAAAATAAAATACGGTGTTTTTGCCTCTTTAACGGTACCGTTAAATTTTAGTGGCAGGTCCAAAGTCGCCTCTAATTTTAAACGATGTTGGTTAAATTTAACCTTGAAAAAAGTGTACAGAATACCACTGACCGTTAACTTCATTTCGCTAGTTATTTTAACAGTGACCTTGCCGTTAAAGCTTAACAAAAATGTTACAGAATAGACCTGTATGACAGTTGTTAATATTTTGACATTTGTTGATGTTGCTTTACTTTTTACGTAGTAACAGGTCTATTCTGTAACATTTTTGTTACGCTTTAACGGCAAGGTCACTGTTAAAATAATTAGACAAATGAAGTTAACGGTTAGTGGTATTCTGTACACTTTTTTAAGGTTAAATTTAACCAACATCATTTAAAATTAGAGGCGACTTTGGACCTGCCACTAAAATTTAACGGTACCGTTAACGAGGCAAAATCACCGTATTTTATTTTTGGTTCATATAATTTTGTATAATATCATTCAGTAAATGGCACTTTATTTATGTTTGTCAATGAGTTTGAGATTCTTTTGACGACCCATTTCCTCATTTATATTCAGTAATTATTTTTCCGCCTTCAAATAATCGTGATCATAACCTCAAATAGAAGCGCGGGTCCTGTTTGACGATAATTTTATGCGGTAGGTATTCAATTTCATCAATTCTGCGTGTATTATATATTTTGCGGGATTATTGTCCGTCTTAACTTAATACTCAACTCATTGTCTTAACTACTCTCATTCAAAGACTTCCCTGCTCTCACTAGGTTTGTTTTTAATTTGATCTTGAGCAAATAAGGGAAAGAAATAACCGGTCGTTAAAAACTTATGACTTTAACACCGTTAAATGGTCGCATACAGAATAGAAAAATCAGTTATTATTTTTAGCATTCCGTTAAAATTAAAAATTTAGCAGGGCGTTTATTTTTAACCAAAAAATTACAGAATAGACTTG
The DNA here is from genome assembly GCA_963583905.1 of Stenurella melanura. Lineage (NCBI taxonomy): Eukaryota > Metazoa > Arthropoda > Insecta > Coleoptera > Cerambycidae > Stenurella > Stenurella melanura. Next base: position 156,708,010 of record OY757309.1, read on the forward strand.
ATAATACGTTTAACAAAATAAAAGTTAAATGAATATGGAAATATCACAAAACATCCGAAACAATGCGGGAAAAGTCACAGAAAATATATTGCTGGTCAAATCCAAACCATTATATGATAAGAAATATGAAACTTTTATTCTTACTTTGTTTCTCATATAACAGGGCGTTATGGCCATGACGCCCGGTCCTTATGTTTGTGGTCATTATGAGCATCTTTATGGTAACGATATCCAAGGTATAATAATAATATGCAGGTGAAAAATAAATACCCTTAAACACATTATTATGCCTATTTGATTTAATCGTGCGTGGGTGCATACGAATGTACGTTAACTTCTGTTAGACGTAACATTCTTATTTCATATTTGGAATATGTGTAAAAATAAATAATGTAGCAGAAATTGAATAATATCAGTAACACAAGGCGATTATTTTTTATGAACTGTGTATTATTATAATTTTAGAGCAAAATGTTACCTACTAAAGTTTTTTATTATGCACACAGAAATACATGAACGTACAAGATTTCAAGACCTTGTGATATACAGGATATTTCTCAGGCTCGAAATTTGACCATAACCGTTATGCCGATTGATCATCAAAAACGTGTAAACAGTCAGATTTTACATACAGTGTGTCCCAGGATAGATGTAACAATGCACCAAAAATTTTGGAATTTTGGAATGGTATTTGGGGATTGAGTCCTGCTTGCTGTAAAACTAAAGTATACCAAAAATGACTTGATTTGGTGTTCTACAGGGTGTTTTATAAGCAAATTTGTAATTATCACCACTAATAAAGTACCCTTATTTTTCAAAATAAGAAAAAATTCCACTAAGAAAAGTTATTTAGAATGCAATTTTATACCTGTATACCAAATTTCAGGAATATAAAATAATTTTTTTGAAGCTTCCCATTTTTTCAATAAATTGGTATTTTATTTTGAACCATTCAATTAAAATTGCATAGAAATTATTTTTTGTGAATTAATATTTAAAGTTATGTATGTAGAAGCTAAAATTTTTTATTTACCAATAGCCTACTTTTTGAGATGATTAACATTTGCTCCTACACAACTTTAAATATGAATTCAACTCTTAATTCGCCAAAAATGGGAAGTTTTAAAAAAATAATTTTATATTCCTGAAATTTGGTATAGAGGTATACAATTTCATTCTAAACAACTTTTCTTAGTGGAATTTTTTCATACTTTGAAAAATATAGGTACTTTATTAGTGGTGATTTTTACAACTTTGCTTATAAGACACACTGTAGAACACCAAATCTAGTCATTTTTGGTATACTTTAGTTTTACAACAAGCAGAACCCAATCCCCAAATACCATTCCAAATTTCCAAAATTTTTGGTCCATTACACCTCTTGTTACATCTATCCTGGGACACACTGTATATTAAATTTTATTTCAAGTTTAGAGCTAAATTGAATTAGGCTTTTTATTTTCCTCAAGAAGTATTGTAATTTGGAAAAAAACACTCTAATTAGACATTTATTTTTCATGCTGTATTCCGTTTATTTAAGTGTCTCAGCTGTAAAATCATGAATATAATAAATTAAATTAATTAATTAATTTATAAATAAATAACACTTTATGTGTAGATATTTGTAGGCTTTAAAATCAGAAATTTGCCTGGGTCACAATTTCCCCCCTTTCTACTTTCTGAATTTATTTAATTATGGCGAAAATGTTAATTATTTTGAGAACTTCGAGGTCGAATTATTTGTCCTCAGTTTTTATATCTATTTATTTAAATACTATACGCAATCGCCCCATTGCATTTCTTATTTCTACTCATAGCTTAATTACTTACATGCAGGCTGGTGTTGTGGTTGGGGTGCCATAGTAATTGGAGGTTGGTATGCCATAGTCATTGGTTTAAATTCATCAGCATCTAGAACTATAATACAGTAAATAATTAGAAGAAAATTCAAAAATAATTTGAATATTTATTATTAATCTTATAAAATTAAGCGGTGCTGCAATCTAATTTGACAATGTCAACTAACCACAACCAACCGCATGCATAACTAATAATAATCATATAGTAGAAACAATAAGCATTAATCAACCCTTGGTTTGCATGACCAAAAATGAGAAGAGAGAGCTTAAGAAGGCTTTTTACACAGTTAAAGCCAGCGCTTATAATTAATCTATATTGTCATTATATTTTACCTTAAAATGAAACTACATACAACACTAGCGAAATTGCAAATAATATATATTTTTCTAGGAGATATGGTGTTACATGAGGCGATCATTGATATAATCATCTCCTCACAAGAAGATTGTATCCTGGTGTTCCCCAGGGCACCATTATTGGTCCTATTCTATTCACCCTGTATATAAATGACATTGTTAAATGTGTAAATGACTAAAATTTCAATATTCGCAGATGACACAATATTATACATAGGTGGCAAAGATTGTAACCAGATGAACTATAAACAGAGAATTAGATATATTAAATAACTGATTGTGCGAAAATGGTTTAAATTTAACTAAAACTAAGTATATGTTAATAGGAAACAATTATCCAGTTTAGATACATCAAATTTTTATATTGAGTTAAATAATTATAAACTTGAACAAATTAAAGAAATTAAGTATTTAGGTGTGATAGTAGACGATAATTTAAAATTTAAAAACATTATGCATACATATTGAATAACATGTCAAAAAAAGGTAATTTTATGGGAAGATTAGGTGGAAACTTAACTATGAACACAAAAATTTTGTTGTACAAATCAATAATAAGACCACACATTGAATACAGCTCAAGTATTCTTTTCAATTTCAACCAAAACGAAATACAGAAAAAACAAAAGTTGGAAAATAAATCTATGAGAACAATCCTTAAATGTCACAGGTGTACACCAATTACAACTATGCGTGGAAATACATAAATTCATGAATGTAACACAAATAATGATATATAAAACATTAGATTTTGTATTCAAATTAAAAAATAAAATGACTGCTCCGTATTTAAGTCATAAAGTAAAATATGTAAGTATTGTTCATTCACATAACACGAGACAAAAAAAACGCCTTTTTTGTAAACGCAGCCAAAATATCATTACATTATTTTTGTAAAATTTAAATAAAACCCTATTATATGAAGGTTTAAATATGTTTAATACATTGTAGTATTGTATTGTCTTTTTGTATTAGCAGAAGCTGCAAATAAAAGTCCATCTATGTAGATAATCTAAAAGGAACAACCATCAAGAAACCTAATGATACCCAAGCATTCTTCATTTATTTATTACCAGTGAATGCCATACAATGCCCATATAACATACTTATACTAATTTGATGTCTTGTCATACCCATTTCAGTATAATCCGCACTATGAATTATTATTGATTTATTATCAACTTTTTTTGTTATTTGCAAATAATTAGGGATGCACCGAGTACCCGTTAGATACCCGGCCTATTTATTTTAAGAGACATCCGGTTTCACCTGAGAGCAAAATAGTACCCTTCCGTGCACCGGGCATTAGCTAAATAAATGTAGTTATTTTTGTAAAATTTAAATTACAACTTTGAAACACAAAAGGGATAAAAATAAATAATAGGATCATCACATTGTTTCTAACATTATAGGTACTTATCTTTCTATACCACAATGTATAAAAGAAGCTAAAGAAAAAACAGTAAGTACAAAATAATGAGAATAACATTTGTTTAAATAAACCATACGATGAACAAAACAGTGAAATAAAACATGTTTTACTTATGTAATAAATATATCATTAAGTTCTTTCCAGTATTCACAATATAGCAGAGGGCCATTGTTGTGATGAACGAAAATAACACTTTGTCAATTTTCTGCAAAAATACGATTTCTTTTTTCGTCAAAGTCGTTTCTAGTTTCTGAGAATATTTTTTAGAAAATACGCCATTGACTTCCAACGTGTGTCAATTATCGAGTCGACGAACAAAGTCATATTATGTCAATCCCCCTTTGCACTTGAGGCGATTGTTCAGTAAATATCAGCTATCTGGTTAATACCCAGCTGATACTCGGTATCTGGTAACCGGTCTAATGATACCCGTTACCCGCTGTATAAATTTTAGGTGAAACCCGGTAATCGGCAGCTATAAAAACAACTATCCGGTGTATCCCTACAAGTAATCATTTTTTAAAGAGTTTATGTTATTTTTTCTCGCCTGTCCAATTATTATACTGTTCGCAAATACGAAATCAAGGAGTATATTGCATTTGATCGCCACTTTCCAAAACCGTAAATATCTCTCGTAAAGAAAAAAATTGCATATCGTTGTGTTAGTCATCTGTCTATCTGACCGTTTGTCCATCCGTCACGATCTTATTGAAATTTGGATAGTATGTTAGTGTTAGATAGAGGAACAACCGTGATTTTTAACGAAATCGATCAATACATAAAAAAGTTATTAATTATATAAATCAACAAGCAATAATCATGTTTCGTAATTAAACAAAAAAATGGCTAAAACTACTGCGAAGAGTATAAAGTTTACTCTAGTTATTCTACTCTTAGCAAACACAAAACGAAGAGTGTATTGTATTTGATCGGCAAATTCCTAAAACCGGTAATATCATTCTAAATTCTGAACAACTTTCAAAATGTCTGTCTATCGGTCCGTCTGCCCATCTGTCCGTCTGTCTGTGAGTCCGCCATGTTTTTGTAGGTGCGATATGTTACCCGATTAAAGACTACCGTCGAAACAACCATACCTAATTGGGGGGGCTAGTTGTCAAGGACTATAGTTTATAACTTATTCAATAGAAATAGTGTCAGTTATGCAATAACACATTTTTCGAAGTTTTAAGCCAGCAGTTGGAAAATGTGAAATAAAATATGCCTTGGACTAAAAGAAAACGTGGTGTGCACTTATCCAATTTATCAAAATAAGAACGCAGGTATGTAAATATATCATGTTTCATTTTTACAAAAAATGAATTAGTCTGTAAGTTGTGATGTTTATATTTAAACAGGTTTAAGCAAACATAACCGAACTTTTGATGACCTGATGAAAGTTAATAAATATGTTTATTAAGTGCCTCTAAAGATAAGCGTACGAATTTTCATGTTAGTCTTTTGGCAATAAAAAATTCACAGATTTCGCAATTCTTGCAACCATCGGGACATTGGAAATGATAACGCATCTATAAAACATAAACTTTTTCCGGACTCAGCTTCGCCTCGTCAGGAAACAGTTACGATCCACTCTCGATTGCGACACCGCTGGATTTCGACCCTAAATAAAAACTGGTAACTTGACCCCCTGTGATATACGCAACCCATATTACATTTACATATATCAGCCGTTATATATACGACAGTCTCACTCGACCGCGACACCGCTGTCTTTTGACCTTGAACAGAAACTGGTAACTCGACCACCATACACGAACATAAACATTTCCAATGTTAATATGCCACTAATTAGTCCTGTCACGATATTCCTTTTCGTAATATTTTTTTAAATTGTAGTCGGCTGTTGAGAACCGAAAAATCACTGATCACAATAGAAGAATGGGATGATGATGAATTAGACAATGTTGAAAGAATTAATTTCACATTTAATTCTCACCAGCTCAAGCCGAGGATACTGATGAAGATGAAGCCTCTGATGAAATAATTACGGAAAATAATATTTACGACCTAGGTAAAGGTATTTTAGTGCAAACCTTACTAAGTATAAATAGAAACAAGACGGCATCAAAAACATGATTTTGTTACCTCCCAAGTATCAACTGTATTGCTTGATATTTCGGGAAATAAATCTAATGAGCCAGATCAATATCTTGCATCTCAAGGATTCCTAGTAGAAGAGGCAGAAAGACAAGATCAGATTGAGTATTCAGATTATGATGAAAATTTCATACGTTACCTTTTTAGCCAATCAGGAGCTTGTTTTTATGTCGTTACTGTGGCAACCCAAAAAATTTCCGGAAGTTTTCATCCTCCAGGGTACCCTGAACGAAATTAATAAGTGGAAATTGATTATATTTGACATTTGCGAATACATAAAAATGGATTTCTATTTTTCATATTAAACGAAAAATATTATGTTCTTTTTCCATACTCTATAATCTGATTCTTTAAAAACCTCGAAAATAACTTCAAAAGAAATATTGAGCTTAAACTGGTTAAACTGTCAATGAAATAATGATAAATAACTAATGACGTGTTCGTTCAAAGCCATCTCTGTCAAGTTATACTGTACTGAAACTGTGCTATGGTATGTGTATAAAACATGAAAATATATAAATAAAACAACGTTCCACCTATTTTAGTGAGTAAAACTTATTCCATAACACACAAATAGAATTGTCCTAAACAATTTTGAGTAATTTTTTGAAACTGAAATGGGTGGAAGAGATATTATTTATCTATTATACGTATAAAGGCATTCCATCTTCAAATAACTCTTATAATTTTAACTTTTAACACAACAATACTTCTTACTAATTCCGATGCGTTTCTGTCATTTTGTCAACAAGAGCCATTCATGGCCTACTAATCTTATACCTTGTTATGTCTTAGAATAATCTTAATGTCAGTTCCAATTAGAGTTTATCTTACCGAATCCCCCGCGTGCTTGAATTAAATGCAGGAAATTCATGTACTCAAAAAATTTCCGGCAATAATTCAAGCACTTGGGAGATTACAAGTGATAATATCCCACTATCGCAAATACATTTAAAAATGTTAAACAACGGAAAAGCAAAAAATTGTAGAAAAAATCAAAAGAAATTGGTAAGTACACATCCTGAAAGCATGCCTGATGCACGCTTCAAACGAGAAAATCTAAATCAGTCTCAACCCGAAATATTTTAGCAGATGATAAACCAATCTGCTGCTCTCTTACAATTATTTTCAATTATTTTGGGATAAAGACCTAAAGCACAAATATGGTGATACTAACTTCCGTGACACCATTAAGGAACGTATAAAATGTTACCCGGTTTGCTTGTTTCGGGATACAACAGACAAATCGAGAAATGTAATGGCAAACAGTGGGAGATGTTCATAATGCAGCCATTTCTGAAATATTTCCAGAGATAGATTTCTATCAAATGTTAAATATTGCACTTTGGTGATAACAATATTTATGATGAACAAGATTAATGTTGAAAAATTATGCCTCTACTAGGCTCAACTTGTTCTAATTTCGAGCTATATGCTAAACCATTGCCACGGATTTGGTTGGTATCATAGCTATCACACAAGATCATAATAGTTATGTAATAAGAATACCTTATTCACTAGAATACTATCGTGTTTCTAACCAACGTTATTGCTATCGCTTCGTAAAATTTACGACTTTTTTCAATAATTGCAAATAAAATGGCGGTATGGAATGATATTTACTTATTTAACGAAAATAAATATATTTTGTACCTTAGTACAGCAAAAACAACAGAAAGATTAAAGTTCTCTTCAACATTCGGAGCATAATGTCAATCTATGCTCTCCACAAATGGCTCCACAGTACGTGATAGTCATTCGTCTTTTTTTTTGCGGACTAATGCCGCTGATGGTTCTTGGACCTTTGGGGGGGTGGTTTGATTTGATGCAGCCGTTGGTTGTAAAACATCACTGACAGACTTTTGGAGTGGACGTGAGAAATTTTTTTAAATTATTTCATGGTTTCATAAGTTGTAACCTGGTTATACAAAAATTGATATGGGTTTTTCTTTCTTGCTAACTTTTTTGTAGTTATGTATATTTATTCCAGGTATATTGAGATGTCATAGAACACGCATAATGGCCGTCTTGTTTTTCGGTTGCAACTCATATTGGCACCCATACCAAAGGTATCCACTCCACCCTTAGAACTATTATCAAACTCAACAAGCGCAGGCTTTTTCGATATAGAAGGTATACAGGATTCATCATGCGTAGTTTATAATAGAGGTATATTTCTGTTCTTCATCGTCGATTTCACTATCATTTTCATCTTTATTTTCCAGCAAATTCCTGACACCTTCCTCCCCTTGAATATCATTTGTGTAGTTCATTTCTTCTTTAAGTAATTCTCCTTCGCTTTGACTGTCCGTGTTCTCGTAACTTTCTTCACGTTCGCAGAAATCGTCAGTTTCACTCCCAGACTCTCCATTTTCTAACATGATATCGTCTTCATCATCTTCAAATAAAAAGTTTTCGAGTTCTGCACCAGTCAAAGGTCGTGTTTTTTCGCAGTAGAAGTCACTTTGCTACTATTGTGATCTAAATAAAGAATGAATTCCTGTCAATATATAAAACATGTGATTATAAACACCGATAAAAGACTTACGTTAATACTATCGCGTCGTAAATTTTATGACGGAGAGCTGATATTATTAAGAAGTTCACTGCGCACAAAGTCCACGTGCCGTCTACAGCATAATAATAATAATAATAATCGTCTTTATTGATGCACTGCACATAATATTACGTTATAATAGTATAACATAAAATAAATAACAATACATCAAGGGCGAAGTTTAGTTACTAGAGCTATTCTACCACTTAACCCATAACTTAAAAATAATAAAAAGAAAGACAGAAAATACAGTAATAAAAGTGTAAATATAATATAAATGTTTCTAAAATACTATAAAGATAGGAAAGAATAATTAACACAATGGTCAACTAAGTATAAATAGGTAGGGTTAAAAATCAAAAATTGGGCAATGCTAAGCCTACAAATTGGTGCGTGTTTGATACAAAATCAAGTCTTGTTTAAGTGTTTCCTTGAAACGATATATATTAAACTTACTTAAACATATTTCCAATATTGTCATAAGAACGAACCGCACTGTAAGTAAAAGATCGTTGAAATAGCGCAGTGGAGTGTTGTGGCATAGTTAAGGAAAGTGCAGATCTTATGTTCCGATCGCGAATTTGATTTCTGTTAATAATCTTTTCTTTGAAGTAGGTGGGAGAATAGGTCAACATAAGTCTATGTGTAAAAGCGAGTAGGTGATAGTTAAACATATCTTCCATTTTAAGCCACTTAAAGTCATCAAATTTTGAAGATATATGGTCGTACTTTCTCAAATTGCAGATGAGTCGACAACATTTGTTTTATTTGTACTTTTTGAATCCGAATTTTAGACAACATATCGAGACATGGATAGTATAAAATATAACAATAATAAAATAGTGGTAACAATCATCTAGGCACTAACTGAGGAAAAGCCATGAGAGGACTAAAATGTCGCTCGAAAAATTCTGAAGTTCTCCGACAAATAGAATCCTATCGTCGTAATTTTGACAAGCGATAGTATTCTAGGTTTTAAAATAAAATTTGTTTCCTCCAAGGGTCCACCATATGATTTTTTAGAAGTTTTAACAAATCACCTCTTACTTTCAATTTCAAGATACAGATGGCTAAAATGGACTAATATTAATATTTCATGAAGCAGTTATATTTTATATTTTAATTGTGGTATTAGTCCTTAATGGGTTAAGAAGGAAAAGTCCGATTGTACTGAAATTGAACAGTAAATTAATATTGCCTGTTGTTTTGAAAATATATCCACCGATAAATAAGAAAGTTATTAATTATCTAAATATAAAAAAAATAGAATATTTTTGATGTTTCGTAATTGAACAAAAATATAAAATTAGAAATGCCCAAAACTAACATTATTTACAAAAAAAAAAGTGCGAACAACCATATTGAAATAAATATTTTCAAACTTAAACAATCTTATGCCGATCACATACTACAACTCCCTATTTTACAAATTTGACAACTCTTAACGCATACATCACCACCAGAAGTCGTGAATCGTTATTATGCACAAAACAATAAAAATATCTGGTAAAGCATAAAACAATGACATGTCAAAAAATCTACTCTGCTCCTATACTGTATATTTTGTTATATCGATTTATTATTATTTATCATCTTATTTTTAGAATAAAGCTAATTCAGAATAAAACTAGACAGTTTTATACATTTGGGTTTTTTAAATTTTAAACTTTTGATCGACTTTTACCAAATTTAGAAAATATAGAGCATCTAATATATAAACAATTATCGATTGTTCAGAAAACGTTATACAGGGTGGACCAATAATAATAGGCCATAGTGCAGGGGTAGATTCTTTGGGCCAAAATATGAGAATATCTAAATATGCTTTAGTAAAATATTGCTGTGGAAAGAGATACAGAGTGTCAAAATTCTTATTATTTTTTCGTTTTTTTAAGAAACAATAATTTATGTATCACATCACGTTAGATCATAGAGGATGCCACAGGACCTGTATCTGATGATGAATTTTTTTTGGACAAAACGTTGTGGTACTTCCGACCAGAAAATCTGATAAAGGCGTCATTTCCACATATAAAAGGTACATTTGGTAGATCTTGATAACTTCAACCATTTTCGAGGAAATTGCCGTTAAACATTTGAATAATGTTTTGAAAGATAAATTCAAATTTAATGAAACAAAGTGTATTATTGACAAAAGTACAAAATGTAAGGGAAAACAAAATCGTAATGACAGTGTATCACTTTATTATGAACTAATGGAGTATTTTCATGGTATTGCGATAAACACATAAATCAAAAGATTGTGTAAAATAAGAATCTAATCTTATTAGAAGACCAAAAAATTACATAAAAGTTGACTTAATGACATTAGTATTTATTGTATAAATTTTCCCCCCATGCAAAAACCCCATCGCTGCAACTTAGAGTAAATTCTCGATATGGTCTCCATCTACTCCTATGCCTTTTCTAATTCCTTTCATAAAATATTTTCCTACATTGTAAAATACATTTTCCCGTCCTCTAATAAAATTGGCTGCGTTTTGTATTTTGTTCCACAGTTCTTCTCTTGAATTGATAGTATTTGCATAGACTAAGGACTTCATATGTCCCGACATATAATAATACAAAGGATTATAATCAGGACTCCTTTGTGGCCAAGCAAACTCACTTCCTCGACCGATCAATCTGCGTAGGAAAGTCTCATCAAGATAATTCTTCACTTAAATGAAGGGGAGCTCCATCATGCATAAACCACATTCTCTTCCGTATGTCTAGCATGAAAGCATGTAATATGTCAGCAAGAGCATTTTGAAGAAAACAGATAAGACTGCCCATTTAAATTTAGAGGAAGGACAAATGGTCCCAATAACTGATCACCGATAATACCACACCAAACGTAAATCTTAAATTCGTGCTGAAAATGCCTTACTTTAACTCCATGAGGATTTTCTACTTCTCAGTAATGGGTATTTCTCCAGTTAAAAACGCCTCAACAAGTAAAAGTTGCTTCGTCGGTAAATAAAATGTTCTTAGCAAAATTTCGATCCCTATTGTGTTTATTTAGAACAAATTGACAAAACTTTAGCCTTTGTGGAAAATCCCTTCGAAGTAAGTTTTGTACAGGAGTGAAGTAATATGGGTAGAAGCGTTCTTTGAGTAAGACTCTTAGAACAGATTGTTTATTCACCCCTGTTACCGCTGATAAAGCTGACTTGAGCTGACTTGAGGATCTTCATCCACACGAACTAAAATTTCTAGTTTTTGATCGGTCGTCCTACATCATTTTTATGGTGAAATGAACCCGTCTCTCCCAAACGACGAAACAGATCTTTGAAAAACTTATGGTCTGACTGTATTCTATTTGGATATTGAAATGAGCATCTCCTCGCTGCAGCACGTCAACTAAAATTTTTTTGTATGTAAACGCATCATATCCCCCATTTCCCTATTTGAAAAATTATTATGTCGAGGCATTTTAGATAAAGAAGTTAAAGAATTAGCTCGATGAACACAAAAACAAAATAAAAATGATTAAATGACGTACATGACAGAAGCAAAACGTAACCAAAGTACACTTTTCAATAAATATCAATCAAATTGTTTCATTAAATTTGATTTGTCTTTCAAAAAATTGTTCAAATATTTAACGGCAATTTCCTCGCAAACAGTTGGAGTCATCAAGTTCTACCCAGAGTCCCTTTTATAGGTGTATACGACGCAGTCATCAGATTTTCTGATCAGAAGTATCGCAACGTTTCGTCCAAAAAAAATATGAAAGAATTAATCTTCAGATCAGTCAAGAAGCTGTTGAGTCATTGCAAAAAACAAAAAAATTATTTGAATTGACACCCTGTATCTTCTTCCACAGTAACATTTTACTAAAGCATATTTGGTTATGTCCTCATATCTTGGCCCAAAGAATCTGCCCCTGCACTATGGCGTATTATTACGGTCCACCCTGTATAGGTATTTCCATTTCCATAGGGGTAGAGTCGAAGGAAAGTCGAAAAGTTTTTAAAAACTGCAATTTTCTAGCTTTCTTTTAAAGGAAGATAACAATTTCTTGAAATAATTTGCAGATTCCATTAGCAATTTTTGAATCAATAATATTAAGTAACTAGTGAAATTAAAACAAGGTGGAAATTTTAAAAATGTATAGCAAAATATAATTATGGAATGAGTTACAATTGTTGGAACAAGTTATAAATCATTATAATATTAACACAAACTAGAATGTAACCATTTGAAAATAATTTATGCAATAGAAATCGGAAGAAAATTATAATAAACGTCAAAAATAAGCGATACTCTGTTTGTGCACTTGTGGAGTTCTTGCACTTATGGACTCTTTAAAAGGGTCTTGTGAGGAATTAATTCGAAGAAGAATTAGTAATTCGTATTTTCTGGATAATTCTGCAAAGAAGACTTGTGTGCGACTTATAGTTCACTGCATTTCCAGGATTCTATCACAAACCTACGAAAAAATGTACTTCATAAATAGGTACATGGAAAAAATCATAGTCTAGGAGGCACATCCTTATTTTACACAATCTTGTGATGTATGTATTTATCTCAATAGGTACCATGAAAATACTCCATTAGTTCATAATATTACCCAATTGTGCTCAAATTTGGAAGAGATAATAATATGTTAGAATTGTGAATAAGCCTGGTAGGCGAGAGAAAATAATTAAACTTGATCTTTGAGACACTCCACAGCAGGCCAGAATCCTCAAAAAGTGGACAAAAATCATTCTTTTCAAATTTCTCATATCATTTCTATATTTTTTGAATAGTTAAAAAGAAGACCAATGTATCATTTTCTAGAATAACTATCTCATTGGATAAAATCTCTACCTGCTAAGGGATCGCAACCATAACTCTTCTGCCTGGATCGACGGGGTTTCCAGCTAATTGTAACACCAACTTTGAGTAGATAGTGTGAATTTAAAATGTGTTAGTTGAAAGTAAATTTTTTTTATGATACTGTACACGTCACGCAGTATGCAGTTCTTTAAAAGTGAATTATTTATTATTTGTTTGCTTATAGTAATGAAACATATTCGTTATAGGATTTTGCAAACAGCGGAAAGAAAAATTATCTATGAGAACTAAAAGAACTATATGTAAAAATATTAATGAATCTTTGCATTCTTTCGATAACCTGACTTCTAGTTATGCTAGCAAATAATAAATAATTCGCTTTTAACGTGCATAGAGTATATAGGCTCCAATACTAGTTAGCTAATAGATAGGTGAAAATCTGTTGGTTTTATCAGTCAATGTCAAATATAAATATTTCATACTTATTCATGAATATTGCCTTGGTTTTGCTTGGAACATCGTTATGGGCGGCTTTGTGCTTTTCTGATGAGCTGAGAATAAGGGCGAAAAACGTTTCAAAGGTTAAACATTTCCAAGAAACTGAATGAGAGATTTTATGAAAATGTAATCCATTAGAATGAACAAAATTTTAAAGACAAGGTAGGTAAATAAATTAATTTCAGGCCTTTGTTCTCATTTTTAACTGAATTTACATACCGTATTGGGTCATGTAGATACCAGTTTAATCTGTTTAGCAGTAGGGGACTATGTTGGATTCTTGTGTTACAATGAGAATATTAAATAAGAAATTGGTCAAATTTGGTTCAGAATTTTAACTTGCTAGAATAACCAGAAGTCAGGTTATCGAAATAATCCAAAGATTTCATTAATATCTTTACATATAGTTTTTCTTTTAGTTCCCATAGTTTTTCTTTCCGCTGTTTGCAAAATCCTATAAAGAATATATTTTATTACTCTAAGCAAACAACTAATAAATAATTCACTTCTAATGAACATCTAGCGTGTATTTTGTGAATAAGTTCGAAACAGAAACTTAATTAGTTCAAAACTAACATGCCCTCAAAATATTATAGGCATTTCTGTCAATAATAAAAATTGTTTACAATTATTAGTGCAGAGCTTTCAAAATAACAAGCCTATGTGTCACTTGTGTCAGAGCAACAACAGAGATACGAGATAGCGTATTGCTTTCGTTCCTCGTCTACTTATATACAAACGATTTATGTATCAAAACAGCCGTTTGTGTTAGTATCTGGTGACTCCGAATCAACAAAGGCGCTTATAGAAATAGTTCACCATTTTTTGATGTAAAACCATTGCGATAAGTACCACACCAACTGAAAATACGGTTTATGCAGTATAGACATAACAGAATTTATTCATCTGCACTCAACCATAAGAAAGCGCTGTTTCAGGTTTCGAAGATAAATTTTGATTTAATAACTGTAGACTAAACAAAATAGCATTATTCAATACATTTACATACACAAATGTTCTCACAAAGAGCGTGAACTGCAGAATGCCGGTATTTTAGAAAACAGGTACCTACAAGAAAATGGTATTTCGAGAGTATCCCAACTCTGGTTAATACATTGTCAAAATAATGATTACCAAATAAAATGAGCGTTAGAATCTCTACAAGTTTTGTTACTATTAACTCATATACTTAATTTCATTCAAATACCTTCCTAATTATAATTAATAAAGTTGGTTATTAACAGCAATAAATAATTCAGCACATAATTCCATTTTGTTTAGTAAAAGATTATCATCGCAAAATAATTTGGGAAGCAAATCAATGTGAATAATCAGAAAAATAATACTTGGTTATGGTTAAATAATGAAAGCTCACAGTGTTTTATTCAAATTTGTTCAGTGGGCGTAATGAGCAAATATATACACAGTATTTCATTCTAATTTTTCCAGTAAAGACAGAAAACGTTAAGTGAAAACGACGATATAGCTTCTAATAGTTTAGGAACCAGCAGCGTGCAATTACCTGACACATTTGTATCTCCTAGATACATGATTAATCCTTTCTCTTAGAACATGGCAGACAACAAGAGTCATATGAGATTTTTTTGGAAACGTAATTTATAAATTATGAATTTATCAATTAAACCACTTATTTATATCAAATCAGTTTAGAACCTTGCAGGTTTAAAATGTCTGCAGCTCGATTAACCGGCATAATACCTGCCTCTGGACCCCCACTAATCGGGGTGTATTCTGATCTAACTTTTGTCGTTACTAAGTGGTATCAACTTGATACTTGTTTATTAGGCCTCGGTCGTATTGGCATTGTCTCCTATGGCACGACGCCTCCCTTGAAAAAATGTACGCCGAATTGCGAAAGGTCCCAGGATTTGCCATTATTACGCTGGACATTCCCTCCTGCGTCAGAACAACTCTAAATATTCAAGCGCCTGAATGCAGCAGAGATTATATTCCGAGACTACGCTGCATTAGGAGAGACAATATCTCCTGCTGATTGGCGTCGTCGTGTCGATTGCCGGTTTACAAGTAGTCAAATGCAAATCCTCTGTTTCCTCAATTTATTATTTCATTGTAACATAACAAAAAGACAAAGTTAGTGAGATTTTGCATTATTAGGTGTATTTTTATTTACGTTGGCCGACAAGTGCCTCTTCTTTTTTGGTTACCTGTTTAGATTAATTTTTCGAGGGTCTACCTGACTGAATCCTCTTCATCTCAGATCCAGGTCGAATTTTACGTCTGGACTTGAATGTCGGCTACACTCCAATTTGCCGTCCAAGGTTGTAACAAACTTTTTCCTTATTCCATTTGGCAAAGATATGACTAGCAGTTGTTAATTGGCCAAGTGTAAGATTAATTTTATGCATTACTTTAGTCAAGTCGCCATTTGGAATTTTAAGTGTAAGTTCTGAAATTCGAGTAAAATTCTATTTTAAAATAGTCGCTTCACGTATATGTGGTGGATCAGACGTCCTTCAGTGAATATTATTTTTTGGGTTTCGACTGATTCTTCTTCTTCGTAGTTCATTGGTTTATTTATACTTGGTTCGATAGTTTGAGTGAAATTATTATCACTAATGCTGTTAGTTGTAATTGTTGATACATCCATATCCATGTAGAAATCCACAGATGCTTCATTCCCCAAGACCAATTTATCCAAAATAATCCTATTTTCGGAGTGTAGTAAAGGTCAAGTGTGTAGCACCAGCGAAAAACGTTTTGGACCGCACATAAGTGTTTACAAAAACGACTTCCTTGACCAAATGGGCAATTACATAATGCTCTATTTACACATGCCGTGTAAAAAATATATTTATCTTCGGCCGAAGAAATTCTGCAAGTGAATGCATCAATTTCATGTCGATGGCGATGGTGATGACGCAAAACTGAAACAAGCAACATCGACACGATGACGCCAAACAGCAGGAGATATTGTTTCACCTAATGAAAAATTGTCTGGGAACATAATCTAGCATTCAGACGCTTGATATTTAGCGTGAGTTGTCCTAACGCAGGAGAGAATGTCCAGCGTAATAATGGCAAATCGTGGAACATTGTCTTCCGAGATTCGGCGTACATTTTTTCTAGAGATGCGTCGTGCCACAGAAGACAATGCCGATAGGCTGCCTGGTAATATAGATAGATAGATAGAAGTTTATAATGTCCGGCTCTGGATCTCCACTAACCGGGATGTACACCCATCGTATTTTTGTATCCTCTAAGGTGATAAGTAATCGATAAATTAAATATTCGCTTGATACATATACCTACTTGCACCAATTATAAATATATTTCGAGTTACTTAGTGAAGTTTCCACCACAAAGAAAATGTCTTCACTTTCGTTAGCTACCATTCTCTAAAGAAAAGGATTAACAATATTTTTAACTGATACAAAGGTGTCAGATAATTACATGTTCGCCCCTGCACTATAGCCAGTATGCATTTGGAGCAGCTGCGATGACGTAATTATACATGTTGGTACAACGATAAGGATAGATTATTTTTGTTACTTGTAATACAAATAAATCTTTATATCGCATCTTATTTTCTTCTTTCTCCTACTTGTCATCTATTTTTATAATTTTATCCTTTCTATACAACTATGCGGTATTACTTGTCGAACATATATTAATGCAGTGGCCATTTATTATTCTCACATCAATATTGAGGACGCTTAAAACTACATTCGATATTGTTCAACATCGATAATAGGTAGTACACTTCAATTAACTGGACAGTGAATTTTTTTCATAATTTTGAATGTTAACATATCAACATACAAAAGTGGAGAAAAATTGTTCTCAGGCTTAATTTTTGAGACATTTAATTTTTTTTCACTCAAGAATCGTCAGGGTTTCACGCAAGCCTCCGATTTATTAAATTAATTTTTTGAGGTTAGAAAAACCCTTTTAGGGTTTTTCTTGCAACAATTTGAACACTAATCTTAAATAATGGTATAAAATTATCTATAATTTTAAAAGGGGTTAATTAGAGAGGGTGAAACTACCCCTTTAATGATGTAAACTGAAAAATGCGTGTTTGAACTTTATTTTTACTACTTGCTTTCGATTTGAATCAATGGCCATTTTCAAACAATAAAATATTTCTAATGAAACATATTCTTTATAGGATTTTGCAAACAGCAGAAAAAAACTATTTATGAGAACTAAAATAAAAACTGTAAAATTATGGATTTACACTCTTTGCATTCTTTCGATAACCTAAATTCTGGTTATGCTAGCAATTAAAATCCTAAAATTAATTTGTCTTTCTTATAAAACAATTATGTTTCTAACACTAGTTTTTACACAGTCCCCTACGGCTATGCAGAATAAACCAGTATCCACATAACCCCCTACGGCTATGATGATTCTGTTATAATGAGAACAAAGGCCTAAAATGAATTTGTTTACATACCTCGTCTTTTGGACAAATTTTCATTCAAATGGATTACATTTTCATGAAATGTACCATTTCGTTTTTTGGAAATGCTTAGCCTTTGAAACGTGTTTCGCCCTTATTCTGGGCTCATCAGAAAGGTACTCTCACGATTTTCCATGCAAAAACCAAGACAATTATCAACTTTTTTGACATTGTTTGACAATGACTGAATCAAAAAAACGCCTTTCTGATGAGAATAAGGGCGAAAAATGTTTCAAAAAACAGAATGATAGATTTCGTGAAAATGATTGGAAATGATTGGATGGAAATGATCCATTTGAATGAAAAATTTTCCAAAACACGAGGTATGTAAACAAATTCATGTTAGGCCTTTGTTCTCATTATAACTGATTCATCATAGCCGTAGGGGGTTATGTGGATACTAGTTTATTCTGCATAGCCGTAGAGGACTGTGTAAACACTAGTATTAGAATGAGAATTGTTCAATTTTTCTAAATATATTTTTAAGTAATTTAGGTAATACGAAATTTTGTTATTCTGAGCCAGCCATTATAAAAATATTAAAACGAGAAACATACTGATCAGCAAAGTTATAGACGGATGATACAATGAATATAAGCAATAAAAGAAATGCAAAAAAATAGTATGAAAAATAGAAGATACTGATAAAAATGACATGCAAAAAAACTATTTCGAAGTTCTGAGAAGAACTGGTCGTGACTTTAGTTCTGAAAAGAACTATTTTAAAACAAAATTACTTAAAAATATATTTAGAAGACATTTTATCTTCATGAAATGAAAAATTTTTAAATTATTTTTGTTTAAAAATGGCCATTGATTCGAATTAAAAGCAAATTGTAAATAAAAACAATTTGTTATCTTTTTTTTTCAAGTCGATTTAGAGGTGGTTTTACCCCCTAAATAGCTAAAAACGCTTTTTTTTAATTATTAATACATTTAAAATATCATGAAAAAAACAATTATTTGAAATTTAATTTTTTATTGCACTTGAATTCAAGGGTTTTAAATAATTTCCTAACCGCAAAAAGTTAATAATTAAAAAAATCGGACGTGTACGTGAAACCCTAATATTTCCTGAGCATTAAAAAAAGTATTTAAATATCTTAAAAATTGATTCGTAGAACAAGTTTAGTCCATTTTTACATGTTTTCATCTCATTGTGAGACGGTACAATTTTTTTCAACATTTCATTTCTCCCTTTTCAGCGGCCCCGTATTATTTATATACGATTTAATCAAATAGGTATGTTATAACCGAATAAAAATGTTTACTATTCATCGTAGAAAAGAAGTATTGTCCATAAATCTACCCACTAAAATCAAATATCGAATAAAAAAGAAGTTGTCTGTGTGTGTGTGTGTGTAGACCGTTTCTTGTAAACACGATAACTTCTGTTAGACATGTTTTGTTCCAAAGAGTATAGCAGGATAGGTATGTATTTCTGCCCCTGCATGAATCTGTTTGAGATTTTTAAAATAAGCTGTCATTGACGTGAAATTAAATTTCCCAAAATATTACATTTTTTATGCGAGTTCTGGAAGTAGAAGAAAAATTGAAGCTATTTTTTTTTCTCGAACCGATTTTGATAAAAAAAAATCGGTAAAGGTATGTACACAGATGAGAATAATAATCGGAATATAGTTATAACTATTATTACAAAGAAAATTTGATAACTTTTAGGAAAAAAAATATACACAGTGATCATGCACAGATGCCAAATATGGAAGGCTTGCGCAAATACCTTCATAAATGTCCACTACAGTTGAATTATTTCTTAGGACGATTGACCTGTATGTTCCTCACTAAAACTATAACAATTATGTTAACTATATGCCAAATATTATTGCCATCTGTCGTATTGTTAGTTGCACTCTAGTAGTGGAGTGGAAGTATAGTGGTTAAAAAAAATCGGTAAAGGTATTTACACAGAACTTCCCTCGTTATTTGTGCATGGCGGCCACTAAAAAATTATTAAATATGAAATGACATTGAGAATAATAATGGAAATAGTTATTGCAATTATTGCAAAGATGTCCTGATAACCTTTGGTCAAAAAAATAGTGCTCATCCAACAGCAAAAGTTCAATACTAAATAACAGGTCTACCATGAATTATTTCTTGGGATGACCACCCTGTATATTTTCCAATAAAAGTATAATAGCATATGCCAAATATTATTGCCATTAGACACATTTTCAGTTCCACTTTCACGCAGTGAAGTGGAAGTATAGTAGTGATTAAAAATTTCAATTTTTTTTGAAATTTTTCAAAACTGTTGGTTAAAAATTTTTAGTCTTTTTCTTCTGCAATAGGTTCAGAATGTCATGAAACACGGCAATTTTAAATTTGAGCAAAGAAAAATAATTTTCCAACTGTTTTAGTGGTAAATTTTTTTTTTAAATGTGTGAACATAATTTTCAAATTTTTTCTTTCTGAAATAGGTTTAAAATGTCATGAAACGTGAAAATTTTGAATTTCAGCAAAAGCAAATTTTTCTGTCTATTCTAACGGTATTTTTTTTCCAAAATGGTAAAAAAATTTTTTTTCCGAAATAGGTTTGGAATGTCATGAAACGTAGAAATTTTAAATTTAAACAAAAATATTTTTTTAACTATTCTATAGTAAGTAGTGAAATAGATTTTATCAATTTTTTTAAAAATTTGTTTAAATAGGTTTAGAATGTCATGGAAACGTTGAAATTTTAAATTTGAACAAGGAAAAAAAAAACAATTTTTTTGAAATTTTTCCAAAATGTTGGTTAAAAAATTTTCAAAATTTTTTCTTCTGAAATAGGTTTAGAATGTCATGAAACGTGTATATTTGAAATTTGAGCAAAAAAATTTTTCCATCTATTCTAGTGGTAATTTTTTTTCCAAAATGGTAAAAAAATGTTACAATTTTTTTCCGAAATAGGTTTGGAATGTCATGAAGCGTGGAAATCATAAATTTGAGCAAAAAAATATTTTCTTCTATTCTATAGTAAGTACTTAGTGATGAATGCATAAATTTTTTCAAGAAAATTTTTCAGAGAAATTTCTAAATTTGTTTTAGACGTTTAGAATGCCATGGAAACGTGGAAATTTTAAATTTGAACAAAAAAAAATTCCACCTATTTTAGTGGTAAAATTTTTTTCAAAAATGTTGGTAAAAAAATTTTCAACAAAATTTTTTTTTTGAAATACGTTTAGAATGCCATGAAACGTGAAAATTTTAAATTTGGAGAAAGAAAAAAATTTTCTTCCTATATTTTAGTGGCAAAATTTTTTTCAAAAATGTTTGAAAAAAATTTTCAAAAATTTTTTTTTCTGAAATAGGTTTAGCGCGTCATGAAACGTGGAAATTTTAAATTTGAGCAAAAAAAAATTTTTTTCACTATTTATTCCGTTTAGACGGTCCACCCTGTATATTTGTCAGTGAAAATTCTACCAGTTCTTCGCTGACAGTAGGGTTAACTACCTACCAAATTTGACTGCTCTCCGTCCACTAGTTTTTTAGTTAATGCACCAACAGACAGACAGACAGACAGACTGACTGACGGAATTGAATAACCTATATTTTCGGAATCTACGTGTTCTGAAACGTCAGAATCCGAAAAAATCTCGGAGGGTGATTTTTTCTCGAATACAATACTTCCCTTCGGTATGCGAGGGAAGTAAAAATCAATAATGTTTTTTAAATAGGTCTAGAATGTCATGAAACGTGGAAATTTTAAATTTGAGCATAATAAATCTTTTTTCCACCGTCTATTCTGCAGTGTTAAAAAAATTGTTTTCAAAAAATTTTCAATTTTCTAAATAGGTTTAAAATATCATGAAACGTAGAAATTTTAAATTTGAGGAAAGAAATTCGATGATCTATTCCATGTTCATCATCTATTCTATAGTAGTAAAACAATTTCAATTTTGTTAAATTTTCAAATTTTTTTAATTTTATTTTTAATATTTTTTTAAAATAGGTATAGAATGTCATGAAACGTGTAAATTTAAAATTTTAACAAAGACAACTTTTTACATCTTTTCTATTCACTTTTTTTTAAATTTTCATACATGTTTCTTTAGGGGCCATCCTTTAATTACGTTACGAAAACTTCATGGTTTTTCTACCCCTCCCTCCTCCTATGTCACAGGTTGTCACATTCGAGTCAACCGCTCCCTCCCATTGAGAGGTCTCACATTTTAAATTTTGAGGTAAAATTTTGTTTTTTTTTTTAATTCCATTCAATTAAGGCAATGGTATACGTAGATGTAAATAATGTGATGCCACAATATTTGACCCCCTCCACCCCTCTTGTCATAATTTGTCACACTTTATGGATCCCCTCTTCCCCCTCAAAGTGTGACGTCATGGATGGCCCCTTAGAAAATTTTAATACATTTTTTTTTAGAAATTGTTCATAATTTTTTTTTTTGAAACAGGTTTAGAATGTCATGGAACGTGGGAATTTAAAATTTGAGCAAAAAAATGATTTTAACATCTTTTCATATTCGTAAAGAAATTGATTTTTTTTTTTAATATATTTTTTTTTTATTTTTTTTTTTAAATTCATTGGGCTGGGACCATCTAAAGGGAATAGATAATGAACAATTTTTTTTCTCTAATTTAAATTTCTTTTTTACTGTACAGGAATAGATGATGAAAATAATTTTTTTTACTAAGAGGAACTATTCTACAAGATATTACACCCCTGCCCCCTCTGGTTTTTAAAATTAATTTATTTTAAACAAATTTTGAAAAATATTTCTTTTCTATTTAATAAGGTAATCAATTTTTATAATTTTTATATATGTGGTAGATATGTCAAAGAGGTAATAAATAGAAAATTATTGAGTATTTGCTGTAAGTAGTATACTAAAATATTCGAATAAAAAATTATGAAACACAAAAAATTTCATGTATATTAAGAGACACCACCACCAATTTCTTTTCAAAAATTCCGCCTACTATGTTCTATAACATATATTTTTTTCAAAACTTTCATAAGGGTAGAACAATGTTAAAAAGATTATATTCACTAACCATATATAAATGAATATTCATAGTAACGGAAGACTCCCTAAACACTTAATTCAACCCTACATTTTTTATATTCATATATTTTTTTATGAGCGTTCACTGTAAATATACTTTATGCGCACTCTCAATGGGCGACAAATTAAAATACTCGATTTTCGGGGTTGAGAACCGTAAGTCACAAAAAAATGTAATTTTTTTTTTGTAGAGAATTGAATTCTCTACACTCTTTGTTTAGATATTTCTTACCGTAAAATTAGAAATGCAAAAGGTTATAATTAAAAATATACTAAAATTTCAAAGAAAAATCTCATTTAAGGGTTATAACTTCTTTTCTATTGATTTTATTGAAAATACACATCAGATGTTTCTCGTACACCATTTTATTGCGAACAACTTTATCTACTCATAATTAAATTTCTCTTCTCTGGAGAGATGTTAGGATGCTACAAATGGATCAAGTACATCAAAAAGGGCATTGGACAATTCTCAAAAAAAAATTGAGAATATTCCTGGTATAATTCCAGAGTCTTTTTGCCTTTTGCAATTTTTGACCAAACTTCTTCTTTTTCAAGTAAAAAAATCTCAAATTTCTAAAATCTTGAATTTTCGTCGCCGGATAACTAAAAAAGACGACCATTTCAGAAAAAAATGTTTCGAACTTTAGTAGTCTATTTTTAGTCAGAAAATCCGAATTTGCAATAAAATATAGGGTTTCCCATTTAAAGAAACCGAATTTGACCTTGAATGACCTTAACCCTTCCACCCAGTGTCAAAATGACATATATCGCCGAAGTGGCCCCATAGATTTCTACAATTTTTGTTTGAAACATTTTTTCGTAGAGTGCTTATCACTCGAGATATTTGAAAACTTCAGGTTAAAAGGATCACCCGGATGATTCTTTTAGTCTATTTTTAACTATAACTTTTTCATTTTCAATTTTACAGTAAGAAGTATTTTAAACCATTGTAGATTGTAGATCATAGATTGTAGAGAATTCAATTCTGTACAAAAAAATGTCTTAAAATATTTTGTGTGAGACTTACGGTTCTCAAAATATCGCGGAAAAACTGTCTACGCTTCCCTTTTCAAGATGGCGGCCAAATGGGGGGGGGGTTTCAACCCCGAAACTCGAGTTTTATACTTACACTGACTCTCCCTATACATCAGTAGAAAAAAATCTAGTCCTAAAAAGAGATTTTTTTTATATATTTTTCTCTACCGAGCACCGAGCGAATTTTCCTCTGTAATTGGGGTATGTGAAGCACATATACTAACTACCTATGTGAACAGTTATCGATACCCATTCGTTTAAATAAAAGTACCCCCACTCCATATTCTCCCACCATACTAAACATTTTCAGAGAGTAAAAAGTTTCGTAGTTATATGTTCTTTTCGGTCACTGAGTGGCAGACGGTAACATTTCGTCGTCGATTTTGTGCGCCATTTCCTTGACTATTACTGCTATTCGTAAAGTCACTATATTTCATTACTATTTTTTCGCAATTTAATATTTCCACGAGTACAATTAATAATCACTGATCTCGTAATGATATGACGTCGTACAAGTGTACTAAAGAAGAGTGCGCATAAAGTATATATTACGTTTACAATGACCGCTCGTTTCCCTTGTCTTTGATACCCTTGTCGCACATAAAAATATATGAATATAAAAAGAATGTATGTAGAGTTGAATTAATTGTTTGGAAGTCTTCTATTAGGAAAACTATTATGTACGATTAGTGATTATTTTTTTACACACTGTTCTGCCCTTATGAAAATTTTGAAAAAAATATGTCTGATAGAGCGTAGTAGGGGGCATTTTTGAAAAAAAATGGTGGCGATGTTGTTATTCAACCTAGTAAAACGATCCATTTGAAAAAATATCCATTTTACCATAAAAGTAAATTCAGACAAAATATCCCATGAAAAAATCATATTTAAACCAGTAAAAAGATTTATAGACACCTTTGGCATCATATTAAATCGAAGTCTGCGTAAAGAATTATTTCACTAAAAATGACCAAAATTTTTCATCTCGAGGACGATGGTCAATCACCTTTGGGCTCCGTCGTTCGAAAATTCAAAAGTACTCAAAAATTTTCAAGTTGCACGGAGCGGAAAACCGCTCTGCCTGACGAACTTTTCAAAAGTACCATGAATTTGGTATTGGAAAGTACAACGAATAAAATTACACAGGGCGGAAAACTGCTCCGTCCAATAAAATTTTCGAAAGTACAACGAATTTAATTTTTCGAAAGTACCACGAATTTGGTGGTTCGCAGGCCGAAATCCTCAGTCAGGATGTAGCGAGTAGCTATTTTAAACGTAAAAATTTAGGAAAAAATCAATGGGGCGGTTTTTCCAATAAACACCAAAACCCCCATTTAATTATCCCCAAAGTGGGAGAGCATAATCCTTATTCAAACCACTAGAACGTATAAAGAATTAGTCAAAATAGTCGGAGGGTCGATTCCGACGAACCCAAATTGCTTTTTGTCCCGGCTCAGGCGGACAGCGCCATAGTAGTCGCTCGAAAGCGAAGCGACGGAAGAAAAGTATATTTGGATTCGATGGCGTTAGTACGTTTCTAAAAGCAGGAAAACCATCGAACTCATATAGATAGCTTCTTTAAGCATCCTGACAATCATTTCGATAATTTCAGTGCAAAATTCAAGGTGAATAATTTTCAAAAAAGTTCCGCATACATTTTACAATCATTACTAATTGGGAGTCTGAATCTCTTTGTACAGTCGATTGCCATAGTTCTCTCGACGCTGGATAAGTTACACTCCTACTGGAGGTAACGGCTTGCCGAGTGGTGGTGCTCTTGATACATTAGCTAAGTATTAAATATTTATATTTTTTACATTTTATGAATTATTTCAATAAATGAAAATATATTTTGAATTCGATTCCTGATTGATTAACTAATTATAAGATTTGTGACTGACGTGCAATTCTGTGGCGTGAGCTGGACAATTACTTACCGCGGGTCACCTTTAATCCAGCCACGTTTGTGCACTTGTCCGAGTACTCATAGAATCCATCAACAGTCTTAATTATTAAGATGTGTTTTTAAGAAAGTGCTAATTATAAGATATACTCATTAGAGGAGCAGACTGTAGCAAACACAGTAAGTATAATTTTGTCTATTTTCGTCTTGGGGAGTCTGAAGAGTAACTTGAATCCCCCTTGTGAATAGAGTTGATAAGTATCATAGCGGCGACACGGCTCCGGCCGAGATTATATAAAATCCTTGTCGTGTCCATCAGACCATACGATACTAGATACATCTACAATGTCTCTTAAAATACTTACATGAAATTTTTTATATTTCAAAATTTTTAATTCGAATATTTTAGTATATTACTTACTGGAAATACTCAATAATTTTTTGTTTGGTACCTCTTTCGCATATCTGCCACATATATAAAAATCATAAAAATTGGTTACGTTATTAAAGAGAAAAAGATATTTTTCAAAATTCGATGAATTAATTTATTTTAAAAACCAGAGCGAAAAGTAGTGTAATATCTCGCAGAGTAGTTCCTCTTACAGCCGGTTTTACAAACGCTAGTTAACTTCCAGTCAGAGTTCACTTTCAAGTTATTATAGAAATTGGGTTTTACAATAGCTGGTCATTTTCGATGTGGTAGTTATCTAGTAGTTAACTTTACTAGCAGATGAGGTGTAGGTAAACTAGAAGTTGGCAGTTTACTGGCAATTTATAACCTACAAAATAACTGTCACAAAATAATTTTTTGATATTTTGCCTAAGAATGGATATGTACGAAGTAAATGCATATAGCAGTGATGAGTAACCAAGGTAATCCTGTATAGACCTAACTTTTTCGAAGAATACGATGGAAGAGATTTTTTAAATAGATCGAGACTAAATACTACCTACTTACTTAGTAATAGACCACTAACTCATAAATTGCTTCTGACATTTATATTTGATAGCGGGTGACGTGACTTTGGACCAAAATTCATACATTTTATGTATATTACCCATTTTTCCAGTACCAACAATATAAAATTTATTCACAACCTCTCGTTTACAAATCATCACTTAACTTTATATTGTAAAACGCATATGTCGGTAAAGTTATAGTTAACCTGCAAGTCAACTAACATGAAAGTTAACTTGCGATAGTAAAACCGGCTGTTAGTAATGTGGTGTTAAAGTAAAAATATTTTCCCAATTTCCCGAGGGGCATCCGGTCCATGCTTACCCTGCTACATATATTCTTTAAAATTTCCACGTTTTATGACAAACAGCAATTTTTGAACCAATAGTATACTTCCACTCGTATGTGGATGCGCTACTTAAATAATATTTGGCATGTAGTTAACACAATTGGTAAGGAATATTATAGTTTTATTGAAAAATATACGGGGCGTTCATCCTAGGAAATAATTCAACCACGGTGGAAAGTAAAGGTATTTACGCAAACCTTCCATATTTGGCACCATTTATTTAATATTGAATATTTGCTGTCAGATGACCACTCTGTATATTTTTTTTTCCAAAAGTTATTAGGTTTTCTTAGTCATAATAGTAATAATTACATTACGATTATTACGCTCATATGTCGTTTCGCCATTACTCATTTTTAAGAGTGACTGTGTAAGTACCTTTACCGATTTTTTTTTTAAACTCGGATCAAAAATATTTTCTCTATATTTAGATTTTTTTATAGGATGTACTTGAGGCACTATCACCATTTTCTACCTAAGAAGTCTTTAAATACCTTAGAATAATATGTCCGAGTTTGAAAACGATCGGAGTTTTAAAAAACGAAAATCTTGAGCGCGTCAGTATAATGTGGCGCAGTGAACGTATACAGTGCCTTGTTCGGTACGCAGAATCTTTAACTTATTGAGTAACTAAGGATCTTTAAATAACTGACCAAATTGAAAATAAATACTTGAAATTCTAGGAGGTTCAGCAATCAGCATAGCGGCGATAATTGTAAATTGTTTGAAAAATCGTGTAATTCTCAAGTCATTTATTCTAAATTTGGTGTCACAACTTACGAAGTAAAAATGAACAAATTGCAAAAAAAAAATATGCAATTTTCCATTTAAACAACTACGATTAACCTACAATAAGTGTAGTTTTCAAGGTTTACCACGTCGAGGAGGTTGAAGTATGATTTCAGATACCTTATCTTGGGGTGTTTATCTGAACAGCAGGCAACAGTTCTTCCGTTGGTGCAATCACATATTGCTGCACTAGTTTACTATTTATCATTTGCGAGATATTTGCAAAGTTTTGAAACAAGCTGAAATTTTTCAGTAAAATATTTCAGGGATAATAATAGTTAGAAAAAGACAACATTACTTCTGTAATTGAAGAAGGCAGCGATGAGGATTGAATGGATCTTGTAAACAATTAGTTCTGCGATTCATGAGAGGTGAGGGGACTAAAAAAGCACCCGGAGGCGATGGGACTCACATTAAAAAACTGACATAGTGTAAGTCGTACCTACGCAATTTGTGTTCCGCACCATGAATTTTTAAATACAGATTTGTAGACTTATACATAAGGTAGTGTAAAACTGATAATTTACATTCATGATGCCTTATTCAAAATATTCATGAGTTGTTCCAGATTTATCTGAACGAAAACTTTAGAGATAGGGTGATACTCCAGTTAAATTGTGTTTTACCAGGAAAGTTGTGGGGTAGTTTTGATTTCTTCCATTATCTATGTTTTTTGGGGTGCTGAATTCGAATCTGAGGTTTTCTAACAAAATTTCGTGACGCAACATTGAAAAAAGTGCAAATAAATGTAAAAAATCTCATTTTTTGGCAGTTCTTTTTTATAACTCGGAAACTTTTCTAACTATTCCTGGCACGTGTGGAACCTTAGTTTTGTGACACTTCTGAGACAGTGTAAAATTAGTGAATGCAATTCCACATTTAAGTGAAAGAGAACGCGTAGAACTGTTGACGATGGTTGGATATGGTGATAGGCCGAGAAGTCATCGGGAAGCATGTGATGTTTTCAATGCCAAGTATTCTGAAAAGCAAATTTCTAGATCCACTGTAAGTAGATTGGTGGCTAGATATGATGAATCTGCACAAGCAACGAAATCAAATTAAATATTCTTCTAGAAAGTGATGAAAACCATCATCTTTCGACAAGGCAGCTGGCTTTAAATCATAACGTGAGTCAAACTTTTGTTGTACGTTCATTGCAAAAAGAAAAATACCATCCATACAAAGTGCAATTAATCCACACATTGAATGAGGGCGATCCAGAACGGCGCTTACAGTTTTGTGAACAGTTCATGACCTTGTCGATGGAAACACAAATTTTTTAAAGAACACTGTTTTTTCTGATGAAGCTACATTTTCTTTAAATGGGACTGTATATTGGCATAACTGTAGGTATTAGTCACGTGAAAATCCGTATTGGACTTAAGAAGCCCATACACAGCGACGAGGCAAAGTAAAGTGTGGGCAGGTATGATTAGTGATTGTTTATTGGGACCTTCTTTTTGAAGAAAATCTTACGGCCGCAAAATATTTACAGTGTTTGCCAGTTGAGTTAGTACCAGCCTTAGCAGTTATGTTTCCGAACAATGAGGATGAAGATTTTCCTGCTGAAAACGTCTGGTTTCAGCAAGACGGGGACCCACCTCATTTTGGGATAGCAGTGCGTCAGTTTTTAGATGACACTTTTGTTGGAAGGTGGATAGGTCGTCGAGGTCAGATTGAGTGGCCCCCGTGTTCGCCGGATTTAACCCCCTTAGACTTTTTTCTTTGGGGTTACTTAAAGTCAAGGGTGTATTTTAACAGACCGTATACCATAGAAGAATTGAAAGACAGAATTGACTTGGAGGTGAGACAAATTGCCCATGAAATGATTCAGAACAGCGTGAAAAGTATCTACACCCGTCTTGGTCAATGCCAAATGGTTGAAGGGTCGCAATTTGAGCAATGGAGATGATTTTTTTCTCACAATTACTTATGTACGGTATCAATCAATATAAATATTTTTTACCAAAAGAATGGCTTAGGCAATTTCAATTTTTTTCATATCACCAGAAAGCTAAAGGAATATACCACCAAAAACAGTAAAAAAAATGTCCATTTCCATTAAAAAAAAATTATGATATCATAACTCAAAAACCAATGACGCCATAAATTTTGGTATAGTAGCAAAATGTAGCATTTACAAAACTAAAATTGACTTGTTCGAGTATTAATTATAATTTTAGATCAAAATGTTACCAAGATTTTTATTAAGCACACAAAAATACATAGGTATTTGTGCAAGATATGAAAGCCATATAATATATAGAATGTTTCTCAGGTTCGAAATAATTTTCCATTATTTTAAAAAATATATCAAATTTATTTCAAAATGTTATTGAATTGAAACAAATGAAATTTAGAATCGAGCATTACCGAATGAGTATATGTAGTTAACAAGATAACTTCCGTTAGACTTAAAATTTTTACTTCAAGTTTGAAAGATATACCAAATAGCATGAAAATCGAATTGTATCTATCATACAGGTGAATCATCAGAAGCGCGTAAACAGTCATGACTTATACAATCTACATTTTATCATAATTTTGGATTAAAATGTTATTAACGTTTGTCAGTAGCTACACAATTTATTAAGATGTTCAAGATGTAGAAACAGTAATGTACTGTCTCTCAATTTCGAACGAATATATATCATTTTAATTTAGTGAGGTAATTTTAAGGTGGTCATTCCGTAGAAAGAGACTTCGATAGGGGCATATTTATTATTTTTGGCCATAACTTTTTTTTCTTAGTACGTATATTTAAAAAAAACTATAAGAGTACCTAAGCAGAACCATAACAAGACTATTACTATGAATTTTCACTCAATAATTTCAGTGGTTTGCAAAATGGCTAGATTTAAATTTAAAAATTATGTTAATTATGTCGTAGTTTTAAATCTAGATATTTTGCAAATCACTGAAATTATTGAGTGAAAATTCATAGTAATAGTCTTGTTATGGTTCTACTTAGGTACACTTATAGTTTTTTTTTAAATATACGTAGTAAGAAAAAAAAAATTATGGTAAAGATAATAAATATTTCCCTATTGGATGTCTCTTTCTAGAGAGTGGCCACCTTAAGGAGACTTTTATGAAATTAATTAAAGTTTCAGTTGGATGTTAGGTACCAACTGCGAATATCTATTAGCAGCCATAACTTTTGTTAAACTTATTTTTTTTTATTTGAAAGGAACATACGTAAAATAGTATGGTAAAACATTCCCCACTGAAATAGAGTCATATCCTTTATCCATCAAAAGCATGTAAGCTCTAGTTTGTTATAAATCAAATTAGAGTTTTTACTTCCCTAGGAAAGTATTATAATCGCGAAGAAGGCAATCCCGAGATTTCCTTGAATTTCGCGTTTCAGACTATGTAGATTATTAAAATAAGGGTCTTTCACTTCCATCAGTTTGAAGCGAGCGTAGATACGTCTGCCGATAATCGTATTTCGATACGAAACTGCAGCAACTTCAAGTGCAGTTAGTACAAGGATGGATCAACCAGTCCAGGGAAACACAGCGTTCTCGCTCCATCTTGTAACGGCTTGAGTATCAACACATGCGTAGAAGATATGTAACTTTTGACGGGGGTTACCATCCTTCGGAGGGGATGTAAAGCAGTCGGTCCCTTGTCTATTATATGTTAGGCAAGTAAAAATTCCCTACTCTTCGATAGAGAAGATGTTCGGCAAAATTTCCAGGTTGGGGATTAGGGAGGAACCATATAGTATTAAGAGGTGCATTTGGTTGTTATTAATAGTTGTGCATTGAAAAAGATACTTTGTTATTTTCAGGTTCCTCAATGGGTTCAAATTTTTAGAGAAAACTTTCTTTATTCTATTTATTTTTTCTTAGTTATTTTGCTATCCTTTGGATATCGGTAATGTCAACTGTCTTAATGTACCACAGATCACTGTGTAACATTTTTAAATGATATTATCCATACTTCAGGTGCCTCAAGGATGTCAAAATATGCGCTTCTCGGAAGTTATTTCCAAAAGTATAACTTATTTGATCGGGTCGTACTTAACTTTTTTTTTCTCTATATTCAACAACTGTAGAAGGATAAACATCAAATAATATCACACGTTTCATTAAAAAAAACACCCACATGGACATGGAAAAACAAACAAAAACAGAATATATTTAATATTTCAGTTATTATCCATTTTTAAAGTAATCTTATTTCGTTTCAAATGTTGGCAATATTTTTCTTGATTTTATACGAGCTTGAATGAATCCATCTCGGTATTTTTGGCCACAAACAGCTAGCGATGCCTCGGTTGCAAGACGCACGAATCGTTCAACACCTTCGGTATTGCAAGGCGTGTGAAAACGAGTAATGTATGGCCTCAAAATTAATTTTAGGTAAGTATACTAAATCCTCATATTGCTGTTTTAGCGGTTCGTGCCGTAAGGACACGTTGGATACCATCGAGCTTCAACCTCAGATTTGTTGTTAAAAAATTCGCAAATCTCCGCGTATCAAGTTTCATAAAAATCTGCAATAATTTGAAATTATGGCATTCGGTATTTTGAATATTTATTTTTGACATCAAATTCGGTATCGGCTATTCCAAAAACTACTTAACTACCAATTTTAATACAAATCCAACGAAATTGTTTTTATCACTGACATTTAAAAAGTTCTCGAACAGAAAAACTTTTCTCGATTTTTCATAATTTTGATTGTAATTGTTTATTGAAGAAATTTATTTAATAAGTTAACAATACGAGACAACGATAGTTTTGCAGTTAGACCTCGATCATTTAGAAGACGTTTCAAAACATTATTAGACTTTTATTAAAATTTTGATTGTAATTCGGATGGACGGGCAATATTACCGGTTTTAGAAATGTGCCAATCGAATGCAATATATCCTTAGTTTTGTATTTGCGAAAAGTATAATAATGGAATTAGTATACTTACGAGGTTTTCCATATCCTGGGTTGGTAAAACCGTCATTGTAAGGAGGTGGCCGCTCTCTTTCATCCATATCTACAAGAATAAGTAAAAAATATTTTTTTAATAGAAACATTTATGATAAATCTATGTTTATTTTTCCTCAGGAAATTGAAATCACTCATTATTTAATAATTTGCATTTTTTGTAATCGTGCAAGTTACATAACCGCTTAATGTTTCTTATCAAAGGATATGAGGCTCTCTTAGAATAGATAAGGAAATAACTTACGTTAGTATAATTGTTGCAGATGCAGAGAAAACAATAGTTGCATTTATGCTTTAGATATACAGGGAAAAAGAAATACGAGTATAGGCACACGTGTAAATTATATTAAACCCTTAAATTCTCTTAAATTGTTTTTGTAACCATTTAAAAATTTCTTGAAAAATTTAATTACCTATTATTATCGGCATTGAGGTCGGTGTATAAAGAACAAAATAAAACAAGCTAACCATTATATTCTTCGCC
Source organism: Stenurella melanura (assembly GCA_963583905.1). Taxonomy (NCBI): domain Eukaryota; kingdom Metazoa; phylum Arthropoda; class Insecta; order Coleoptera; family Cerambycidae; genus Stenurella; species Stenurella melanura. The sequence continues at coordinate 156,741,557 of OY757309.1, forward strand.
GATTTACTGCACTTTTTTATTGTGCTTTCTATAGAATTACTCTTCGCAGTTTTTGCGTCAATAATATTAGATTTAGAAATTTGTTGTTTAATTTTATAAAACATAACATTTTTTTCTCTTTTTCAAATTTAAATAATTAATAACTTTTTTATTTATTGATCAATTTTGTTCAAACACAAAATTCGAATACAATTTGAGTTTCACTCTTAAGTTATCATGCTTACAAGAAACGTGACTGACAGACGGATGGACATTTTGAAAGTTATTGAGAATTCAATCACCGACACAGTGATATGATTTTTTTTCTGCGAGCGATATTACCAGTTTCAGAAATGTGCCCATCAAATATAGTATTCGTTATGTATTTGCGAAGATAAAATAAAACAAGTTAATTTCGGATATCTGCGCAAATGATCGCAAACAGAATTTTTTAGAAATTCCGACATTAGGATGCTGCACTGAATTTTTGTTGCGCATTTTTACGAAAATAATATCACAAACGATCGCAAACGAATCCCAAAATATTATAAAAAGAATTTTTCTTTATGTCCCAATTTTGGGGCGCTAGCCTCAATTCATTGTTCTTATTTTCTCAAGAACTATTACATTAATTTTGCATTTCTTCGCAAACGACCCCAGACCTAAATTTTTTCTGTTGGTTAATAAATTCACGCTCCTATCAACATAGCTGGGCACTACTTCAAGTAAAAGTAGTGTAAATTGCACTTTAATTACTTTTTTAACTTAATTTAGTATTTTACTTCAAATACCCGAAGAAATGAGTACTTGGTGCTTGATACTTGCAGATATCTTTGAATAGTACTTAGTACTTGTTAAACGAAACTACAGTACTTGAAGTACTTAATACTTACTATAATTTACTTCAAGTATTTAAAATACTTGATTATTACTTCTAGTATCTTAGGTACTGCAAGTAAGTTTACAATCCAGTTCAAACCCGCAGAAGGTGATATTCGTTATTGCTAAAAGAGCATTTGCCTTTTGTTTGTATTATACGGTATAGTATAGTATAGTATAGATAGATAGATCTTAATTGGTCATATAAACACAAATTATGCTTTGACACGTCAAATGAAAATAAAAATATAGCAAGAAACCAACAAAAAATAGTGGTTGTCTTAGATAAAAAAAAATATACAATAAATAAAACAAATAAGTAACACATAGAATAAAGAACAATAACAATATAGCACATAGAATAACGAACAAATAATAATGATCATACAAGAGTAAGTTTATAAAATTAAACGGGAAAAATCAGTCAACAGGAATTCGTCAAAATCATAGAATGCATTATCAAGAAGGAATCGTTTAATTACGTACTTGAAGCGAGTACAATCAAGTGATTGTATAGCATTCGGTAACACATTGAAAAATTTTACAGCATGATAGCATGTCCCGTTTCTGGTTTTTGAAAGTCGCAAAAAATCCAAATATATGTTACCCCTATTACGAGTTGAGCACGTATGGACACTTTCACATGTTATGTAATTCTTTAAATTATTTTTAACATGGACAAGGCACTGTAGAATATAAGCACAGGGCAAGGTAAGTATCTTAAGTCTTTTAAAAGCATTCCTACAATCATCCCTATATGATAACCCAGCAACGTCTCTGACAGCCTTTCTTTGCAATAAAAAAACTGTTGAGGTATGTGCCGAGTGGCCCCATATTAATATGGCATAGGTGATGGAAGACTGAATTATTTCGTGATATACCATTAGAACCGTTGATTGTGACAAACAATTTTTTAAATTGCGTAATAAGAAAATATTACGTGATACATTCTTACAGATGTAGGACGTGTGTTCCTCCCATGTCAGCTTAGTGTCCAAAATAATGCCCAAGAATTTAACGCAATTGGAGGTCATCTGTACAGAGTGCTGTCGTAACGAAAAAATCATAGTCTCTGTCTTATCATTATTTAATACTAGCTTATTTTTTAAAAACCAGTTATGAACCATGGACAGGCTGTTTTGAGCCTCAGCAAAGAGAGTGAAATTTGTTAAGGGACTACTATTTGGCAAATCATTAACATAAATAAGAAATAAAACCGGTCCCAAAACAGAACCCTGAGGGACACCAAATCTAATATCAATGTTACCCGAATTAGCGTTATTAAAATGAACAAATTGATGACGATCAGTTAAATATGACATAATCAATTTTCTGCTGCCCTCAGAGAATTTATAAAATTTCAGTTTGTTCACTAAAATATTGTGAGGCACACAGTCGAAAGCCTTACTTAGGTCTAAAAATTGCACATGAACAAATTCTTTGTCCTCGAAACCTTGATTTATTACATTCATTAACGAATTAATTGCTAACGTCGTTGACAATTTCGACCTAAAACCATATTGAAAACTATTAAACAGACGATAATTTTCAAAATAATTCGTGATTTGAGATTTGAGAACTACCTCAAATATTTTGGCAAATAATGGCACGATGGAAATAGGTCTGTAATTAGCCGGATCATCAATACAGTTTTTTTTTTAACAAAGGTAACACTTTTGACAGTTTGAGACATTTAGGAAACACATTCTTTCTGATGCACTCATTAATTAGTTTCGTGAGTGGAATGATAATAATGTATTTGATACAATTGAGAATTTTCATGTTGATATCATAAGCATCTTTACTCTTTTTATTTTTCAGGTTAGCGATTACATCTAGGACTTGATTGTAAGTGACTTCAATAAAAATAAAATCCTTGTCAGCACCGGTTTTTATGGAACTTGTGAAATAATTTTCAAAATTGTCGGTGGCAGATGACAAGGAGTTAACTAAATTTTGAGCGATGTTTCCAAAATAATTATTAAATTCATCAGGATTCAATTTTGGCCATAATTGATGCTGCCAGTGCTGCCAATTGCACGGAGAAAAAATGTTGGCATATATCGAATGTTGATAGGCATGATACCCTCTTTAACTAGCCCTGAAGTGTTATACTCTATTCCACAATTGAATATTTTCTGGGGCGGCCAGCGCCAAAACGAGCATGTGGAGAGGTCTGACTCGACTGACTCACATAAGATAAAATATTTGCTAAAACGTAACAGCAATGATAAACATGTTATACCCCAGGCCCCTAACATCGAGCTATCTACTAAACTATAATATACGAGAAATTTTCACTCTTCCAAGTGCTTGAATTATTGCCGGAAATTTTTCGAGTAGGTACATGAATTTTTTGAAAATTATCCAGAGTCGCGCAGCGACGAGGGTAATTTTCTTAAAAAAATTCATGTATGAGAAAAATTTCCTGCAATTAATTCAAGCACGTGGGGGATTCGGTAAGAAAATTTCACATGAAATTAAATTAAACAAACTCTAATTTCAACTGACATTCAGATTATTCGACATAAGAAGGTATAAGAGTAGTAGGCCATGAACGGGTCTTGTTGACAAAGTGACAGAAACGCATCGGGATAAGCAAGTAGTGTTGTTGAGTCAAAAGTTAAAATGATAAGAGTTATTTGAAAATGGAATACGTATAATAGATAAATAATATCTCTTCCACCCATTTTAGTTTCAAAAAATTACTGAAAATTGTTTAGGACAACTCTATTTGTGTATTATGGAATAAGTTTTATTCACTAAAATAGGTGGAACATTATTTTCGTTATATATTTTCATGTTTTATACACATAGCATAGCACAGTTTTAGTACAGTATAACTTAACAGAGATGGCTTTGGAACGTCATTAGTTATTTATCATTATTTCATTGAGAGTTTAACCAGTTAAAGCTCAATATAATATGTCTTATTGTTGAAGTTATTTTCGAGCTTTTAAAAAAATAAGATTACAGAGTATGGGAAAAGAACATAATACACAATATGTGCATATTGTGAAGAACTTTGTGAAGTTAAAAAAGCCATTCGAAATTGAAATACTTAGGTATCATACCCAATGAGAAGTGTAATATGGAGGAAAACCAAAATGAGAAGTTATTCACTATCATAATTAGGTATTGAACATGAAATAAAATGTTGTTTCACAAAGCTCAATGATTTTTTTTATAATTAACTCGTTTAATTTGAAAAACAAAATTTCATTTTTATGTAATAGCAAATGTCAAATATGAGCATATGTCAATAATTTGACAGAAAAATTTCCACTTATTAATTTCGTTCCGGGTACCCTGGAGGTTGGAAATTTCCGGAAATTTTTTGGGTTGCCTTGGTAACGACACAAATACAAACTTCTGATGTGCTGAAAAGGTGACGTATGAAATTTTCTTAGTTATTTTCGAATACGTTAATGACATGAAATGTTATGCTTTTTTAGGAGCAATATTTTCTCATTAAGTAAATAAATAGAACGTATTATAAAACTGTACCATTTTTTAAATATACCCTAAATATAAAAAAAATATGTCAATGTACAGAAATATTTACACATAAAGATTGGTTTAGAAAAAAAATTAAAGTACTTGAAGTACTTAAATATACTTGTAAGTGTTTTACTTTTAAACAGTACTTGATACTTGATACAAGAAAATGGTTAAAGTATTTACATCTATTTGTTAAAATTAAACAACTAATTGAAGTAGTAAAAGTAGTACTTACACCCAAAATTGCAAATACTACCTCAAAGTACTTGATACTTGGAGTATTTTGCTTTTTGAAAAGCAATTGATACTTGATGCAACAAATACCCCAACTATTTGGTACTTGACACTTGAAGTAGTTTAAATGAGTACTTTGCCCAGCTCTGCCTATAAATGTCACCACTTGCTTTTTGACGTGAATTAATTCTCTAAAAGAATGTTCCTATTTTTTACTTAGTATTTTGGTAGCGTTTTCTTGTTGTTATTAGTATGTACTGATTTCTATGTATATCGATTCTCCGCCATATTGGAGCCGTCCGTCATTTTGAGTTTTGCAAATTTTTTAAATGTTCTGGGATGAGTACTGCCTACCCCCGTGTGAAATTTTGTAATCCAACGGAAAGTACCCAAATAATTTACCGGACAGATAAATGTACTTAAAAGTATTATTACACTCTGCTTTATATATAAGAATGAAGATACTTTGGATCAAAATTACCTAAGCTGCAGCGAAAATTAGATAAATTATGTTTCACTCGTTTTAGTCGCCTAATTTTATGGAAGTCTGCTAAAACTATACAATTATGGCAGCCCTACTGGATTTGCCATCTGAGTCTTTAACTTTTGACATCATATCCAGTACCGAATTTTCTGTTTCAAATTACTAATTATTATACATTTTTCCTGGCGACTCCGCCAGAATCTCAAAATTTTCTATTGCAATAAATTGGCTTACTAGAGATGAATGATGAATAATATGAGACCATTGCGCATTGCCGAGCCACCTTGAGTTTGCACAAAAAATCGTAGAAATCGCTTAAGCTATTTCAGTGAGATCAATACCAAACATAACACAAAATACATACATTATACGAGTTAAGAACCTCCTTTTTAAAAATATTTAAAGTGGGTTAAAAATTACATTGCATTGTGCGTTATATCAGCTCAATATTTCAGTCTCCTTTGTTATAAAAATGATGCGTTGAGTCAATTTTGCAACTACATACCGAAATGTACTTATTTTACAAATTAAAGACAATAAATACCATCTTTAAAAAGCTTGTCGTTATTGAAAGGGAAAACAAAATATTTCGGGAGAAACTATTGAACAATTTATAAATGACATTTAATACATAAATTATGTCTGGTTTAATAGTTTTCCCTTCAACATCACGATTTTCCCTCAGTGCTAAGGAGTATTTAAAATGTTGTATTGTTTTAATATCTCTTGGTAAATATGAGAACGAAGAGTATATTGCAATGATCGACACATTTCTAAAATCGTGAATATCGCTGGTTGAGAGAAATATTTCATCTCGTGTTAATAATCGAATTCTGTCTGTGTGTCCATCCGTCCGTCTGTCTCTCAGTCCTTCCGTCACGTCTTTTGTAAGCACGATAACTTAAGAAGGAAAAATCCTATTATAATGAAATTTAGACAGTAAATTAATGTTGTCTGCAGAATGAACCATATTGTTTTCGAACAAAATCGATCGGTAAATAAAGAAGTTATAAATTTCTTAAATTACAACAATATATTTTCTTTGTTCTGTAATTGAACAACAATTACTTCCACATCCACGTAGTGATAAATTAAAATTCAGATTTCCATTTGAAATTTGGTACATGTTTCTATTATAACATCTGTAATTAGCTTATATCTTAAGATGATTTCGTTGAGGGGTTGGGGGTTAAATAGGGGGAAATGAGTAAAACAAGCTGGTAAGAGTACAGAAACTTGAGATTTGGTGTATGCCGGGTGTAACACCCCCCCCCCCCCCCCCCCCTTAGTTTTGAAGATAATTGATTGAAATTTAGGATATACTACATACATAATAAACGGCACTTTTTGACATACCTACAATTGATTTTTTGTCACTTCCGGTTTCGCCGGAAGTGACACTAACTTTCGATTTTTAAACGGAACACCCTATACATTATTGCATTTTTGAATCCTGCATAATACTCTGAATCCAACGATGCCAAATAAGTGACATTTCAAACATCAATTTTTTTTATAATATAATTTTTAGTTTTCCATTTAAGTGTGCCATGACGGTTCAGATTTATTCTAAATAACCCGTGTAATGCTACAAAAATCTAAATCCCGTTAAAATCGCTAAATTACGTGATTTATGAGCAAATAAAATTCACCAAAATGGTTTTTGGGGCAAAACTCATTTTTTTCAAATGGAACCATATCCGTACCGTGGTACCATTTATTAGTACTATTAATAAGGAATTTATTCATATGTCTTATTAAAATGTACGACAAATACAAACAAAATTACAGCTAAAACAAAAGAAGAAAATACAATTTTGTTCTAACTAAATGTTAAGAAGTAACTAAGGTGGCTTTGAAAACAATGAATAATTTAGCTTGTCGAACCTTTGTTGGTTAACCGGTGTTTTTATTGTGTCTTTAAAAATTATTTAAAATTCTTGTTAATTGTGTTCAAAATACCGCAAATTTATACAAGAGATGAAAAAGTGGACATGTTAATTATTTATGGGGAAAATTTAAAAAATGCAATTGCAGCTATGGACCTTTATGGTTGACGATATCCTGATAGACAATGTACAGCGAAAAATTATTTTAAACGCGTTGAAAGCCATTTCTGAAGAGAGCTCAACAATGATCTAGAAGGAAACTTCATTACTGACGAACGAACGGAAATTAGTGTTATGGCTTGAATAGAAGTTGATAAGACTGTTTTTTTAAGGCAAGTTGGGTTTGAATTGAACATCAGTCACCAAACAGTAAGCCGAATTTTGCGCAAATACCACTATGAATCCTTTAAATACCAATTCCACCAGCATTTGTACGAAAGTGATTACGAACGTAGGATGAAATATTGCAATTGGATTTTGTATAACAACGTGCAGCTAAACAGTTAATTTTTGGGACTGATTTTATTTTCGGACGAGTTAAGGTTTACAAATTTGGGGTTATTTAACCGACAAAATACAAAATATTGGTCACAAGAAAATCAAAATTTATTACGGGAGGGTAACGTTCAAGTGCGGTTTGGTTTAAGTGTTTGGCTTGGAATAATCGGTAGTAGAATCATTGGTCCAATAATACTTGAAGGACTTCTGATTGGTGCCAGATACTTGAGATTCCTGGAAAAATTGAGGACATGAGTTACCCATATATTATGGACAGGGGATGTTTTTCGAACCAGATGGTGCTCCTCTCCATAATTCAAGGATAGCAATTAATTACCTTCAACGGAAATTCGGAGAAAACGTAATTCCGACGAATGATCCTGTGATGTGGCCTCCAAGGTCACCTGATTTAACGCCTCTTGATTTCTTTTTTTTTTGCTCATTTAAAAAATATTGTTTATGTAAGCGCCATTACAACCCGTGAAGACCTGAAGCTACGAGTAAGACGAGCAATTAATAGCATAACGGCCCAGCAATTGGCGAACGTTCTTAGAGAAACAGCTATGCGAGTTCAGAAGTGCATTGGACAGCATTTTGAACAACTGTTTAAATGTTTTGTGTTAATTTCTTGTATTCCAAAACCACCTTATGTGTAACAAGATAATTAAAATAAAACTGAATTTTCTTGTTTTCTTTTAGCTGTAATTTTGTTTGTATTTATCGCACATTTTAATACCACATATGAATAAATTCCTTATTAATACTAATATACTTAACAATTAGTAATAATAAATGGTACCACGGTACCGATATGGTTCCATTTGAAAAAATTGATTGAATTTTGCCCCAAAAACAATGTTGGTGAATTTTATTTGCTCATAAATCATGTAATTTAGTGTTTTTAAAGGATTTTCGATTTTTGTAGCATTACACGGGTTATTTAGAATAAATCGGAACCGTCATGGCACACTTAAATGGAAAACTAAAAATAATATTATTCTTGAAAAAATTGATATTTGAAATGACACTTATTTGGCATCGTTGGATTCAGAAAATTATGCAGAATTCAAAAATGCAATAATATACAGGGTGTTCCGTTTAAAAATCGAAAGATAGTGTCACTTCCGGCAAAACCGGAAATGACAAAAAAATCAATTTTATGTCAAAAAGTGCCGCTTATGTATGTAGTATATCCTAGATTTCAGTCAATTATCTTCAAAACTAAAGGAGAAAGGGGGAGGGGTATACCATGATCCTGTTACACCCGGTATATTAGAAGCCAAGACCTCACATTTTTTAATAACATTTATCAACCCCTCTATCACCCCCACTCCATTCAGAAAGGCGCTGATAAAAATAAATTGAGATATTCACTAGATATTTGGTACACGTATGTATTATAACGACATCTTAGTAGAGGTAAATAGACGAAAATGAGTAAAGCCGCTGGTAAGAGTACAGAAACTTTAAATTTGATATATGTACTAGAAGCCAAGGCTTCAGATTTCTTTATAATATTCTTCAATCCCCCACTACCTCCACTCCGGGCTGATAAAATAAAATTGAGATATTAGCTTAATATTTGGTACACGTATGTATTGTAACGACGTCTGATTGAGATAATTCCGTTTAAGGGGTAAATGTTAGAAACCAACGCCTTTTTTTATGACATCTGCCCTAAATATAATTAAAATTCTATGACCAATTATTTCCACATACTAGAGTGCAAATATAGTGAAGAAGTATTCCTTTAAATACACTTGGATGAAAAATCTGGATGTGGAAGTAGTGATTCCTTAAGCAGCGGTTTTTAAAATTAAAAATGTCCAAAACAAACATTATTTTCTTGCCATATTTCAGTGCTTGGTGAATTTAAGAAAATTATTTCTTCAGCTCCTAAGTTAGGTTTTACTCTTTAACGGACTTTAAAAAAATAATGAAAAGGAAAGGGTTCTCAATTCAACCCGTATGTAGTGTTTGTTAAATCGCTTTTCTGGATTATTAAACAATTATTTTCATAATATCTTTTACAGTCTGTATTCAATCAATTCAATCCACCTACCTAAGATGAAATATAAACATAAATCACTAATAAAACAGACAAATCAACATTAAATTTCTACTCTGATAAATAAACTATTATTTAAATATTTGGAGATTTATATAATATTTATGAACCATCTGATGAAGAAATTTAGAAAAACTGTAAAAACCTGCATTTTAAACCTGAAGATGTACCACGGGAAAAGTAAGATATTAATGGCATAGATTTATGTGATGAGATCAAGACGTTACAATTGCATTTAAAACCAGAGTCATTATTTAATCCGCAATCAGTTTTACAGTATATATTTGAAAATCAACCTCTCACTATATTTCCAAATATTTCTATAGCATTCACAATATTATTAACATTACCTGTATCTGTTGCTTCTGGAGAGAGAACATTCTCTAAATTAATAAAGTATTATTGGATTCACTATGTTACAAGATAGATTAAATGACCTGTCCATAATTGTCAGAGAAAGTGAAATATTAGACAGTCTATAAACATTGAACAAACTTTATCTGAATTTGCCGAAAGTATATCGCGAAAAATAAATGTTTTGTAAAAATGTGTATACTTGATATTACTATTTTAATTTATCCTATCAGGTTTTTCTATATCAGTTCAGAGTTTTGTGTTTTTTATGCAATTAAAGAAATATTTCTTGTATTTCTTTTTTGTTTTATTTCACGGGGCGCCAATGAGATCTCTCCACAGGGGCGACAAAGTTTTTTAGCGCGGGCCTGTATAAAATATCTGAAGTTCTTTCAAATTGAAATTTAAAATGTAAACTACAGTGCATATATATATATATATACAATGAGGGTCATAAGTAACGGACAAATTAATTAAGTTAATCAAAACATGTCAATTTTACTTCCACATCCACGTCGTGGATTGGAAGTATAGTAATCGTAAAAAAGAATTGAAATTTTTTTGTTTTGAAATAGGTTTAGAATGTCATGACGTCGAGATTTTAAATTTAAGCGAAAAGAAATTCTGTCTGTCTGTCGGCATGAGATGTATGTATGTCTGTCTGTCTGTCCGTCCGCACGAATTTTTTTTTTTCCGGAGCGGTTTAAGATATTGACTTGAAATTTTGTACACGTATATGCTATAACGAGATCTGGAACTGGATTGTTTTTTGGTCACATCCGGTGAAGAGTTGGGGGTAAATAGGGGGAAAAAAGTAAAGCAAACGGGTAAGAGTACAGAAACTTGAATATTGGTGTATGTACTAGAAGTCAAGGCCTCAAATTTTTTTATAATATTTTCCATCGCGCCACCACCCCCGCTTCATTATTAAAAGGGTTGATAAAATAAAATTGAGATATTCACTTGAAATTTCGTATACGTTTGTATTATAACGACATCTGGAACCAGATTATATTCTGAGATGATACCGTTGAAGGGTTGGACGTTAAATAGGGGTAATAAGGGGAAAATAAGTAAAGCAAGTTGGTAAGAGTAGAGACATTTGGGATTTGGTGTATATACTAGAAGCGAAAGCCTCAGGTTTTTTTATAAGATTTTTCATGCCCCCATCACTTTTTAATAGAGTTGATAAAATTAAATTGAGATTTTAACTTGAAATTTGGTACACATATGTATTATAACGACATCTAAAAACAGATTAAATTTTGACACGATACCGTTGAAGGAGTGGGTGTAAGTAGAGGTAAATGGGGAAAAAGAAGTAAAGCGTGCTGTAAGAGTACAGAAACTTGGGATTTGGTGTATATACTAGAAACCAAATTCTCAGATTTCTTTCTAATATTTTTTTGACATTTGCCCCAAATATTATTCAAATTCTATGACCAATAATTTCCACATACTAGAGTGCAAATATAGTCAAAATGCTTTCTTAAAGTGACTGGGATGAATAATCTGGATGTGTAAGTAGTGATTCCTTACTTAGGCAGCAGTTTTTAATTATGAAATAACATTTTTTGAACATAATTTTATACCTCCCCCTCAATCCCCTTGGAGTGACAGCCTTTAAAATTTTTGAATGGAACGAGGTTTTGTATGATAGCTTATTTGAAGGGTTTTTTAATTCTCTAGCAATACAGGGTTTTTTGAATTTTGTATATTCGTCATCAAGAAAATTAAACTAGAAAATTTTAAAATGTACTTGAAATGTATCCTAAACTATTTATGCCTGTGTACCAAATATTTGTCAAACCTGACTTTTCTAATTAATTTGATCATCTCATAACATTCAATTTAAATGTATCGTTTTTTTATATGCACAGGTGACAACATACATCATGAAATTGATAGAAATATTTATTATTAACAGTAAGGAACTACATCACATTTTGCATTGGCATTGGCAAGTAAGACCCTATCTCAATCAAGTTTTTCTCAATAGATGGATAGGTAGACGCGGTGAAATTAAGTGGCCTGCCCGTTCTCCCGTCTTGACCCCGGTTGACTGTATTTTATGGGTTTACTTAAAATCGAAAAACTATTTCAACAGACCAAATAACGTCGATAATTTAAAAGACAGAATAGGGCAAGAAATTCACAAATCAACAATCGCCCCGGAAGTGATACCAGATGTTTTGGAAGAATTTCAGCAACGCCTCCCTCCATTATTGTCAAAGGGCAACGGTAACATTAAAAATGTAATATGTTTAACAAGAAAATTATGAGAAATTCAAAAAATGTTACATTGCTGGATAGAGAATTAGACATCCTTTACAATGAGCTATTACACGCACCCTCGTTCCATTTCAAATGTTAAAAAGGTAGCTATTAACTGTCACTCTAAGGGTATTGAAGGGAAAGGTATAAAATTAAATGTCATGTAAGAAGAAAAAAATTGACGTGTTTAAGGATTTTACTCATAAATTGCAAATTACCTAGATAATTAACGTATCCGTTACTTATGAACCTCAGTGTATTTTCCTAGTGATTGACCTCTCGGCTCAGCATTTATCGAGTGATACTGCATTTCGCTGACTATTAACACTACTATTGTTTCTCTTTTTAATTCACTTAATATTAACTCCTAGGTTTTAAATAAAAATTTCATTAATGTTTATACATATATAAATGGGTTCTAATATAATGATTTTCGGGAAAATTACCTTAATGTATTATCGTTAATGAAACTATAATATTTATATACTTAACTAGTAATTAGCAATTCGAAACTGTTGCCCTAAGTTTAAAAATTATATTTAGAACATTTTGCATAAGTTTTACAAAAATTAAAGAGAATAAACCCTCAGCTGAAAAATACGTTTAGACTGTTAAGTAGCCACTGAAATTCTGAAGGCTATACCTGAAATTTATCAAAATTATGTGCAGTGAAAGAAGATTTCAATTTTTCAATTTTCAATTTATTTCCATTTTGCTACAATATAATACAAATTTTAGATTAATACATTACTTTGGAGCACCTAAATTAAAGAAAAATTGTGTTGTGCTCCATTTATTTAAAAAAATTGTAGTTAATACAAATGAAATGCCTATATGTAAGGAATAACAGTGGTGTAGATTGTAATATATAAAGAAATATATATACATATATAACCTATATTATTATATAATATTTACATATATAATATATATACCTAAACAACATCGTTACTAAAAAGGAATCTATCTACCCGTCTACCCAGTGCAGCAGAGGAACAGCAGAGCGGACATCAGTCTGATTTAGCAGAGAATTATTAAATATAAGTATTGCAAGAAGCTGTTTTTGTTTTGTACGACGTACATTTTTACTTTGTTTTTAAATGTTTTTAAATTAGGTAGTGTTCTTATAGTATTTGGTATATTATTATAAAACTTTGTCCCTAAAAATGAGATAAATTTCTGATATGTAGTTTTTGTAAAGAATTGTTGAATCTGATTATTTTTTATTGTCCGGGTATTACGTTCTAACGGACTTTTCTCACATTTTGTATGTACGAAAATGATTGATTGTATAATACATATATATATAAGCATAATATTTAATAGCTTGGTCTCGTCGTATAGCAATTGTGTGGAATAATTTTTGTTTTTTTTTTAACATGACTTTAATTACATAATTTTGTGTAATTTGTAGCATATTAACTGTAGTGTTGTATTGACCACCCCAACTTATAATAGCATATCTAACTATAGATTCAACGAACGCTTTATATACAAATATTAGCTGTTTCTTATATAATATATTGCGCAGTTGGTAAAAGATAGGGATAAGGGCTCTTAATTTTTTTGTCATTAATTCTATATGGCTTCCCCATTTTAAATGTTGGTCAACTAGGTATAACTCCTAAATATTTTATTTCATTTACAGACTCAATTTTCTTATCGCATATACAGTTTTGATAATCATTTATAATACAGTTGTTATAATGTAGGAGTAGATTTTTCATGTGATTGCAGTTAATACTTGTGATGGAAAAACTATTGAATTTAGTTTTAAGATAATTTAATGTTAATAGATTTTTATTTAGCCATGTTCTAACTGTGCTGAAACCTAGTGATGCCTTTTGTATAGTATTTTGCCAATCATTACCATAAAATAATAATACCGTATCATCAGCATATGATACTATTTTCATTTGAGTATTTACCATGAATATACTGTTAATATAAATTATAAACAATATTGGTCCCAGCACAGTATCTCGTGGTACGCCTATTTCAGTGATTAGCGGGTTTATTTAACTTATTATTAATTCTGACATACTGCCGTCTATCTTTTAAATATGTTTTTATTATAGTTAGTGCAATACTTCGTATTTCATTTTTTTCCCACTTATATATTAACAAATTATGTGAGATCGTATCGAAGGTTTTAGCCAGATTTAGAAACACAGCTACACACTTATTTTAATTGATTATTTACAAAATTAATAACGTCATAAATCGCAGACTCTGTGTTTTGATTATTTCTAAAACCATACTGACAATGTGAAAGTAGTCTAAATTTCTCAAGATAATTCACAATTCTTAATTTCATTGCATTTTCCAATATTTTTGCGATGTTGCTTATTAGTGTAATTGGTCTATAATTACTAACATGTAATGAATCACCTGATTTGAACATTGGTGTTATTATAGACTCTTTGAATTATTCCAGTTGAAAAAATTGAAATTCTAGGGAATGGTGATTCTTTTAGTTGGAAAATAAATTCTATTAATTGTATTGCTATGAATTTATAAAAAATATTAAATATATATCTTTTACACATGGATTATTCACTTTTGTTCAAAAAATTATTTTGTATTATTATTATTATTTAGAAATGTTCCAAAAGTTTCCTGAGATCTGGTTACCTTATTGTAAGTAATGCTCTTGATAAATGCCTGATAAGACGAAACATATCTACATATTTTAAATATATTGTTTTTAAACATCTAAAAGCGGTATTTTCTTAAAATAGGTATATTATACGCACGTCAGTTACAGAAACTATTATTACATTATAATTTTACCATGTAACAAACATACCAGAAATATTTTATCCACTGTAATTATTAGCAAGGACAGCACAACACTATCGTCACTATTTGGATCTGGAACTGGAACCGGGAACGGCGGGAACACAATACTGCACTGTTATCAATGTGAATCAATCATAATCACGTTATTGGCTTACTACGCCACGCCTCAAATAAAGGCTCGTGCACATGTGCACAAGCGTTTAGTTGCTGGCGCAAGTTACTAAGGCGAGTCACTTGACTGTCTTCAGTTTCGTCAAGTAAATGTTCACACGCAAAAATGTTTAATTTTACAACAGATTTTACATTCGTACCTTTCTTTGGTAATTACAGATTACTAGAATGCAACTAGCCAAGGTGTTTAAACGAATTTAGTGCACAATTTTGTATCCAATCCAACAAAAATTATGGTAGTTGGACTGCACTTGCTTCTTACTATATTTAAAACCTTTTTAGTACTTGCCTAGGTTCGCTACTAGAGTCAAATACTCTACTAGCTACTGGAATTCCTGTTCAGATAAGACGAGTAAGAAAAGACAGTAACTTGCTTTAGTTGCTTGTGCCAGCAACTAAACTCGTGTGCACGAGCCTTAAGCCAGAATCCCAATTTCGGGGTTCCCCTGTTACATACAGCGTTTACACAATTTCACATAATATATTGAAACATATTCTTCATAGGATTTTGCAAACAGCAGAAAAAATAACTATCTATGAACACTAAAAGAAAAACCGCTGCCTAAGGAATCGCTACTTCCACATCCAGATTTTTCATTCAAGTCACTTGAAAGGAAACATCTTGACTAGATTTGCACTCTAATACGTGGAAATTATTGGTCATGGAATGACGGTCTCGGATGATTAGGGGTCGAGCTTTGAGCTCTTTCCCCCAATCATCGCTGTAGATCTGGACCGGCCTCGTAAGGGGTGGGGTCTGCTTTTTACGACTACCCCACCTGCAAATGCAGACGGTGTAGGCGAAGTTAGCAGACCTCCCTTGATCCTGGCTGTTGGACCCTGCCAGCTGGGTTGTTTCTACTGGCGCTTTTGTTTCTTTCTTCGCTGGCATGTCGGCTCCCGGGAGCGTCTTTCGTCTGTCGTGAGAGGGAACGGCTGTTACCGCACCCTCTCGGACTTTGGGGGTGTGTGACTAGTCGGAGCCCAGGGTGCCAATTGGCATCATGTGCTCCGATTTCGTCGGTAGGAAGTTTTGGGCTGCGTAGCTCAAGGATTGTGCTCGGCCAAGGACGCATGTTTTAGCGTCGGAGGCCGGCACGGTCTAGGGTAAGGGTACCTAGCTGGTTGTTTGATGGATACCCCACGGATTGGGTGATTTGGGGGGTTTAGGTCATGGTCTCCTTGATGTGACTTGAAGATCGGGCTGAAAGGGAGATTAGTTATACTTACCCATTATCCAGGATCTGGAGCTTCGGCCTCTTGTGCCTAGGAGCGTCGTTGGGGTCGTAGTCAGTCACCTGTCTGACCAGCGGATTCTCATGCTCTGCTGCACGGGCGTATAGTTTCTTCGCTCTGTTCTGGATGACTTCAGTTACCGGGGTGTATTCCAGGTCTCTGAAGATGTCGGCGTTTCTGACAAACCTTGGTGCATCCACGACGCACCTGAATGCGACGTTTTCCGCGGCTTGTATCCTTTTCAAGTAGGTGGCTGATTGGTGTCCCCAAGCAACGGAGGCGTAGGTCAGAATGGGTGCAATGAGAGTCCTGATGAGCGTGAGCTTGTTCTTCAGGTTGAGTTGGCTTTGTCTACCTATCATAGGATAAAGTAGAGTCCTTCTCGTCCTCACCTTCTGTATAATCGCTTCCGAATTTTGTTTCCACGCCAGACTTATGTCCATGATAACGCCAAGGTACTTGACGGTATCGTGCCATTGGACCTGAGTTGCGCCAGCTGCCCTTATTTTTTATATGTTTTTGCCCCGACTGATAAACCAATGGGATGCGGGTCAAGGGGTGGAGCCTAAGCGGGCTGCGGCGATTTACTTAAATGTGAAATGCGAACCGTTGCACCCCATCCCCATCTGAAGAGGATTCAAGCCGTGAAAAACGTCGCACTTCGGTGCGCCGTGGATGCACCATGGTTTATCAGAAATGCCGACATCTTCAGAGATCTGGAATACACCCCAGTAACTGAAGTAATCCGGGACAGAGCGAAGAACCTATACGCCCGTGCAGCAGGGCATGGGAATCCGGCTGGTCAGACAGGCGACTGACTATGACTCCAATGATGCTCCGAGGCACAAGAGGCCGAAGCTCTAGATCCTGGATAATGGGTAAGTATGACTAACCCTTTACCAGTTTCAGCTCGATCTGCAAGCCACACCGCAAGGAGACAATAACCAAAAACATCCAGTTACCCGATCCCGGGGGTACCAAGCAAACAACCAGCCTCTGACGCTAAGAAAGCGTCTCTGGCCGAACACAATCCTGAACTGCACAGTTCACACTTCCTTCCGACGAAATCGGAACACATGATGCCAATTGGCACCCTGAGCTTCCGACTGGTCAACACCCCCAAATCCCTTTCAAACTCCGAGAGGGCTAGGTAACAGCCGTTCCCTCTCACGACAGACGAAAAAAGCTCCCGGGAGCGTATACATGCCACCGAAGAAAGAAGACCAAGACAGAAGAGCGCCAGAAGAAGCGACCCAGCTTGCAGGGTCCAACAGCCAGGGCCAGGGGATTTGATGGGGGGATAGGCGAAAAAGCACCCCCACCCCTTACGAGACCGGTCCAGGTCTACAGCGATGTTTGGGGCAAAGAGCTCAAACTCGACCACTAATCATCCGAGACCGTCATCTTTAGTCAAGAATATTGGCGAGTGCACTCCATTTGGCTGTTGACTATCGCTCGGAGATGATGTATGATTTTGTTGCTCTGAAGGAGCCAAATGCTAGGATATGCTCCTGATATGTCTAATTTTACATTTACATGTTTTCTGGGTTATTTTACTCTAATAATGATAAAGTCTTGTACTTTTGAATGCAATATAATTCTCGTGAATGCAAGCACGAGGTCCCAGTTCGTTTGTCAATGACTGAGCGCCTGCTACAATGAAAGAGAATTATTCTAGTGTAGTTATATATCTTTTTTGATTAAAATTTTGAAATTTTTCGGCGTTTTTGCCTTGGGCTATGGGCCCGATGATATTTCTACTAAATTGTTTCATATTATCTTTTTCATCTTTGATTTGTGATTTTAAATTCCGTACCTCCTCTTCTAGTGACAATACTTTCTCTTCTTGTACCTGCAGTCGCTCCTTGAAGTTGTTTTCTATCTTCGTTGTTAATTTATCCATCCAAGCGTCATTCAATAAATTTTGCGAGGACTTTTTCATATAACGCCTTTTCTGTCACTACTTCTTGTTGCTTTTGTCTGGTACCCATTGATATTATTCAGAAACCAAATAGTTTACTTTACAAATAATTTTAACAAATTTTCTAATCTTCCTACTCTTTATATGCGGGTAAATAAATGACGCTCCTCCACTTACCTAGTTCATTTTTTTTGTAAATTCGTGAAGATAATGCAGCTTTACTATAGTTTTGCTATAGTAGTAACCGGAAAAAATAATCCAAACAGCGAAAAGTATTCTATTTATTTATAACGCATTTCGCAGCCTCAACTTTAGAGCAATTTTTAAACAATTTGAATTTAAAAAATGATCAGACCAGTACACCTGAATTAAACTACAACTCTTAACGACAACAACGAGCCCTTAGCGACAACTGGACAATTTTTCTATGGACAAGAAATTAATTTGCAACAAAACAAGTTTTTAACAATAGCTTTTACAGAAAAACTTATAAATATATTTTTTAGGAAATTTGAGCCGTGCCTTTCTCGCATCAAAGCGCACATTTTCTATAGTATTAGAAATCAATATTTTGCAAATTGCGAAAGTTAATTAATTAAAAATAGCTTATTTTGATGGTTTTTTTTTGTAATGACTTAAAAACTATTTGGTCGATATTAACGATATTCGAGTAACGCCTCAAGTGAAAATAAATCTCCATTATAAAAGCTAATTTTACCAAAAAATATTCAACATTCTTGAAGTATGTATTTATGTACAACTTACGCCTATTTTCTTAGGCGTAATTCGGAGGGGGAAGGGGGGGAGGGTGATAAGGGTAGGCAATTGCCCACCCAATATTTTGAAAGAACATCAAATTGTATTGAAACATTCTTTATAGGATTTTGCAAACAGCAGAAAAGATAACTATAGAATGTTTCAATACAATTATAAGCAAACAAATAATAATTCATTTTTAAACATCAAATTCTTTAAGGCAAATCTGGCGAATTCCTAAATTCTTCCGGAAAAAATTATAAGTATGACAATCATGTCAAAGGTTTTCGATACAATTAGGCAGGGGCGGATTAAGACTTTGTGGGGACTCTGGACAAATTTTGAGCGGGGTCTTTTTGCAATTCTAGCAAAACCAGAGACAGGCGAGTTAAAGCCTAGGTGCCCGGGAGAAAGCGAGTTCAATACTCGTGAACCGCAGACAAGTGACTTGAACCCCAGATGCCCTGAGGATAGCGAGTTCCATACTGGTAAAATCATAGGCTACTAATTATAATTATACATTACTATTACGTGGCACGTCTATGGTTATATAGTATACTTCAAAGTCTAATGAATTTAGGGTTTCTTTCCTAGGCGAATGATATGCTTGTGGTATTTTACTTATTACTTCATCCACATCCACGTAGTGGATTGGAAGTACTTATAGTAATCGCAAAAAAATTTTCAAATTTTTTTTTTCTGGAAATGGGTTTAGAATGTCATGAAACGTCGAGATTTTAAATTTGAGCAAAAAAAATTTTCTGTCTGTCAGTCTATCTGTAACCTTTTTTGTCCGCAGGTTTTCTCCGGAACGGTTTAAGATATTAACTTCAAATTTTGTACACGTATATATTATAACGAGATCTGGAACTGGATTGTTTTTTGAAGATATGCGGTGAAGGGTTGGTGGATAAATAGGGGTAAATAGGGGGAAATATGTAAAGCAAGCTGGTAAGAGTACAGAAACTTGAAATTTGATGTATCTACTACAAGCCATGGCCTCAAAATTTTTTATAATATTTTTCGTTCCCCCACTCCCTCCAATTCATAATTAAAGGGGTTGATAAAATAAAATTGAAATATTCACTTGAAATTTGGTACACGTATATATAATAATGACATCAGGAACTAGATAATATTTTGGGATTATTCTGATGAAGGGTTGGGGGTGTTAAATAGAGGTAAATAGGGAAAAATAAGTAAAGCAAGCTGGTAAGAGTACAGAAACTTGAAATTCGATGTATGTCCTAGAAGCCAAGGCTTCAGATTTTTTAATAATATTTTTCAACCCCCCCACCACCCCTACTCTATTCTTGAAGGGGTTGGTAAAATAAAATTGAGATATTCATTTGAAATTTGGTACACGTATGTATTATAACGACATCTCGAACTAGATTATATTTTGAGATGTTTCCGTTGAAGGGTTGGGGTTTAAATAGGGATAAATAGGGAAAAATAAGTGAAGCATGTTGGTTGGAGTGCAGTAACTTGAAATTCGGTGCATGTACTAGAAGCCAAAGCCTCAGATTTTTTAATAATATTTTTCAACCACCGATCACCTCTATTATTAAAGAGGTTGATAAAATAAAATTGAAATATTCATTTGAAATTTTATATACACGTATGTATTATAACGACATCTGGAACTAGATTATATTTTAAGATGATCAGTTGAAGGGTTGGGGGTTAAATGGGGGTAAATGAGGCAAAATAAGTAAAGCAAGCTGGTAAGAGCACAGAAACTTGAAATTCGGTGTATGTACTAGAAGCCAAGATATCAAATTATTTATAATATTTTTCAACCCCCCACCACCCCTACTCCATTAATAAAGGGGTTGATAAAATAAAATTGAGATATTCACTTGAAATTTGGTACACGTGTATACCAAAACGACATCTGGAACTATATTATATTTTGAGATAATTCCGTTGAAAGGTTGGAGGTTAAATAGGGGAAAATAAGTAAAGCAAGCTGGTAACAGTACAGAAACTTGAAATTCTGTGTTTGTACTATAAACCAGGGCCTCAGATTTTTTTTTATAATATTTTTCAACCCTCAATACCTCTACTCCATTATTAAAGAAGTTGATAAAATTAAATTGAGATATTCACTTGAAATTTGACACACGTAGGTATTATAACGATACCTATCTGAAACTAAATTATATTTTGACATGATTGAGTTGAAGGAGTGGGGGTAATTGGTGTTAAATAGGGAAAAATAAGTAAAGCAAGCTGGTAAGAGTACAGAAACTTGATATTCGGTGTATGTTCTAGAAGCGAAGGTCTCAGATTTTTTAATAATATTTTTCAACCACCCACCACCCTTACTCCATTATTAAAGGGGTTGATAAAATAAAATTGAGATATCAACTTAAAATATGGTAGACGTATATATTATAACGATATCTGGAACTAGATTATATTTTGAGATGATTCCGTTGAAGTGTTGGGGGTTAAATAGGAGTATATAGGGGAAAATAAGTAAATCAAGCTGGTAAGAGTACAGAAATTTGGGATTTGGTGTACCTATATACTAGAAACCAAGGCCTCAGATTTCTTTCTAATATTTTTCAAACTTCGCCATCTCCCCTCCATTATTAATGGGATTGATTACATAGAATTGAGATATTCACTTGAAAGTTAGGACAATTGTTATGTATTATAATGACATCAGATTGAAATGATTCCATTGAAGGGGTGGGAGGTGGCAGGCTGTGAATAGGGGAAAATAAGTAGGGTAAACTAGAAACATCATTTTTACCGTATATAGTGGAAACCAACGGCTCAAACTTTTCTATAACATCTGCCCCAAATATTATTAAAATTCTATGACAATAATTTCCGCGTACTAGAGTGCAAATCAAGTCAAGATGTTTCCTTTAAAGTGACTTGGATGAAAAATCTGGATGTGGAAGTAGTGATTCTTTAGGCAGCGGTTTTTTTACCAGTTTCTGAAACCTGGTTTAAATTCAAATATTTAGTGAAATCGTCCCACAGGAACCCATTTTTTAATAACAATTTTATAAACCAATCATAAATAACGCAATTTTCGATTTCAAAACACTTCTATCGTAGGGTATCTACGATACTAAATTCAAAAACCTTGAATCCGAAGTTTAGTTAAATTCTAAAAAAAAAATGAGATCTTGATGAAAAAAATTCTTTTGAGGCATATAAATAAAGATTATTTCTAAATTTATTTTTTTGAGACAATTTACATAAATGAATAATAAACACAGCCAAAAGAATTAAATATTATGCTCTATCAAATCTCCATCAGCCCTAATGCATGCTTTCGAACAAGTTTTGGTAACAAAATTGTTTGATTAAAGAATGCCTAATATGATTATTTGATTTTTTTATACAATTTAGTA
Organism: Stenurella melanura; assembly: GCA_963583905.1. Lineage (NCBI taxonomy): Eukaryota > Metazoa > Arthropoda > Insecta > Coleoptera > Cerambycidae > Stenurella > Stenurella melanura. The sequence goes on from OY757309.1 coordinate 156,763,980, forward strand.
TCATAGATGGCCTTGCATTCCCTGATAACAACAAACGTCCCCAGGACGTTCACTTAGGTCCTGGTTAGGTCTGAACGTCCCGGGTTTATATGGTACGTCCCAAGGACGTCCGTTTGCTATCGACCCCTAAAACGTTCTGAATAAATCGTTTTAAGGACATCCTACTAGGGTCTAGTCAAGACAAACCTAAACACATTTGTGAAATAACCTCTAGGAGTGATGTTTGTTTTGAGCAGATGAGGATATGATTAAAAACGGAAATTAAAAACTGTAAAAATGAAATTAAAATCCTTAAAAAGTTTTACTAACAAAATTTCTTTTGATAACAAAATATTTTCATATTTCATGGTCCATTTAAATTTTGTCAATTTGATTTTTATGATTTCAGAAATCTTATGTATTCGTTTCAACAATTTTTTTCATCTTGCGAAATCACGTTAATTTGTACTTTTTGCCAGTACAGTGTAGTTATTATACTACTATATTAGTATGCTACTATCATTTAGTACGAACATATCGCAATGAGAATAAATGGAAATACTGGAATGAATTACAATTAAAAATATGTTAAGTTCCTATAAAGCTCTTTTATTTTAAAATTCCCGCCAAACGTCGTGTTTGAGATGTAGGTGTTTCGGTTAGTTGCTCAGTTGCTGTCAAACTATTGGGAATTGAATTTGGCAGCCTTATGGTTATTGCATTGCATCATTTTTATTTCTTCCGCCCACTGCCACTAGTTACTTTTAACGGCTACAAAAAAAAGTACCAAAAATAGGTAAGTCTATTTAATTGATTTATTAATATATAAGTGTATTTAGATTGATATTTTATTCTAGATAAATTTGGTGCTATTCACTTAAAATAAAATTGTTGGTTAAACATTATAAATACAATACTTCCCTTCGGTATGCGAGGGAAGTAAAAATTGAAAAGAAGTACCTACTCAGTGTGTTAAACGAAGTTTATATATGGTTCGACATCTCTGATGAACAAGTGGAGTTTCTAGGTAGGGTTTGATACATCGAGTAATAAAAACATTTGCCAGAAAACATCAACAAACTTGTAAAGTATATTTAGGGATTTCAGTAACTTAATATAAGGAAAAAACTAATAAAGGTATTTTTTGAGGAAAATTTACAAATTTGTAACTTATATGCCCTATTTGTTATATTTTTTCTGAAATTATGTTGTACGTACGTACAAAAACTTTTATACATCATCAATGTTCAACCTAATAAACCTGCTTCTAACCGTAAATCCTAATGCATCTTAACCCATAGCCATTTTCTTTACTTAAATTCTGTAACAATATTGGCAAAAAATATAACGTTAAACTTAGGTATAATATAATATTATTAATCTGGTAGCATTAATCACAGCATATATTTTTCCTTCTCTCGGTCTTTGGTATTATTTGTAGAATCGATCATTCATATAAAAAGGGGTTCTTAAAATGTTTAAATGAACAAGGGAACCTTTCAAATGCAAAAGTCAGTTAAATAACAAGATTTTCACATTTAAACTGTGATTTTTTTTTTAAATAGGACACCAAGAAAATTATAACAATTTATTTTAAATATATATAAGCTTGCCATCAGGTGGCATATATTAGTCTTAATCTTTTTTGCCAAGATTTCATCTGAAATGTTGATTTTTCTTTTTTTTTGCACAGGGGCTGCTGAAGTCGCTAACGCTTCAAAGTCTTGGAAAGATACCGGAATGGCTAGTGCATCGAGACTGAAGCGGGCAAAAGAAGGAACAGAGAGAGTGTCAAAAAAGGGAGAATATGAGAAAATAATATAAACTAAGATAATTATAAAAAGACGAAGTGCGCAAAACGTTAAGGGAAGGTGAGATGATATACATTTATCTTACGTTTTATTGGACACTTGGCTTATTTCTTATAATATTCAATATGACTTAGTGTATATATAACTATATTATACTGTACTAGGTATTATAATATATAACTTTTAAATCCCATAAAAATTGTATTTTTGACACTTTCGACACTTGAATTTGTAGAGTAAGAAGTTAATTTAAAAAAATACAAATGCCATAACTTATTTTTCAATAGCACAATAGAAATAAAAAGTTCGCATAAATTTGCCATTTGGTGTTGATAAATAAAAATTCCAAGTACCTATTAAAATCAATCTATTTGAATAATTTTTCTACATAGTAATTATACACTGTCATTTTTTTTATCTTTTTTTTTTCTAACCACATTTATTTCGGTCGAAATAGAATTCAATCACTGGATTCTATTTCGAAAGAAATGCATGTGGTTAGAAAACCCAAAAAGGAACATAAATACCCTCTGCTGTGAATACACCTTAAAAGTGGTGGAGGGGGAGGTACCTACATGTTTTGCATAGTATGTCCCAACAACGTTTTCAGGACGTCCTCTCTAGACCTACATTCGTCCCACATACGTCCTGGGTGGGACGTCCTCGGGACACCCCGTTTTGCTGACACGGAACGTCCCTCAAACGTCCTCGGTACGTCTTACGTCGGTAGAGTACGTCCTAGGGACGTTTTCATGTCCTTTGAGTACGTTCTTGGGACGTTTTCGGGACGTCCATGTGCTATTAGCGTAAAAAAATGCGATTTTTAGTCTTTTTGACCTTTAATAACTTTTGAATAGAAAGAAATTTTTAGATTCTGCAAAAATAATCAGAAACTTCAACTTCAAAATGCAGAAAGTTTTATAAAAAATACATAAATAGTTCCAAAGTTACAGCATGCTATGATTACTATACTTAAGTTGCCTGCTGTCAGAGACACGGTCTGTAATCGCGAAAGCATAGCGCGCTCGCCGAAAACTCGCAATTTTGAGATCGGTGTAACTTTTATATTGATGCAATTTTTATAATTCCTTCGGCGTTTTGAAATTAAAGCCTTGCACTATATTTTTTCAGAATCTAAAAATGTCTTTGTTTTCTAAAGTTATTAAAGGTAAAAAGGCTAAAATCCCATTTATACAATGTTTATACGTTAACAAACTTTTAAACTTAAACCCTTTCTTGTTTTGACACATACTTTACGATAGAAGTAGGTTGGAATCGAAAATCGCATTATTTACAATTTATTTATAAAATTGCGAATGCTCGCAGAGTTATCGCAAAAATTTAAAATTGTACACATCGGCGAGCGCTCGCCAACATATCAGCGAACGTATGCAAACGACAATCATCTGGGGAACGTTTGCACAACCAATATACTCTTCGTTTTGTATTCGCGAAAAGTATTATGACTCTTGTCAGTAGTCGCTAGCGCCATCGTAGGATTCATCTTGTCACCTTGCTCACTCTTAAATAAATTAATTTCGATTTATTATTAAGCAACCTGAAGTACGCATAAGTGTATTGTTGGTAGCTGTATGATTCTCGTTAAAATAAATGTGAACGTGCCAAGATTTATATAGACGAATTTTGTGAACCGGCCACATATTACCGTCAAAACTGTCAAAAGTTCAGACTAACCAGATGACATGTCTACATGACAGAACACTACCAGAATTATAAACATTTTAAATGTAATTAAAATTACAGATAAGTGAGTGTACACGTGTAAATTACTCGCGTCTGGAATTTCGAGATTCAGTGAATAATTGTTAATAAATTTCTGAATAAAAGTGCAAATGTCTACACGATTGCGTTCAATATTTAGTTTTTCTACACGTCACAAATGATGATCCCCTCGGAATGCTTGTGGGGTTTCAAGAATTAATTATTTACACGTTCCGTTAACAATGCAATCCAATCTTAAAACTAAAGAAATGTTTATATTGAGGGCCTTGGAGAAAATTTTAAATGACAAGGAAATTAAAAGATCTCACCATTCACAGCTTAAAAGAGCTTGTGAAGCAGCCCTTGGTAAGTAAACAATACAATACATTCACTTAATATATTTGCATATATTATAAATACACCTACTTATGTGTTTAGTTATAAAGATATAAACAAAATATAATGTATAGCTGTTATATACAGGTTACAATTATTATTACTCTATGTTTTAACGATAATATTTAGTACATAATTTAAAACATATCGCGAAATAAAACGTACAGATACATGAGACAAATTATGATTCTTTCAATTTCACTTCTATGTACGTGTAAGAAATATATTTTTCTGTAATAAATTAACACATACTTATGTTTGTACAAGGATTTACTAGTTATTGATAAATTATGTATATAGGTTTGTTTGATTTAATCATTTGAATCATAATTGTGAGAAAATTTATATTATTACGTGTATCTATTTGATTTTATATAAGCGTCTTTGTAAACATCTTTTAAAAAACAACAACCTTTTCCTTGGTAATATTGTGTTTGAGTACAGCTATTACCCTAAACCAAAGTAAATTGTCATTATGAACTAATGACGTTTGATTGAATGTGTTTCCAGTCACATTGTAGATTGTTTAAGGAGCCACTCGGTTTTTTCAGCCCTTCCCCGCCTCGGCATAAAAGGTCTTCTATGAATTACTCTACAATTAGTTGTTGCTCAGAACTTCCAATCTTTTTACAAAGTTTGTGATTTCCTGGGGGCTAATTTCCCTATGATGTCAGGCGTTAATTCCGCCTTTTATACGTACTTTAACCTAATGCAGACTAATATTTTGCATTCTCAAAGAATTTGTTCTACAGTCTCTAATGTAGTATCACAGTTCTGCATTTATCATTTTCTGCCTTGCCCATTTTTTTAAGATGATATTTTAAGGAGCTGTTGAAAGGCCTTGAGTAAGACTTTTCAAGTTCGAGAATCCTTGTAACATTCTTATATAAATTATGAACTTTTTCGCTTGTCTTTGTACTGGAGTATTCCTCCAGTAGGACTTTTTCTGTTCATTTTCCCATTTGTGGATTTCTTTCGTTATGTGTCCTTAGATAAGCCACAAAACATTCAGGCCCAAAAAATGGGGTTTCATCGCCTTTTTTTGCAAGGGTGTCAGCTAATTTGTTTCCTTTTATCCCTCGTGCCCTGGCATATCAAGGTCGTTGTGGTTTTTTGCCAGTTGCTTCAGATTTAGGTATTTTCTTTATACCATGAACTGAGCTAAACTTAAGAAATCTAAATTGGTTGTTCTGTTTGATCTTTTCATCTTAGATTAAATACCTCCCCCCTTACCTATGCCAAGTCTACCGAATTTCTTCCTAAACTTTAGATATTTGTCTAAGTTGATTTTAAAGGGGGCAATAAAATTGATAAATAAACGTGAATGTGTAAAATATTTAGGGAGTTTCGTGCGAGAAATTGACTAGTGCGTACGTATATCGGTGTTCTAGTAAACAGCGCGATAAAAGAGTGGTTAATTAGTAATAATTTCTCACCAAATTCGGTGCATTTATTAATTCATAGACATGAGTGTCGACACTGGGGGGAAACCCCCTCCTAATAGTGATGTTAGTGATATAATACACGTAATAAGCAATGATGTAGGAAGTGATCAAGCTGACATGGATAAAGACCCGGATAAAAACCTAAACAAAAACGCCGGCGATAAGGTGGTAAATAAATATCGAACAGAAGATTCAGGTCCGTATTATGTTTTTGTGGAGCACAAATTCTTAAATATTGGAAACTTGCATCCTATGAGGCTAGGACATTTGTTGGAACAGATAAGTGAATATGATTGTTATATTAAAGAGTTTTCGGCCGTTGGTCGCAACAGAGTTAAAATAGAAGTAACTTCACCAGTAGTGGCAAATAATTTAGTACAACATAAAATATTTGCAGATAATAATTTAATAGCATATGTCCCACAGCATTGTATCGAAAAAAAAGGTGTGATACGTTTTGTAGATACATACTTTACGGAAGAACAAATTATCTCTCGTATAAAGAGTAAAGTTGCTATTAAAAGTTTGAAACGTATAACACGCTTAGCTGACAAGAATAACAAATCTTCAGAACAAATACCAACTCAAACCGTAATTGTCACTTTTGTTGGAACTGAAATACCGCAGCATGTTTATATAAACAAGGTGCGCTATGAAGTGCAAAGTTATATTTCTCCCGTCATACAATGTTTTAAATGTTTGCTGTTTGGACATACCTCCAAACAATGTAGATCTAATACTAATAAATGTCATAAATGTAGTATCTCTCATGACGGCGATTGCCCTAACCCCTATAATGTATTATGTATTCACTGTCAATCAAACACACATAGCTCCTTATCAAGAGACTGCCCTATGTATGTCAAACAGCAAGAAATCAAGAAAACAATGTCCAGATTAAATTTATCATTTAAGGAAGCTGAGAAGGTTCATTCGAACCCATCTTATGCTAACACGCTTAAAATCAATAGGTTTGCACCACTTATTGATGATAACAATGCTTTCCCACCATTGCCAACACAAAAATATAATAAAAACAACTCTTTGCCCTCTACCAGTACAAGAGTACTACATCCACCTAGCAACCCACCTAAAAAAAGAAAAGCACCCGAATCACCGCACTTTGAACCAATTCAAAGAGAATATCCTAGGTCTTTTTGTGGACCACCAATTCAAAATAACCCCCATACGTTTTCGTCGGTGGGTAATATAACAGTGGAAGACGTTAAAAATGAAATAATAAAAGGTGTTTTAAATTTAATCCAAACTATATTTTCGCAATCAGGCATACAAAATTTAGATTTTTCGGGGCTCACAAGCAATATTGAACACTCTATTAACAATTTGTTTTCCAATTTAACTGATACCTAATTATGGGTTTTCCCAAAATACTGCAATGGAATATTCGTTCAGCAAATTCCAATTCTAAGTTTTTTGCCCAATTAAAAGCAGAACAAAAATTTGACATAGCTATCATCCAAGAAACCTGGTTAAAGCCAGATCAGGCAATGAACATAAAAGGCTACAACAGTATACGCAAAGACCGTCCTGATGGAAAAGGCGGAGTAGCAATATTTATCTCCACCAAATTTGACTTTAACGCTATTCGCTTTATTCCTAATTACAATCCTGGAATAGAATTGTGCGCGGTAGCTATAAAAATTGATAAAAAAGATGTAGCTATTATATCTCTTTATAAACCTCCAAATATTAATGCCACAGTTACAGACTGGCAGAATATATTTAAACAACTCCCATCTGAATTTATTGTAGGTGGTGATTTCAACACACACCGTGCGCTTTGGGGCTCTTCCATAGAGAATTCCCAAGGAAAATTATTTAATGATGCACTTAGTTATTTTAGTAATATAATTATTTTAAATACTGGTTCCCGAACGAGACTTTCGTCTCCATACATCACGAACTCTGTACCTGACATTACTTGTGCTTCACCTTACATAGCTAATACTGTAATCTGGGAGACACTTGACAATACCTATGGCTCAGATCATTACCCAATAATGATACACAGTGGACAAAATAAGCGTCCCCAACGAATATATCCGTCTGTTAAGTGGATTACGAAAAAAGCAAATTGGGAACTGTATAGAAATGTATTGCAGGGCATTTTCAACAATATTCCAAACTTCACAAATACCTCCGAAAAAATTGAATTCCTGCTCGAGTCCATAGAAACTGCGGCAAATTCTAGCATTCCTATCAATAAACCATTTGTTCCACATAATTCGCACCCGCCTTGGTGGGATGATGAATGTACAAAGTTAGATATAGAAAAAAAGAAAAATTTCAAAGAGTATAAACAAACAAGGTCCCTAACAAATTTCTTGAAATGCAAGAGTATTACCGCCAAGTGCAAACATACCTACAAGCAAAAAGCTAAAGAAACTTGGAAAAAATTTTGCAGTGAAATAAATCCTTCCACCCCTCCCACTAAAATATGGAACATGGCTCGAAGCATTAATAACAATAAAGATAATTACTGCCCCCTTAATAATGAACAGATTGAGCAGTTCCTGGATAATTTATCCCCAGACAGTGTGGAAAATGAATTACCTAGTTATCCTCCCAACACAGACCACTTCCTAACGAGACCTATTACACTTTCTGAATTGGAGTATACTTTAAAACACCATCGTAACACTTCTCCAGGTATTGATTCTGTTACATACAGCATGATTTTGAACCTACCTTTAAGCACAAAGTTACTGCTTGTGGAAATTTACACTGACATATATTTATATGGTCAAGATTGCTCGATGTTCAAGAAATCCATCCTTACTTTAATTCATAAGGCTGGAAAAAATCATAGCGATATCAAATCATATCGTCCAATAACACTTATGTCATGCTTGCTAAAAACCCTAGAGAGAATAATAAAAAATCGATTAGAGTGGTGGCTGGAAAACAATCACATGCTACCAGATACCCAATATGGTTTCAGAAGAGGAAAAGGCACTTTAAACTGCGTTTCACATTTAGTCACTGACATACAAAATTGTTATTCAGAGAACTCATATTTATCTGCCCTATTTCTGGACATAACGAGTGCGTATGACAATGTCAACCTAAGTATACTCGTAGAAAAACTAATGGCTCTCAAAATACCCAAAGTTTGTGCTACTAATATCGTTAAACTTTTTATAAATCGAGAAGTGTCTCTCAAAGTCAATAATATCATATACGGTCCCCGAACATCATAGCAAGGTTTGCCACAGGGCTCCGTGCTAAGTCCTCTTCTTTTTAATGTATATACTTTCGATTTTCATCTTCTCTGGGACAACAGAATTCGTTTTTTACAATATGCAGATGACTTTGTAATTCACTGCACTGATAAATCAACATCAAACTGTCATAAGGTTCTGAGGCACATCGTATATGTATGTAAACAATATTTTTCTGAATTAAATCTTAATCTTTCGATTGAAAAATCGGCTGTGGTATATTTTACGAGACACAGATTACCTGCAACTAGTTATCTTAATATAGGAGGATTGCAAATACCAGTCCATAGCTCATTTAAATACCTCGGGCTTATTTTAGACACGAAACTCACTTGGAAAAAACAAATTATATCATGTCTTGATAAATGTGAGAAAAGTATAAATATTTTGAAATTAACTGCAAACAAAAGATGGGGAGCACACCCAGAAACGTGTTTGATTTTCTATAGATCTTACACACGTTCTATTATGGATTACGGCTGCATATTCTATGGAGGTGCTTGCAATACACTGTTACGCAAGCTAGACACGGTCCAATATAAGGCGATACGCATATCTTTAGGAGCCCTTCGATCAACCCCTGTGGAGTCATTATTAGTAGAGGCTGGAGAAGTCCCACTATTCATCAGGAGGCAATACCTAGCAGAAAAATTTCTTTTAAAAATAAGAAGTTTTGACGAAAAATGTGTTGATAAAATTAGTATTTTAAATACACACGTCTTGACTAATAGCTTCTGGACAAAAAAAAATTCTCCACCACTAACACATGCCTTCATTGAAACAAGCACACATGAACCACATTTGCTAAACTCCGATATGCTACCTATTTATTCCATACAATACGAGTCGATCTTTCAGGAGATAAATATTATATTTCCCAAATACTCGGATTCACCAATAATTAATGCACTAACGGTAAAGACTTTATTAAATCAATATGCAAATTATTACCATGTGTACACAGACGGGTCCAAATCTGTCGGGGGGGTTGGATACGGTGTATATATCTCAACAACTAACGAAACAGAAAAAAGAACACTGCCTATATATACTAGTATATACACTGCCGAAGCTTCAGCAATTTCGTTTGCACTCGACTGGATAATAGATAGTCGCCACGACAAGTTTTTAATATTAACGGACTCTATGTCAGTATTGAAGACCCTTGAAAACCGCTCTCCCAAACTTTATAATAACAAAATTATGTGCGACATTATAATGAAACACATGTTTTTATCATCCAGAAATAAATCTGTCACTTTCATATGGGTCAAAGCGCACTGTGGTATACAAGGGAATGACAAAGCCGATCTACTTGCCAAGGAAGCGTCCAATATGGACGTGTTCACAGGAGTGGAGAAAGTATTCTATGGGGACTTGATAGCTGTTTTAAAGAAGCGTATGTATGAAAAATGGCAAACTCACTGGACTAACATTCTTACAACGAAGAAATACAAATATGGTTTGATTTATCCCATTGTAAGAAAACAACCTTTATATAAAACAATTAAGCTATCCAGGGCGGGTTATGTTTCCTTAGCTAGAATAGCATTTAACCATGGTAATTTTAGACAACATCTTTACAAGAGGCACCTTGCAGATTCCCCTCTATGCACATGCGACAACATATCGATATGTGATTTGAATCACATATTCTTTCGGTGTGGAAATCGTACTATAGAAATTAATCGGTTTCTTACGAATTTTGCAGGCTTATCGTTAATGCTCCCAACAAATATATCAAACATGGTAGCTCTAATTAATGAAAACCCGTCACTAGGTAAAATGGTACTGGACTTCCTATATCTGATAAGAGTTAAACTATAGATTGGCGTAGGTTTAGAGTTGTATCCTATTGTTTAACCTTATGTTGTGAACACCTACCAACCGTGGTCTCCAATTTTGTGTGTTTATATAAAGTCGCCTTGAAAGACCCCTGGGCGTGAAGAGTGTGTCCTTGTTTATTCCTTGATTGTTTTTCTTCTTTTTCTCTTTCTCATTCTCGATTAGGTTAGAATAGACATAATGACTTTCGCAATACCCACAATTGTCGTGGCTATACGGGCTACGTTCCCAAAGCCATTTCCTTAGGGGAAAAAAAAAATATTTAGGTTATGTTATGATTAGTATTATCAAGGCTCGTCTATGATATGAATAAAATTTGTAAGTAAAAATGTTATATTTTGATGTTGGGTCACAGACGATAAGAAAATCTATGTTTTTCTTTGATTAGCTACTACATACAAGTCAAATTATAAATAAAACATAAGTATTTGAAGTTAGTTTGTTAAATCGAAATAACTGAGTATTTTTAATGTGCATGCGTCAAGTTGTTGATTGGTTTTGATCTTTCTTTTTGCAAGTTAGTTTAGATAAGAAACTCAAATTTAGATAAGTTAAGATTGTCAGTAGAAAGAAAACACCTATTGTCTGCATTCCCAGGCAGTTTCAGACTCAAAGGTATAAGTAAGACCTGAGGGACCTCGACATAGAGGGACCATTCGACAACACCTCCTTCAATTCCATCATTAGAACTGCAAGAGAGCGTGGTATTGAGGACACCTGCTGCAGGTGGATCGATGGCATGCTCAAAGGCAGGAGGTATTCACCGCCATGATGGGCGAAAACTTAAGTACGTCAGTTGCAGAAGGCTGGCCGCAGGGGGGTGTTTTGTCCCTCTTGCTATGGAATCTTATAGTTGACAGCCTATTACGGAAACTCACAGTTGAGGAACCCCAAGGATATGCTGACGATATAGTCATCATAGTTAGGGAAAAGTTTGATAATATAGTTAGGGATCGATTACAGATGGCACTGAACATAGTCAAAAAATGGACTGATGAGGAAGGGCTGAAAGTTAGCCCATCAAAAACCCACATTGTTCCATTCACCAGAAGAAGTCTGGAGGGCTAAGGTCCTCTAGTCCTTCAAAGTACACAAATGAAGATGTCGGGAGAGGTCAAATACCTTGTTACTATAGACTCCAAGCATGAAACACTCTTGTCTTAACACAAACGCTGAATCTGGCTATCCCTATTCAGTTGAGTTATGATTGGTTGAGATGAAAGTGGGGGACAATGTACTGTCCTATCTTATTAATTTAACTGATGATCAACGTCATTTTGATGTTCACCACTGATTTATTTTGATAGAAATTTTGTAAAAATCCTCGATTGTCTTGAAAATTTAAGACTTGGTAGCGGCCCCTAAAACATTATTTAAAAATCAGAAATGTTTATGGAAATGTTTTTATTATATCATGGAATAAAATAAGAGGGTGCCCCAGGTAAATTTTAAAAGTTAGTTTTTAAAGACCATCCTAATGTACGTGCGAATTTACGAATTTCGTAAATCCGTACGCACCTGGCTCTACTGACAAGACTTCTTGGCCCTAGGTTTAAAGTACTTCAGCTTCATCTCTACTTGTTTTCATCTGCATTACTGTGTGATTGGATGAGGTTTGTGTGCCCTCCAGAAGGCAGTGTCAAAATCAGGTAACCAAAAATGATCAATGGCACTACTACTCTATTGTCATGTTGACATAATACATCAGTGAAAATTAAAAAACCGTTTCTGTGTTTTATTTGTTAAACTGTAGTGTTGACATGAATGTTCACCAAGTAAAGGTCGAACCTTTCAACTATTTAAATAAGTCTTTTTATAGAAACCCAACTCATTTTTAAAACTTTAGCTGCCGCTAACAAATACCTGCATTGAAAAAGTAAACGAGCGAACAATATAGTTAAACATGCCTTTTACCTCGTCTTGCGTCTCACCCATCAAGCCACTATAACGATTGCATCTACTATACATGGTTTGTTGACAACCACAGGGGGTAAAATTGCCTTTAGTCACATTTATGCATCTAGTAGTACATTGCATTTTAGTGACAAGATAGAAGTATTCAAATATTTTCTTGAGTTTGAGTGAGAATTCATACCCAAAATACTCAAGCAACATTTATATTTTTATCTTTAAGATGCATTACAGCATTACAACAAAACAGGACTCACATTTTAAGAGTAGATATTCTTATTATTTACGATGTTCCAAATTCTGTATCTGTACCAACGCTTTTTACCCTACTTTGCAATAAATAAATGTCATATACATGACTGTAAATAAAAGATTCAGAATAACAATAAGTAATATACAGGAATGAGTCGAGAGGATCGTGCGAAACTTGGGAGTATACTACACATAAATAAATTACTAATAAAAAATCCAATAGGTAGTTGTAATCAGATTTTTATTTATTTTCAAAATACAGTATCGTAAATGATTATTAACAACAATTCAGAATATAAATTATAAAAGTTTCATCTACACTAAATATTCAAATATGTCTCCATGGACCTCTGGACATTGTATTGCTCATTTGTGGGGAGAACGTTTGGCTTTCCCGAGTTCATCTTGATGTTATTTTATCTGAGCTGCGGCGTTTAAAGTACGAAGAATTAATGCATCACGATTGCTCACTTCACTTTTCATCTATCCACATAAACAGAAGTCTAACGGTGCGAGGTCTGGAGACCTTGCCGGTCAACTAATAGCTCTGTCTGGAAAAGTTTTATTTAGATGATGAGTGACGAGATGAGCAGAATGTGGAGGACCCCCATCACACTGATGATGCACAGCATTTTTTATGTTCAAAAGATGATCATCTAATAATGCTTGTAACTCATTTTGAAAAAATAACATGTACTTTTCCCCTAATTGGCGATTTTCAAAAATGGAAGATTGAATAAAATAATTATCAACAATAATACACCACTTCCTACACCACATATTAAGTGAAAAACGATGCTGAAAATTTAGTTCTACTGTTGCATGTGGATTTTTGTCAGACCAATAAGAGTTGTGAGTATTATTGATGCCATCACGAGTGAATGTAGTTTAAACTGTAAAAAGTACATAAGAAACCAAGTAACTATTAGCTTTTATCCACCTGCAAAATTGTATAGGCCTGGTACGGTCTACCGATTGCAGATGCTGTATTCGCTGCAAGTGGTGTGGCTCATATAATGTGTGGATCACTCTTGTCTTCTGTTCTTCATTAGCTAGTACCAGAGCTCTCTGCCACTATTTCAAGAATATTTTCCACTTCATCTACATTTTGTCTACAGACTAGTTCAGATATTATGCAAACATGGGATTTACCACTATTGCACAATGTATTGTAGACCATAACAAAACGTCTTTATTCGAAAATCTAGTGTGGAAATCTTCATCAATATTCCGTAAACAAGCATCATATTTGCATATTCAAGATGCAAGTAGATGTGTGGCATTGTTTGTCACCTTAAGAAACGTTACTTTCGGTAACGATTAAGCTAATTTAGCTTCTGATTAAATATTAACCAGTTGATTTGGTTACTTTCAAACTCAGGACTTGATCGTAGTAAAATGTGGGCGTGTATGTAGTTAAATTTAATCGTAGCATTAAGATATGATTACTGAAGGTGATTGAGATTAAACATAACCATATTTTTTATGAGGTAAGGTTAGATGTGACGTTTTTACCATATTTCGTAAATTTTATTTTGAAAAATGGATTTATGTGAATCAAATTCTAATAAATAACAGAAATGCCAAAAGTAATTTCAAAGCATTCTTCATGTGTAAGAGAACGTATTAATAAAATGTTGTAAATGCCCGTTGTTTTTTAAACACAAATTGCTCGAGAACGGCTTGGTTTATCGAAATGCGATAATAATACCTTTATTATTTCTAATGATTTGAAAATTAGTTTTTTTACAGTAATTTTTAGACATTTGAAAAAAAATTTAGAGTTATGAAGAAAATATTGACAATCACCCCCTAAAACTCTGGGTGTCTACTAATCTGGAAAACCTGAAAAATCAGGGATTGTCAGGGAATTTATTTTAGTCAGGGAAAACCTGGAAATAACAGGGAATTTACTGAAATAAACAGTATAACTGGAATTTTTACTTTCAGATAATTATTAATACAAACTATTAAATCTGTTTCGCAGATGAAGATTATGAACACTTCTCGATACAAATTTTAAGTTGTTCATTGGAATTTTTAGATTAGAGTGGCGAGAAAAACTTGTAAATTTAATTGTTTAATTGTTAGTTTAAAGAGTAAATACTTCTTTAGAAACTAAAGAACAACGATAATATTTGTAGAAATAATTCAGCTCATAATTTGGGTTCTTGAAAATAAACGTTTTAGTAAAAAAAAATTGAAGAATTTTTACTTATTGTGTCAAAGAATTTATTTATAATTTTTTTGAGGAGAATACATACTTTCATATTTGTCCGAGTGTAGGAAGCCAAAAACCTGGAATTTAGTTAAAATATTACCTGTAAAACCTGGAAAAGTCAGGGAATTTTAAGATTAAGATTTAGTAGACACCCTGAAACTACACCTTAAACAGAAGAGAGGGTTTGACTGATACCATGTAAACTAGTGTCCAAATGGCCTATGACTAAGTTTAAAATATGAATTTGATATATTAAGGGAGCCGGAAGATATTGTAGAAAAACTAAAATTTATTATCCCCATTTTATACATTTTTACCATTTAATACTTAATCTTTATAAATGATAGTTGATTTTGTCCAATATTGTCCGGTTTTATCCAGTTTTGTGAAGTTTTGTCAAGTCTTGTCCAATATTGTCCACGTTCTGGACAAAATCAAAAGAAGTGGACAAACTGATTTGAAGTACATAAATAATTTACATACATATCATGTCAAAGTTCATTACTTTTTTTTATTTTCGTTAGTCATTAACTCTGGTTTCAAAGCCTGTATAAACAAACTAATTTCACTCGAGATGAAGTTAGTCCCTCACTTTTATTCCATTTCAGTACTATTTAAAAATTCATGTAACACACTGAACAGTAATAACAAAGACTAAAAGTCTTCAGAAGTAATAAATAGCAACTAATGACAATTAAAATAACTATAACCTCAATCTACAGAAACCTAATGAAATATGCTTTTATTTTTCATCTCTTTTCAATATTATAACTAGAAATATAACCTATCTAGAGCGTATATACACTCTAGACTCTTTAATTCTAAATTAATATGTAACAGAAGAAGAGGAACTGACAAATTAATAATGCGAACTAAAGAAAAACTGGAGCAGCTAACTGAGCTGCTAAATATGTCTAAAAGTACGCAATCAACTTTAAGCCTTGGCAATTTGTTTCAGTTAAATTAGCAGGCAATTAGTTAACCATGTGTTTAATCAAGTCCGAAAGTAACGGCCATTATACAACCTTAAACAATCGATAAAAATGACAAGTTGTTGATGTTTGACAATTTTAAAGTGCTAGCCTACTTGATTAAACTTATAAAGCGATACGAGCTGTTTGCAATTTTTTTTAAATTAATAAACGTTTAAGGCTCCATAATTCTAAAATAAATTAAAATCGAATTACAGCTTTTAGGGTTTTTAGTCATACACTTATGTGTAATATACACTCCTGTAGTATATACACTTTCCTTCCTCCGAGTCAGCCTGTATTAATTATTACCTGCCGAATTTTCCTGACACTACTCTGATTCATATGATTATTATTGTAACCTAAAATCACTTCAGCGCACATGGCTGTGATGTGATCAGACAAGTAATGATTGTCGGTTTGTTTATATTTGTTTTAGATAATTTTGACTTTTTCAAGATTAGGTAGAAAAGTTTGAGTTATATAATTACACTGACAATGTCAAGATAATACAATCGAATATAAGCAAAGAACATAACTGGCTTCATCAGTTTGTTTTTTGATTACGGAATTAAAATAGGGGGAGTGAAATAGCCACTCTCAATTTTCATAGTTTCTTGACAAATCCTACGAATCCATCATTTTTAAAAACTAATTCTCAGTTGGATAATTGGCCCCACTTTCACTGATTTCTTATTCTACTAATTAGTATGATCCAGCTAATATGTGAACATTACATTAACTAATGATGATTGCTAAATTAGACATTAAACTTTAATTTCTATTCATCATAAATAAGTTGGTTGCTTAAAGCCCAGCCACTTTTTGACTATAATTACCTTTCCCGTAAGGCAAATTTTGTGATTGTGTACAGCGTAGAGTAAATTCGATTTTAGCCTTTTTACCAGATTTTTTTGTTTTGAAAATATTTTAACACAGTATTGAACTACGAAAGTGTTGGATAAAATAAAATGTACTAGGTAATTTGAATTTTAAATTTTTAAATATTTTGATATCTCTAGTAGAAAGTTTCATTTAAAATTGCCAATGTATATCATTTAAAGATTCCCAGCAATTAAAACTTTGATATTTTAAGGTAAACAGTGTTTTTTTAACAAGATAAGTATCTATAAGGAAAGGTCATGGACGAAAATATTACCATAAATTATAACAAAAATGCAAATAGTTCTGAGTTCGGTTCTGAAAAGCTTTCTACTCCGATTACGAGTTCTTGAAGTTTCACTCTAAAACTTCATTCTGATATCTTTAAAAATGGCCATTTGGACATAGGACTTTTGAGTGATGGATACTGCAGATAAGGAACTACTATGACTGTAATAATGCATGATTGATCAGTTTTCTAAGTAATTATTTCTTAAATATTTAATCTATTTTTCGTGTAAAGAATTCCAATTTACAGTTACAACGAAAAGATAAATCATTTCCAAAAGATTTATATTTATACTATAACTAAGCCATCATCATACATTGTCAGACAACAATTTTTTACTTACACGGGTTTGTCAGTATTAGTTACATAAACTCTCAGTCTCATGCCAATTTGATGATTTACTGTAGCTCAGTTAGATGTGATCTGGAGATTGAAATGTCATTTAACTAGCATTTTTTACTTTAACACATTGCTCCGGTTACATAGAAATATAATCTGGCAAGGCGCCCACACAATTAGTGGGGCATTTTTTTTTTTTTAATTATTATGTAATTATAGTTTATTTCGTGCCTTTGATCAAAATTAGTGTTGCAGAAGTTGTACTATAGTATCTCTTCACCTTTTATCGGGGACAGTAGGTCAGTGTTTAGGGCGTCTAGCTTGAAAACTGGCATATCTCGCAAAGAAGGTTCAAACCCTGCCTAAGGAATTACCACTTCCACATTCAGATTTCTCATCCAAGTCTCTTTAAAAGAAAATATCTTGAGGATATATTTGCACTATAGTATGCGGAATAATTGCTCATAGAAATTTAATAATATAGTATTTGAGGCAGATATAAAAAAAAAATGAAACCTTGGCTTCTAGCATATACACCAAATCTCAATACTTATTTTCTCCTTTTTTTTTCCACTCAAATTTGAAATCTCGACGTGTCATGACATTCTAAACCTATTTCAACAAAAAAAATTACGGTTGTTATACTACCACTCCATTACGTGGATGTGGAAGTAATTAAAGATCTACAATTTTTTTTTTGCAGCAAAAAGCTACATTTAATAGAACGAAAACGATTTCAAAATTGTAGTTCTGAAACAATTTCTGTGAGTGGTAATGTCAAGTTAGCATTACCATGGGTTACTTTAAAAAAATAAGGAGTTACAAATTTTTTCTTTCCTCAGCAAATTTGCAGCAAAAAAGCTACTAGTAATGGGATGAAAATGATTTCAAAATTTTAAAATGGTAGTGCTAACTTGGTAAAGGTGCCCCTAGTCTACCATAGGTCTACATATCATTTTTTATATTATTTGTAACAGGATTTAGGCTCATCTCCTCTCTTCAGTCAGTGGCGTAGCTATGCATGGGCAAATCGGCAGTTGCCCGAGGTCTTAGGCTTTTAGCACTATTTACATAGGGGCCCCAAAATGTATGTCACACCATGTAGTGTAGCTATGCCATTGGTTAGAGTCCTGAACTGTCTTAGTTATTATTTCCTTTTTAATGTTTTTTGTGTCTATTGAAGTTTAATTTTTTGCTTATCTGTTTCCTAAGTACCTAGTCAGTGCTTGATAATGAATAATGACAATGGTTATAATCATGTATTTAGAATATTTATTGTTTGCAAGGCAACATTTATTTTGTGGTTAAATATTACCGATGTCGATTTATCAGAGTAGGGTATTAGTC